>OX451735.1:430833335-431433335 GCA_948472305.1 Vicia faba
CCAATTTGGTACAACGTCACCTACGTCTGGGAGGGCTTCCTTCCCAAGAAAAGAAAATCACTCTCAATAGAATTAGTACAACGTGTATTAGATGAACAAATCTTGTTTAATGCCACTCTTTTTAATTTTACCCATGTATTTCTATTTAGGACTCCTCCTAATTATGAAACCCCTCTCACTTTCTCTCAACCAATAACCCTAGTAATCATTATAATAATCAAAATATTGATTATTTGAATTACAAATCAAATATCAAACAAATTTATATGCCTTGAGATATGAATACAAGCACTAGAGTGGTGCACAAACAATAACAAAAACAAATGACTCAAAATAGAAACTCTAACACAAAGATCCTTCAATACTTGCACACTTTTAAATGTTAGGTTTGAGTCTTCTTAAATAACAATGTAACTTCTTGGATTTTCTCCAATGGGCATAAGATCTGATCACGTGCAGATTTGTAAAGGATTCTATTTTGATTTGTTATGTCAAAAACCTCCAACAAAAATATATGATTTGTTTTGATTCAAATTTAAATATCTAAATAATTATATTTGATCTTATTCAATCTTCCAAACAATATAATTACCACGTTGCTAAAATATAACAACAAATCTGATTGAAACACAACCATAATTTTTGCTCAAAACAACAACAACCATGGTCTGTTGACAAAGGCCAGATGTTGCTCACATGCTGGAATATCGTGCCCCACGCGTGTCCTTTCTTCACCAAAACATCTGGTACACTCCAGGTTGTTTTGCATAATGCATTCAATCAAAAGGACAATAATCTTCTCCTTTTCAAAATTTTGTAAAAATCAGCTCTTGCAAAACTTACAAGATGTGCATGGGTAAATCTTCAAAACTAACACAAACTAAGCATCATAAGCACACCACAAACAGAGCAAACAGAAGCAATAGAAGTAACACATAGTAAGGCGGTTGCTACACACTCAAAATATAATCATAATGCTCCCATAGTCATGCATACAATCAATGCATGCATAGAAACAAAGTCAATAGTCAGTCAGGTCACTCAGAATACATCACTACACCACTACTTCCTTTTTTCCATAATTTGGAAAAGGAAAGAATAAAAGCAAACCATATCATAAGTTACCAAAAAACATTAGGAGTAGATAAGAGAGCCAGGACATCTAACATTGTTATTGGCAATAAAATCATGAGGTGAATAAGCCATTACGTATCCATAATAAGGAAATAATAACATGCCCATATACAAGGGCCATAATTAGACTGAAATAACTGAAAGCAAACAAGACCTGCAACTTCACAGTCCAAACCTTCCACCTGATGAGATAAAAGTGCTCCAATCTTTATCAGCATCTGAGTCAAAATCAATTGCTTGAACAAGCTTTCTTTCAAGGACTTCATCTTTGTCACAAATTTTTGCCAGTCACAGATGCTCTAACAGATGGTTCAGCATGTGTTTCTATCTTGGTTTCATTCTTCTCCATATCAGCCTTCTTTGACTATAAATTCCTAGCCTTCTTCCCAGACTTGTCTTCCAGCATTTTTACTTCCTTAGCTTTCTCTTTTCTAGATGGTTGACTCATTTTTAAAATGAATGGAAAAAATTGTGAGAAAGGAGAGTGAAAAAATTTCTGAGTACAATATAAAAAGAGAAGAAGAGTATTCTTGCTTGTAACGATGGACAATTTAAAATGAGATTTTGAAATAGGAATAATTAACCCCATTTCACTTACAGCATATACCATAAGAGAGAGACATTTCTTGTTACCCTCCCACGCCTCCCTAGCTTTGACTGCTATAAACTCTCACATATGCAAACACCAAGAGAATCTCTTAACTTTTCAAATTGAGAAACATTTAGAGCTTTGGTGAATATGTCATATAATTAATTTTCAATTGATATATTCTCAAGGTTTACAATTTTATCTTCCACAAGTTCCTTGATGAAATGATAATGAATGCCAATATCCTTGGTTCTACTGTGTTGAACATGATTCTTTGAAATGTCAATAGCACTCTAGTTGTCAAAGAATAATGTCATGACATTTTGTTTGACATTGTATTCCTTCAACATTTGTTTTATCCATAGCAATTAAGTGCAATTTCTCCTTAAAATAATATACTCAGCTTCAGCAGTGGATAATAAGACGCAATTCTTCTTTTTGATGAACCAAGAGATTAAATTATTTCCAAGAAAGAAACATCCATTAGATGTATTTTTCTATCATCTACACTTTCATCCAATCAACATCATAATACCCTACTAGTATTGAATTGGTACCACGAGAATAGAGAATACAATAGCCATAGGTCCCATTTATATACTTCATAATTATCTTCACTTGAGTAAGATGACTAGCCTTAGGCTTAGCTTGATATCTAGCATAAACACCCACAGAGAAAGTAATGTCAATTCTACTTGTTGTGAGGTAGAGTAGACTTCCAATTATGCTTCTGTATAAACTTTGATCTACATCAACACTCTTTTCATATTTGGTTCTTTTCACATGTGTTGCAGCATGAGTTCTCTTATGACTTGCATTTTCAAGCTCAAAATTCTTCAATATACTCATAGCATACTTGCTTTGAGATACAAAAATGTTGTCTTCCATTTAATTTACTTGAAGACCAATAAAGTAAGTGAGTTATCCTACGAGACTCATCTCAAATTCAGACTTCATTTGTTGGACAAAATGTTCCACCATCTGGTCTGACATTCCACCAAAGACAATGTCATCAACATATATTTGGGTTATCATGAGTTTTACTCTATAATTATTCACAAATAGAGGTTTATATATTTCACCTATTTTGTATCCATTATTGACCAGGAAATCAATTAATCTTTCATACCGAGCCTTTGGGGCTTACTTTAAACCATAAAGAGATTTCTTTAAGTTGTGCACATGATCTAGAAAACTAGGATCAATAAATCCCTTTGGTTGCTCAACATAAACTTTCGCATTAAGATAGTCATTCATGAAGGCACTTTTAACATCCATTTAAAATGATGTGAATTTAAACATGCAAGAGATTTCGAGTATTAATATAATAAATTTAAGACAAGCTACTAGAGCAAATGTCTCATCAAAATGAACTCCTTCTATTTGAGTGTACCCTTGGGAAACTAATCTTTCCCTGTTCCTTGTAACTTACCATTTTCATCAGATTTGTTCTTGTAAATCCATTTGGTACCAATGACATTCATCTCTTCAGGTCTTAGAACTAATACCCATACATTATTTCTTTTGAATTGACACAGTTTCTCTTGCATATTTATCCAAAATTCATCAGCCAATGCTTCCTTGATATTCTTGGGTTCAATCTTTGAAATGAAGAAAGAGTTGGAAATCATATCTCTGGATCTGGTGATGACTCCTTGATTCATATTTCATATGATATTTTCAATGGTATGATTCTTCTAAATTTTGATTGATGGTCTCTTGTTGATTTGAGGATTTTCAGAATTTGTGCTTTTAGACTCAATGTCAGACCCCATGTGTGGGATATCTGCTGGGAAATCAGTCTTTTGAGGAGATACATAATTTTCATATTCATCTTCTTACTTATTTCTAGGAGTATCATCAATGAAAATATTTATAAACTCTATCATTATCATGGTACGTTTGTTATATACCATGTATGCTAGGAATATCCCTTCATCACTCTCTGAATTCATATTTCTTTTTTCTCACAATCTGCTAAGATGTAGCACTTGCTATCAAAGACATGAAAGTATTTAACATTGGTTTTTATTCCTTTCCAAATCTCATAATGAGTTGTGTTGGTTCCAGATCTTATGATCACACGATTGTGAATGTAACAACCTGTGTTCATAGCTTCAGCCCAAAAATATTAAGGTAGATTCTTAGCATACAACATGACTATAGATGACTATTAAAAGGTTCTATTTTTGAATTCTACCACTCCAATCTATTGAGGTGTGATAGGTTCTAAAAAACTCATGACTAATCCCTTCAAAGGAGCAAAAATCAGAGAACTTGGAGTTCTTAAATTCCTTGCCATGACCAGTCCTTATTTTTTTCTATCTCACTCCTTTTTTTCTATTTGAATACAAAGACATATATTTTTGAACACATCAAAAGTTTTATATTTTTTTCTAATGAAGTGAATCCAACTGTATCTTGAAAAATTATCCACATACATAAAAAAATCTTTTTACACCAAGAATTTCCATTTTCATAGGCCCCATAAGGTACATATGAAGTAACTCAAGAAATTAAAAGGTGGCAAGATGATGTAGCTTCTTGTGGGACATCTTGGTATGCTTTCCTATTTGGTAATCTCCATAGATTTTTCCTTCTTCAAATGGTAAACCCCTAATTGCTTCTTCAGATATGATTTTCTTTATGCTCTTAAGGTTGAGATGACCAAGTTTCTGGTGCCATAGCTTAGTCTCATTAACCTTGGATATTAAACATCATGATGGTTGAGATATCCACATATAACAGTTGTCTTTGGATCTTGAACCCTTCATTAACACTTTTTGATATGTGTTGGTTACAATACATGCAACCTTGTTGAAGTTCACATTCATACCTTGATCACATAGTTGACTTATGTTGATCATGTTAGAATTTATACCTTCTACTAGCAGCAAATTATCAATACAAAGGAAACCTGGACTAACCAGTTTGCCTGTGCCCTTGATTCTTCCTCTACCTCCATTTCCAAAAGTAACATAACTATTAGAGCAGGGCTTTAACTCTTTAAGATAGTTTTTTTCTACAGTCATGTACTTTGAACATCCACTATCAAAATACCAATCTTTTCTTGAGGAAGGTCTAAGAGAAGTATGAGCTATAAGACTTGTGGTTGTTACTTTGGGTTTCCACACTTTCTTTTCTTGAACTAACTTTCCTTTTCTTTTGATCCTTGGTTGACTATAGGACTGAGGATATCCATATAGTTTGTAGCAAAAGGGCCTTATGTACCTATATCTTCCACAATGATGACATCTAAAAGAATATTTCCTTTAACTTATATATTGAGGCTACACATGTCAAGCAGGTGTTGAGACATATGATCTACCATCAGAAATTCAGTTTTCTTCTCTAGAGGAGAAAACTTCTAAGACAAAGTTTTGATTTTTTTGTTCATAGAACTGTAATCAAACTCAATAGCCTTCATATTACCTAACATCTTTCCAACTTCCAATATTTCTTCTAACATATCTGAAACATTGTTAAACATACAAACATATTTTATCATATTTTCAAGCTTGGAGTTTAAGAGAGTTACTTCTTATTCTAGACCCCGGTGATGATTGAAACACGTTTCTCTTTTTTCTGAAGGAGAGCACTAATATTTTTCTTTTGTTTCTCTCCTACCATGTAAGCTTCCTCCCATTTGGTGTAGAACAATTTGTATGTTGTAACTAACTCTTCATCAGTGATTTCTTCATCATTAAAATCTCTACCAGAGTCATATTTTCCAATGAAAGATGTCACCTTATTAGTTATTTCTCCTTCACTTTCATCATTAGAATCAGACCAAGTGATTGACAATCCATTTTTCTGTTTCTTTAGAAAAGTAGGACATTCAACTCTAATGTGACCAAACCCTTCACATTCATAACATTGTGTTCCTTTGCCTCTGGGGACTGATGTATGACACCTTGTCTTGTAAATTTGTCCTCCATTTTCTGTCTAGCCTTCTTAAAGCTTTGTTAAAATTTCTCCCAACCAGAGTTATAGTAGTTGATAAATTTTATTCACTTTCACCTTGATCATCATCCTCTTTAGTGTTGGATACAAAATTTATACTCTTGTTCTTATTTTATGACCTGTCATTTATAGCCATCTCAAAGGTTTATAGAGAACCAATGATTTCATCAACTTTAATGTTGCTTAGGTCTTGGGCTTCTTCAGTAGTTGTAACCTTCTTATCAAACTTCTTAGGTAGTGATCTGAGAATTTTTCTGGCCAACTTTTCTTCAGACATCTTCTTTGCTAAAGAAAAATAAGTTCTGGAAATATCATGTAGTCTGATGTTGAAGTTAGAGATTGATTCATATTCATTCATTTTAATATTCTCAAACTTTATTGTGAGGAGCTGCAGCCTTGACATACAAACTTTGGATGTGCCTTCATGTGCAATTTTGAGAATCTTCCATGCTTCTTTGGCTTCAGTACATGTGTTGACCAGTCTAAACATATTCTTTTCCACACCATTGAAAATATCATTCAATGCCTTGAAGTTTCCAAGGGCTTCATCATCTTCAACATTTGTCCAATCAGCTTATGGCTTTAAGATTGATGTTCCTCTTTAGAGGTAATCACAGGGTCTTTCCAACCTATTATAACATCCTTCCATGTTTTGTTGTCCATTAATTTAAGGAAAGAAACCATTTTATCTTTCCAATAGTCATAGTTGGTGTCATACTTAGTCGTGTCCATTTGAATAGAAAATATCTTCCCTAGAGCTCACCCAAACAGAACAGGGTGTCTGCTCTGATGCCAATTGAAAAATTATTCTTAAAGGAACAGATGTTAGACACAATGTCTGGGACAATTTTGTAAAACTTGATGATAACAATTTGATAGTAATTATGAAATAAAACAAAAAGAAATAAATAACACAAAGTATTGTTAACCTAATTTGGTGCAACGTCACTTACGTCTAGGGGCCTTCCAACCCAAGAAAGTAAATCCACTCTCAATAGAATTAGTACAAAGTGTCTTAGATGATTAACCCTTATTCTATCTTCTTAATTCTACCTGTGTATTTCTATTTAGGCCCCCCTAAATATGATATCCCTCTCACTTTCTCTCAACCACTAACCCTAGTGATCAATAAAATAACCAGATTGTTGGTTACTTGAATTATAACTCAACTATCAAACCAATCTTTATGCCTTGATATATGAATGCATGTGCAATAGTGGTGCATAAACAATAACACAAACAAAGGGCTCGTAATAGAAATCCTAACACAAAGATTCTTAAATACTTGCACACTTTCAAATGTTAGGTTTGAGTCTTCTTAAATAGCAATTCAACTTCTTAGATTTTCTCCAATGGGATAAGATATGATCACGTCCAGATTTGTAGAGGACTCTGTTTTGATTTGTTTTTATCAAAAACCTCTAACAAAAAGATTTGATTTGTTTTTAATAAAAAATAAACCTCTAAATAATTAGATTTGATCTTATTCAATCTTCCAAACAAATCAAATTAACACTTTGTTAAAAGATAGCAACAAATATGATTGAAACACAACCATAATTTTTACTCACAACAACAACCATGGCCTACTGACAAAGGCCATATGTTGCACACATGTTGGAACATCATATCCCACATGTGTCATTTCTTCATCAAAATCTTGTACACTCCATGTTATTTTGCATAATGCAGCCTGTAATTCTGGTATGATAGAACTCAGGTGTCCTATGACATGTTAAGACATCTAAATTGACTTAAACATTACCACAAGGTATAAACAATTAAAAACAATAATGAAAAGCATAAACAACACACAAAAGTTGTTAACCCAGTTCAGAGCAACTCTCATACTCTGGGGGCATATCAAGCCAGAGACAAGTACACTATAATAATATCATTTCATAGACCCTACAACAAAAATACTAGTTTACGATCTACTTACTTAATCACTACACGTGTTATACTTCTATCTAAGACTCACCTAGATATGAGGCCCTCCTTGATTCTTCATCAATCACAGACAGTTATTGGACAAACAGGAAGACACACTTCCATGACATCAAACTAGATGACACACTTCCATGAAAATACATAGCCAAGACTCTTGACTAAGAAAACAACTTGGATTTGATTACAAGATTTCTCCAAGAACAATACTTAACTCATTACCTACAGTTTTCTGAGTGAGAACATAGTGACCATCTCACAGCTTGAGTGGTTCACTCACACCAACTCTCCTAGAGAGTGGCTATAGACACAGTCCTAATGATTACATCTTTGTATTTCCGGCCGGTACAAATCCTAGGTTACAAAGCTTCTATTTATAACCTATTCCCAAGTGGATTTGGGCCTCCAATCATAACTCATTAACTGTTACAATTCTGCAGAAGATTCTGCATAACTATAGGTCTTTAATCAAATCTTCCTGATTTATCTCCATAATTAGAAAGTGCATATTCTTCAATATTCTTCTTGATTCTTCATGACCTATAAAACAACACCACATAGGATAGAATAATACTCCCATAATATTTTGCATCACTCAAATCATAACAAAATCTAACTGTCCAGCTCAGGAGCGATGTCGTATGATCCTTCATAGAACATCTTATATGACATGTTGTTCCAGATTATAAGAACTTCTCATCTCAACATGTCTCAACAAAAGATAGGACTTCTTGCTCAACATGTTCATGTTAGAAAGTTAACATAACATATCTAACATATTGCTGCCTTATTTGTTTTACAAAAATTAATTCCAATCCTAAAACTAGAGAACTTACAATATCACCCTTTGGAAAATTTTCGCTAAAACAAATAAATAAAAATTACAACTTAGATTACAACAATAACATTAACAATTATAATCCTTCAATTGTAGTCTTCAACAACTGTTAAACTCAGCACTAAAATAACATGGACTCAATCTTCAGTTTAGATGTCAGGACATCTTGTTCAACATCTTCTTTCTAGCATTTTAAATGAGCTTCATTGCAACACATAAACTTAACACCAATGAACAGTAACCTCGGGATAAAATGAGTAGAAAGTCCTGAAGTCATTTGGTGTACATGAGGAAGAAGATAGCTTGCACTCCCCCTCAACCCAGGAACCTATTCTTGTCAGAGATGAATAAGTTTTCCTTCCAAATGGTGGCATAAGAGAACCATGAAGCAACCACCAGCCAATATGTGGCATAAGAGGAAACTTAAGAAGTATATAACCACCACCCTGGGTAACTCAGAACATAGGTCACAATTGTGTTCATAACTCAGACCACATGTCACAACACCAATACACAGGCCACAACCACCGGATAGAACATCTTATCTGGAATTTGTGTACAACATCTGAAAATACAGACTCCGGACTGACCATCTGAGCAAACCCTTTCTCCCCCTTTTTGGCCAAAAATTGACAAAGAAGGCCTTCACAAAACTAGACCCAAGCACAACTCATCCAAACCCGAAAAAAATCCATAAGAATTATGGACACATCAAATACTCACAGGGTGAAAGAGGAAAGGAGAACCCTATATAAATAGCTGAGTATTTACTTGGGAAATAACGATCCTTGAATATATAAATATTATTGGTCAAAAGGAAACATTATTTGAGGAGAAATTGTCACGAAAAATAATGTGCACCGTCCAAAACAACTATGAATGACTTTATTAGCTCTGGATTGTTTCTGCTGAAAAGAAATAGTCCCAATACATGCACATGCACATTCAAGCACACTTTACACACTCCCTTCTGATACGTGTTTGATCACACCGTCCACATAACTCCTTTGTTGATCACATAGGAAACATATCCTGAATAATGTCATGGCATCCAGACAGACATTGTCTTCTTTCTCTTAAATGCACAAACCCGTGACCAACACAACTCCAACCATCATTCTAAAAATTCTTCACAAAATTATCCAATTAGGCTCTGAAGTATAAACACCATGCCTTCAACTACACTCTAAGGGTACTCCTTTCACTTAGACTTAGACACACACACACCAAAACATCAGAATATCACATATGTGACATGTCTCAATAGAAAAGACCCTCAGAGAGTCCTTCCAAAATCTGCAGAGAAAAATAAATTCTCCCAAACACATCTATTGACCATTAGAGAGATATGTGTACTTCTGATTCATCATCCAGCTTCACATGGCTATAACCAACCATCCCTTATCAAGATCACCAAAAAATTATAATGTCACAACAAGTTGTCTGACATCACATCCTCATAAGAGGCATAAGATCTCCACAAGCTTGAACAACACAGAAACTAAACAATATTTGTACCATTACAGTAACAATCCACTGAAAATTACATGACTCCTCTATCATGGATCACCAATGCTCCAGCTGAAGATGAAAACTTAAGCACTAGATGAAAATACATGAAAGACTTCATGCTTTCATGTTGAAGAATAACACTTTCCCACATATGCTGAACCATGACTCCCTTAGTAGAGTCAAACAAGATTCATATACTCTTACTCCTTGAGAATACATCCAAGTACTCGGACTCCTTCACAACACAAGGACACATCTGATCACTATCCTTTCATAACCACACTCTGTATCATGACCTTTTATATAGGCAAGATGTCATACATACTAGGTGTGAAGTCACTCACAATTTTCAAAACTTCTTAGTTTGCTTAAAAGCTTTACTAAGATCCAGATTATCAACACTCATTTGGAGTGACTTGCAGTAGAAGAAAAACACCTCCTTAAAACACTCTGCTTAGACCTCAATATCTGTCAGCAGTCTTCTACCCTTACATCCATTAGTAGTTGTTAATACTAGTGGATTCTTCAACCAAGTAGTCCTGCATTATCCAAGCATACTATTGTAGACAGGATTAAACTCTCCACATTCTAATCCACATATTCAGAAATGCTACTTCTGATAATAATGCTTGAGCATCCAACTTCACATGCACAATCCCAAAAAAAAAATAGCCATCAACGATCATGATGTTAAAATATCATTTGGGACATCAGCTTCTTATTACATAACCTAGTTACATTGGTTCTTAAATCATCATACAAAGGACTCATTGTGAAAAGAAATCCTTTAAAAAGCTCCCAATAGAACATAACCAGTGCAGCTCATCCATGTTTTTCCAAACACACGACTGCTATGGAGAGAAATAAACTCTCACATACTCTTTGAAACACAATGTTCAGAATGTAGAATTGCATAACTCCTCGAAAAAATACGTAGTCTCCTGTCAAATTATTCACCATTAGTATCATGCACACCCTCCTTAGAGGATAAACAAATACTCAGCTCCCGTCAAAGTATTTACTATTAGTCAGATAAGGCTACCTTCTCACACTCGGCGGGATATTTGGTCTGACATCCTTCTTCTACATACATCTGGCACCAGCTGATGACATTCATTCACACCCCAAAAAGTTCCATATTAGGTCAGTGGCTTGACCTTAAACTTCACTCTGGACAATAACAACTTCCTTGGATGAAGGAGTAAAACATACTTTGAAACGATGTTCCAACATCAGATTTGACATCAGTCTCAAACACATGGATTTCACCATTAAATATGGTCTAGAGACACCATAGTAATCCATAAATCTTGTAAGGGACACAAGAGGATCAACCATAAGTAGTTTATCAATCTTCAACACCAGATCATCCATACATGCAGGAACCTGCATATTATACATCTCAAGAATCTTCTTTTTAAACTTTTAAAATTCAGACCGCATATCTGAATTTGAGATGTTGGATTACATTCTTATACACCTAAAGGAGATTCCCTATAGTAGGTATCTGGAGCAGATTTACAACAATGGCATTGACTGGTCATTATACACCACAAGAAGGCTATTCATACTAGGTCTGCTTCTCCCAATACACAAGGATCCCCTCCAATCCTTGAAGAACAAATGTTCCATCATGTGAAGGACACCACATAATTGAACCTAACTTAAGGAGGAAATTCTCATATAGATACCAGGGAACCATAATCGTTTGGTCCAAAAATAATAACTCCTTTTTTCTTCCAACAACTGAGATGCCCATCCTAGGTGACTTAGATGATACTTCAACAATGGAGACACCAATCAACCATAGAATTCTGGTTGATACAACTCCAATGAAGACAAAGCCTTGGACGACCTTTCCATAACAATAGAGCAAGAGTTCCATGCTCTCATAGACTTGATAAGAGTACCAAGTTAGAGTAAACAACCTCCATCCTATTTATGAAAAGTACCACCAGACATATTGAGAAAAATAAATTCCCAATACAAAGATTTCAAGACATTATGTTTGACATTTCTTCAAGTTCTTCTAGATTCAGATTAAGGACTCCCCCTTATTAACAGCTACGAATTCCTTGAGAATCATACATCCTTCCTTCCAATAGCTTCACATCCTATGGTTGGTACATGCCAATAACTCCTCTTTAAATAGAATATGTTCCATGGCCATAAATAAGACTCTATAAATCTATATCCTTTGATCAGAAGGATCTTCCAAATGTTAGAGAAAATGTCATTGACATTTGAGCTTGACCTCCACATATAAAGGATCTGGATCAGATACCTTTATCAAGCCTCCACGGGAAAGCAAAGTCGAACCTCTGCACTCCTACTTTACTTAGATCAGAAATAAACTAACCTAATGAGTACCTAATATGTTGATCTTATCATGACTAACATATATATCTAAGACATGTTTCTAGCATGAAAACTTCTTAGACACACAACACAAATGCCTCATCTTCTACATCAGGAGTAGGTTCCAAACATAAGTGATCAATACACATTTGTTTAGAACCCAAAGCATTTGTCATTCAACAGAAAGCTGCACACATGCTGACATCATGTCCCAACATCTGGTAGGACATTAGTTCCCTTCTACTGGAACACAAAAAATTATCTTGGTTTTGAAGCTATTACTACTTCCAAAAAATTAAAACATCCTTTGATCACCTTCAAGGTCTTCAAAAATAGTCCAAGCTCCAGCTACACTACCAACAACAAGTCTCAGAGTCACTTTCCTAATTAGGTCAAGAATCAGGAAGACTCTTTTAGAAACCAAAATAAATGGTGTTGTACCCCAAAATTTTACCTCTCACTTATCTAATATTTTCTCACAAAGATCTCTCTTGGTTCAAGACTGTACTAGGATTTATCAACTCAAGACACCTCTTTAAGCATTGATGACCAAAATTAGGGTTGAAATTGCACAAGGATAATTGAACTTTAAATGCTTCATATGACTTTAATGGATCATTATGGACCCCCAAGATTACTCATGTCAAGTTTCAAGCCTTGGATCACACTTTTGCTCAGTCAATTGAGCAGTTGACCTAAAAATCAATTGTATTGGGGAAAAAGTCAACTATGGCCAATTTACAGTCAAACTTCATAATTTTTAATCCACATCAATATTATAAACTCATATGTATCATTTGATCAAGTTTGGATCATAATTCTTCGAGAAATTTGATCAAATCATCAAAAGGGCAAAATGGTCAAAATTAGGGTTTTGACTTAGAAGGGGCAATTTCTGATTTTTGACCTAGCAAATGATCAATTGGTTTGAAGCATGATCTCAAGAGTTCAATTGCATCATTTTGACCTAAGGTAATGACCTAAAATATTGCTCAAGATCAATTAGATTGATAGTGAATTTTCAGCCAACTGATCAAAAGTCAACTGTACACTGAAAAGTCAAACTTTGACTTTTTGGTCAAAATCCAATGTCAAAAATCACAATTCATTAAAACATGTCAAAATATGAAACTTATTCATCAAGAAATCAAAAATTCAAGATTTCATTTTAAAAAGTCAAAGTTTTCTAACTTAGAAATTTTTCTAAGTGTTTAAAACTTCATGTTTTTTCACTACTTTGAGCAAATTTTTCACCATGATGCAAGATGATTTAAAAGAAACTTTCAACATGAAAGTTTTATATCTCCATGATATCTATAAAATTGATTTACACAACTTCTTCTAAAAATTCTTGGATCTCAAGTTATTAATTCATAAAGTCATGGTCATAAAGTTATTAATTCAACATTTGCAATAAAACACAAAACACCCAAGTCAGTTCTCCCACCGTATCACAGAACTGGCGACTCTGCTGGGGAGTATTCTTAAAGTGGGGTTACCTTAGGGTTAGATCACATTTACTTGCTTTCTTTTGTTTGACTTGTATGCTTTACATTATGGTTCTTTGTTTGGGTTTAAATCCTCTACCCGGATTTTGGATACCTTATAGGTGAGTAGCAATACATTGTGGAAACTGTGCGGGGTATATCGACACGGTCTAAGAAATAGCTATGTTAATGCGACATATTTGTGGGTACCGGTAGCCATTGAGTAGTCAAGGAGAATACGAGGCCGCTGAGTGATGTCATGAAGCACTAATAAACTTTTAGAAACTTTACTTGACCAACTTGGCAATTAGGACGTAGTGAGATGACCGGCTTTGTTGTAGTCCGAAGTTGGTAGATACTCGATACTTTTTGGGATATTTTGGTCGCCATTAAAGAGGCTTGCGCTGAGACAATGCCCGAGGAAACAAACCAGTGATATTGAGCTTCCTTAGAACCCGGTTACTATTACTAGGACAGGTTTGAGCCAATTAAACTTCAAAAGGGTACTTACCTATGAGACTCCATGCAAGCCTAAACCTAAGGACTTGTTTGCTTTGTTTGTGTATATTTACTTGTACATAACATCATGAACATCATAAAATCATACTCATACTCACTAACCATTTCAAGGATCTTGGGATTTATCTTTGTTCTGTTTTGTAGGACATGGATTTTATTCGTAGGAAAACTATTCAAGTCAATCTTGTAAGGATCCCTCCTCAACTTAAAGAGCTAGCATCAAGGATTCCCGAAAATTCTCCATTCACCGAAAGACATGGTCGCCTACTAAACTTGGTCACCTCCAACACTAATGAAGACATGACGAAGGTGATCTTTCAGTTCTTTGATCCTTTACACCATTGCTTCATATTTCCCGATTATCAACTTGTGCCAACTTTGGAAGAATTCTCCCAACTCTTGAGGATTCCCATTCTCAATCAACTACCTTTCAACGGTACAGAAAGAGATCTAAATCTAGAAGAGATTGCTCAATCTCTACACTTGAAACCATCTGATATCACAACTAATTGGGAAACAAGGAGTGGTGTCAAAGGTTTCCTAGCAAAGTTCTTGTTTGAGAAAGCCCAAAATTGTTGGAACTCTTTGGATTTGAAAGCTTTTGAGGAAATTGTGGATCTCCTCATCTACGGGATGGTTTTGTTTCCAAATCCTGACCAACTCATAGATGTAAACACCGTCAAAATTTTCATGTCTCGTAACCCGGTGCCTATTTTGCTAGGGGACATCCTACATTTCTTCACACTCGTACTATGAGGAAAAGAGGTATCCTTATGTGTTGTACTCCTCTCTTGGCAAGATGGTTTATTTTTCATCTTCCCCAATCTGTATTGAAGAACAAGCAAGGTTCAAGGTGGTCCCATAGGTTGATGATGCTCAAACATTCAGACATTCATTGGTGTTCCCGATCCATAGAGAATGTTACTATTGTCGACCATTGTGGAGAATTCCCTAATGTCCCTTTACTTGGCATTAGAGGAGGTATCACCTACAACCCCTGCTTAGCCTTAAGACAGATTGGTTACGCCCGAAGGGATGGCCCACATGAGATGCTCATTCAAGGTTTTGTATTTGACTACGAGAACGACGATCAAGGTCACCGCCAAAGATTTATCCGAGCTTGGAGGATGTTGAACAGGGTAAATAGCAAGACATTGGGGCATAAGAATTCCATCCCTCTTGAGCCTTACCTCAAATGGGTACGAGCTCGTGCTTAAATTCTTATGATGCCTTATCCCTCCATTCTCCCGGTAATCATAGAGCCTGTTGTTAAAGGAGATGTTCTGTACACTATCCTGCATCCTGACATGCCCACCTCTCTTTAAGACTTACAAAGGGATTTGATACAACTAAGGGGGAGCGAGACACTTTTGAAGCCCAATTCTATGCCATCGAGAAGAAGGTTTTGGAACTCACTAAGCATCTTCATGAGGAGCAGAGCCTAAATGCCTACATCGCACTAAAAAGGATGCGTACAACTTTTTTATCTTAGAGTTTTTGTACTTCTTTGTAAGCCCAAAAGAGGCATGATTTACTCAAGCTTTGGTTTATTAAATAAAACGTGTGTTCCTTTTTGGTCTAAAGTAATTTTAAATCTCTAAGTTCCTTGGAATCATTGCATATGCATTTACCATTTATCATAACATAAGCAGGTTTCTTACGACAAGTCTCCTCATCTTTCTACTGTTTATTTCAGTAAGATGTATCTCGAACAAAGGGTAAAAGACCTCCAAGCAGAGAATGCTTAATTTCAGCAGTTGTTCTTAACTCTAGCCAAAGGACAAGAAGATCTGAAAACCTTGCTGATTGAAGAAAAGAAGAAGAAAAAGAAAGTAACCAGAGTTCTGAATATGGGAAGAAGATTCCAAGGACAAGCGAGAAGGACCCTATACTTTGCAACGTCATCTGGTGAAAAATAAAATCAAGATGGGAAAGGCAAGGAAGCAGTTGTCCAACAAGATTCCGAAGAGGAAGAAGAGGAGGTTTACTCTGAAGAGCAGTATCCCCCTGGTCGACGACAAGTAAAAGCATCTGGAAGAATGACTAAGCGCAATGGAAATCAAGAAAGTGCATGGGCTAGACTTTGAGGAGCCGGGCTTGGTGTCTGGGATTATCATTCCACCAAAATTCAAGGCACCTGTTGTACCCCAAAATTTTCCCTCTCATATTTCACAAAGCATTGCAAGAAAGATCTCCAAGTTGCTCAAGGTAGTCCAAGGGTTGGCCAGACAAGCTCTCTCCTAAGGCAGTCTACCTTAAATTAGGGTTTCATGTTGCATCAAGATACTTGAGTCCAAGTGGTCCCAAATGCTCAACATTGTCCTAATATGTTCTCAATATCATCCATGTCAAGTTTCAAGACTTGCAGAGGAAGTTTGCTCAGTCAATTGTTCAAAAGGCCCAAACGTCGACTGTGCTAGGACAAAAGTCAACTGTGACCCACATACAGTCAAACTTCAAGATTTTTGGTCAATATTCTCATTTTGAAGTATATTTCATCATTTTATCAAGGGTTGATCATGATTCATAAAGGATTGCTCATAATTCATCAAGACTCAAAAGTTGCTAAATTAGGGTTTTGTAGGAAAAGTCAACTCAACTTTGACCAAGCATAACTTTCTCATAATTTATGATAAATGACCCATCCAAAGCTCATTTTGAAGAGGATAAAATTCCCTACAATCCATATTCATCCCCCAAGTTCAAAATATGCACTCACAAGAAGTTATGAATTTTGACATTATAGGTCATTTTGAAAAGTCAACAAAAACACCTTTTTTGTCAAAGCTTCATACATGAGCATGAAATATCAAATTGAAATGAGACCAAAAGGGTTGATTAGAGGACATCTTAAGATTTCTAAAAAGTCAAAGAACACCTCCAAAGATTCAAAATTGAGGAAGTTATGCATTGGTGAAGTTGACCTTTTTTGCAAAATTGTCAAAAGTCAACTATCCCTAAAACATCAATTTTTGCCAAATGGGCTCAATATTTTTCACGTGTTTTAAGTTGGCAACATAGCCCACGTGCTCTAGCCTTTGCCACTTATCCATATCTTATTTGTATTATTTATTTTGGTTTTTATTTGAATTAATTCAATTTATATCAAATTAAATCAAATAAAAATCCAAAACATTGATAACAAGGGATTTTGTGCTTGTTTCAGGTTCTAATTACACAGCTAGCATCATTCAAATTCTTATCAAGGCATGTGTGCACAAAAAGATTGGAAATAAGCCAAATTTGGAAGGTTTTCAAAGTGAATCAAATCAAATATCAAAAGCATTGAAGGAGAAGGATTTGGATACAATTTTCAACCCTAATGCATTCACTCATACATATAGACTGCGTGCTGACCTAAAGATTGGTTAGAAACAGGTGAGAGAGAGAGAGAGAACCAAATCTGAAAAAAGTCAAGAAATGTGTGAGATCGAAATCCCACTTAGAGGCATTATCAAGACCATTGAACGATCCCAATCGCTCCCTGGCACTCTCAGCAACCTAAAGCAATCAAGAACTAAGCCGTTCAAGCACCGAATCACTCTGTAAGTCGTTCACGATACACCCCTGTTCTTGAATTCGCATCTTGTAATTTAAGCATTGTTAACATGAATTAATGGCATATTGTTGATCTATGAGGCATTTGCAAACTTTCTGCATTATTTGATTTCATTTATATGACATGTAGCGTTAATCACCATTGCTAGGTTTTCGAGCTTGGTTTTAGGGTTTTTGTTTTCAGGAACAATTGGCCTTCGTAAGTGGTATGGTTGTGATTAGGAGGAAGAAACGAACACAACCATGGCATGGGATGTTATTTCTATGGCCTGTGGAAGATTTTGAGAATGCATAATCTGTAGCAACAGACATTTTTCCATAGGTATAGGCTAACAAACTTTTAGCTACGGTGCAGCGAAGAAGACGCAGACGTGGCCAACTTCCATTGGCTTATTTGAATTTGTGCGCAAAAATACCATTACTGTACTTGTTTTGTATATTATTTTTATTATTTGTTATATGTACAATGAAAATAAAATAGCGCAGTGGTTTCCAGGTAGATGCTTAAGGCGTTAAGAGGCTAGAGGTCAGGGGTTCGATCCCTGCCTCCAGCATTTGCTATTTTCATATTTTCTTACAGGTAATCCAATGCGCGTGTGAGCCTAATGTCCACCATATGCCCTCATCATCAAACGTGCCAGATGGCCAGATGGACAAATCTGGTGGTCACCATTGAAGGAACACCATGAGCCCAGTCAAACGCAACGTATAGGATCAAGAAATTCAAATGGACTCCAGCACTAATGGGCCCAGAACTTGCTATTGGCACACCCCAATTCAGGCCCATCTCTTATTCTTTTCTTTTTATATTTCATTAATTATTTCATTTAATTATTTTTACTAACAATTTAAATTATTTTCTTTTTATCAAAAATCACCGAAAAATATTTTATGTCCAATTAAAATTAGAATTTTATTTTTCATCAATAAATCAATTAATTTAATTAGGTTTGATTAATTTAGACAACTTTAATTCTTTTGTAAATAATTAAAGTCAATTAGAATAAATAGGGTTTATACTAACTTAATTGTATTCATTTTTTACCTAAAATAACCAAAAATATGTCAGTTAATTATTTTTTCATTAATTAATTTAATTAACTAATTAGTTGCATTTTTTTTTAGAAAACTTGTTTCTTTTTAATAAAAACAACAAAAAACAATTTTCTCTTTTAATTAGGATAGAAGGGTCAAAACCCTAGTTTCGCATTCGATCTAATTTTCTCGCGCGCTTTATTTTTATCCAATTATTGTATCTGCTCCCGGTTTGTAATAATTTAAATTAGGACATTTATTTATTTTTACCGCTTTTAATTTCAAGGGTTTATTTTTGGCTATGTAAATACCCGAAGCCTTGTAATAGCTTAGTTTAAATTCCGCACTTTAATTTCTGCAAATATTTAACTGTTAGATGTTTGATAATAGGGTTTGCATGACAAGAATAAATGACTAAATTTAAAACAGTTAGATCACCCTAAATGTGCAAAGATAAAATAAGCTGAAACTGAATCCCTCGCACATGCGCACTCCTATGGTACACTCTCACTTGGTTTCCTTCGTTAAAACGGTCATTGAGTATAGGTTGTTTTAGAGGTCGTCCTTTTGTATAAAAGATCATAGTTGCCTCGGAAAGGATGCCTCGGACATTGTTGCCTCGAATAAATGATCTAAGACACTAGGGTTACCACTAAGACGTCCTAACATTGCTTTAATGACCGTACGTCCCTTTCGAATTGACCCTCAAACTCCAACGACGGTGCTACCTACTCACTAATAGGGGGATAATTCGGGTGCACAATGAATGGCATCAAAGAGGTCCTTCCAAAATAAAAGATGGTGATGGTTCCTTATAATCGTCAGGACAGGCAGTCATTATCTCTCAGAAATAAAAGCCCATTAAGTCAAAACCTATTATGGAGACTTACAAAACTGGGGCATCCCGCTGACTTCAATCACAAAAGAAACAGTTCAGGCAAAAGACAGGGATAATAAAATCAAAAAGAAAGAGATCCTACAAACTCTCAACAAAAATGACTGCCTATTCAAAATAAACTATCAGTATCTGAACCATTACTGGAATATCAGAGCAAAGACTCAAACGGGATCTAAATGCACAATTAACTGAGTATAGGATCGAAGAACATCACGGAGAACGGGTGGGTACAAATAAATTTTGAGCCTTTATCCTTTGTTTCTTGAACCATGAACCAGGCCACATTATAACCCTTAAAAGTCCTAGCTGAAACATGGGTTAGTTCGAAAGCATACTGTTACAAAAGGTATCCTGACTCCTGTAGGACTTGCTATAAATCCTGAGTTGACATCACATTTTATAAAATTTGCTTGTTTTAGTGAAAAATGCATTTTCAAAACTTCAAGACAGACGTAAGCTTTGCATTCTTAAAATAACATTGTTTGCATATGACTATTTGTTCAACAGCAGAGAAATTCGCATGACGAATATCTAGTGAACAAAAACCTTCTCAATAAAAAATATCACCTCAAGTGGAAAAACACTTCCAACCAAGGGGCACATCATGATCATTGTCCATCATCTGGGGCAGTCAAGTCAAGATTCAAGGAATCTCTCAAAGATTCCAAAATAGTCAGGGGAAAATCTCCATCTGAATCAATTGGGGCATTGGACATGAATTCCAGCAACGAATCTTGCATGATCAAATGAACATCTTCTGGTAGTATGGCAGCATAACACTACCGACAGTGACACCTCCCTACACCCTGAGAGCGTGGACATAGTCAAAAAAGTACTACGCATAATCAAAGACCCACTAGGTCGACTGGCCTAGGCAAAAATAAGGGCTTCCCGACGAACCAAAAAGGGTTCGGGCAAAAATAAGGGATAAAAATGAAAAAATCTGTACACCCGGCAAGTCGAAAACCTGAAAAGGCGGCTTGGGAAAAAAAGGGTGTCCCGGTGGACTGAAAACCCGAAAGGGCGGTCCAGGCAAAAATTAGGGATCAAAGCGTACAATTATGTCTCGTCATCTTGTCACTTGCCTGCCAAAAGAAGACTTATCATTTCAATCGAAAGTTACCCAGCACCTCATAGGTTGGGATAGTATTCGATCCACAAGGCCTCCGCAGGCACCTTCTCCCGCAGATACAGGGGAAGAAAAGTCTCGATGCAAAACCATCATCATATCCTCAGCACGCGTCCTAGTAACATTCACTCCCCGTAGAGTAAGAAAAAGACAGTGATGTTAGTTGTCCAAAACAGGACACCACTCTCTCCAGCTGAGACTTGCAACTGTGAATGAATTAGCGATATTCTCCCCAAAGCAGAGTTTATCTACCATCAGCACTAAAAAATCTTAATATCCCCAGCGGAGTATAAAAAAAATCCCCAGTGGAGTATAAAAAAATCCCCAGTGGAGTTTGAAGAATTATCCCCAATAGATTCTGAAAGTTTGTCCCCAGTAAAGTCTAAAAGGTTATTCCCCGTGAAGTCACAACTGAAAGATCATCCCCAGCAGAGTTCATTCCTTTCACAAACAGAAACTCAATCCCCAACAGGATTCAGTATCGCCAGCAACGGTAATTCATCCCCAGCTGAATTTATCAACGGAATCCTCAGCAGATCATCTCTTCCCCACAGAGTCATTCTCTCGTCAGTTTATTCCCCAGCGGAGTTATCCTCTCCTGCAGGTTTATTCTCACAAACATCTTCATCCATTATCTCCAGTGGAAAGGAAGAATTCAATTCTTTTCTCCAGCAGCGATCCGGGATTTATTTTCCCCAGCTCAAAACATTACATTTCCATACATCATGACACATGCATATACGCATCATACAACACAATCTCATTTATTTTGAGAACATCATCGCTTGATACATATCATGCATTACATACAGCTAACCTTTACCTTTCAGGAAAGATACAATCAAATTCTCACAAAATTCAAGCTTTGAAGCTTTTACCTCAGTTGAATTACGGGTGAGTTCCTAAATCTCAGCAGAGATGTTTCCTCAGTTGAATTACGGGCGAGTTCCTAAATCTCAGCAGAGATGTTTCCTCAGTTGAATTATGGGCAAGTTCCTAAATCTCAGCAGAGATGTTTCCTCAGTTGAATTACGGGTGGGTTCTTAAATCTCAGCATAGATGTTTCCTCAGTTGAATTACGGACGGGTTCCTAAATCTCAGCATAGATGTTTCCTCAGTTGAATTACGGACGAGTTCCTAAATCTCAGCAGAGATGTTACCTTAGTTGAATTATGGACGAGTTCCTAAATCTCAGCAGAGATGTTTCCTCAATTGAATTACAGACGAGTTCCTAAATCTCAGCAGAGATGTTTCCTCAGTTGAATTACGGGCGAGTTCCTAAATCTTGACAGAGATGTTTCCTCAGTTGAATTACGGACGAGTTCCTAAATCTCAGCAGAGATGTTTCCTCAGTTGAATTATGGACGGGTTACTAAATCTCAACATAGATGTTTCCTCAGTTGAATTACGGACGAGTTCCTAAATCTCAGCAGAGATGTTACCTCAGTTGAATTACAGATGAGTTCCTAAATCTCAGCCGAGATGTTTCCTCAGTTGAATTACGGACGAGTTCCTAAATCTCAGCAGATATGTTTCCTCAGTTGAATTACGGGTGAGTTCCTAAATCTTGATAGAGATGTTTCCTCAGTTGAATTACGAACGAGTTCCTAAATATCAGTAGAGATGTTTCCTCAGTTGAATTACAGACGAGTTCCTAAATCTCGGCAGAGATGTTTCTTCAGTTGAATTACGGACGAGTTCCTAAATCTCAGCAGAGATGTTTCCTCAGTTGAATTACGGGAGAGTTCCTAAATCTCAGTAGAGATGTTACCTCAGTTGAATTACGGACGAGTTCCTAAATCTCAACAGAGATGTTTCCTCAGTTGAATTACGGACGAGTTCCTAAATCTCATCAGAGATGTTTCCTCAGTTGGATTACGGACGAGTTCCTAAATCTCATCAGAGATGTTTCCTTAGTTGAATCACGGACTAGTTCCTAAATCTCAATAGATATGTTTCCTCAGTTGAATTACGGACGAGTTCCTAAATCTCAGCAAAAATATTTCCTCAGTTGAGTACGGACGATCGAAGTTCCTAAATATCAGCAGAGATGTTTCCTCAGGTGAGTACGGAAGATTGAAGTTCCTAAATATCAGCAGAGATGTTTCCTCGGTTGAGTACGGAAGATTAAAGTTCCTAAATATCAACAGAGACGACTCACCAGCAGAATAACAGACGACGAAGCTCCTAAAATTCTACTTCTCTCAATAGAGATCAACATTCCCCAGCGGAATCCTCCTCAATAACAGGTATACAACCTCTCGCTAAGGAATCTCTTATGAGATCGACACTCTTTCAGATGGCATCTTTGAGCCCATCCTCCATCATCAATCTCCAAATGGTATCTATAATCCCATTCCTGACATCACAAGACAATTACCACTTCATGCGAGTGCAAATTTATGGGCACTCTAGTGTTCAATCATCTTCCACCTTCGGATTACGAAAGGCACGAAAGCCAATCTACATCCTCAGGTTTAAGAAGATTAAACAGGGGCAGCTGTTGTACCCCAAAATTTACCCTCTCATATTTCTCAAAACATTGCAAGAAAGATCTCCAAGTTGCTCAAGGTAGTTCAAGAGTTGGCCAGACAAGCTCTCTCCTAAGGCAGTCTACCTCAAATTAGGGTTTCATGTTGCATCAAGATAATTGAGTCCAAGTGGTCCTAAATGCTCAAAATTTTCCTAATATGTTCTCAAGATCATCCATGTCAAGTTTCAAGCCTTGTAGAGGAAGTTTGCTCAGTCAATTGCTTAAAAGGCCCAAAAATCGACTGTGTTAAGGCAAAAGTCAACTGTGACCCACATACAGTCAAACTTCAAGATTTTTGGTAAATATTCTCATTTTGAAGTATATTTCATCATTTGATCAAGGGTTGATCATGATTCATCAAGGATTGCTCATAATTCATCAAGACTCAAAAGTTGCTAAATTAGGGTTTTGTAGGAAAAGTCAACTCAACTTTGACCAAGCATAACTTTCTCATACTTTATGAGAAATGACCCATAAAAAGCTCATTTCGAAGAGGATGCAATTCCCTACAATCCATCTTCATCCCCAAAGTTTAAAATATGCACTCACAAGAAGTTATGAATTTGGACATTATAGGTCATTTTGAAAAGTCAACAAAAACACCTTTTTTGTCAAAGCTTCATACATGAGCATGGAATATCAAATTTAAATGAGACAAAAAGGGTTGAATAGAGGACATCTCAAGCTTTATAAAAAGTCCAAGAACACCTCCAAAGATTCAAAATTAAGGAAGTAATGCATTGGTGAAGTTGACCTTTTTTTGCAAAATTGCCAAAAGTCAACTATCCCTAAAACTTCAATTTTTGCCAAATGGGCTCAATCTTTTTCACTTGTTTTAAGTTGGAAACATAGCCCACGTGCTCTAGCCTTTTCCACTTGTTCATATCTTATTTTTATTATTTATTTTGGTTTTTATTTGAATTAATTCAATTTAAATCAAATTAAATCAAATAAAAATCCAAAACATTGATAACAAGGGATTTTGAGCTTGTTTCAGGTTCCAATTACACAGCTAGCATCATTCAAATTCGTATCAAGGCATGTGTGCACAAAAAGATTGGAAATAAGCCAAATTTGGAAGGTTTTCAAAGTGAATCAAATCAAATATCAAAACCATTGAAGGAGAAGGATTTGGATTCAATTTTCAACCCTAATGCATTCACTCATACATATAGACTGCGTCCAGACCTAAAGATTGGTTAGAAACAGGCGAGAGAGAGAGAGAGAGAGAGAGAGAGAGAGAGAGAGAGAGAGAGAGAGAGAGAGAGAGAGAGAGAGAGAGAGAGAGAGAGAGGAGAGAGAGAGAGAGAGAGAGAGAGAGAGAGAGAGAGAGAGAGAGAGAGAGAGAGAGAGAGAGAGAGAGAGAGAGAGAGAGAGAGAGAGAGAACCAAATCTGAAAAAAGTCAAGAAAAGTGTGAGATCGAAATCCCACTTAGAGGCATTCTCAAGACCATTGAACGATCCCAATCGCTCCCTGGCACTCTCAGCAACCTAAAGCAATCAAGAACTAAGTCGTTCAAGCACCGAATCACTCTGTAAGTCGTTCACGATACACCCTTGTTCTTGAATTTGCATCTTGTAATTTAAGCATTGTTAACATGAATTAATGGCATATTGTTGATCTATGAGGCATTTGCAAACTTTCTGCATTATTTGATTTCATTTATATGGCCTGTAGCGTTAATCACCATTGCTAGGTTTTCGAGCTTGGTTTTAGGGTTTTTGTTTTCAGGAACAATTGGCCTTCGTAAGTTGTATGGCTGTGATCAGGAGGACGAAACAAACACAACCATGGCATGGGATGTTATTTCTATGGCCTGTGGAAGATTTTGAGAACGCATAATCTGTAGCAACGGACATTTGTCCGTAGGTATAGGCTAACAAACTTTTAGCCACGGTGCAGCGAAGAAGACGCAGACGTGGCTAGCTTCCATTGGCTTATTTGAATTTGCGTGCAAAAATACCATTATTGTACTTGTTTTGTATATTATTTTTATCATTTGTTATATGTACAATGAAAATAAAATAGCGCAGTGGTTACCAAGTAGATGCTTAAGGTGTTAAGAGGCTGGAGGTCAGGGGTTCGATCCCTGCCTCCAGCATTTGCTATTTTCATATTTTCTTGCAGGTAATCCAATGCGCGTGTGAGCCTAATGTCCACCATATGCCCTCATCATCAAACGTGCCAGATGGCCAGATGGCCAAATCTGGTGGTCACCATTGAAGGAACACCATGAGCCCAATCAAACGCAACGCATAGGATCAAGAAAGTCAAATGGACTCCAGCACTAATGGGCCCAGAACTTGCTATTGGCACACCCCAATTCAGGCCCATCTCTTATTCTTTTCTTTTATTTCATTAATTATTTCATTTAATTATTTTTACTAACAATTTAAATTATTTTCTTTTTATCAAAAATCACCGAAAAATATTTTATGTCCAATTAAAATTAGAATTTTATTTTTCATCAATAAATCAATTAATTTAATTAGGTTTGATTAATTTAGACAACTTTAATTCTTTTGTAAATAATTAAAATCAATTAGAATAAATAGGGTTTATACTAACTTAATTGTATTCATTTTTTACCTAAAATAACCAAAAAACCAAAAATATGTCATTTAATTATTTTTTCATTAATTAATTTAATTAACTAATTAGTTGCATTTTTTATAGAAAACTTATTTCTTTTTAAAAAAACAACAAAAAACAATTTTCTCTTTTAATTAGGATAGAAGGGTCAAAACCCTAGTTTCGCATTCGATCTAATATTCTCGCGCGCTTTATTTTTATCCAATTATTGTATCTGCTCCCAGTTTGTAATAATTTAAATTAGGACATTTATTTATTTTTTACCGCTTTTAATTTCAAGGGTTTGTTTTTGGCTATGTAAATACCCGAAGCCTTGTAATACCTTAGTTTAAATTCCGCACTTTAATTTCTGCAAATATTTAACTGTTAGATGTTTGATAATAGGGTTTGCATGACAAGAATGAATGACTAAATTTAAAACAGTTAGATCACCCTAAATGTGCAAAGATAAAATAAGCTGAAACTGAATCCCTCGCACATGCGCACTCCTAGGGTACACCCCCACTTGGTTGCCTTCGTTAAAACGGTTATTGAGTATAGGTTGTTTTAGAGGTCGTCCTTTTGTCTAAAAGATCATAGTTTCCTCGGAAAGGATGCCTCAGACATTGTTGCCTCGGATAGATGATCTAAGACACTAGGGTTACCACTAAGACGTCCTAACATTGCTTTAGTGACCGTATGTCCCTTTCGAATTGACCCTCAAACTCCAACGACGGTGCTACCTACTCACTAATAGTGGGATAGAATTGTCTAAAGGAAACAAACATAGAATGATTCCTTTTTTGAGTAGGTAGATTAGTTCTTAAGTACTTGCTCATTCCAAACAAATTTTTCACACTTACACTCCTTTACAAACAAGTTTTCAAAAACACTTCATTACACTCTTGAAGACAGAAGCAAGAGTTAAATCAAAGTCAAAACAAAAACTTTTCAAAGTGCACAAACACAAAGAAAACAATTTTGAAAATGATGAGCAAGTACCTAAGAGCCCGTAGATAACTACGGATAGAAAGGGTTCTAATACCTTCCCTTTCTATAAATCTACCCCCCGTACTCAGAAATATCTCTAAAAAGGAATTTTTCTGTGCTTTTTTCCTTTCCTTGTTGGATAAAATAAAAGACGGTGGCGACTCTTGCTTACCGGGACATTTTGCAAACACAAACACAACGCAAACCAGCAAAATTTCCTTAACAAAATAGGGAAACCACGTCCCGGTTCTGGCCATTGTATCACAGCACTGATATTTGCTAAATACAACGGAGTTTCGGCCCAAAATGCATCTCCGATCCTATGTGAGGAAGATACAGCCTCACACTACGAACAGAGATTTATGGGTCCACTTTTTCCAAGACAGTCTATCCGGAACTCAACTTGATTGGTTCTATCAATTGGAAAGGGCCAATATCCACAACTGGGAAGACCTTGCCACAGCTTTCTATAAACAATATCACTACAACGCAGATCTTGCTCCTACCCGTACCCAACTCCAGAGTATGGCTATGGTTTCAAATGAAGGTTTCAAAGACTATGCTAAAAAATGGAGGGACTTAGCAGGAAGCGTCCAACCTCCCCTTTCCGAAAGAGAACTAGTAGACATGTTTTTGGGTACCCTGTTCGGTCCTTTCTTTAATCATTTAATTGGAAGCTCCTCAGCAGGCTTCATTAAATTAATCCTGGCCGGAGAAAGAGTGGAAGTTGGGATTAAGAGTGGGAAGATCCAGAAAGATTCATCCTCCACCGCTGTAAGAAAACCATTTATAGGGAAGAAAGAGGTTGGTGTTGTGTATCCTCAAAGGAACCAAGAAAGAACTGAACATCGTCCAATGGTGGGGGTTGTCATGATCCCTAAGCCTGTTCCTACTCAACAAAGGAACGATCAGCTTAGAACAAAAAGAGCAGTAAGACAATTTACCCAGATTAATATGACACTATCTCAAGTACTGCCACATTTGTTGAGATCCAATCTGGTAACTTTGAAAGAAGCTCCAAAAAATCCTAACACCACATCTCCTCACTACCATCCTAATGCTCGCTGTGCATACCATTCAGAAAGCCCAGGCCATGACACTAACAATTGTTGGGCTTTTAAAAACAAGGTGCAAGACCTTATTGAAGCAAAAGAAATTGAGTTTGATGCTCCTGATATCCCAAATGTTATCACCGCTCCTATGCCCAAGCATGGCCGCGGTGTTAACGCTGTTTAAGATGATATGTTTGTTTCTATTGTGATGAACTTGTTACTCCTCTCCTCACCATCAAGAAGAACCTTTTAAAAGTCGGTTTATTTCCGGGCTGTGATGAAAGCTGCCACCTCTGTTACTCCCTACCAACCGGTTGTCATTTATCGAAAACAGGTGTTCAATGCTTAAGGGATGACAAAGAGATTTTGTTTGAAAAAACTCCTGTTCCAACTGTTTCTCACAATGATGTTTCAATAGTAACCATTTCCTCCAATCCTTCCAGGGTCTCCACCAAAAGACCCGTTAGGATTACATCAGTTCCTAAAATAGCTCCATTGATAATCACTATGCCATGTCCAATCCCGTACTCATCAGATAAAACTGGCCCATGGAACTATGGGGGCGACATCTACTATCACGGTGTCAAGCAAGATTGGCTGGCTAATGAAGACTCAATTCTTAAGAAGGTTGACCCTGACATTAGTAACATTGCGGGAACCAGTAAGATAACTCAAAGTGGACGAGTTTTCTCTCCAGATATTTCTCCTCCAAAGACTGTTACCGGCCCTGTAATGATCCATGTTCCTGTTCTTGCTAACACTACTACTACAATCCCTTTGATTACCCCTGTTGACACTACTACTACTACTACTATAATTCCTATAGTTACACCTTCTAACACTCCTACCGTCGAGTCGACTAAGGCTCAGGGAAAAGGAATTCTGGTTGAGCCTGTCCGGATGAAGGCGCAAACAACATCCATCCCCGAGGCCTCCAAAAAGGAGATGGAAGAAATTCTGAAGATTATAAAGAGGAGCGACTACAATGTAGCTGAGCATCTAGGGAAGACTCTGTCAAAGATTTCCATGCTGGCTTTATTGTTGTGTTCCGAGGCTCATGCAAAGGCCTTGGTGAAATTCTTTAAAATTGCCCATGTACCACAAGAAACCTCTGCTGATCAGTTCCAAGACTGTGTGGCCAGCTTGACTGCGGACAATGGTTTAGGCTTTTCTAATGCTGACTTGACACCTAGAGGGAGGAAGCACAGCGAGGCATTGATTTCTCTGTCGAATGCCGGGGGTACAACTTTGGCCCATGTCTTGGTGGATACTGGTTCGTCTTTGAATGTGCTGCCTAAGAAGGCTCTTGATAGACTTGGTTGTGAAGGTTTGACCTTAAAACCCAGCAATATAGTGGTAAGGGCCTTCGGCGGTTCAAAGAGAATGGTACATGGGGAGGTGGACATCCCCATAAAATTTGGAACCCAAACCTTTGATTCAACTTTTTACGTGATGGACATTCACACTTCCTACTCCTGCTTATTGGGCCGACCATGGATTCACAATGCTGGTGCTGTCACCTCTACGTTACATCAAATGCTGAAATACCCAACCAATGGGAAGATTATTATTGTCCATGGAGAAGAGGAATATATGGCCAGTCATTTAAACTCCTTCAGATACGTGGAATTGGACGACGAATTCATTGAAACTCCATTTCAGCATTTCGAGGAAGTCCCACCAACCGTGGCAGTAACCAAAGTTGTTTCCCAAATCCCAAAGATTACAAGACCTCCGCTAAAGATGTCTTCTCTGAAAGATGCCACGACAGTGATAGAGGAAGGTGGGTGCACTATTTGGGGGTAACTCCCAGATATCCCATACAAGTTTGAAAAATTTGGTTTGGGTTTCACTTCAGGAGCCCAGAAAGCTGCACACCGTGCTCGCGCCGGGGGACCCCCTTTGAAGATCAGCAACCACGGAGTCAACGCAATGGAGGATGATGAGAACAGCTACGATCTAGAGGAATGGATTTTCCCAACTGTCAATGAAGGACTCAGCAACTGGGAATCTAAAGATTTTGTCCCAATTACTTTTATCCAACAGTAATTTTCTTTAAATTTTGTCGGATCTGTAATAATTAAACAATTCAGACTTTTTAAGCCTTGTGTCTTACCCGAGGCACAATGGTCCATTTGTAAGGGTTGTTATCTCATTTTCATAAGTCATCAAGGAATCATGGACGTTTTTACATACAAACTTTGTGTTCTTTGTCTTTCTTTTTTTTACATTTTTATTTTCTTTCAAAGATAGCTATACTCTTACACACACTCACATTCAAAATTCAGATCTACATCCATTCGGGATCCCATGGGTAACGATTCTGCTATGGCCTTTTGTGACTCTGAAAATCTAATAAACCAAGCCGAATATGAAGGTGAGGAAGATTGTGAAGTGCCTGGGGAATTAGCCAGGTTACTACAACAAGAAGAGAGGACCATTCAGCCCCATGAAGAACCAGTGGACACAGTTAACCTAGGTACTGAAGAGGACAAGAAAAAAGTCAAGGTGGGTACCAATCTGGAATCCAGTGTCAAGAAGCGTCTGATTCAGTTACTACATAATTATGTTGAGGTATTTTCCTGGTCGTATGAAGACATGTCAGGACTTGATACAGATATCATGGTACATCGTCTACCAACAAAAGAAGATTTCCCTCCGGTAAAACAAAAGGTTCGTCGCATGCAACCAGACATGTCATAAAATATGATCAAAGCGGAAGTCATGAAACAATTCAACACCGGATTCTTGGTCGTCACCTCCTATCCGCAATGGGTCGCCAATGTTATTCCCGTGCCTAAAAAGGACGGCAAGGTACGAATATGCATGGACTACATAGATTTAAATAGGGCAAGCCCTAAGGATGATTTTCTCACTTCCCCACATTGATATTTTGGTTGACAATACAGCACAACATAAGGTGTTTTCCTTCATGGACGAATTCTCAGGCTACAACCAAATCAAAATGGTGTCTGAGGACATGGAGAAAACGACCTTTGTCACACAATGGGGCACATTCTGTTACAAGGTTATACCATTCGGGTTGAAGAACGCTGGGACGACCTATCAGCGTGCCATGATAGCCCTATTTCACGACATGATACATCATGAAATAGAGGTCTATGTGGACGGAATGATAGCCAGATCTCAAACTGAAGAAGAACATCTTGATCATTTACAGAAACTGTTTGAGAGACTAAAGAAATACAAGCTGAGGTTGAACCCGAATAAATGCACATTTGGGGTGAGGTCTGGTAAACTCCTAGGCTTTGTCGTTAGTGGTAAAGGTATCAAAGTCGATCCGGCCAAGGTGAAAGCTATACAAGAAATGCCTGCTCCCCGCACCGAGAAGGAAGTCAGAGGATTCTTGGAACGTTTAAACTACATTGCCAAATCCATTTCTCACCTGACAGCTACTTGTGAACCAATCTTCAAATTATTGAAGAAAGATCAAGTAGTCAAATGGAATGATGAATGCCAAACTGCCTTAGACAAGATCAAAGAGTACTTGCAAGAACCTCCTGTTTTAATCCGACCAGTCGAGGGAAGACCCTTGATCATGTATCTAACTGTTTTGGAAAATTCAATGGGGTGTGTGTTGGGGCAGCATGACGAGTCTGGCCGAAAAGAGCATGCTATTTATTACCTGAGCAAAAATTTTACTGACTATGAAACAAGATATTCACTGCTCGAGAAAACTTGCTGCACTCTGGCATGGGCTGCTCACTGGCTAAGACAGTATATGCTGACACATACTGCCTTATTGATATCCAAAATGGATCCCATAAAATACATCTTCGAGAAGCCTCCCCTTTCTGGGAGAATAGCAAGACGACAGAAGATCCTGACGGAATATGACATTCAATATACTACCCAAAAAGTAATAAAGGGCAGTGTACTAGCTGACCACCTAGATCATCAAGTTGTAGATGACTACCAGTCCATGAAGTTCGAATTCCCAGATGAAGACATCATGATGGTAAACAACTGAGACGAATTCATACCATATGACGGACCTGAACGAGGATCCTAATGGACCCTGGTTTTTGATGGGGCGTCCAATGCACTCGACAATGGTATAGGCGTTGTACTCATATCTCCGGAAGGATGTCACACTCCCTTTACCGCAAGACTCTGCTTCAATTGTACAAATAAGATGGCAGAATACGAAGCATGCATTTTTGGTCTCAAAGCTGCCATAGATTTGGGGATCAAATCCTTAAATGTATTCGGAGATTCAGCTTTGGTCATCAGCCAAATCAAAGGGGAATGGGACACCAAACACCCTAACATTATCCCCTACAAAGAACATGTGTTGACATTGATCCCATATTTTGAGAAGATTACCTTCGAGCATTTCCCGCGAGAAGAAAATCAGCTAGCAGGCGCGCTAGCCACAATGTCATCCATGTTTAAACTTAAATGGGATAATGAGGCTCCCCAAATCACCATTGAACAAATGGATGAACCAACTCACTGTCACGAGATTAATACTGAAGAAGTAGTGGACCGACCTTGGTTTCACGAAGTCAAGAGGTATCTTGAGGCTCAAGAATATCCGGAAGGAGCTTCAGTCAATGATAAGAAGTTCTTAAGGAGATTCTCTGCTAAGTTCTTCCTTAGTAATGGAATTCTCTACAAACGTAACCATAACTCTGTTTTGCTCTGTTACGTAGACAAGGTTGAGGCAGAAAAGATCATGGCTGATCTACATAAGGGCACTTTTGGCACCTATTCCAGTGAGCATGTGATGGCAAAGAAAATCCTACAGGCAGGTTATTACTGGTCTACCATTGAAGCAAATTTCTATCAACATTATCGAACCTGCCACAAGTGTCAGATCTATGCTGACAAGGTGCACGTACATCCGGTTCCTCTGAATGTCTTGACGGCTCTTTGGCCCTTTTCTATGTGGGGCATCGATATGATTGGGGAAATCAAGCCAACAGCCTCTAATGGACACCACTTCATCTTGGTGGCCATTGACTATTTCACAAAGTGGGTTGAGGCGGCTTCTTTCGCTTCTGTTACCAAGAATGTTATCGCCCGTTTCATCAAGCAAAATCTCATCTGTCGGTACGGTATCCCGGAGAGGATCCTCACAGACAATGGTACGAATCTCAACAACACTATGATCACCGCACTGTATGCGCAATTCAAGATCCAACACCATAATTCTTCCCCTTACCGGCCAAAGATGAATGGTGTTGTCAAATTCGCAAATAAGAACATCAAAAAGATCATACAGAAAATGACAGTCACGTACAAAGACTGGCATGAGATGCTACCATTCACTCTCCATGGTTATCGTACCACGGCACACACATCAAACGGGGCAACACCCTACTCTCTGGTATACGACAAGGAGGTTGTCTTTCCTATTGAGGTCCAGATCCCCTCTTTAAGAATTATGAAGGATGCAGGGTTGAATGAAGACGATTGGATCCAAACTCGACTTAATCAACTAAACTTGATTGATGAGAAAAGGCTTACTGTTGTCCGTCATGATCAGATGTATCAAAAACGAATGATCAAGGCTTTCAACAAAAAGGTCAGACGCCAAATATATCAAGTCGGGGATTTGGTGATCAAGCACATCATACTGCCGCAAGGTGATCCCAGGGGCAAATGGACTCCTACATATAAAGGATCGTTTGTAATCAAAAGCATATTCTCTGGTGGAGCAATGATCTTGACCACTATGGATGGCGATGACCTGCCACACCTTGTGAACGCGGATATAGTCAAAAGATACTACGCATAAGAGACCCTCTAGGTTGACCCACCTAGGCAAAACAAGGGCATCCCGGCGAACCAAAAAAGTTCGGGCAAAAATTAGGGATAAAACAAAAAAAATCTGTACACCCGATAAGTTGAAAACCTGAAAGGGCGACTTGGGCAAAAAAGGGCATCCCGGTGGACTGAAAACCTGAAAGGGAGGTCCATGCAAAAGTTAGGGAATTAAAGCGTATGACTATATCCCGTTGGATCACCTTTACAGACAACCTTTGGCTTTAACTGACAAACTCAGCAGTTCTAATCCAATCAACTTCGGATAAGGAAGCAAGTGGTCAAGACGCTCAGAGACACGAAGGCTATAGCAGAATGGGAACCCCATGGGATTATTGCACATAGCTATCTTTTCTTTGTATCAAATTTTCATATTACGATGACGTTCTCTTACTAGGATGTCCGTCTCATTATACAAAATACTTACTCAAGTTAATACAAAGATACTCCTTTGAAAGTGCAAAACTATCTTGTTTTTCTTTAATTTCTGTGTTTTGTTTACAAAAACGTCCAATAATTTATTTTTGAGCATATGCATTTGAACATAACTACTGTTTACAAATGAGCAAAAAAATAAGACAATTACTAATGGCTTTAAAGAATAGGATAATATCTTTAGACTATTCCTTAAAATCCCCCATAGTGTGCAGCTTAATGATACCAAGCTCTCTTGTATCCCCAGCGGAACAAGACTTCCAGTTATCACTCCCCGGCAGAAGTCGCCAAATTTCTCAGGATTCCCCAACAGGATTTCACAAAGCCATACACGGCGTTTCCCTTACAACAAAGTTTATTTCTCTAACAAATAGGAGCTCATCAACTCATCAACACTTCGAAACATGAAGACTTACACTCCACGGCCCCAACAACAGTCAAGGATTTATTTCCCCTAATCCAATAGTGTTACAACAACATAGCTTACATACCCATACGTCGCATCCTTACGTCATGACATTGACAATACAAATGCATAGAACATAATCTCATTCATTTTTATTGAGAATATCATTATACAATGCATTTCATACATCATGACATTTCATACAACTAATCTTTCATATTTTCAGGAAAGGTCAGTCAACAAATGGCTATCATCAATAATTTACAAAGGTCAGAGATTGATACCTGAGACAAGCCAGGAAATTTATCTACACGACCAGCTGAAGCAATCCTACACGGGTTTCTTTGGACTCAATTTTCAGATACAATACAGATACGCTCCAGACACGGATGTCATTCTGATACTCATTCAGATTCAGCTTTCAGATACAGTACAGATACGCTCCAGATATGGATGCCATTCTGATACTCATTCAGATTCAGCTTTCAGATACAGTTCAGATATGCTCCAGACATGGACGCCATTCTGATACTCATTCAGATTCAGCTTTCAGATACAGTTCAGATACGCTCCAAACACGGACGTCATTCTGATACTCATTCAGATCCAGCTTTCAGATACAGTTCAGATACGCTCCAGACATGGACACCATTCTGATACTCATTCAGATTCGGCTTTCAGATATATTTCAGATACGCTCCAAACACAAACGCCATTCTGATACTCATTCAATTTCAGCTTATCGATACGGTATAAAAATCATTTTTGGATGGCATCTACAAGCCCATCTCCAACAATTTTCCATCACCCCTCCAAATGGCATCTTTAAGCCCATTCCCTATACCATCAACCATCACATCCTCGAGTGCAAATTTCTGGGCACTCTAGTGTCCAATCATCTTCCACCTTCAAGTCACGAATGGCAAATCCACCAATTTAACTCTTCAGGTTTAAGAAGATTGAACATGGGCAGCTGTTCTACCCCAAAATTTTCCCTCTCAATTATCAAATATTTTCTCATAAAGATCTCTCTTGGTTCAAGACTGTACTAGGATTGATCAACTCAAGACACCTCCTCAAGCACTGATGACCAAAATTAGGGTTTGAGATTGCACAAGGATAATTGAACTTTCAATGCTTCATATGACTTTCATGGATCATTATGGACCCCCAAGATTACTCATGTCAAGTTTCAAGCCTTGGATCACACTTTTGCTCAGTCAATTGAGCAGTTGACCTAAAAATCAATTGTATTAGGGAAAAAGTCAAATATGGCCAATTTACAGTCAAACTTCATAATTTTTAATCCACATCAACATTATAAACTCATATGTATCATTTGATCAAGTTTGGATAACAATTCCTCAAGAAATTTGATCAAATCATCAAAAGGGCAAAATGGTTAAAATTAGGGTTTTGACTAAGAAGGGGCAATTTCTGATTTTTGACCTAGCAAATGATCAATTGGTTTGAAGCATGATCTCAAGAGTTCAATTGCATCATTTTTACCTAATGGAATGACCTAAAACATTTCTCAAGATCAATTAGATTGATAGTGAATTTTCAGTCAACTGATCAAAAGTCAATTGTACACTGAAAAGTCAAACTTTGACTTTTTGGTCAAAATCCAATGTCAAAAATCACAATTCATCAAAACATGTCAAAATATGAAACTTATTCATCAATAAATCAAAAATTCAAGATTTCATTTTGAAAAGCCAAAGTTTTCTAACTTAGAAATTTTTCTAAGTGTTTAAAACTTCATGTTTTTTCACAACTTTGAGCCAATTTTTCACCATGATGCAAGATGATTCAAAAGAAACTTTAAACATGAAATTTGTAGATCTCTATGATATATACAACATTTCTTTACACAACTTCTTCTAAAAATGCTTGGATCTCAAGTTATTAATTCATAAAGTCATGGTCATGAAATTGAACACTTAGTGAAATTTTGCCCTAGTTTAGGCAGGATTTCGACCTAACTTCATGGCACTTTTTCATATAGTTCCAAGGGGAATTTCCAAAAGTGATTCAAATAGGGGTTGTAGAGAATATTACAAGCTTTCCAAAATGTCCAAGAACTCTTTGAGATCATTTGTGAGCAAGGAGAATTGAAGCTCATAAGTTAGGGTTTCAAGTTGTTTTACAAGGCAGAATTTGTGATGCACAATGGACCAAATCACATAGCCATGATGCATATCTCACTTTGCAGGCTTATAACTTGTAAAGATACTACAACATTTGATTTTCAAATTTTGACTTGTTATAAGACATGAAACCTCCTGCCTATAAATACATACACTATTTGCAAGATAACCCACGCATACACAAGCCCTGAAAACTCCAAAAACCCATAACTGCATAACAAACTACCATTGTTGGATATTCTGACCAAGAACTTCAAACTTCTATTTCACTCGTGCATTTTCTGGCCTTTTGCTTCCAAAAGCTTCCAAACATCATACATAAGCCATCCATATCCCTGTTACACGACTATAACACCATCTTCATCCATTTCCAAGTTCAAAAACATAGCATCATAGTTGGACTTCTCCAGACCATTCCAGCCACCCTCAGCTCAAGCCAGCCATTGCACTAGCTTCCTAGAGGTCTAAGGGAGATAACCTGATCATCAACACTGCCTGAAACAAGCTCAAACCCATTTCACGATTTCCAGTTTTGAGATATTTTTCTTGAACTTCTATCTTCATATTTAGGCATTGTTAGGCTTGCATTTGTGAAGATAAAATGTAGACATCATTTCCTTGAAACTATACATGTCCATAGATTTCATTTATTTTGATTGAGCTAGGAGAATTTTGAGTTTGAACTTTCTGAAATATTTAGGTCAAAACTTGGTACTTTTAGAAATTCCCATTCATCTTTAATTCATAGCTTATGATATTTATATGGTTAAATTCGTGTGACAAAATGGAGTAATTTTCACGTTTACATTTTTGCAAATGGTTGATAAATGAGCAGGTTACAGATCCTTTGGCTGGAGGTTGAAGATGAAGTGTAATCAATGCGCGTTTTGTGTTATGTATTTATCCTTTCACACAAGTTAACGGATGTATCACCACCCCAGTGGTTAAAGCGCGCGCCTGTCACCCTTAGCTCCTGGGTTCAATCCCCAGCGTGACCTTTTGCTTATTTTTTTCATTATTTTTGATATTTTTGAGTTTTTTGCAGCGCCCGGGCCTTTGTGTTGGGCCTCTCATTTTTGCTGACTCCTAACCTTGATTTACTTCAGCACCTCCTGGCCCATTTTTTTTAAGTGTTTCATTTTTCTGTTTTGTTTTATTTTATTATATTTTATTTTCTTTAATATTTTTATTATTTATTATTATTAATATTATTATTATTTTTATTAATAAAAATCCAAAAAAAATATTTTTATTTATTATTCATACTTATATATTTTATTTTCTCTATAAAAATAAAAAGATAAAAAAACATTTTCTTAAACAAATTAATTTCTTTTTCTTAAATAATTAGTTTTTATACTTAGGTTAAATTAGTATATTATTTTATTTTCTTATTTAAAATTAATTTAGAACTTAGGTTTATTTTAATTAATTAATCTTCATTTTATTTTCATTAATTTAAAACCTTTTCATAAAAAACCCTAAAAATCCTTTTCAAGTTAATTTCTTTTCTTAGTTAGTTTAAGTTAATTTTATTTAATTTTAATTAATCATTTTCTTTAATTAGAACAAGACAAAACCCCTATCATAAAAACAACAAAAATCGTTTCTTTTTCCATTTATATTCTTGCATTTTACTTTCAATTTTGTACAATATTCAATATGGTTGTAACAGATAATTAGGTTTAATTTTCTTGCAATCCCCATTTATAAATTTGTACACCCCTCCCCTAATGATGTAATAGCATAGTAATTTTACTTTTCGCAATTTGTCGCTTTATATAAATGCTAGTAATTAGGGTTTGTATGCAAAGATAAAATCAACAAGTAGCAAACCATAATCAAAGACTAAACAAAGTATGAAAATCAATACACTTGCACACAAGCACCCCTAGGGTAAATCCACTTGGTTGCCTTACAAAAATGGCCATATTACGCATGTGAGATATCTTAGCAAAAACAAGCAAAATACAAGATCATAGTCCCTCGATGACGCTATCTATGTTGCCTTTTTCAAAATGATCTTAGTCCCTAAAGAAAAATGCTAAGATACTTTGCAACATTGCTAATCATGGTTATACGATGACCCACGTCCGTCCCGTTTACATCCAAAGATAGGATTACTTACCAAATCAATGGTAAGATAACAATATCAAAGGAAAGAGGAAATGAACATGAGAGACTCTTGAGTAAGTAGAATGTTCCTAGTTACTTGCTCACTTTCAAAACAAAACATCCTTGCTATTTTCAAAACAAACACCTACACTTTCAAAACATCTTACAAACTTGAAAACATTTTCAAAAGATCAACATCTTTGTATACATTCTTACGAACGAGAATCATTACAAAGTTTGCCTAAACAATGGCCTCTTTACAAAATACTTTCAAAAACCATACAAAGCACAATTTCAAACAAAAGCAAGTGATCTAGCAAGTAACTAAGAGCCCATGGAAAACCATGGATGAAAATGGTGCTAATACCTTCCCTTTTCATAATCTACCCCCCAAACTCAAGAAATAATCTCAAAGGTATTTCCTGTGCTTTTTCACCTTTCCTTTTGGATAAAAGAAAAGTCGGTGGCGACTCTTGCTAATCGCAACATTTGCAATAAAACACAAAACACCCAAGTCAGTTCTCCCATTGTATCACAAATGGCTCTATCTTTTCTTCAATAAACTATCAAATAAATGACAGGTTTCTTGAAAAATACATCAACCACACACTAAAGTGCCTTTATGAGTGGACTTGAGAAATAAAACTCAAGTATCATTGGTAACTTTTCAAAGTTGGTTGACACAATCTTGCACATATCACATCATCATAGGATAAACCAGCTGAGGAGACCAAACCCTAACTCCATGCCAACTAGGGTTACAACAGATACCATGCAACGGAGCAAAAAATTAACTCTTCAACATCCTTTAGGCACAACAATACCTTGCACACAAACACCACACTCCAGGTGTAACAGGGTAGCATAGGTTTGAAAATAAATCAAACCCCACACAATAGCTCCCTAGCAAAGCTACAATCCTGATAACAACAGACAAGTCCAATACAATCCTGTCATGAATAGTCCATCTTCCACTTCAAGAGACCATTCAAAAATAATATGAACTATCCAAGTTCAAATAGCTTTTCAGTATAAACCTTCTACCTTGCTAATAAACCAGAAAGTATCCCCCTAGGAACTCATCCAGAAACAGACATGATGCCTGCTCTGATACCAATTGTAATTCTGGTATGACAGAACTCAGATGTCCTATGACATGTTAAGACATATGACCTGACTTAAACATTATGACAAGGTATAAACAATTGAAAATAATACTGAAAAGCATAAACAACACACAGAAGTTTTTAACCTAGTTTGGAGCAACTCTCTTACTCCGGGGGCATACCAAGTCAGGGACAAGTCCACTATGATAGTATCAATTCATAGACCCTGCATCAAACATACCAGTTTACGATCTACTCACTTAATCACTACACGTGCTATACTTATATCTAAGACTCACCTATATATGAGGCCCTCCTCAATCCCTCACCAATCACAGACAGTGATTGGACAAACAGGAAGACACACTTCCATGACATCAAACTAGAAGACACACTTCCATGATAATACCTAGCCAAGACTATTGCCTAAGAACACAGCTGGAGTTGCTTATAAGTTTACGTAAGAGTAATACTCAACTTATTACCTATAGGTTTATGAGTGAGAACATAGTGACCATCTCACAGCTCAAGTGGTTCACTTACACCAACTCTCCTAGAGAGTGGCTACAAACTCTACCCTAATGATTACATCTTTGTATTTTTGGCTGGTACAAATCCTAGGTTACAAAGCTTCTATTTATAACCTATTCCCAACTGGATTTAGGCTTTCAATCACAGCTTATTAGTTGTTACAATTCTGAATAAGATTATGCATAACAATAAGTCTTCAATCAAATCTTCCTAATTTATATCCATAATTAGAAAGTGCATATTCTTCAATATTCTTCTTGATTCTTCATGACCTATAAAACAACAACACATAGGATAGCATAATACTCCCAGAATATTTTGTATCATTTAAATCATAACAGAATCTAACTGTCCAGCTTAGCTCAAGTGAGATGTCGTATGCTCCTTCATAGGCCATCTTATACGACAATGTTGTTCCAGAAGATGAGAACTTCTCATCTCAACATGTCTCCACATAAGATAGGACTTCTTTCTCAACCTGTTCTTGTTAGAAAGTTAACATAACCTATATAACATATTGTTATCTTATTTGTTTTACAAAAATTAATGCCAATCCTAAAACTAGAGAACTTACACAGTCAATCAAAAGGAACAACATGAAACTCTAGAGTACTTTGTGTGAGTGATTTAAAATGTTTGACGAAGTATTTTTGCATGTTAGATTATAATCTTTTAAAGAAAAAATTCCACTTCTTCGAGTCATTCCTCAGTTTTGCAACTACTTTATTCTCTGACATTTTACTTCCATGCATTTGAAAAGTTAGTTCATTATCAGCAAGAGATCACAAAAGTACTCATAAGTACTAGGAGAATGCTCCATCTTCTTGGATGGTCTCCGTCTACTCTTCCATTACTTCTGCTTTCACTAAAGTAGGTGGTTTTGATGACGCCTTTACTGAAGTTGGTCCACCTTCTTACTAGGGAATATTGAGTCATGTTGAGGATGAAAAGATATGTGATTAGCACGGTGATTGCATAATTCCCTTCTATGAATGCACTTTTTGTATTATGGGCCTTCACCTCCATTTTATTTCCTTTGAGGTGGAGGTTTTGAAGCATCTCGAAATGGATCCCTCGCAATTTTATCACACAAGTTAGGCGTACATGAAGGTATACCAGTATTGGCGTGAAAATTTTAACGGAGAGACTTGTGTGATCCTTTTCTTTTATCTCTTCAAATACCGTCATGACCAAGCGACCCAGACGAGAGGTAAATATTAATCTACCTAGAATTGACTATTCATGGTTTTAGACCTCTTTTGGAGCTTTAACCCTTTAAAGACAAATTATTTTTGGTAATCCCCATTGGCCTCGAAGCTCATCTTGCGATTTCCCATGTTGGTGGTAGAGTAGAAGGCATATGTGCTTAGTTGTTCCCCAAGTATGAAGGTGAGAAAATACACAAGAATGGGGGGGGGTGAATTGTGTAACTAATAACTTAAGATTTTTAAAATAGCATCTTCTGAATATGACTAAGTTCAAATTCTAAGCTTGAGTATGCAGCAGCGGAATATTTAAAGTGCAAAAGCTATAAGTAAATCACACACAAAAGGTATCTTGGTTCCTCTATAATGAGAGTAGTCTAGTCCCCTTGCCAGGCAAGAGATTTTCACTATAATCACTATATGATTACAATTTTCTTAGACATACCAGTCCAAGACTCATTGCTCAATCTCACTAGAAAGAGACTTTTTGCCCAAACCATTTGTCCAGGACTTCTTTTCTCAATTAAACTAGAAAGAGACTTCCTTTCCTAAACCAACTATTTAGGAATTCCTTGCTTAATCAAACTAGAAAGTGACTTCCTTGCCTAAACAAATTGTTCAGGACTTCCTTGCTCAATCAAACTAGAAAGAGACTTCCTTTCTTAAACCAATTGTTCAATACTTTCTTGCTAAATCAAACTAGAATGAGACTTTTCCAAGTTCTAAACAAAATGTTTAGATTACAACAAGATGCACTTGATATACAATCAGTGGTACAAATAATACAACACACACAAAGATCTTAATACTTGAGATTTCTAAGATATACAAGTATAAGAATATTCATAAGTCTATGTGCAATACAACAATTATAAATTGTAACGTGAAGAGTGAAACAGTTCTTGCAATTTCTGATTTTCTGTTGTTGCTCTTGTTGTATTATTCTCGTTACTTCTTTTTGAATATTTAGCTCCTTTATATAGAGGGAACAATAAAGACGTTAGAAGCTTGCTTGCACAAGTGTCTTTGCTGAAGATGTTATTTCAAAGAGAGATGTGTTAGAGTTGGTATGATGAGGATCTTTATCTTCTGAATAATTGTATTATCCATTGTGTCTTTGTCAAGTAAGGCGTTCATAGGCATGGAGTAGTAGAATGAAGAAATCATATCAGTTTTCCCTGAGCCTTGTGCAAAAACCTCTAGTTGACTTCCTCCGTAATTCAAGTTGTTGACAAGATGTAATTACTTTTGCATAGAGTACAAACAAAAGAGCTTTTTACTATGTGTTGTACCCCAAAATTTTCCCTCCCATATTCTTCAAGATTCCTCAAGGGTTGCACAGTCCAACTGCCTCCTAAGCCAGTCAAAATTAGGGTTTTGGTTCCTTCAGTGAATTTGGGATTTTCAATGGCTCAAACAAGTCCCATAGGCCTACATACATCCTCAAGCATCTACATGTCAAGTCTCAAGGTTCACAGCATCAAATTACACAATCAAAAGCCCTATTTGCTCCACAGTCAACTGCAGGGGTAAAATGGTCATTTTACAGTCAAAAGTCAAAAAATTTGGTCAACATCTTATTTTGAGCACACAATCATCATTTTATCAAGTCTTGATCATTATTCCACAAGCATGGCTCAAAAATCATTAAAGATGCAAAAGTTACTATTTTTGGACAGCTGAAAAGTCAACTGTAACTTGACCAGGGCATAACTTTTTCATGGTTCATCAGAAAAATCCCATCCAATTCTCATTTTGAAGGGGATTACATTTCATACAACTCATCTTCACATTCCAAGTCCAAGAAATGCACTCACAAAAAGTTATCAATTTCTACATTATAGGTCAATTTCAAAAGTCAACAAAAATGCACTTTAAGTCAAAGACCATAACTTGAGATTGGTAAATCCAAATGACATGGGACCAAATGCATTGGTTAGAGGAATTCAAGACCTTTCCAAAATTTCCAAGAACATGTTCATATGATCAAAATTGAGCAAGATATGCATCGGAGAAGTTGGGAAATTTTTATGAATTTGCAAAAGTCAACTTTGCTCAAAACACCTTGTTTTTGCTAATGGGCCTCAAATTTTTTCTTGAAACATTGTCCAAGGCCTATGGACGACCCATTGGGATTATTTGAATTTATTTTCTATTAATTAATTGGATTTTTTATTAATATTAATTCATTTAATTGATTTAAAATGTAGGAAAATATCAAGATATGTTTTTCTCAATCTTTTGTGAAGCAAATAAGCTCAAGACAAGCTGGAGATTTCGTGTGCACATCAAGGGGACCAAAATCTCCCAATTTGGCAAGGTTTTTCAATCAAAAAGATTGAAAAATATTTGATTGAAAATCAAATATGCAAATCATATTTCCATGGATCTTTGACCAAGATTTTAACCTAAATCAGTTCTATTATATATACTAAAGCTAACCCTAATGCATCACAGGTGAAAAACTCTGCAAGAAAGCCATATGCAACATTGAAAAATATCAAAGAAACTTGAAAACTGAATTCTCACTTCCAGATCAATTCAAAGCTTTTAATTGCTTCTAATACATTGCATAGGTCCCCAGGAACGTGTAGGAATCAAAATCACACGCTAAAGCTCAAAGAATCCAAGGATAATAGTTTCACGGTTTGGAATTTTTTTCATAATCGCACACTTTGATTCATGCATCATTAACACATTTTGTTGATTGTTTTGTATTCATAGGGACTGTACGAAGCTTTTGGTACAAGATAATTGAGTTATAGAGCCCTGAATCACAAACCACCATGGATGAATTTTAGGGTTTTCAAGCTCTTAAATTGGGGCTTTGTAATATAGGAAAAATTAGGCTTTAAAAGACGCATGGTTGAAACCGTCTGAATGAGACGAACACACTGAGACCCTCGCGAACAATTTATCTTCATCCTACGCCTAATCGTTATTTTTCGCCGTCCTGTTTTGTGGGGGTTAAAAACCCCCGCTATCTCTTTATCTTTTTGCAGGCAAACGAAAGAGACGATGAGCTGTTGATATGTCACTGGTCCATTCAAACAAAAGGCGCGCATTTTATTGATACAGAATATGAGTTTATTTTCCATATATTATATTTGTCCATTATCTAAATAGCAAAGCGTGCAAATTGGTGTAGTGGAAGGACGTGCTGGCTATTGATCACTGGGACCTGGGTTCGATTCCCAGGTCCCCCAAAATAATTATTCATATTTTTCTTAACGTGATTCTATGCAGGATGCCCAACGTGTTCCACTATGAACCTCATGTCCCAGCCTGCCAAGTGGCCATAAGCATGGATCCAATGATCAAAAGATGAGGAGCACCATGCTCCCAGTCAACAAGCGCTCTGGAGGATCCAGAAAGTCAACGGGTTTGAGTGCTATTGGGCCTGAAATTTCCAGAACAACACCTCATATTTGGGCCATCACCCCCCTGGTTCTATTCTTTTTTTTATTTTTCTTTTCCTTTTTAATTCTTCTAATTATTATTATTATTATTATTATTATTTAATTAACTTAATTAATTTTCATAATAAATTCAGACCATTAAAATGTAAATATTATTTATTATTTTCACCTTTAATTACTTTTTGTAAATAAATGTAAATTAATCAATTTAGTCCTTTTCAGTAATTAAGTTAACTTTGACTTTTTTTTTACAAAATATAAAATAAATTTAGAACTAGGGTTTTCTTGACTTTTAATTTCTTTTTTCTTTTTATTTTCATCAAAAAACATAAAAAACACAAAAATACTTTTTCTTTTAATTAATTAATTAATTAGTAAATTAGGTTTAATATTTAATTTAATTGCAAAAAAGGACAAACTTCTTTCTTTTCTCAAAAAGGGTCAAAACCCTAAGGACGTCCTCAATTCAATTCTTTCGCGCGCATATTTATTTTAATTCATTATATTTATGTATCTGCTCCGAGAATGTAATAGTTAATTAGGGCTTTTACCGCTTTCTTTTTATTTTCTCGCAATTTATTTTTTTCCAAAGGGTTTGTTTTTGGCGATGTAAATACCCGACGCCTTGTAATAGCGTAGATTCAATTTTCCGCAATTTATTTCCCGCAAACTATTAACTGCTCATTATGCATGCAAGACTTGCCTGAAAATTAAAATCAAAACGTAGTTCACAATAACATGTGCAAAGATAATATAAATGAATCCTGACACACTCGCACATGCCACTCTTAGGGTACGCCTCACTTGGTTGTCTCGACGTGGTCATTGAGTATAGGGTGTTTTAGAGGTCGCCCTCCTATCTAAAGATCCCAGTTGCCTCGAAACGGTTGCCTCGGATAAAAAGGATCTAAGACATTAAGGTTACCGCTAAGGTGTCCTACTATTGCTTTGGTGACCACACATGTCCATATAATCGAATTGACCCGAATAACTCCAACAACAGTGCTACGTACTTCTCAATAGTGGGATAGTACTGTCTAAAGGACATTTACACAACTTAATTTCTTTTGAGTAGGTAGATTTCTCCTGGGTACTTGCTCTTTCAAAAAACAAAAACAACTTTTCGCACTTACACTTTCAAACAAAAGTTTTCAAACAAATACTTCATACACTCTTGAGGACTGATACAAGAGTTACCTAGAAGTTTTCAAAAGAAACCTTTTTTTTCAAAACCCACAAACACAAGAAAAGCAAACTTTTTGAAAACATAGTGAGCAAGTACCTAAGAGCCCGTGGATAACCACGGATAGAAAGGGTGCTAACACCTTCCCTTTCTATAATCTACCTCCCGAACCGAGAAACATCTCGAAAAGGAATTTTGCTGTGCTTTTGTCCTTTCCTAGTTGGAGAAAATAAAATACGGTGGCGACTCTTGCTTACCGCGACATTTTGCGAACCAGCATTTCAAAACAGTCAGTTCTATTTCCACCGATCACAGAAGTGGCGACTCTGCTGGGAGTATATAATAAGTGAGGTGTACCTTAGGATTAGACCACTCTTATGTTTTCAATTGAATGCTTTGGTTGCTTTAATATTGTGGGCTTGCATCGGAGTTTCATAGATCCTAACCTGGATCTGGGGAATACCCTTTAGGTAGCAAAAAGCTGTGAGGGACCTGTCCGGCGTAGACCGACACGGGTGAAGCAGTGGCTACGTTGGTGTGACATCTTGGTCTGTACCGATATCCCTTGTGTTGCAACGAGGAGAATATGGGTCTTCTGAGGAGTCATTAAGCACCAACCGACATTAGAACCCTAAATTGACCCAACTTGGCCATAGAAAAGTAGCAGTATGCTACACTCATTAAGGCTAAACTCTCGTGATGGTTCTGGCCGCAAGAAAAGATTGCGATGCTGGAGTTATGACCGATTGAGGGTAGTCGGTGATATTGAGATCCTCTAGAACCCGGTTACTATTTTCTAGGACAGGTCTTAACCAACGAAACTGAAAGAGGGTAGTACCTAAACTTCATGCTGGCCTAAACTCTAAGGGCTCTCTGTGTGACTTGTGTGCCTTCAAACTTGACTACTTGCATATTCTTGTTATCTGACAACATGAATTCCTTGCAGGTTTTGTTTACAGTCCTTAATCTGGGCTTATAACAGGGTTTACTTACGTCACTCCACGCATAGCATAACATCATACCATCATACCATTGCATGCATCCTGCATAAGGACTAACCTGCATACATCTTGCATAATGACTAACCCACCTCAAGGATCTCAAAGGTTTGTGATGCAGGTCATGATGAACCAAATGTCCAGCAAGGGGCAAAGGGGATTTATTTTCCTCTAGCCAAGGTTGTTCGGAGATCAAAACATGATGACTTGAGTCAGGGGCTATGGCCCACTCGATATGGTGAGCTTTGACTCTTGAAGAAGGACTCTCAACAACATGAAGTTCCTTCAATCAAGCTACCGAATTCAAATTCTAACAATTTTCTTGTCTACCTCGCGAGAGCCTTGAAAACATTGCATACATATACATACATATCATTGCATTACATGTATCCTTTTTACAGGTCACTTATCTTCTTCGCTGTTTATTTCATCAATCATCATGTCTACCGAACCTTCTGCTGAACAAGCTATCAAGGCCCTCCAGGCCCAAAATGCCCAGTTCCAAGAGTTGGTTATGAGCCTAGCCCAGGGTCAACAGGATTTGAAGACTCTGATTTTGAAGGAAAGGAAGAAGAAGAAAAAGAGGACCGTCCTATTCAACACTGGACGCAGATTTGGGAATGGACTGCAGAACAAGGTAGATCTGACCACCTCCTTTGTAGGGAAAGACAGCCCACAAGAGAGAAAGGTCCCTAGTCCCGTGGTCTCCGACAACGAGACGGATTATGACGAAGAACAGTATCCTCCTGCTGAGGATAAGTACAAACAGTTGGAGGACCGCTTAAGTGCTATGGAGATACAAAAGGTGCCCGGTCTGGACTTCGAAGATCTAGGTCTATCCTCTGGGGTGGTGATTCCCCACAAGTTCAAGGCACCTGCTTTTGCAAAGTACGACGGGGCTTCCTGTCCTAAGCTGCATCTCAGATCCTATGTAAGGAAGATCCAACCTTACACTGCTGACAAGAATCTATGGATCCATTTCTTCCAGGATAGTCTTTCAGGGACTCAACTCGAATGGTTCTATCAGCTGGATGGAGCCAGTATTCGTAACTGGGAGGATTTGGCTACTGCGTTCTACAAGCAGTATCAGTATAATTTCGACCTCGCTCCTACGCGTACCCAACTCCAGGGTATGTCACTAGGGACAGGTGAAGGATTCAAGGAATATGCGCAAAAGTGGAGAGACCTTGCTAGAAGGGTGCAACCACCTCTGACTGACCGTGAGCTCGTTGATATGTTCTTGGGGACCCTGTCTGGTCCTTTCTTCAACCATCTGATTGGGAATGCTTCTGCTGGGTTTACAGATCTGATCTTAACTAGTGAGAGAATTGAAGCTGGTATCAAGGCTGGAAAGATTCAAGAAGCTACACCTTCTGATACTCATAAAAAGCCTTACCATGGGAAAAAGGCGTCCAATGTTGTGCATGGTAAAAAGAGTCGTCATGATCAACATGTAGGGGCAACCCAGATCTCTAATCCTATGCCTGCTCAACAAAGACAGGGGCATCAACGTAAGGAGGTCGCACCCAAGAGACAATTCACTAAGATCAACATGTCACTGGATCAAGCGCTACAGCAAATGTTGAAGGCAGGGCTGATTACCTTAAGGGCTCCTCTCCGGAATCCAAACACTTCTGCTCCTAACTATCATCCCAACGAAAGGTGCGCATACCACTCTGATAGCCCGGGGAATACTACAGACAACTGCTGGGCCCTGGAGAATAAGGTGCAAGACATGATTGATGCCAAAGAGATTCAGTTTGAAGCGCCAGAGACTCCAAACATAATCACTGCTCCTTTTCCAAATCATTGAAGGCTCTTGTTTTATTTGAAATTCCGAGTTGTGTTTTTCTTTGCTTATACAAATAATTAATGTCATAGCAAACTCTTTTATTCCATTAATGCATTGCATATGTCTGTTCTGAATCAATATATTCGTATTCACTATATTCAAACTGCTTTCATTTTTTGTGATGTTCAACATTCGATTAATAGTTCTAAGCCTCTTGAGGGAGGATGACGAAAACGATACCACGATCTTTATAGTATGCTTTTGAACAGACCCCGCTGATGAGGTACAGGCATTGTTTCAATTCCTAAACACTGGAGTTATAAGGAAGATAATCCCTCGTCAACCCCCTTTGAGCCAAAGAAGTTGGAGTTTTTCTTTTCGAAAATTAAAACCCTTAATTATAACCTGGGGCAGGGTAGTTCTCTCAGTTGATCCAGGTGCACAATGAATGGAATCAAAGGAATCCTTCCAAGACAAAAGACAGTGATGGTTCCGAATAATCATAAAGACAGGCAGTCATTATCTCTCAAAATAAAAGCCCATTAAGTCAAAACCTACGAAGGAGACTTGCAAAACTGGGGCATCCCACTGACTGTAATCACAAAAGAAATAGTTCAGGCAAAAAATAGGGATAATGAAATCAAAAAAGAAAAAAAAGAGGTCCTACAAACCCTCGACAAAAAAAGGAAATGACTGCCTATTCAAAATAAACTGTCAATATCCGAACCATCGCTGGTATAACAGAGCAAAGACTCAAACAAGATCTAATGCACGATTAGCTGAGTTTAGGTTTGAAGAACATCACGAAGAACGGGTGGGTACAAATAAAAATTTGAGCCTTTATCCTTTGTTTCTTAAACCGTGAACCAGGCCACGTTATAACCCTTAAAAGTCCTAGCCGAAGCATGGGTTAGTTCGAAAGCATACTGTTACAAAGGTATCCTGACTCCTTAAGGTTTACGGTAAAATAACGAGTTGACATCACAATTTACAAAAAATTCACTTGTTTTTACTGAAAAATGCATTTTCAAAAACTTCAAGACAGACATAAGCTTTGCATTCTTAAAATAACATTGTTTGCATGTGACTATTTGTTCGAACTGTAGAGAAATTCGCACGAAGAATATCTAGTGAACAAAAGCACTTCCAATCAAGGGGCATGGCATGATCATCGTCCATCATCTAGGGCAGTCAAGTCAAGATTCAGAGAATCTCTCAAATGCCAAATAGCCAGGGGCAAATCTCCTCCTGAATCACTTGGGGCATTGGACATGAATTCCAGCAGCGAATCTTGAATGATCAGACATCTTCTGGTAGTATGGCAACACAATGCTATTGACAGTGACAACTCCCTGCACTCTGAGAGCATGGACATAGTCGAAAAAAATATTACGCATAATCAAAGACCCGCTAGGTCGACTGACCTAGGCAAAAATAAGGGATGAAATGAAAAAAAATCTGTACACCCGGCAAGTCGAAAACCTGAAAAGGCGGCTTGGGCAAAAAAGGGTATCCCGGTGGACTGAAAACCCGAGAGGGCGGTCCAGGCAAAAATTAGGGATTAAAAGCGTACGACTATGTCCCGGCATCTCGTCACTTGCCTACTAGAAGAAGATGTGTCAATCGGCAGTCATCAAGCACCTCCACAGGTACCAAGGTAAGTTCGGCTGAAGAATGTAACCAAGATACCTTCACTCACCACAGAGTAAGACAGGTTTCAACAATACTCTCCCAAGCAGAGTTGGCCTTCCATCAGTCCTAAAAAGGCACAGTATCCCTAGCAAGTCAGCAACACTCTCCCCAAGCAGAGTTAGGCTACTGTCAGCCTTAAGGAAGTTGGATATCCCCAGAAAATCTCAACATTCCCCAGCGGAGTATGCAGATGTTCCTAAACAAGCGTCCCCGGCAGTCTTAATATAAGATTGTTCCCCGGCGGAATACCAGACACCTCAGTGGAGCCATTCCCCCAGTACTGTCTGAAAAGTTTCCCCAAGAGAGTTGAATCATCCTCCCCAATAGATTATGGAAGCTTATCCCCATTAGAGTCTGGAAGCTTATCCCCCGCAGAGTGAAAAGCATCTCCCCGGCTTTATTCAGAAGGTTATCCCCCACCAGAGCCTATAACTAGGTTATCTTCAGCTAATTACCACGGAAAGATCGTCCTCGGCAAAGTTCTTCCTACCCCCAGCGGAGTTCATTCAAATTCCTCAACATAACTTATCAACGGAATCCCCAACGGAGTTCTCATTAAAATCTCAGCGAAGTATCTCTTCCCACAGAGTAATTCCCCGCAAAGTAATCTCTCCAACAAGTTTATTCCCCAACAAAATCATCTTCTCCTACCGGTTTATTCTTGCAACCATCATCCCCAGCGGAAATGAAGAACTCAGCTCTTCCACATCAGCCCAGGATTCAACAAACTTCTCGGCATTCGTCAAGGATTTATTTTCCTAGACGAAAATACATTCATAGACATTTCTCATTTCATACATCCTGCTTATATACATGATAAAGTGCATACGACACAATGTCGTTTATTTTTGAGAACATCATGACATCATGCATTTCATACATCATGACATTGCATACAACTGATGTTTTGCCTTTTCAGGAAAAAGGTCAATCCAAAGATGATTACTATCAACTGTCGCAGTTCCAGATTCGATACCTGTATCTAGCCAGGGCATATCTGTAGACGACTAATTCCAAATTCGATACATGTATCTAGCCAGGGCATATCTGTGAGCGATTGATTGTAGATCTATACCTGAAACCAGACAGGAAAGTTATCTACGTTAAAGAGATTTCAGAAATGTCTTAGAGATGCTCCAGACCCGGATGCTATTCTATCGCTTATTCAAAGTTTCTTCCCAGAAATGGCTTAGAGATGCTCCAGACCCGGATGCTATTCTATCGCTTATTCAGAGTTTCTTCCAGAAATGGCTTAGAGATGCTCCAGATCCGGATGCTATTCTTTTTCTTATTCAGAGTTTCCTTTCGGAGATAGCTTGGAAATGCTCCAGATATGGATGCTATTCTTTTGCTTATTCAGAGTTTCCTTTCGGAGATAGCTTGGAAATGCTCCAGATATGGACGCTATTCTTTTGCTTATTCAGAGTTTCCTTTCGGAGATAGCTTGGAAATGCTCCAGATATGGACGTTATTCTTTTGCTTATTCAGAGTTTCCTTTCGGAGATAGCTTGGAAATGCTCCAGATATGGATGCTATTCTTTTGCTTATTCAGATTTCCTTTCAGATATAGCTTAGAGATACTCCTGACCCGGATGTTATTCTACTACTTATTCAGATTTCTCTCCAGAGACGGCCTAGAGATGCTCCAGATTCGGATGTTATTCTATTGCTTATTCAGAGATTCCTTCTAGAGATAGTTCAGTTGCGACCCAGACATGGCGATATTCTGATACTTATTCCAGATTTCCTTTCAGAAATAGCTTAGAAATGCTCCAGATTCAGATGTTATTCTATCGCTTATTCAGGTTTCCTTTCAGAGATAGCTTAGAGATGCTCCAGACCCGGATGCTATTCTACTGCTTATTCAGATTCAAACTTCTAAAGACAACTTAGAGATGCTCCAGACCCGGATGCTATTCTATTGTTTAGTCCAGATTCATTCAAAAGACATTCCAAATACGATCCAGATTCGGATGACATTCTGTCACTCACTCAGATACAGTATGGATATACCCCAGACGCGGCGGTCATTCTACTATTTATTCAGACGTCAGCAATTAGATATAGACTAAATATGCTCCAGACACGGAAGCCATTCTATTTCTTATTCAGATTCAACTATCCATTAAATTTCCAAATGGCATCTATAAGCCCATCCTCCTATAAATCATATCTCCAAATGGCATCTATAAGCCCATTCCCGCCATCACACTGCTGATATTCAACTATGCGAGTGCAAATTTCTGGGCACTCTAGTGTTCAATCATCTTCCACCTTCGGATCACGAAAGGCACGCAAGCCAATCTACATCCTCAGGTCTAAGAAGATTGAACAGGGGCAACTGTTGTACCCCAAAATTTTCCCTCCCATATTCTTCAAGATTCCTCAAGGGTTGCACAGTCCAACTGCCTCCTAAGCCAGTCAAAATTAGGGTTTTGGTTCCTTCAGTGAATTTGGGATTTTCAATGGCTCAAACAAGTCCCATAGGCCTACATACATCCTCAAGCATCTACATGTCAAGTTTCAAGGTTCACAGCATCAAATTACACAGTCAAAAGCCCTATTTGCTCCACAGTCAACTGCAGGGGTAAAATGGTCATTTTACAGTCAAAAGTCAAAAATTTTGGTCAACATCTTATTTTGAGAACACAATTATCATTTGATCAAGTCTTGATCATGATTCCAAAAGCATGGCTCAAAAATCATTAAAGATGCAAAAGTTACTATTTTTGGAGAGTTGAAAAGTCAACTGTAACTTGACCAGGGCATAACTTTTTCATGGTTCATCAGAAAACTCCCACCCAATGCTCATTTTGAAGGGGATGACATTTCCTACAACTCATCTTCACATTCCAATTCCAAGAAATGCTCTCACAAAAAGTTATCAATTTCTACATTATAGGTCAATTTTAAAAAGTCAACAAAAATGCACTTTAAGTCAAAGACCATAACTTGAGATTGGTAAATCCAAATGACATGGGACGAAAGGCATTGGCTAGAGGACTTCAAGACCTTTCCAAAATGTCCAAGAACATGTTCATATGATCAAAATTGAGCAAGATATGCATTGGAGAAGTTGGGAAATTTTTATGAATTTGCAAAAGTCAACTTTGCTCAAAACACCTTGTTTTTGCTAATGGGCCTCAAATTTCTTCTTGAAACATTGTCCAAGGCCTATGCACGACCCATTGGGATTATTTGAATTTATTTTCTCATTTTCTATTAATTAATTGGATTTTTTATTAATATTAATTCATTTAATTGATTTAAAATGTAGGAAAATATCAATATTTGTTTTTCTCAATCTTTTGTGAAGCAAATAAGCTCAAGACAAGCTGGAGATTTCGTGTGCACATCAAGGGGACCAAAATCTCCCAATTTGGCAAGGTTTTTCAATCAAAAAGATTGAAAAATATTTGATTGAAAATCAAATATGCAAATCATAATTCCATGGATCTTTGACCAAGATTTTAAGCTAAATCAGTTCTATTATGTATACTGAAGCTAACCCTAATGCATCACAGGTGAAAAACTCTGCAAGAAAGCCATATGCAACATTGAAAAATATCAAAGAAACTTGAAAACTGAATTCTCACTTCCAGATCAATTCAAAGCTTTTAATTTCTTCTAATACATTGCATAGGTCCCCAGGAACGTGTAGGAATCAAAATCACACGCTAAAGCTCAAAGAATCCAAGGATAATAGTTTCACGGTTTGGAATTTTTTTCATAATCTCACACTTTGATTCATGCATCACTAACACGTTTTGTTGATTGTTTTGTATTCATAGGGACTGTACGAAGCTTTTGGTACAAGATAATTGAGTTATAGAGCCCTGAATCACAAACCACCATGGATGAATTTTAGGGTTTTCAAGCTCTTAAATTGGGGCTTTGTAATATAGGAAAAATTAGGCTTTAAAAGACCCATGGTTGAAACCGTCTGAATGAGACGAACACACTGAGACCCTCGCGAACAATTTATCTTCATCCTACGCCTAATCGTTATTTTTCGCCGTCCTGTTTTGTGGGGGTTAAAAACCCCCGCTATCTCTTTATCTTTTTGCAGGAAAACGAAAGAGATGATGAGCTGTTGATATGTCACTGGTCCATTCAAACAAAAGGCACGCGTTTTATTGATACAGCATATGAGTTTATTTTCCATATATTATATTTGTCCATTATCTAAATAGCAAAGAGTGCAAATTGGTGTAGTGGAAGGACGTGCTGGCTATTGATCACTGGGACTTGGGTTCGATTCCCAGGTCCCCCAAAATAATTATTCATATTTTTCTTAACGTGATTTTATGCAGGATGCCCAACGTGTTCCACTATGAACCTCATGTCCCAGCCTGCCAAGTGGCCATAAGCATGGATCCAATGATCAAAAGATGAGGAGCACCACGCTCCCAGTCAACAAGTGCTCTGGAGGATCCAGAAAGTCAACGGGTTTGAGTGCTATTGGGCCTGAAATTTCCAGAACAACACCTCATATTTGGGCCATCACCCCCCTGGTTTACTATTTTTTTTCTTCTTTTCCTTTTTAATTCTTCTAATTATTATTATTATTATTATTTAATTAACTTAATTAATTTTCATAATAAATTTAGACCATTAAAATGTAAATATTATTTATTATTTTCACCTTTAATTACTTTTTGTAAATAAATGTAAATTAATCAATTTAGTCCTTTTCATTAATTAAGTTAACTTTGACTTCTTTTTTTACAAAATATAAAATAAATTTAGAACTAGGGTTTTCTTGACTTTTAATTTCTTTTTTCTTTTTATTTTCATCAAAAAACATAAAAAACACAAAAATACTTTTTCTTTTAATTAATTAGTTAATTAGTAAATTAGGTTTAATATTTAATTTAATTGCAAAAAAGGACAAACTTCTTTCTTTTCTCAAAAAGGGTCAAAACCCTAAGGACGTCCTCAATTCAATTCTTTCGCGCACATATTTATTTTAATTCATTATATTTATGTATCTGCTCCGAGAATGTAATAGTTAATTAGGGCTTTTACCGCTTTCTTTTTATTTTCTCGCAATTTATTTTTTCCAAAGGGTTTGTTTTTGCATGTAAATACCCGACGCCTTGTAATAGCGTAGATTCAATTTTCCACAATTTATTTCCCGCAAACTATTAACTGCTAATTATGCATGCAAGACTTGCCTGAAAATTAAAATCAAAACGTAGCTCACAATAACATGTGCAAAGATAATATAAATGAATCCTGACACACTCGCACATGCCACTCTTAGGGTACGCCTCACTTGGTTGCCTCGACGTGGTCATTGAGTATAGGGTGTTTTAGAGGTCGCCCTCCTGTCTAAAGATCCCAGTTGCCTCGAAACGGTTGCCTCGGATAAAAAGGATCTAAGATATTAGGGTTACCGCTAAGGTGTCCTACTATTGCTTTGGTGACCATACATGTCCATATAATCGAATTGACCCGAATAACTCCAACGACGGTGCTACCTACTTCTCAATAGTGGGATAGTACTGTCTAAAGGACATTTACACGGCTTAATTTCTTTTGAGTAGGTAGATTTCTCCTGGGTACTTGCTCTTTCAAAAAACAAAAACAACTTTTCGCACTTACACTTTCAAACAAAAGTTTTCAAACAAATACTTCATACACTCTTGAGGACTGATACAAGAGTTACCTAGAAGTTTTCAAAACAAACCTTTTTTTCAAAACCCACAAACACAAGAAAAGCAAACTTTTTGAAAACATAGTGAGCAAGTACCTAAGAGCCCGTGTGTGATCGGTGGATCTGGAACTGACTGTTTAACGCTGGTTCGCGAAATGTCGCGGAAGCAAGAGTTGCCACCGTCTTTTATTTTCTCCAACATGGACAGGACAAAAGCACAGCAAAATTCCTTATGAGATAGTTTCTCGGTTCGGGAGGTAGATTTATAGAAAGGGAATGTGTTAGCACCCTTTCTATCCATGGTTATCCATGGGCTCTTAGATACTTGCTCATTTGTGTTTTCAAAATGTTTGCTTTTCAAAATGTGAGTGGGCTTTGAAAAAGTTTCTTTGAAAGATTTCTGAATAACTCTTGTATCTGTCCTCAAGAGTGTTTGAAAAATTTGTTTTGAAAGCTTTTGAAAGTGTAAGGTGTGAAAAGTATTTTTGTTTGTTTTTGAAAAGAGCAAGTATCCATGAGTCATCTACCTACCCTAAGGAATTAAGCTGTGTAAGTGTCCTTTAGGTAGTGCCATCCCACCATTGAGGGGTAGGTAGCACCACCGTTGGAGGTGTTCGGGTCAATTCGATTTTAGGGACAGTGTGGTCACCGAAGCAACAATTAGGACACCTTAGAAGCTACCCTTATGTCCTCGATCCTTTTTTAATCCGAGGCAACCGTTTCGAGGCAACTGTTTCGAGGCAACTGTTTCGAGGCAACTGTTTCGAGGCAACTGTTTCGAGGCAACTGGATCATGGACATAAGGACCACTAAGACGTCCTATACTTGACGACCACAATTCGAGCTTGTAGGGACAGTATGGTCACCAGAGCAACAGTAGGATACCTTAGAAGCTACCCTTATGCCATGTTCATGGACATAAGGACTTACTAAAACGTCCTATACTCGACGACCACGTTTCGAGGGGCAAGGCAACAGTGAGGCGTACCCTAGAAGTGGTATGTGAATTCTTGTGTTATTTTCAGTTTATGTTATATCTTGTCATGCATTTAGTGAGCTACGTTTTGTTTTTAATTGTCATGCATTCTTTCATACAAGTTAACAGTTAAAGGGGGTGCGGAAAATAAATTGCGGAAACGTAAATCCTACGCTATTACAAGGCGCGGGTCTATACATCGCCAAATTTTTACAAAGACCCATTTTAAGTAAATAAGTGCGGAAAATAAAAAAACAGTAAAAGGTCCTATTTACTATTACATATCCGGAGCAATTACATAATAATCGGACAAATTAAATACGCGTGAATAAAGAAAAGGGAATTAACTTTTTTTTTGTCTTTTTTTTTTGGTAATTAAATGAAATTGAAAACTAATTAATTATTTTAATTACAAGAAAATATTTTTTGATTTTTTTATATTTTTTATGAAATAAAATAGAAATAAAAAGAAACAAAGTTAAAGATTAACCTAAATCTAAATCTATTTTAATTATTAAAATGTTCAAATGGCCTAATTAAAAACTAGTTCAATTATGATTTATTTACAAAATAAAAATAATAATAAAAGTGTTAATTATATTTTTTTGTTTTTTATGAAAATGATTAATTAAATTAATTACTAATAACCAATAAAATAAAAGGGGTTAGAAATTAAATTAAAGAAATAAAATGAAAAGAAAGAAAAATGAACCCAAATGGAGGGGGTGTTGGGCCAGGAATGGGGGTGTGTTGTTGAAACTGGAATCAAGTGTGCAAGCATTGACTGGGAATACCATGGTCCACGCCTCATAGCCATCAGATTGGCGTTAGTGGCCACTTGGCAGGATGATCACTTGAGATGCATGATGGACGCTGTTTGGAAGCCTGCATAGGAATACCTTAGAAAAAATAATATTGAGTTTTGGGGCATCTCAAAGCAATTGAACCATACCATTAGTTTCCCGTGGACTCATACAACACAAAACAAGCAACAAATTATGTTAATGATGCATGAACAAATGAAATTCGATTCCAAGAAAATTGTGCAAACCGTGAGTTCGTGTGGGGCGATTCCTTAGGCCTGAGCGCTTGGTTTTGATTCCAAAAGACTCCTGAGAGTTCCTGCAAAGTGTTAGAAACGAGAAAAGGCTTTGAATTGCCTTGGAAGGTGGATTTCAGCTTTGACTTTTTGCTTGATTTTTTTGAATATGGTTTTTTTTGTTTTAGAGATGCTTAGCCCTTGTAAATGGTATGAAAGGCTTGCATATATGTCTTTAAATGAGAATCAAGCAATAATGTGAGCCATTAACCCTTGCAATGAAGTTTGAGATTATGCCATGAACACCATTTAAACAACTTGCCATTCTTGTGAAAATTTGAATTTTTATGCCCATAATAGGTCTTGAACGAATTTGGTATATGTTTTATGGTGTATCAAAGCTATTCAAACCACAAAATATCCCTCCATTAATTTCTTTGATTTTTATTTGAATTTTAAAGATTTAAAATGCATTAAATCAAATAAAATTAAATAAAAATGGGAAAATTAATTTTTAATCTTGAAATAAATTGTGGGACACGTGGGAGGCATGGCCAAGCTGAAACAAGTGGAAAAAGTGGGGCCCTTTTGTCAAAAATGAAATTTCAAGGATAATTGACTTTGGCCATTTCACAAAAATTTCCCAACTTCTCCAATGCATATCTTGCTCAATTTTGAAGCTATGAACATGTTCTTGGACATTTTGGAAAGCTCTTGAAGTCCTCTAACCAATGACTTTGGTCCCATGTCATTTTGATTTACCAATCTCACGTTATGGTCTTTGACTTAAAGTGCCTTTTTGTTGACTTTTGAAAATGACCTATAATGTTGAAATTGATAACTTTTTGTGAGAGCATTTCTTGGACTTGGAATGTGAAGATGAGTTGTAGGAAATGTCTTCCCCTTCAAGATGAGCATTGGATGGTATTTTTCTGATGAACCATGAAAAAGTTATGCCTTGGTCAAGTTACAGTTGACTTTTCAACTGTCCAAAAATAGAAACTTTTGACACCTTGATGATTTTTGAGCCATTCTTGAGGAATCATGATCAAGAATTGATCAAATGATGATTGTGGCTTCAAAATAAGATGTTGACCAAAAAATTTGACTTTTGACTGCCAAATGACCATTTTGCCCCTGTAGTTGACTGTGGAGCAATTAGGGTTTTTGACTGTGCAACTTGACTTTGTGAGCCTTGAAACTTGACATGTAGGTGCTTGACAAAGTGTATGAGCATGTGGGACTTGATTGAGCCCTTGAAAACCTCAACTTTCTTTGCAAGAACCAAAACCCTAGTTTGACTGGCTTAGGAGAGTGGTTGACTGTGTAGCCCTTGAGAAGACTTGAGCAAATTGAGATGATGCTTATCAAAACTTTGAAGAATATGGGAGGGCAAATTTTGGGGTACAACACCGTGGATAACCACGGATAGAAAGGGTGCTAACACATTCCCTTTCTATAACCTACCTCCCAAACCGAGAAACATCTCGAAAAGGAATTTTGCTGTGCTTTTGTCCTTTCCTTGTTGGAGAAAATAAAAGACGGCGGCGACTCTTGCTTACCGCGACATTTTGCGAACCAGCATTTCAAAACAGTCAGTTCTATTTCCACCGATCACACTATGCCTCTAGCAAAGCATTTAGTTCTGTTAGAATCATCAGAGACAAAGTCAATATAGCAAGTGCTTTTATATTTAAATATCAGAAGCTTCAATATGGCGCTAAGGTCTTGCTTGAAACCCAAGTTCTGACCTAGTAGAATATGGTTTCACTTTCTTCTTCTTTGCAAGATCTTTAACTAGGTCAGAACCAAGTTAAATATAAGCTTAATGATCCTCCACACTTAATCAAACATTAATATATCTGTTGTACCCCAAAATTTGCCCTATCAATTATCAAGGCCTTTCTCACAAGGATTTTCAAGGTTCAAGCTTGCACAAGTACTTTGGAAACTGTCAAAAATGGAGAAAACAGATAAAAATATTATTTTGACAAAAATTGGAGAAATACAAGTGTTCTTCGTTTCAGCTCTTTCGATTGGCCTTTAGGCCCCTTTCGATCAGCATCCTTCCATTGACTCTTGGCCTCCTTCGATTTCTCAAAGTGGCTACTAGCGTGCCTCTTTTGCCTGGGCACGTGACTTCTTGTTGCAGGTTTCGTTTGTTTCTTTTGCTGCCTGCATGCTTGCAATCGAAGGCCATGACCTACTGGTCACATGTACCCCCTGCAAGGCAAGTCTTCGTTTGGGCACTCACCTTCTGTGTGCCTGGATGAAAACATCAGTTGAGCAAGAGCCTCCTTCGAATGCAACTTGGATTACATCCTTCGTTCTGTGTAACAACTTCCTTCGAGTTAACTTGTTTCGACCATAAGCTTTGACTGAGGCAAAGACTTCCTTCGATTCCAAGGCAAAAAGCTCCCTTTTGATGTCTTTCGATCCAGGAGGAAAAAGCCTCTCTTTTGCCCTCTTTCGATCACACATCCTTCCCTTGCACGCCTTTTTTCGTTTGGGGGAGTGACTTATCCAGCATTGCAAGCTTCGATTGAGCCTTCCATCCCAAGAGCATTAATTTAGCCCATTTGAAGGATTGTCTAGGGAAGTCATTCGAATGTCACTTCGATTTAAAAAAGGAGATGTTACTGAAAGTCTGGTCGAAAGGTGAGGCTAGGGAGTCAAGACAAAAGGATGAGAGGCCAAAGGCATTTGTTGACCAAGTCTCATGCGCTGCCAGGCTCGGGCTTGATTTACTGGCCATAAAACGCAAAAACTGCTGCACAGCAGTCCTGAAACACTGTCCAATTCCTTGCACCAAAATGGCAATAAAACACTGTCCCTCGAAAGCTACAAATACAGGATACCCCTTTTGTTTGAATTTTTTGTTTTCCCTCCCAAAGCATCAGCCAAGCCACATCTTTGTTTTAACTCCCAAACCTTTTCTCTATAAATAGAGGAACCATTGACAAAGAAAAGGGCCCAGATTTTTGCTAAGAGAGAAAAATCATAAAAAATCCTCAAGCAAGAAAACTCTAGTGAAAATTCTCAAAAAACTCTCAGACACCTCCCAACGTTTTATTCCTAACACTCTTAAGAAAAACTCAGACCCTTCATACATTGGTGAATCCTTCGATTCACTCTCCAACAGCCAGATAACCAGCCTTCGATTTATCCTTTAGACTGTTATATAATAACTTTCAATTCACTCACCACTATTAAACTCCCTCCTTTGATTCAGTGATGGTTCAAGCAAGGTGGTGATTGAACTAGCCTCAGGAAGACCCCAACGAATTTCCATTCATCACCAAGGAAGTCACTTGCAGTTTCCTTTGATTTAAGCGCTTCAAGAGGTAAGTTCACTCTAAACTTAGAACCATTTCATTTTTATATTATGTGTGCATACCAATAAAAAATGTAGATATTTCATCTAGGGAGTTTGACCATGTTTCAATCTTCGATCCTGAATGCCTATATGTTGAAAGTTTTGATCCTGACTGTTTAGACTTTGGACTTTTGAGACCCGTTAATCTTGTGCTAACCCATGGCCAGTAGCTTTGAAAGTTACACTTGAGTGTTGTGTTTTTAAAAGTTTAAGACATGTTCTCTGTATCCTTAGATTGGCTAAGTATTAAAGCCTTTCGAATCTCAACCTAAGGGCCTAGCACTCCTGCAGTCGAAGGAAGCAGCAAGGAGCCTGAGGCAAAGAGTGTACTTCACGTTGACCCCAGGCCTTAAACGAAAGAAGTAGCCAGGAGGATGTCCACACTGACTGCCAAGTCTCAATCGAAAGAAGCAGGAGAAGGGTGAAATCGAAAGACACGACCTTACTGACTCCAGGCCCAAATCGAAGGAAGTCAGGAAGGGCAGAATCGAAGGGTGTCCCTGCCCAGATCGAAAGGATCATTTTTATTCCTTTTATTTTTGTTTTGTCTTTACATTTCTTGCTCTTCAATATGGTTGTAATAGCGTAGGATTTATTTTCTGCATTTTTTATTACTTTCGCACAAATGCTAGTAATTAGGATGTATGCAAAGATAAAACCAACAAGTAGGAAACCCCTAATCAAGACAAAATGCATGCAAATCAAACACACTATTCACACATGCACCCTTAGGGTAATTCCACTTGTTGCCTCGGAAAATGCAATCATGTCCCTCGAGTATGAGACACTCTAGCAATTGTCCCTTCGATAAACAAAGATCATAGTCCCTCGATGACCCTCGATATTGCTTTCGAAAAAATGATCTCGTCCCTTACGAAATTGCTAGAGCGTCTCACAAGTTTCCTTCAATGATTGCATACGATGACCTGCGTCTGTCCCGTTTAAACATCCTAACATAAGGTTGTTCACCAAATACAATGGTGAAACAACACTGTTAAAAGGTTTAAAAAACATAAGAAAGATCTTTTGAGTAAAATAGGGTAGATTTCTCTTAAGTTACTTGATCAAACTTGCAAAACCTCCTTTCCATTTTTCAAAACACACTCCACAACACAACTTCAAAAAACAATTTCAAAACAAAAACATTGAATTATCTTTTCAAAAAGACATACACCTTTGTATATACTCAAACAAGAGCCATTACAAAGGTTGCCTAGACAAGGCATCTTTTTCAAAACATTTTCAAAAACCACACACACAAGGCACCATTTCAAACAATTGAAAAGCAAAGGCAAGTGATCTAAGCAAGTAACTAAGAGCCCATGGATAACCATGGATAGAAAGAGTGTTAATACCTTCCCTTTCTATAATATACTCTCCGAACCCAAGAAAACATCTCAAAGGTCTTTCCTGTGCTTTTTGACCTTTCCTTAGGATAAAATAAAAAGTCGGTGGCGACTCTTGCTAAACCGCAACATTTGCAAACACAAACACAAATCCCAAGTCAGTTCTCCCACCGTATCACAGAACTGGCGACTCTGCTGGGGAATATTTCTAAAAGCGGGGTTACCTTAGGGTTTTAGATCACCTTTACATGCTTGCTTTGATTGCTTTGATTGCTTTACTTTTTGGGTTACTTGTTTGGGTTTGTTGTAAATCCTACACCCGGATTTGGGGGCACCTTTTTTAGGTAAGTAGCAATAAACTGTGAGGGATCTGTCCGGCGTAGACCGACACGGATGAAGCAGTAGCTACGTTGGTGTGACACCTTGGTCTGTATCGATATCCCTTATGTTGAAATGAGGAGAATATGGGTCTTCTAAGGAGTCATTAAGCACCAACTGACCTTTATAACCTTAAATTGACCAACTTGGCCATAGAACAGTAGCAGTATGCTACACTCATTGAGACTAAACTCTCGCGATGATTCCGGCCACAAGAAAAGGTTACTAAACTGGAATTATGACCGATTGAGGGTAGTCAATGATATTGAGATCCTCTAGAACCCGGTTACTATTTCTAGGACAGGTTTGAGCCAACTAAACTCAAGAGGGTACTTACCTACAAACTCCATGCAAGCCTAAGCCTAAGGACTTGTTTGCTTTGTGTGAATATGATTGCCTGTATATACACTTGCTTACTTTTGCATACATGTATATAACATCATAACATCATACCATAACATTTTCGATAACCATTTCAAGGATCTCGAGGGTCTTTCGATGCAGGGTCACGTTGAACCAGATGTCTACCAAGGGGCAAGAGGGTTCTCCTCTAAACAAACGCCGTCAAAGATCAAGTGCAACAACTTGAATCAGGGGCTATGACCTACTTGACATGGTGAGCTTGATTCTCGTGGAAAGACATCCACCAATACCAAGTTCTCCAATCAAAGATGTTGATCGATGTTCAACCTCTAACATTTTCTTGTGTTTACCCCGCGAGATTCTTGGAAACATGCATCCATATATCATGCATTGCATCATGACAGGTTTCTCCCATACATGTCTCCTTATCTTCCTACTGTTTATTTTAGTAAGATGGATATGGAACAAACGGTGAAAGATCTCCAAGCTCAAAACGCTCAGTTCCAACAAATGCTTCTGGCTATGGCTAAGGGGCAAGAGGATCTGAAAGCTCTCCTTCTCAAAGACAAGAAGAAGAAGTCCAAGAAGGCAGCGGGCATCCTGAACTTGAGAAGAAGACCTGTAGGACCAGTCAGGAGAGCTCTAGATCTTTCAACTCCATCCAACATAGGGGTTAGTCTTGAAGAAGACCACAATTTGGAGATTGATGAAGTTGAAGCTAACTACTCCGAGGAACAATATCCTCCCACTGATGACAAGTACAAATAGTTGGAGGATCGCCTCAGTGCTATGGAGATCCAATAGATACCTGGCTTGGATTTAGGAGACATGGGTTTAGTTTCTGGATTAGTCATCCCTCCAAAGTTCAAAGTCTCTACCTTTGCCCTATACGATGGAGTCTCTTGCCCTAAGATGCACCTAAAGTCTTATGTCCGCAAGATTCAACCATACACAACTGATCCAAAGCTTTGGATCCATTTCTTCCAAGAAAGCCTAGTAGGGACTCAACTCGAATGGTTCTATCAATTGGAGAGTTCTCGCATCCACACTTGGGAGGATTTAGATGCTGCTTTCTATAGGCAGTATCAGTACAATGCTGATCTTGCACCAACTCGTGTGCAATTGTAGAACATGACCATGGGTTCCAACGAGAGCTTCAAAGGATACGCCCAAAAGTGGAGAGATCTGGCTGGTAGGGTGCAACCCCCTTTAACTAACAGGGAGCTGATTGACATCTTCATGGGAACATTGACAGGGCCTTTCTTCAAACACTTGATCGGAAGCTCTTCAGCCGGGTTCACCGAGCTAATACTGACCGGCGAAAGGGTCGAAGCTGGCATCAAAAGTGGGAAGATTCAAGAAGCTACACCTTCTGATGCTCAGAAAAAGCCCTACAATGGGAAGAAAGAGTCCAATGATGTGTATGGTCAAAAGAGTCGTCATGACCAACACGTAGGATAAATCTTGATCTCTAATCCTACGCCTGCTCAACAAAGACAGGGGCATCAGCGTAAGGAGGTCGCGCCTAAAAGACATTTCACTAAGATCAACATGTCACTGACTCAAGCGCTACAACGCCTATTGGAGGCAGAGCTGATTACATTAAAGGCTCCTCTCCGGAACCCAAATACTTCCTCTCCTACCTATCATCCCAATGAAAGGTGTGCATACCACTCTGAGAGTCTGGGATATGACACAAACAACTGTTGGGCTCTGAAGAACAATGTCCAAGACATGATTGATGCCAAGGAGATCGATTTTGACCCTCCGGAGACTCCAAACATAATCACTGCTCCTATGACGAATCATTAAAAGCTTTTGTTCATTTGAGTTTTCAAATTGTAATCTCTTTGTTATTCAAACAATTATCTATTAATGTCAAACTTTGTTTCATTAATGCATTGCATATGTTTGTCTTGAATTCATCCACATGTTTTCACTATTCTTATACTGTCTTTATGATATTCAACTCTTGCTAAAAGTTACAAGCCTTTAGAGGGAGGATGACGAAACAATGCCATAATTTCATACAGTATGCTTTTGGACAGACCTTGCTGACGATGTACAGGCATTTCTTTCAAATCCTAAACACTGGAGTTATAAGGAAGATAATCCCTAGTCAGCCCCTTCGAGCCAAAGAAGTAGAAGTTTTCTGTTTTAAACACAAATTGAAACCTTTAATTTAAACCTAGGGCAGGGTAGTCTCTCAGTTAATTCAAAAGATGCGCATTGAAGTCGTAAAACTCTCAGTTCATAATATAACGAACGACATCAAAAGCATTCCTCTGGAATCAAAAGACAGTGGTGGTTCCTTATCTCATAGGCAGTCAATCTCTCAAAAGAGAAAAGCCCACTGAGCCAAAACCTATAAAGGAGGCTTAAGAAAGCTGGGGCATCCCGCTGACTGTAATCTCGAAAACAGGAACAGTCAGGCAAAAGTTAGGGATAACAAATCAAAAGAACGAGGTCGCTACAAATCCTCAACAACATGAAAAATGTTGCAAAAATGACTGCCTTCCAACAAATTCAACTTGTGTGAACCATCACCAAAAACGTCGTTCCAGACTCATTTGGAGTTCAAATGCACAATTAACTGAGTTTAGGATTGAAGAACATTACGAAGAGCGGGTGGGTACAAATATACTTTGAGCCTTTATTCTTTGTTTCTTAAACCGTGAACCAAGCCACGTTACAACCCTTCAAAAGTCCTAATTGAAGCATGGGTTAGTTCGAAAGCATACTGTTACAAAAGGTATCCTGACTCCTGTAAGGCTCTGCTCTAAATCCTGAGTTTGAATTTTCTTAGCAAAATTTCTTTACTCGCTAAAACGTATTTTCAAAAAAAAAAACTTCAAGACAAACATAAACTTTGCATTACTTGAATATCATTGTTTGCATATGGCTATTTTTTTAACAGCGGAGAAATTCACACAATGAATATCCAGTGAACAAAAGCTCTCTCAGTGAACAAAGTCACTTCAAAAAGGATGACACTTCCATTGACAAATCTCCTATCAACAAGGGGGTATGACATGTCACTATCCAGCACACCTGGGGAAGTCCAGTCAAGATTTCAAGAAATCTCTGAAGAAGTGCAGAGTAACCAGGGGCAAGTCTCCATCTCCGTCACTTGGGGCATTGAACGTCAACCCCGACAAAGGGTTACATACAATCAAACTTTTTAGCAATGCTACAAACATCTGCTACTAGGGGTAATGACAAGTCTCCCCAAAGTCCTTCTCATAGGATGATTCCCCAGCAAGAGTATAATCTCTGACCCCCTTTCCCCAGCTGAATCAACCTCAAGAATCCTCGAGGACTTCCCCCAACGAAGATGTCACCTCTCTAGCGGACTGACGACATGGTTTATTTCCCCAAACAACACCAGGATTCCCCAGCTTGAGTTTGACTCTCCGACTACTACAAATCAAAGGACCACAACTCCTCTTCCCCAGTAGACTACTCTACAATCCCCAACAAGTTACTGCGAAACCTAGACCCGACCAGATATCAGTTCAACTTCGACTCCCCAGTAGAGCAACGGACGACTAAGACTCCTAAACTCTTTTCCCAAACAGAAATAAACATAATCCCCATAGAGTTTTCAATATCCCCCAGCGGAGTTCTCATCAAACAACAAAGCAGGGATCCCCGGTGGAAACATTTTGAGCAAAGTCCAAGACAAAATTACACTTCAACAACATTCATAACATATGCATACAAAATACATATGACACAAATCTCATTTTATTTTGAGAACATCATTACACAATGCATACATCATGACATTGCATACAACTAACTCTTTACCTTTTCAGGAAAGATCAATCAACAGGCAAAGATCATCATCGATCCAGATTCCTTCTAGAGACAGTTCAGATGCGATCCAGATATGGCTGACATTCTGATACTTATTCCAGATTCCTTCTAGAGACAGTTCAGATGCGATCCAGATATGGCTGACATTATGATACTTATTCCATATTCCTTCTAGAGACAGTTCAGATGCAATCCAGATATGGCTGACATTCTGATACATATTCCAGATTCCTTCTAAAGACAGTTCAGATGCGATCCAGATATGGCTGACATTCTGATACTTATTCCAGATTCTTTCAAAATACAGTCCAGATACGATCCAGATTCGGATGTCATTCTGTCACTCATTCAAAATACAGTCCAGATACGATCCAGATTCAGATGTCATTCTGTCACTCATTCAAAATACAGTCCAAATACGATCCAGATTCGGATGTTATTCTGTCACTCATTCAAAATACAGTCCAGATACGATCCAGATTCGGATGTCATTCTGTCACTCATTCAAAATACAGTCCAGATACGATCTAGATTCGGATGTCATTCTGTCACTCATTCAAAATACAGTCCAGATACGATCCAGATTCGGATGTCATTCTGTCACTCATTCAAAATACAGCCCAGATACGATCCAGATTCAGATGTCATTCTGTCACTCATTTCAAAATACAGTCCAGATACGATCCAGATTCGGATGTCATTCTATCACTCATTTCAAAATACAGTCCAGATACGATCCAGATTCGGATGTCATTCTGTCACTCATTTCAAAATACAGTCCAGATACGATCCAGATTCGGATGTCATTCTATCACTCATTCAAAATACAGTCCAGATACGATCCAGATTCGGATATCATTCTGTCACTCATTCAAAATATAGTCCAGATACGATCCAGATTCGGATGTCATTCTGTCACTCATTCAAAATACAGTCCAGATACGATCCAGATTCGAATGTCATTCTGTCACTCATTTAAAATACAGTCCAGATACGATCCAGATTCGGATGTCATTCTGTCACTCATTCAAATACATTTCAGATACGCTCCAGACACGGACGCCGTTCTTTGGCTCATATAGACTCAGTCTCCAGATACAGTTCAAGTGCATTCCAGACATGGATACCATTTTGATGCTCATTCTTCTGACCTACAACATTGCACTTACAACAAACATTCTTGGATGACATCTTTAAGCCCATCTCCAACAAGATTCTGTCACAATCTCCAAATGGCATCTGTAAGCCTATTCCCGATATCACAATGCTGATACTTCACCATACGAGTGCAAATTTTTGGGCACTCTAGTGTTCAATTATCTCCCACCTTCGGATCACGAAAGGCTCGAAAGCCAATCTATATCCTCAGGTTTAAGAAAATTGAACAGGGGCAACTATTGTACCCCAAAATTTGCCCTCTCAATTATCAAGGCCTTTCTCACAAGTATTTTCAAGGTTCAAGCTTGCACAAGTACTTTGGAAACTGTCAAAAATGGAGAAAACAGATAAAAATATTATTTTGACAAAAATTGGAGAAATACAAGTGTTCTTCGTTTAAGCTCTTTCGATTGGCCTTTAGGCCCCTTTCGATCAGCATCCTTCGATTGACTCTTGGACTCCTTCGATTTCTCAAAGTGGCTGCTAGCGTGCCTCTTTCTCCTGGGCATGTGACTTCTTGTTGCAGGTTTCGTTTGTGTCTTTTGCTGCCTGCATGCTTGCAATCGAAGGCCATGACCTACTGGTCACATGTACCCCCTGCAAGGCAAGTCTTCGTTTGGGCACTCACCTTCTGTGTTCCTGGATGAAAACTTCAGTTGAGCAAGAGCCTCCTTCGAATGCAACTTGGATTACATCCTTCGTTCTGTGCAACAGCTTCCTTCGAGTTAACTTGTTTCGACCACAAGCTTCGATTGAGGCAAAGACTTCCTTCAATTCCAAGGCAAAAAGCTCCCTTTTGATGTCCTTCGATCCAGGAGGAAAAAGCCTCTCTTTTGCCCTCTTTCGATCACACATCCTGCCCTTGCACGCCTTTTTTTCATTTGGGGGAGTGACTTCTCCAGCGTTGCAAGCTTCGATTGAGCTTTCCATCCCAAGAGCATTAATTTGGCCCATTTGAAGGATTGTCTAGGGAAGTCATTCGAACGTCACTTCGATTGAAAAAAGGAGATGGTTACTGAAAGTCTGGTCGAAAGGTGAGGCTAAGGAGTCAAGACAAAAGGATGAGAGGCCAAAGGCATTTGTTGACCAAGTCTCATGTGCTGCCAGGCTCGGGCTTGATTCACTGGCCATAAAACGCCAAAACTGTTGCACAGCAGTCCTGAAACACTGTCCAATTCCTTGCACCAAAATAGCAATAAAACACTGTCCCTCGAAAGCTACAAATACAGCATACCCCTTTTGTTTGAATTTTTTGTTTTCCCTCCCAAAGCATCAGCCAAGCCACATCTTTGTTTTAACTCCCAAACCTTTTCTCTATAAATAGAGGAACCATTGACAAAGAAAAGGGCCCAGATTTTTGCTAAGAGAGAAAAATCATAAAAAATCCTCAAGCAAGAAAACTCTAGTGAAAATTCTCAAAAAAAACTCTCAGACACCTCCCAACGTTTTATTCCTAACACTCTTAAGAAAAACTCAGACCCTTCATACATTGGTGAATCCTTCGATTCACTCTCCAACAGCCAGATAACCAGCCTTCGATTTATCCTTTAGACTGTTATATAATAACTTTCAATTCACTCACCACTATTAAACTCCCTCCTTTGATTCAGTGACGGTTCAAGCAAGGTGGTGATTGAACTAGCCTCAGAAAGACCCTAACGAATTTCCATTCATCACCAAGAAAGTCACTTGCAGTTTCCTTTGATTTAAGCGCTTCAAGAGGTAAGTTCACTCTAAACTTAGAACCATTTCATTTTTATATTATGTGTGCATACCAATAAAAAATGTAGATATTTCATCTAGGGAGTTTGACCATGTTTCAATCTTCGATCCTGAATGCCTATATGTTGAAAGTTTTGATCCTGACTGTTTAGACTTTGGACTTTTGAGACCCGTTAATCTTGTGCTAACCCATGGCCAGTAGCTTTGAAAGTTACACTTGAGTGTTGTGTTTTTAAAAGTTTAAAACAGGTTCTCTGTATCCTTAGATTGGCTAAGTATTCAAGCCTTTCGAATCTCAACCTAAGGGCCTAGCACTCCTGCAGTCGAAGGAAGCAGCAAGGAGCCTAAGGCAAAGAGTGTACTTCACGTTGACCCCAGGCCTCAAACGAAAGAAGTAGCCAGGAGGATGTCCACGCTGACTGCCAAGTCTCAATCAAAAGAAGCAGGAGAAGGGTGAAATCGAAAGACACGACCTTACTGACTCCAGGCCCAAATCGAAGGAAGTCAGGAAGGGCAGAATCGAAGGGTGTCCCTGCCCAGATCGAAAGGATCATTTTTATTCCTTTTATTTTTGTTTTGTCTTTACATTTCTTGCTCTTCAATATGGTTGTAATAGCGTAGGATTTATTTTCTGCATTTTTTATTACTTTCGCACAAATGCTAGTAATTAGGATGTATGGAAAGATAAAACCAACAAGTAGGAAACCCCTAATCAAGACAAAATGCATGCAAATCAAACACACTATTCACACATGCACCCTTAGGGTAATTCCACTTGTTGCCTCGGAAAATGCAATCATGTCCCTCGAGTATGAGACACTCTAGCAATTGTCCCTTTGATAAACAAAGATCGTAGTCCCTCGATGACCCTCGATGTTGCCTTCGATAAAACGATCTCGTCCCTTACGAAATTGCTAGAGCGTCTCACAAGTTGCCTTCAATGATTGCATATGATGACCCGCTCCTGTCCCGTTTAAACATCCTAACACAAGGTTGTTCACCAAATACAATGGTGAAACAACACTGTTAAAAGGTTTAAAAAACATAAGAAAGATCTTTTGAGTAAAATAGGGTAGATTGCTCTTAAGTTACTTGATCAAACTTGCAAAACCTCCTTGCCATTTTTCAAAACACACTCCACAACACAACTTCAAAAAACAATTTCAAAACAAAAACATTGAATTATCTTTTTAAAAAGACATACACCTTTGTATATACTCAAACAAGAGCCATTACAAAGGTTGCCTAGACAAGGCATCTTTTTCAAAACATTTTCAAAAACCACACACACAAAGCACCATTTCAAACAATTGAAAAGCAAAGGCAAGTGATCTAAGCAAGTAACTAAGAGCCCATGGATAACCATGGATAGAAAGGGTTCTAATACCTTCCCTTTCTATAATCTACTCTCCGAACCCAAGAAAACATCTCAAAGGTCTTTCCTGTGCTTTTTGACCTTTCCTTAGGATAAAATAAAAAGTCGGTGGCGACTCTTGCTAAACCGCAACATTTGCGAACACAAACGCAAATCCCAAGTCAGTTCTCCCACCGTATCACAATATCCTATTGTTCTTTAAGTACTTTTTTATCATCAAAACTCAATAAGTATGCACTCAATTAATGTGAACAAATTTTGTCCCAACAAAGTATTGGACCGAGGGTCACTTTCTGCTGGGGGAACCGTCTTTACGTGTATAAGAAAGACGATCTTTATGATGAGGCTCAGTACCAAAATGCTTAGTTGGTGAAGTTTATCAACACTCTGGGATACTTTGGAGGAGGTCGAGAAACACTTGTATCACCTTATTGACGTTCGATTGCTGATAGGAGCTCGCTACTCGGAAGATAAAAAAAAACATATTTGGTAAGCTTTGGAACCTCCGGGCTCTTTCTTTTAATCTGCATGTCACTAACGTATTTGCTTTCCCATAACTGTGTGTAGGTTATATGGATGATGAAGTGCAACTCTAGCTTCTAAGGCGGGGAATACAACTGGTTATGAGTAATGCAATTTTGGAAACCCTACTGAATTTATTGAATATCTCGCGTATGACTTTCCACCCCCTACTAATGGGGTGTAATTTTTGTTCTACCGAAGGTCACCGAATCCTTCCTTTGGACGAAGACTGCTCTTATTTGGATAATTTTTCCGGGCCTGCTTTGGAGGAAGAACTGGTACTCTAATGCGATATACTTGGTGTTCCTCTGCTACTTTAGTGCTTGATGGAGTTGTCCGGTGGGAAGCCCTTTGGTCCGACCAACATTGTGCTAATACAAAATAGCTAGAGGACAACATTTGTGACCAAAAGTCTCAGCAGGATAAATACCTAGAGGAAATAAAGAAGGCTTTTACCTATCTTACCAAGGTGATGAATGCCTTATTTCCCCTAAATCTTGTGGGTTCTCTCTCCGACCAGGTGAATTATCTGGTGAAGATCGTGGTAAAGAAGAACTAGACTCTGACTTCTATTCGGGGAAATTTATTATCTACTTAAAGAGAGTTATAGTCTTTGCACCTTCAGAATGCTTTAATGAATCAACAGTTGGCCGACTGTACGAGTGCTACCCTTGATACAGTCTTGCAACTGTTTGAGAATTCTTTGTAGTAAGTGAATCACTTCCACCACCCTCTAACTCTCTCTAGTGAGAAAATATGGCCAAATCAAGTAGTTAAATATGAGAAGATCGTTTCTCTGCAGAAGTAGCATGTGGATTTTTTTACGTACTCTGTGTAGGGTACTTTGTAGTTGAAGCATATGTATATAGATACAATCATATTTTGAATAAAAATGCTTTAGCTTTACTTTTATACCTATTTAAAGTGTACTTGTTGGACCCATAGTGCATAACTCTAAATCTTAGTGAACTTACAAGGTCTTCCATTGAAGATAACAATATGTCACTAGTGCTCTTCCAGGATAAACGTTGGTTCCCCTTCCCTCCACATGATAAAAAATTGGTCAAAAGTAGACATGTGGCCGACCCACCATGGCATATGAAGTGGTTAGCATCCAGATGAGGGTGGGTTGTAATTGCTTGTGGGTAATCGATTGATGTGCTCAAAAGTACAAAGCGTATTTGATAACACCAGTGTATTTTAGTGGGTAATTGATTGCTTCAGTTGGACGTGCAAAGCGTATCCAACAAAACCCCTGACTTTCCGTGGGAAATTGATTGCTTTAGTCGGACAAGCAAAGCGTCTCCAACAACACCACTACATTTTTTTGGGGAATTGATTGCTTTAGTCAGATGTGCAAAGTTAACTTTAGGTGTATCGGGCCTCGATGACACCATTCGTACCCTGGGTTTGTAGTTACCATACACAATCACAAAGAAACAACAATATTTCTATACATAAAGAATATGTTTATACAATAATATAAATTAACATGAATGTGAAAAATTAAAACATAACCAGAAGAGTCATCCACCACTTATTCGCCTCATTTTCCATGGCCGATCTAGCCTTTTTGGGGGACAAATGCCCATCCCTCTGAGTTTCCCAATAAAAGAAACAACATTAATCTCCATTGCCACACCTTCTCCCTTATCCTTCTAAAGGGTTTATATATATTTTTTCCCCCTTGAGGTCGACATTGATGGAGGTCAATTCTCCTTGGAGATCGTGATACTTTAAATTTAGGTGTATTGGTGAAGCAATAACGTCAAGCATGGCTAAAAAAGGTCTTCCTAAGATGCATTTGTAGATGCTCCTGCAAGGGACAACAAGGAATTGTGAATTTACATTTTGGGTGTCTTTCTTGTCACCTACAAAGACTACCAACTCCACGTATCCTCAAGAACGAGTAGTTGTTCCATTGAAAACCTAGAGGTTGGAGCCTTTGTATGGCCATAAGCTCCTATTGTGATAATGACAAGGTTGAATTTCAATATACACTTTGATATATGAGACAAAGAGTAGTAGAAAACAAAATAAATGGCTTTAGCAATAATAATCAATAAGTAAAAATATAACAAAATAAGACGAGAAAAGGTGAAAGGTTTGTTTACCCAATTCGATCAAAAGATATATGTCTGGGGGAGAGAGCAACTCTCTAATTCACTATTCTCAGAAATTTGTTACAAGAGATTACAAATGCGTTACAAGAAAATAGCCTTCGCCTTCACCTTAAGAGTTCCCAAGAAAAAACCTCGAAGGCTCCTAAGAACACACCCTTATTTTCTACCCAAGTGTTTCCCAACCTCTTCAACTTTCAATATATGAATCACTCAAACCCAAGGTTTTAGAATTATATCCCAATCCCCTTATATAACTGCAAAGGATTCCCAAAAACCCCTGTCTTTCTAAGGTTTTTTTCTTAGAATTCCCTAAATCCTTATTTCTCCCTTTTGCTTTATAGCTCTAAAATTGTCACACTGTAATAACATCAGAGATACATATTTATAGTTGCTAAAATCCAACAGATCCATAATAAAGCCCATAATAAAACCCATTAATTGTTAGAATAAAATATTAAAAATATCTAATAATATATTTTATATTGATTTATAGTATTTATAAATTAATATACATAAATTATTCTAACATTAAATAAACGGATTCGCAAATCGAACCGATCAAACTCGAAATTTGTGAATCGCCTATACCAAACATTTTTTATGCTCTATGGCTTCCTATTTTTTTGTAAATCTCAAAGAATATTTTCTTTCTCTTCATCAACAAAGGTTTTAAGGCATACTTGAACAATCTCCACCTTGACTTTAAATTATAGTAATGTCAATTTAACCATCAACAACCTTGATGCTCTATACCATAATGAAACATTATTCGAAAATATTAACCAAGTTCAAGATATCCTTGAAACTTGATCTCTCCACTTGCATCCACTTGTTTTCAATCATCTTTTTTTGCCCAAGTAATCTAAAAAACCCACAAGCATGGTTTTTCAATCATTGTTGATTCTACCTTATTTTGAATGCCTCCCTGAAGGTCCTTCTTTTTAAATTTTGAAACCCTCCTACCACATTCAAAGTATGACACCCAGGGCTAGTATAACTACCCCTTTGAGATGCTACAATCCCCCTCCTTACCTTATCACGAGTCAGATGATAATCAGATATCTCTATAATCGTTTCTATACTACTACTAGTATCCATAGTAGGAAACTCCACCACAAGCTGAGTTTTCTTTGTTATAGTTTCTAAAAGGTTTATCCGTTGGTTTTTACTATTCTTTCTATGAAGAAATCATCTACCAACCAAGTAAGCTTCTTTGACATCAACCATTCCCCAAAAACACAATAACAACTCAGTGGTCTCATGCATCTGTACCCCATGTCTTCTAACGACTACCCTTAGAACTTTATTATCGAGACACAAGATAATAGAACTTTTGGCCTTATCCACCATCTTGATCTTTTCTGCTGGTTTAAGCCTTGCATGCATCAATGCCTCTCCCTTCAAAGCTTCAACATACTTCTTTTGAATTAAAATTTCTTGCACATTCACTTTCCACAACCCAAACTTATTGTCTCCGAAAAATTTCACAATCTCCCATTTAGCCATGATGCTCACTTGTAAACAATACCTCTTTTCCGCACAGTGGGTGTCACTTGTTATGAAAATGACAAGGTTCAATTTCAATCCACACTTTGATATTTTAGGAAAAGAATAATAACAACCAAAATAAATGGCCTTCAACAATAATAATTAATAAGCAGAAAATATAACAGAGTAAGACAAGAAAAGGTGAAAGGTTTGTTTACCCAGTTTGATCAAAAGATCTAGCTTGGAGGAGAGAATAACTCTCCAATTTACTATATTCATAAAGTTGTTACAAAAAATTACAAACGAGTTATAAGAAAAATAACTTTCACCTTTAGAGTTCCCAAGAACAAACTCTGAAGGCTCCCAAGAACAAATCATATTTTCTACCCAAGTATTTCTTAATCTCTCCAAATCTCAATGTAAGAATCAATCAAACCCAATGTATCAAAAATTATTATGTGATCCCAAGCCTTTAATCACGAGTTAAAAGTATTAAAACAAGATATTTTTTAAGCTTGATTTAAATAAGAACTTTGGCTTATTTGAATCAAGAATAAAAGGGAATTTTGGAATTTTGCGCTATAAGGTTGATTTGAATCAAGAATGTGCCTAATTCAAATCAAAGAGTCATTGATGTGAATCATGATTCGAATCATGACTAATTAAATTGTTTTGAAAAACTACTGCAGGTTGTGTGATTCGAATCATGTAATTGCTTGATTCAAATAATGATTCGAATCGAACAAGATATTTTCAGAATTTATCATCTAATTTAAATCACAATTGTACAATTGTTTGACTCAAATAATGATTCGAATCGAACAAAATATTTGGTTGTGAAGTGAAAATCTTAATTGTAAATATACTTTTAGAAATGAATTCTATGATCAAATTTAGAATTGACACATATTTATTCACTAAATTTTTAAAAAAAGAAATATTTTCAAAATTAAGTGCTATTCATAAAATATTTCTAGTCATGATATATGAACAAGTGTCTTATCTCTTCTCTTTACCTTAACCATAATCACCCATATTATTGTAAGATGTGTCATTTGTTAAGATCATCTTTTCCTTGCTTTTCCTTTTCCTTTCCTTTTCTATCGTGTAACCCAAGAAAAACCAAATGAAACCAAGAGTTAAGAAACACAAAAAAAATGGCATCCTAAAAGCAGTGAAAAGGCAAAAGCAAAAAGTGAGTGTAGTACAGTAAGAGTAAAAACCAGTTTAAACTTTGCAACATTCCATCAAACCTCAAATCACTTCCAAAAACATTACCGCGAAACAAGGAACAACCTCAAATCTCTCTCTCTCTCTCTCTCTCTCTCTCTCTCTCTCTCTCTCTCGTCCCTTTTCCAGTTCCAACATTTTCTGAACTCATCAAACCACACACACACTGTCCCTTAATTTCCTCAACAAACACGCTCCTTCATTGGTACTAAAGATCTTTCCTTTATTGTTTTTTATTACCACCCTTTTATTGTTCAACGTTAAGGATCTGATTTTTTTAAATACTGGTTGAGAATTCACCCACCCTTTAAAGTTTTTGTGGAACTTGTGGAAGAAAGTTTGAATTTTTAACAAGTTTTTGTTGTGGGGTTGTTGAAATGGAAGCAAGGGTGAAAAAGTATAGGCAGCAATTGAGTCCCGAGAGGTCTAAAGTATGGAAGGAGAAGCCTCCTAAGTATTACAAGAACAGAAAGGTTCCTGTTGTTTACTATCTTTCCAGAAATAGACAGCTTGAACACCCTCATTTCATGGAGGTTCCTATAAAATCCCCTGATGGTTTGTTTTTGAGAGGTAAATACTTAAATTCAACACTTTTTTGGAAATAAATTGTTTTCATAAGTTCTTCCAATTATGGCTCATACTTGTTTGTGTTTTGTTTGTGTGTGCAGATGTGATTGATAAACTTGATGCTTTGAGAGGTAGAGGCATGGCTGATTTGTATTCATGGTCTTGTAAGAGGTGATGAACTTGTTTTGATTAATATTTTGCATTGGTGTTCAATTTTGTATAGTTGGAAACAAAAGAATGATTTCGAGAGTGTACTAGTCATGGTTTTAAGTTGCGATTATTGCTGCAAAATGTGGTTGAAATTGCGGTTGTGATGCTCTTGTCAAGACCTCAAAATCGTTTATATTCTGTCTGCAATTGTAGTCATGGACCGCAATTTAAAACCATGGTACTTGTCTCCTTTGTTTCCCTTTCAAATTCTATGAAATACGGAGTTATCAATTTTTCGAAGCCTTTTGGTGTTGTTTTAGAAAGTGGCCAAATTGTGTGTTTTTCTGTATTCATGTTTGTTTGTGTTATGTACTTTTAGAAGCTACAAGAATGGATATGTGTGGCATGATCTTAGTGAAGATGATATAATTCTACCTGCACATGGTAATGAGTATGTCCTGAAAGGCTCCGAGCTATTTTGCGAATCAAATTCAGGTCAATGATGTTTTAGATCTTGTTTTGTTTATTTATCGTTACACTTTGTGTTTTTACTAAATCTTACTCATTATGAATTTTTTATTTTGACTTGCAGACCGGTTTAGTCCCATTAGCAATGTGAAACTACCGAGTCTAAAGCGGTTGCCAGAGCCAGTTTCGTGTAGGAGCCACGACGAGGCTTCTTCCTCTTCAAGTATGAACGAAAGAGAAGGTAGAAACTCTCAAGAAGACGAGATTTCTCCAAGAGAGCATCATACCGGTTCGTCCGATCTTTCTCCGGAGTCTAGTGATGGGAAGAGTGATTGTCAAAGTTTACCATTGACAGAATATAAAATCTACAAAGCCGATGGATTATCCGATGCTTCAACTCAAACCGATGAACGTGTTAGCAGACCTCAAAAACAGAAAACGTGTACTAGAGGTGTATCGACCGAGGATAGATCGTTAGAATCTGAATGCGATGAAATATGTGAAATCCAACCAGAGGTGAAAGATGATTCAGAAATCCGTACGGATGTTGTGTTTCCTCCACTCTCGAATTCGAGCCCGTCGTCTTCTGCAGGGAAGACCGAAACTTTGGAATCCCTTATTAGAGCCGATGCAAGTAGAATGAACAGCTTTAGGATCCTTGAAGAGGAAGGTATGCAAATGCAAACCACTACAAGGCTGAAAGCCTCAAGTTTGCTGATGCAATTGATCTCTTGCGGGTCGATATCGGTGAAAAACCATAGTCTTGACCTTATTCCTTCCTATAAGGCTAGATTTTCGCATTCGAAATTCCCCTCTCCCTTATTCTCCAACTCTGTTATGTTGGGGGAATTAGACTGCTTGGTAGGGAATCCGAAGGTGTCAAGCTTTAGAATGGAAGACAAAGAGTATTTTAGTGGGAGCTTAGTCGAGTCCAAAATGGCGAAGGAAGAAGACGAACAAAATCTTCTCAAACGCTCTTCTTCTTTCAATGCCGAGAGGTAAGTTTTGCTTTCAAATCTTTTTCTTTTTCTTTTTTTAAATTACTGAGTAATGTTGGATGAGACTAAACCTATGAAGCAGAAACACCAGAAACATGACACCGACACTGACATGTCGGTTTCGGTTCAAAATTTCCATATGCTCTTCACTTGTCTTTAAACTTTAACACCACTTTAGCATCTGTTTTTGATTTAAAGAAAAACAGTTTAAGATCTTCTAACTCTTTAATAACTTTTTTCAGCTTTGAACTTGTTTTATAGTAAAAGATTCTAAAATATGCCTGGAGAATGCTTTGTATTTCTTTTGCTGGTTGCTTTTTAAAGCAAAACAATATTTAACTGAAAATAAATGCTTTAGAATTCTTGTTTGAAGCTAAACAATATTTAATAGTAAATATGCGCTTTAACACGGAGACTTTCGTCATCACGTCGTTGCCAATGATTCATCTGTGACTGTAACAAAATTTACTCGATTTTACAGGACAAGTAAAGAGTTGAAATCACAAGACATGGAGGAATCATCCTCCTCCTCCATAAATTCAAAATGCAATTCGCGTCCGGTCAAGGCTTCTTCGATGACCATAAAATCTTCTATTTCCGATGAATCAAGAAAGTCGGCAGATAGAGTTAAGGCCTCGTACGAATTGCCAGTACCATCAAATGGTATCTGCAAAAGCATCACTAGGCCTTCATCAGTGAAAAAACAATCTACAAAGATAAACTCATTTAGAGAAGAGAAGGTGATCAAAATCGAAGAAAGTTAAGCGTTCACTTCATCTTTTTCTACTTGTGTTTTCTTAAAACACTGTTAAAATCATGATTTTAAATTGCGGTTAAAAGCTTGTAACACTGCAACCGCAATTTCAAATCATGATTAAATTACTTAATGTTTTGCGTCGTCGTTTGACATGTTTTAATTTTAACTCAACAGGCTTTCTTCGGGAGCTCGGGTTATAATCCAATCTAAACCATCTTCCAACACAACACATTATAGCTCTTAAAAATCAATGTTTTAGAGGTTTTGCTTTTGGTGTGTGTAGTTCACATGATATATATTCCATAATCTACAAGTTGAAAATGTTGTGACATGTTGTTACTCACTGCAAAGAGGACTAAAGTGCAGGTGTGGTCCCAATGGGCCACTACTCTTTTGTGTAAATCTTGTATGCTTGTTATATGAAGTGTAATTTGAAACAGAAATGAAGTGATGGCACAATTCTTTTATGTAGCTACAGATTCTATATACTTTTGTATCTGTTGCTTTTGTTTGTTTCAAATTGTTGTCTGCTATTTTGTTTGCATTTCCAAGGTTGAAAAGTATTGAAAAGAATAAGTTATGAGTCATTTTCTAACACATCAATAATAAAAATTTATTTTTATTTAATTGTCGTTTTCAAATTTCAAAGTAATAATCATTATAGTTTTATTAAAATTACTCCTAATTATTTATCATGAGAGGAAAAAAATATTGAAATAATTTAAAATTAGAGGTATTATAGACAAATGAAAAATTATAGTTTAAAAAGTAATAATAATTGTTAATTTTTTTGATATACATAAAAAAGTTAAATTGTGATAATTAAAAAGAAATGGAGGAGGAAGAGGATATATAAATTTTAGAAACTCAATTATAAATACTTTTAATTCAATAAACTTAATTGAGTCTGAAGTTGAAAAACAAAAGCAATGATTGACTTGGTTTTTTCTTTTGCCGGAAGGATTGACTTAGTTTAATGATGCAAAAATAATAGAATGGCTCATGCTGCACCAATCATTAAATCAAAGAAAAATGCATATAATTTATGATTTTTTATAAGTAAAATAAGAAAGCTTTTGGTTGTTTCTAGAACTAAAGTTAGCTAGAAATAGAATTTCAATAACATCCAATACTAATGTTATTACCTTTTTCCATTTCTTTTATATGCGTCTTTTGAGAAATTTTATTTATTTATTTAAATATAAGTTCATTTTTAAATCATTCGATATATTAATAACTATTTAAAATATATTTATTATTTTATTATTATTTTTATGTTTTTTGTTTTAATATAAATATATTTATTAATAATTATTAGATATAATAATAATTATTTTAAATATATTTATTAATATAAGTTAATTTTAAATATAAATAAAAAAATATAAATCTCTTAAACTATAAAATATTAATTAATTTAATGTTTTTCTTTAAGTATGCACTTCAAATTAAAAGGTTTATATGTTTTTTAGAACCATACTATATAGAAATTAGGGTTAATAGTATTTTTGTCCTTGTCATATAAGCGACTTTTATTTTTTTCTTCTGTAATTTTTTGTTGTAAAATCAACCTTGTCACTTGAAGATTCTATCATTTTAAACCTTGTGGGAATCTGGCGGCGCAAATATGTATGTGGTGCGCTGAGTGTTGCACCCCAAAATTTATCCCATGAGTTTCAACCACAATTAACTCAAATCTCACATTCATTCATCTCCACATACATTTTCATTTGCATAACATGTGTTCTCAAAGCATGGGATCACATTTTTTTCTCAAGATTAGGGTTTTGAATAGGAGAGGCTCATCTCTCAAGAGTTTGTATCTTCATGATCATCATTCTCAAGGCATCCGCAACCATTGGGTTCATCGGCTTGGGTTGGAGAAAATTAGGGTTTTTTGGCCTTCATCAGTGGAAAATCAGTGTGATGCGGTGGGAGAACTGACTTGAAGTTTTGCGTTTGTGTTCGCAAATGTTTCGGTTTAGCAAGAGTCGCCACCGACTTTTCATTTATCCAAAAGGAAAGGTGAAAAAGCACAGGAAAGACCTTTAGAGATGTTTTTGAGTTCGGGGGGTAGATTATGAAAAAGGAAGGTGTTAGCACCCTTTTCATCCATGGTTTTCCATGGGCTCTTAGTTACTCGCTAGATCAACTTGCTTTTGCTTTGACAATTTTCTTGTGATGTGGGCTTTGAAAGTGTTTTAAAAATATCTTTGTAATGGTTCTCGTTTCTATAAGAACGCGTACAAAGTTTTGTTTTGAAAGATAGTTCAAAGACGTGTTTATGGATTGTGTTTTGGAAAGTGGTTTTCGGAAAGATATTTTGCAATGGTTCTCGTCTCTATAAGAACGTATACAAAATGTTTGATCTTTTTTGAAAATGTTTTAGAAATGGAAGTGTTGATGTGTAAAAATGTTTTTGTCGTGAGCAAGCGAGTAACTAGGAGCGAATCTACCTACTCGAAAGGTCTTAAACGTGCTTTTGCTTCTCCTTTAGACATGGCTATCTTACCATTGATCTGGTAAGAAGCCTCATCGTTGGATGTGAAGGGACGGACGCGGGACGTTTGAATAGTCATAGAAGGCAACTTATGGGACGTTTTAGCAATGTCGTTTTAGGGACTGGATCGTTTACCGAAGGAAACATCGAGGGTCATCGAGGGACTACTAACTTTTATCGAGGATCTTTTGCTAAAACGCCCATGTTCGAGGGACATGACTATTTTTCCGATAGGAAACAAAGCGAGATTACCCTAGAGGTACATGTGTGAATGGTGTGTTTGATTGCATGCGTTTACTCTTTGATTAGGATGGTCTACTTGTTGGTTTTATCTTGCCATACACTCTAATTACTAACATTTATGAAAGAAAAAATGCGGAAAATAAAGGTCCTACGCTATTACATGCTTTTTGAGGGATGGGGTATACAAGTGTACAAGTGGGGTTGCAAAAAATACAATTCCTAATTATTACAACCAAATTGAATGAAAATAAAAGCAAAAAATCAAAAGAAAAATTAAAATTTATTATGTCTGGTCTGACACGGGCACCCGTGTCAGCTTCTGTAATGGTCCATGTGCCTCTTTTCCTTTTCTGTACCAGCTAAAATGACACGGGCCGTGTCCAGTGACACGGGCACCCGTGTCGGCTCCTGACCTGCATTTTTGTTAGCATAAAATTCCAGTATGGCTGACACGGCCGTGTCCTGTGACACGGGCACCCGTGTCAGCCCCTGACCTGCATTTTTGCGCGATTTTTTTCAACAGAGGAGCTGACACGGGCACCCGTGTCAGCCTCTGTCATGCTCTTTTTTACTGAGTTTTCCCTTTTTTTGACTTATCTTTTACATATCTTTTGGACACAAACAGCAAATGATGTATGGAAAAAGATATTACAGTTTGAAGAGAAGATATACCTCTTGAAGTGAAACTTTGGAATATGTATGGATATCTCCGGATGAAAAGTGATGAATGGACGAACTCCTCTTTAGAGCTACTCCAATCCTTACCCTGTGTGACCAAGTTCTAGAATCGCTCCAACCCAGTCAAAGGTGTAAAGCACTGTTTTTGTTTATGCTTGGAAGGTGATGATAAAGGTGTTACAGAAACTGTTCTTATGTTAGAACAATCTCCATGTGATGTATATGAGGTGTTTGGTTAGTTGGTTTAGGGGAAAGTTTGCAAGGTTGTACAACAATGGATTGAGGATTTTTCTGTTTTTGTGAGTGAAAATAGAGTTGAAGATGAGCAAAGTTTTTATGGATGAACTGAGTTTTATGAAATGAGTTGGGTTTTATGAATGAGCAAAGTTTAATAAAAGGTCTGTTTTTCTCTTCTCTCTTTTTTTCTCAAAAATCCAACCTCTATGTCTTATGAGTCAGTCCCTTTTTATAGACCTTTTTACTGTGGTTTAGGGGGGAAATCAAATAAGTTCTTTTGAATTATTTTTGCCTACTGTTTTGATACTTTCTGCACACAAATTTCCTTTGCCATTTTGGTGCAATTTTGGGACTGTTATGATGCAGGCTTGGGGCAGACTGCATAGAGCAGTCTTTGACTGGTTTTGTGGACATATTTTAGATTGTATAGGACAACAATGTAGGTTTTGTGACAGGTTTATGGTGCAACATGGCACAAGGTTTTGTAAGACAACAAATGAGCAAGGGTTTGAAGTGTTGTGGTAATGAATAAAGAAGTAACATATCATTTTTTTTCCAGCAATAACTTGGACAACATAGTTTGTAGTATGAAACAAGTTTGGTTTGTGGAGCAATTTATGCATATTGTATCAAGGACAAAGCATTGTGGTAAGGTTTTGAATCAAAGGAAAAAAAGTCCAAGCAATACAAAGTTTAGGATTTGTAAACATGCAAAAATGCTACTTTGTAATAACTTGAATTACTTGCATCATTTTGAATTATTTGGAATTGTAGTAAAATGTCATGAGGCAAATGAAATTAACCAAGTATAGAAAATACTTAGAAAAGTTTCAAAGTCTTGCAAAGTTGGATATTTTATTCTCTTGATTTTTGATGATCAAATTTCATATTTTGGATGTCTTGATGAAATATGATTTTTGGGACTCAACTTTGGTCAAAAAGTCAAAGTTTGACTTTTTAGTGTACAGTTGACTTTTCTCACCAGTTGACTGAATTTGTCTATCAATCCACTGATCTCAGGAGATGAATTGAAATATGCAATTAGGTCAAAATGAAACTCTCAGATCCTTGAGATCATGCTTCCAACCAATAAGCCAGGTATTAGGTAAAAAATCAAAGTTCGGTCATTTTTCAGCCAAAACCCTAATTTCGCCCATTTTGCCCCTTATGGTAATTTGAATGACTTTCTTGGAAAATTGTGATCCCAAACTTGAAACTTGACAAAAATAATCCTGAGGGTCCATAATGATTCATGAAAGTCATTCGAAACATTAGCAATCCAACTGCCTTTGTACAAACCCAAACCCTAATTTGAGGTATCAGTGCTGGGAACATTGTTTGACCTAGTCGATACTTGCGCAAACTTGAGGCATTGAAGATCTTTATAGGAAATATATTGAGAAATGAGAGGGCAAATTTTGGGGTACAACATCTGCCCCTGTTCAATCTTCTTAAGCCTGAAGAGTTAGATTGACATGTTTTGCCATTCGTGACTCGAAGGTGGAAGATGATTGGACACTAGAGTGCCCAGAAATTTGCACTCGGTGATGTGACGATAGAGGTAATGGGCTTGAAGATTCCATTTGGAGAGGTGGTAGAAAGTTGTAGGAGATGGGCTTAAAGATGCCATCCAAAGATGATTGTTTGTGTTGTAATTTCTAAGTTGAAAGAATGAGCATCAGAATGGCGTCCGTGTTTGGAGCGTATCTGAACTGTATCTGAAAGTTGAATCTGAATGAGTATCAGAATAACATCTGTGTCTGGAGCGTATCTGAACTGTATTTGAGAGTTGAATCTGAATGAGTATCAGGATGGCATCCGTATCTGGAGCATATATGAACTGTATCAAAAGTTGAATCTGAATGAGTATCAGAACGACATCCGTGTCTGGAGCCTATCTGAACTATATCTGAGAGTTGAATCTGAATGAGTATCAGGATGACATCCGTATCTGGAGCGTATCTGAACTGTATCAAAAGGTTGAATCTAAATGAGTATCAGGATGGCATCCATATCTGGAGCGTATCTGAACTGTATCAAAAGTTGAATCTGAATGAGTATCAGAATGGCATCCGTGTCTGGAGCGTATCTGAACTGTATCAAAAGGTTGAATCTGAATGAGTATCAGGATGGCATCCATATCTGGAGCGTATTTGAACTTTATCAAAAGGTTGAATCTGAATGAGTATCAGGATAGCATCCATATCTAGAGCGTATCTGAACTGTATCAAAAGTTGAATCTGAATGAGTATCAGAATGGCATCCGTGTCTGGAGCGTATCTGAACTGCATCAAAAGTTGAATCTGAATGAGTATCAGAATGGCATACGTGTCTGGAGTGTATCTGAACTGTATCAAAAGGTTGAATCTGAATGAGTATCAGAACAACATCCGTGTCTGGAACGTATCTGAACTGTATCTGAGAGTTGAATCTGAATGAGTATCAGGATGGCATCCGTATCTGGAGCATATCTGAACTATATCAAAAGTTGAATCTGAATGAGTATCAGGATGGCATTCGTATCTGGAGTGTATCTGAACTGTATCAAAAGGTTGAATCTGAATGAGTATCAGAATGGCATCCGTATCTAGAGCGTATCTGCACTGTATCTGAAAGTTGAATCTGAATGAGTATCAGAATGGCATCTGTGTCTGGAGCGTATCTGCACTGTATCTGAAAGTTGAATCTGAATGAATATCAGAATGGCATCCGTGTCTGGAGCATATCTGCACTGTATCAAAAGGTTGAATCTGAATGAGTATCAGGATGGCATCCATATCTGGAGCGTATCTGTACTGTATCAAAAGGTTGAATCTGAATGAGTATCAGGATGACATCCATATCTGGAGCGTATTTGAACTGTATCATGATTGCATATTGTTAATGGTAGCTGTTAATCTTATCCTGAAAAGGGTAAAATGTTAGATGAAACACAAAGTTATGTTTCATGAAATGTATGATGCAATGTATTCGCTTTATGATATGTGGATGCAATGCATGCGCATGTAAGCTGATTTGCTGTATTGCTGTTTGATTGAGGAAAATAAATCCTTGAAAGCTGCCGAGGATATGTTGAACTTTCATGTCTTGAAATTGAAATACTGACGAACTCTTGTTGAGAGAAGTAGATTATGTCGTGAGGGCAACTCCATGTACTGTTTGTAAGATCTGTTTGGGGAATCCCGAGGAATTTGACGATTTCTACTGGGGATTAATAGATTGAGATTTGTTCCGTTGGGGATTTAAATGACGTACTGTGGGGATTACTCATGGAATAGCCTAGAGACGTTTTCCTGTCCTTTCAACCTATCAGTAATTGTCTTTCTCATTTTGTTTATTTGTAAACAGTAATTATGTTCAAATGCATATGTTCATCAATGAATCATTGGACGTTTTTTGCAAACAAAACATAAGAGTAAAGAAAAAGACAAATAGTTTTTTTTGTATTTTTAAAGAGATATCTTTGTATTGACTTTGAATAAGTATTTTGTACAAAGGAGACAAACATTCTAGTAAGAGAACGGTGTCATAAAACAAGAAAAATTTATACAAAGAAATATAGCTATGTGTAATAATCCCATGGGGTTCCCATTCTGCTGTAGCCTTTATATCTCCAAATATCTTGTCTATTTGTTACTTTGTCCGAAGATGATTGAATTGATCAGAAACTATGAGTTTGTCAGTTAGAAGTCAAAGGTTATCCGTAAAGTGATCCGACAGGACATAGTCATACGCTTTGATTCCCTAAATTTTGTCTGGACCGCCCTTTCGGGTTTTCAGTCCACCGGGAAACCCTTTTTTGCCCAAGTCGCCCTTTCAGGTTTTCAACTTGCCGGGTGTACAGATTTTTTTATATTTTATCCCTAATTTTTTCCCGAACCTTTTGGTTCGCCGTGATGCCCCTTGTTTTGCCTAGGTGTGTCAACCTAGGGGGTTTCTTATGCATAGTATCTTTTTACTATGTCCGTGTTCGCCGGGTGTGGCAGGTCGTCGCCGTCCATGTTGGTCAAGATCATTTCCCCACCAGAGAAAATGTTCTTGATTACAAATGGTCCTTCATAAGTAGGAGTCCATTTGCCCCTGGGATAACTTTATGGCAAGATGATACGTTTGATCACTAGATCCCCAACTTGATATACTTGACGTATGACTTTCTTGTTGAAAGCCTTGATCATCCGTTTTTGATACATCTGACCATGGCAAACAACAATAAGTCTTTTTTCATCTATCAAGTTCAGTTGATCAAGTCGAGTCTGGATCCAATCGTCTTCACTCAAACCTGCATCCTTCATAATCCTCAGAGATGGGATTTGGACCTCGATAGGCAAAACAACTTCCATGCCATATACCAAAGAATAGGGTGTTGCCCCAGTTGATGTGCGAGCCGTGGTATGGTACCCGTGGAGAGCGAATGGTAACATCTCATTCCAGTCTTTGTACGCGACTGTCATCTTTTGTATGATCTTTTTAATGTTTTTATTTGCAGCTTCAACAACACCATTCATCTTTGGCCGGTAGGGAGAAGAATTATGATGTTGAATTTTGAATTTCTCGCACAATACGGTGATCATAGTGTTGTTGAGATTTGTACCATTGTCAGTGATGATCCTTTCCGGGATACCGTACTGGTAAATGATATTTTGCTTGATGAAGCGGGCAATAATGTTCTTGGTGACAGAAGCGAAGGAATCTTCCTCAACCCACTTTGTAAAATAGTCAATGGCCACTAGGATGAAGCGGTGTCCATTGGAGGCTGCCGGCTTGATTTCCCCAATCATATCTATTCCCCACATAGCAAAGGGCCAAGGAGCCATCAATACATTCAGAGGAACCAGAGGTACGTGTACTTTTTCAGCATAAATTTGACACTTATGACAGGTCCGAGAGTGTTGATAGCAATCTGCTTCCATAGTAGACGAATAATAGCCTGCCCGTAGGATTTTCTTCGCCATCGTATGTCCACTGGAGTGGGTGCCAAAAGTACCTTCATGTAATTCAGCCATGATCTTTTCTGCTTCCATCTTATCCATGCACTGAAGCAGAATGGAGTCATGATTACGTTTGTACAGGATGCCATTACTCAGGAAGAACTTAGCAAAAAATCTCCTCAAGAACTTCTTATCATTGATTGAAGCTCCTTCTGGATATTCTTGAGCCTCGAGATACCTCTTGACTTTATGAAACCAAGGCTGGTCCACTACCTCTTCAGTATTGATCTCGTGACAATGTGCTAGTTCATCCATTCGTTCTATGGTGATCTGGGGAGCCTCATTATCCCAATTAAGTTTAAACATAGATGGCATTGTGGCTAGAGCGTCTGCTAGCTGGTTTTCTTCTCACGGGAAACGCTCGAAGGTAATCTTCTCAAAATGTGGTAGCAATGTCAAAACATGTTCTTTATAAGGGATAAGATTTGGGTGCTTAGTGTCCCATTCCCCTTTGATCTGACTGATGACCAAAGCTGAATCTCCAAACACAACTAAAGATTTGATTCCCAAGTCTATGGCGGCTCTGAGACCAAAGATGCATGCTTCGTATTCCGCCATGTTGTTCGTACAGTTGAAGCAAAGTCTGGAAGTAAAGGGGGTATGACACCCCTCCGAAGATATGAGTACAACACCGATACCATTACCGAGTGCATTGGATTCCCCCATCAAAGAACAGGGTCCATCGGGATCCTTGTTCAGGTCCGTCATATGGTCTGATTTCTTCACAGTTGTCTAATGTCATGATGTCTTCATCCGAGAATTCAAACTTCATGGATTGATAATCTTCTACAGCTTGGTGAGCGAGATGGTCAGCTAGCACACTTCCTTTTATAGCTTTCTGGGTAGTGTACTGTATGTCATATTCTATCAGGATCATCTGCCATCTAGCTATCCTCCCAGACAGAGCAGGCTTCTGGAACATGTATTTTATCGGATCCATCTTAGATATCAACAAGGTAGTATGAGCCAGCATATACTGTCTTAGCCGGCGAGCAGCCCATGCTAGAGCGTAGCAAGTTTTCTCGAGCAGTGAATATCTGGTTTCACAGTCGGTAAACTTTTTGCTCAGGTAGTAAATAGCGTGCTCTTTTCGGCCAGACTCGTTATGCTTCCCCAATACACACCCCATTGACTTCTCTAAAACGGTCAGATACATGATCAATGGTCTTCCCTCGACTGGTGGCATCAAAACAGGAGGTTCTTATAAGTACTCTTTGATCTTGTCAAAAGCCAACTGGCATTCATCATTCCATCTGACTACTTGATCTTTCTTCAATAGTTTGAAGATTGGCTCACAAGTAGCTGTTAGGTGAGAAATGAATCTGGAAATATAGTTCAAGCGTCCCAAGAATCCCCTGACTTCCTTCTCAGTACGAGGAGCGGGCATTTCTTGTATCGCTTTAACCTTGGCAGATCGCTTTAACCTTGGCAGGGTCGACCTTAATACCTTTGTTACTGACGACAAAACCTAAGAGTTTACCGGACCGTACTCCGAATGTGCACTTGTTTGGGTTCAACCTTAGTTTGTACTTCTTCAATCTCTCAAATAGCTTTTGCAAGTGATCGAGGTGCCCTTCTTCCGTTTGTGGTCGGGCTATCATATCGTCTACGTAGACCTCTATTTCATGATGTATCATGTCATGAAACAAAGCTATCATGTCGCGCTGATAGGTTGCCCCATCATTCTTCAGTCCGAGTGGAATCACTTTGTGGCAGAATGTCCTCCACTGTGTGACAAATGTATTTTTCTCCATGTCCTCAGGTGCCATTTTGATTTGGTTGTAACCTGAGAATCCGTCCATGAAGGAAAACACTTTGTGTTGGGCCGTATTGTCAACCAGGATATCGATGTGGGGAAGTTGAAAATCATCTTTAGGGATGGCCCTATTCAAATCTCTATAGTCCATGCACATTCATACTTTGCCGTCCTTTTTAGGCACGAGAACAATGTTGGCAACCCATTGGGGATAGGAAGTGACAACCAAGAATCCAACATTGAATTGTTTCATGACTTCCGCTTTGATCTTCTCTGACATGTCAGGTCTCATGCGGCGGACTTTTTGTTTTACTGGTGGGCAGTCTTCTCTTGTAGGTAGACGATGTACCACGATGTCTGTATCAAGTCCTAGCATGTCTTCATATGACCAGGCAAAGATCTCAATATAATCATGCAACAGCTGAATCAGACATTCCTTGACACTCGGCTCTAGATTGGCACCCACCTTGATTTCTTTTTTATCATCCTCGGTACCCAAGTTGATTGTATCCACCGGTTCCTCATGAGGCTGAATAGCTCTTTCCTCTTGTTGTAGTAGTCTGGCCAATTCTCCTGGTACTTCACAATCTTCCTCACCTTCGTCTTCGGCTTGGTAGATTAGATCCTCAGAGTCGCAAAAGGCCATAACAGTATCGTTACCCATGGGATCCGGAATGGAGGGGTACCTGCATTTGTGAGTGTGGGTGTGTGTAAGGGTATAGCCATCTTTTTAAAAATAAAATGTAAAAGAAAAACAATGAGCACAAAAAGTTTGTATGTGAAAAACGCCCTTGATTCATTGAATGTCATATGAAGATGAAATAAAAACCCTTACAAATGGACCATTGTGCCTCGGGCAAGACACAAGGTTTTTAAATGTGCGAATTGTTTGTGAATATTACAAGTCCAACATAAATGTAAAGATAAATTACTGAGGAATGAAAGTTATTGGGACAAAGTCTTTGGCTTCCCAATTGCGAAGTCCTCCGTTGACAGTAGGAAATATCCAATCTTCCAAGCTGCAATCCTCTTCACCATCTTCCACTGCATTGACCCCTCGGTTGCTAATCTTCAAGGGTGGCCCCCCAATACGGGCACGGCGCACAGCCTTCTGAGCACTCGAAGTAAACCCTAAGCCAAACTTGTCAGATTTATATGGAATATCCAGAAGTTTCCCTCAGATGGTGCATCCACCCTCTTCTACTACTGCCTTGGCGTCCTTCAGAGATGACATCCGGAGAGGAGGTCTTGTGATCTTGGAGATATGGGATACCGTCTTGGTTACTGCTACCTCTTGAGAGACTTCTTCGAAATGTTGAAAAGGAGTTTCAATGAACACATCGTCCAATTCCACATACCGGAAGGAATTGAGGTGGCTAATCATATACGCTTCCTCTCCGTGGACAGTGATAATCTTTCCATGGACCGGATATTTCAGCATCTGGTGCAGTGTGGATGTGACAGCACCGACATTATGGATCCACGGACGTCCTAGCAGACAGGAGTAAGAGGGGCGGATGTCCATTACATAGAAGGTTGAGTTGAAAGTTTGAGTCCCAACCTTGGGGATATCCACTTCCCCGTGCACCATCCTCTTTGAGCCATCAAATGCTCTCACGACTATGTTACTGGGTTTCAACGTCAGTCCTTCACAGTCCAATATGTCGAGAGTTTTCTTCGGTAAAACATTCAAAGATGAGCCGGTGTCCACTAAGACATGGGCCAGAGTTATTCCTATACATTCCACAGAGACATGCAATGCCTCGTTGTGCTTTCTCCCCCTTGGTGTCAAATCAGCATCAGAGAAGCCTATGCCATTATCCGCCATCAAGCTGGCCACACAATCTTGAAATTGGTCAGCAGACATCTCTTGAGGCACATGGGTTGTCTTCAGAAACTTCACCAGAGCTTTCGCATGTGCCTCTGAGCACAGTAACAAAGCTAGCATGAAGATTTTGGAGGGAGTTTGTCCCACTTGTTCAACTACGTCGTAGTCGCTCTTCTTTATTATTCTCAAGATCTCCTCCATTTCCTTCTTGGAGGTTTTGGGGATAGTCAGTGGTTGAGCCTTCATCCGGACAGGTTCTTCTAGAATACTTTTTCCTCGAATTTCAGCAGTAGGAGTATTGGTAGGGATAACAATAGGGGTTATGTCGTCTATGTTGATAAGAGCACTTGCAGATATGATTATTGGTACAGAGGTAACCTTTGGAGCAGCCACGGGTCCAAAAACTGCCTTTGGATGGGCAATTTCTGGAGAGAAGATTCTATCGCTACAAGTAATCTTACTGGTTCTAGAGATATTGCTAATGTTAGAGTCTTCTTCTTCGGAGCTCATCTCTTCAGCGGCTAGCCCATCTTGTTTGATACCATGGTAGTAGATGTCTCCACCGTAATTCCATGACACTGTTTTGTCTGATTCATACGGGACTGGCCCAAGCATTGTGATTATAAGAGGAGTAGTTTTTGGAGCCGATGTAATCCTAACGGGTCTTTTGGGGACCCTGGAAGAATTGGCGGAGATGGTTATGATTGAGACGTCTTCAACAGGAATAAGTGAAACAGGAGTACTTTCAAACAAAATCTCTTTGTTGTCTATCAAGCATTGAATGCCTACTTTCAGCAAAGGGAAAACAATTGGTGAGGATAAGCAAAGATGGAAGTCTTTATTACAACCCGGGAAAACACCAACTTTCAACAAGTTTATCTTAATGATTAGGAGTGGGGTCAAGAGTTCATCAACCGTGGTAACAAATAAATCTTCTTCAACATCATTGGTGTTATGGCCATGTCTAGGCATAGGAGCAAAAATGACGTTTGGCTTCTCGGGCGCATCAAACTCAATCTCTTTTGCCTCTATAAGGTCTTGAATCTTGTTTTTCAGGGCCCAACAGTTGTTAGTGTCATGACCCGGACTTTCAGAATGATATGCGCATCTGGCATTTGGGTGATAATGAAGGGACGCGGTGTTGGGGTTCTTTGGAGCTTCCTTTAAAGTTACCAAATTGGATTTCAGAAGGTGCAATAAGACCTAGGTTAGAGTCATATTGATTCTGGTGAATTGTCGGACTGGCCTTTCCACCCTCGGTTGATTACTTCTTGGTTGATCAGATGTAGGCTTTGGGATCATAACAGCTCCTACCATTGGTCGGCGTTCAGCTCTCCTTTGGTTCCTTTGTGGATAAACAACAGATACCTCCTTCTTCCCAGTGAAAGGCTTTCTCACATCTGTAGAGGCAGATGAATCCTTATGAATCTTTCCACTTTTTATGCCAGCTTCGACCCTTTCTCCGGTTAGTATTAACTCAGTAAATCCTGCAGATGAGCTTCCAATCAGATGGTTGAAGAAAGGGCCCGATAGAGTGCCTAAGAACATATCCACCAATTCTCTTTCGGACAGAGGGGGTCGTACTCTCCTAGCTAGATCTCTCCATTTCTGCGCGTAATCCTTGAAACCCTCATTTGAATCCATAGCCATACTCTAAAGTTGAGTATGGGTAGGCGCCAAATCTGCATTATGTTGGTATTGCTTATAGAAAACCACGGTAAGATCTTCCCAGTTGTGGACATCTGCCCTTTCCAATTGGTAAAACCAATCGAGCTGTGTTCCAGATAGGCTATATTGGAAAAAATGCACCCACGGGTCTTTATTGGCGGAGTGCGGATGAATCTTTCTCACATATGATCGGAGGTGCATCTTAGGACATGACACCCCATCATATTTTGCAAACAACGGCACTTTGAACTTCGGTGGGATCACAATTCCCGACACTAGTCCCAATTCTTCAAAGTCTAGACCTGGTACCCTTTGTATTTCCATAGTGTTCAAGCGCTCTTCAAGATGTCTGTACTTATCATTCGCTGGAGGATACTGTTCCTCGGAGTAGTCTTCTTCTTCTTCCTCCTCTTCGGATTTTGACGGAACCGTTGTTTCTTTTCCTTTTCCTTCATCAGAGGTTGTTGCGAAATTCAAGGTTCTTCTAGTCTGTCCTTGAAACCTTCTCCCCATGATTACAACACCAGTTGGTTTCTTCTCTTTCTTCTTCTTCTCTTTGGCCAACAAAGTTTTCAATTCCTCTTGTCCTTTGGCTAGGGTCATGAGTAACTATTGAAACTGCGTGTTTTGAACTTGAAGATCTTTGACTGTCTGCTCGAGATCCATCTTACTGAAATAAATGGTAGAGAGATGAGGAAAATCGTTGCAAAAGACCTGTTTATGTTATGATGAATGAAGATGCAATATGCAAATGATTTCAAGGAAATTTAGAGATTTAAATTTGTTCAAACCAAAAAAGAACACACGTCATATTAAAAATCCAAGTTTGAATACATCATGCCTCCTTGGGCTTTTAATGAAAGAAACAAAATACAACAGAACTCCTAAGACAAAAAGACTGAACGCATCCTCTTTGGAGAAATGTAGGCATTTAGTTTTTTCTCTTCATGAAGTAGTTTGGTGAGCTCCAGAACCTTCTTCTCACTGGCGTAATACTGGGCTTCAAAGGTGTCTCGCTCTTCCTTCAACTGAACCCAAGCTTTCTACAAGTATTTGAGAGAGGTAGGCATGTCGGGATGAAGAATGGTGTATGGGACATCTCCTTCAATAACAGGCTCAATGATGACAGGAAGGATGGGAGGGTAAGGCATCAAGAGACTCTGGGAACGAGCCCGTACCCACTTAAGGTAAGGCTCGAGAGGGATAGAGTTTTTATGTCCCAAAGTTCTACTGTCCACCATGTTCACCATTCCCCAAGCACATGTAAACCTCTGGCGGTAATCTTGGTCTTCTTTGTCGTAGTCGAACACCAGACCTTGGATGAGCATCTCATGAGGGTCGTCTCTTCGTGCATACCCAAACTGTCGAAGAGCTAAGCATGGGTTGTAGGTGATACCTCCCCTAATACAAAGTAGAGGTACGTTAGGGAACTCCTCACAGCGGTCAATGATAGAGATATTTTCCAAGGATCTCGAACACCAACGAATATCAGAGTGGGTGAGAGACATCATCCTTTGAGACCAAGTCAGTCATTGCTCGTTCTTCAATGATGATTGAGGCAGGTGTGAAGTGAACCACTTAGCGAGTAGGGGGATACAACATAAAAGAGTACCTCTTTTCTTCATGGTGCGGGTATGAAGGAAATGCAAGATATTTACTAGTAAGGTAGGTATAGGATTGTGAGAGAGAAAGACTTTGATGGCATTAACGTCTATGAATTGGTCTGAATTGGGAAACAGAACCAAACGATAAATGAGAAGAGCCAGGACGTCTTCGAAAGCTTGGAAATCCATGTCGTCCCAGAATGAACGAGCCTTTTCCAATAAAAATTTAGCTAGAAAGCCTTTAACCCCGCTTCTTGTCTCCCAATTGGCTATGAATTCAGTCCTCTTCATATGCAATGCTTCGGCGATGACTTCAGGTTTTGGAATCCCTTCTAGACCGGTGAACGGTATCTGATCAAGCACGGACACCCCTAAGAGTAGGGAGAACTCTTCCAATGTAGGTACCAACTGATAGTCCGGGAAAGTGAAACAATGATGTACGGGATCAAAGAATTGGAATAGTGCACTCATCATCTCTTCTTGGAAGTTGGATGTAGCCAAACTGAGGAGTCGACCATATTTCTTGGTAAAAGGAGAATCCCCAGGCACTCTTGAGGCTAGATCTTGAAGTTGAGAATGTGCTTTTACAAAGCTGATTCAGATGGTGTTTCTTCGGAGGGAATTCATGTCCTACAAAACAAAAACAAAGATAAATTTCTAAATCCTTGAAATGGTTAGTGAGCATGCATATGATGTTCATGATGTTTATGATGTTTATGTACAAGTAAATATATACACACACAACAAACAAGTCCCTATGTTTTAGTCTTGCATGAGTTTTGTAGGTAAGTACCCTCTTGAAGTCTAGTTGGCTCAACCTGTCCTAGCAATAGCGATCGGGTTCTAAAGGATCTCAATATCACCGACCTTTCTCTTAGGCATTGTCTCAGCACAACAATCTTTTCTTGCGGCTGAGATATCCCAAAAGTCTAGCCTCAATGAGTGTAGTATCGAGTATCAACCAATTTTAAGCTCTACACCGAAACCGGCTATCTCACTACGTCCTAATGGCCAAGTTTGTTCAATTAGGGTTCTAAAGTCAATTAGTGCTTCATGATGCCACTCAGCGGCCCCGTATTCTCCCCGATTCACCACGAGGGATACCGGTACCCACAAATGCGTCACACTAACATAGCCATTGTTTCAACCATATCTGTCTACACCGTACAGTCTCTACAATCTATTGCTATTTACCTAAAAATGTGTCCCAAATCCGGGTGGAGGATCAAAGCAAACCCAATACAAAGAACTGAATATAAAGCACATAAATCAAATAATGAAAGCGAGTAAAGGTGATCTAACCCTAAGGTAACCCCACTTTTATATTTATCCCCAGCAGAGTCTCCAGTTCTGTGATACGGTGGGAGAACTGACTTGAGGTTTTGCGTTTGTGTTCGCAAATGTTTCGATTTAGCAAGAGTCGCCACTGACTTTTCTTTTATCAAAAGGAAAGGTGAAAAAGCACAGGAAACACCTTTAGAGATGTTTTTGAGTTCGGGGGGTAGATTATGAAAAAGGAAGGTGTTAGCACCCTTTTCATCCATGGTTTTCCATGGGCTCTTAGTTACTCGCTAGATAAACTTGATTTTGCTTTGACAATTTTCTTGTGATGTGGGCTTTGAAAGTGTTTTGAAAATATCTTTGTAATGGTTCTCGTTTCTATAAGAACGCGTACAAAGTTTTGTTTTAAGAGATAGTTCAAAGACGTGTTTGTGGATTGTGTTTTGGAAAGTGGTTTTCGGAAAGATATTTTGCAATGGTTCTCGTCTCTATAAGAACGTATACAAAATGTTTTATCTTTTTTGAAAATGTTTTAGAAATGGAAGTGTTGATGTGTAAAAATGTTTTTGTCGTGAGCAAGCGAGTAACTAGGAGCGAGTCTACCTACTCGAAAGGTCTTAAACGTGCTTTTGCTTCTGCTTTAGATATGTCTATCTTACCATTGATTTGGTAAGAAGCCTCATCGTTGGATGTGAAGGGAAGGACGCGGGACGTTTGAATACTCATAGAAGGCAACTTATGGGACGTTTTAGCAATGTCGTTTTAGGGACTAGATCGTTTACCGAAGGCAACATCGAGGGTCATCGAGGGACTACGATCTTTTATCGAGGATCTTTTGCTAAAACGCCCATGTTCGAGGGACATGACTATTTTTCCGATAGGAAACAAAGCGAGATTACCCTAGAGGTGCATGTGTGAATGGTGTGTTTGATTGCATGCGTTTACTCTTTGATTAGGGTGGTCTACTTGTTGGTTTTATCTTGCCATACACTCTAATTACTAACATTTATGAAAGCAAAAATGCGGAAAATAAAGGTCCTACACTATTACATGCTTTTTGAGGGATGGGGTATACAAGTGTAAAAGTGGGATTGCAAAAAATAAAATTCCTAATTATTACAACTAAATTGAATGAAAATAAAAGCAAAAAATCAAAAGAAATATCAAAATTTATGATGTCTGGTCTGACACGGGCCGTGTCCTATGACACGATCACCCGTGTCAGCTTCTGTAATGGTCCATGTGCCTCTTTCCTTTTCTATACCAGCTAAAATGACACGAGCCGTGTCCAGTGACACGGGCACCCGTGTCGGCTTCTGACCTGCATTTTGGTTAGCATAAAATTCCAGTATGGCTGACACGGCCGTGTCCTGTGACACGGGCACCCGTGTCAGCCCCTGACATGCAGTTTTGCGAGATTCCGTGTTAGGTGACACGGGCACCCGTGTCAGCCCCTATCATGCTCTTTTTTACTGAGTTTTCCCTTTTTTTGACTTATCTTTTACATATCTTTTGGACACAAACAACAAATGATGTATGGAAAAAGATATTACAGTTTAAAGAGAAGATATACCTCTTAAAGCGAAACTTTGGAATATGTATGGATATCTCCGGATGCAAAGTGATGAATGGCCGAACTCCTCTTTAGAGCTACTCCAATCCTTACCTTGTGTGACCTAGTTCCAGAATCATTCCAACCTAGTCCAAGGTGTAAAGCACTGTTTTTGTTTATGCTTGGAAGGTGATGATAAAGGTGTTACAAAAACTGTTCTTATGTTAGAACAATCTCCATGTGATGTATATGAGGTGTTTGGGTAGTTGGTTTAGGGGGAAGTTTGCAAGGTTGTACAACAATGGATTGAGGATTTTTCTATTTTTGTGAGTGAAAACAGAGTTGAAGATGAGCAAAGTTTTTATGGATGAACTGAGTTTTATGAAATGAGTTGGGTTTTATGAATGAGCAAAGTTTAACAAAAGTTCTGTTTTTCTCTTCTCTCTTTTTTTCTCAAAAATCCAACCTCTATGTCTTATGAGACAGTCCCTTTTTGTAGACCTTTTTACTGTGGCTTAGGGGGGAAATCAAATAAGTTCTTTTGAATTATTTTTGCCTACTGTTTTGATACTTTCTGCACACAAATTTCCTTTGCCATTTTGGGACTGTTATGATGCAGGCTTGGGGCAGACTGGATAGAGCAGTCTTTGACTGGTTTTGTGGACATATTTTGGATTGTATAGGACAACAATGCAGGTTTTGTGACAGGTTTATGGTGCAGCATGGCACAAGATTTTGTAAGACAGCAAATGAGCAAGGGTTTGGAGTGTTGTGGTAATGTATAGAAGTAACATATCATTTTTTGTTCAACAATAACTTGGACAACATAGTTTGTAGTATGAAACAAGTTTGGTTTATGGAGCAATTTATGCATATTGTATCAAGGATAAAGCATTGCGGCAAGGTTTTGAATCAAAGGAAAAAAAGTCCAAGCAATACAACATTTAGGATTTGTAAACTTGTAAAAATGCCACTTTGTAATAACTTGATTTACTTGCATCATTTTGAATTATTTGGAATTGTAGTAAAATGTCATGAGGCAAATGAAATTAACCAAGTATAGAAAATACTTAGAAAAGTTTCAAAGTCTTGCAAAGTTGGATTTTTGATTCTCTTGATTTTTGATGATCAAATTTCATATTTTTGATGTCTTGATGAAATATGATTTTTGGGACTCAACTTTGGTCAAAAAGTCAAAGTTTGACTTTTTAGTGTACAATTGACTTTTCTCACCAGTTGACTGAATTTGTCTATCAATCCACTGATCTCAGGAGATGAATTGAAATATGCAATTAGGTCAAAATAACGCGCTCGGATCCTTAAGATCATGCTTCCAACCAATAAGCCAGGTATTAGGTAAAAAATCAAAGTTCAGTCATTTTTCAGCCAAAACCCTAATTTCGCCCATTTTGCCCCCTTTGGTAATTTGAATGACTTTCTTGGAAAATTGTGATCCCAAACTTGAAACTTGACAAAAATAATCCTGAGGGTCCATAATGATTCATGAAAGTCATTCGAAACATTAGCAATCCAACTGCCTTTGTACAAACCCAAACCCTAATTTGAGGTATCAGTGCTGGGAAAATTATTTGACCTAGTCGATACTTGCGTAAACTTAAGGCATTAAAGATCTTTATAGGAAATATCTTGAGAAATGAGAGGGTAAATTTTGGGGTACAACAATCAGGAATTAGTGTTTTATGGCTTGAAATTCAAGGTTGATTACTTCAAAGTATCATAAAAAATACTATCTCATGGTCATCAAATCATCTCAATTGTTTCATAATCAAAAGATTGCATTGATCATAGAAGAGTGAAATTCAACTGATGAAGAGCCAACTGTCACACAAAAGTTAAACTTTGACATTTTGTTCAACATTGAAATTCAAGGTCAAGAGTCATCAAAATATTTAAAACTATCAAATTTGATCATCAAGAATCAATAAAGTCAACAAAAGTAAAAGTTAAAGATTTTCAAACACTTAGAAAAATTCAAGTGTTTTGTGCCTAAAAAGCCTAACTTCATAAGCAAGTTTTATCAAGATACAAGCTCATTCAAAGAAAACTTTCAACATGAAAGTTGTAGGGAATGGAGATTTTTACAACTTTGTCATTAAGGGTTGATCCCTAAAAAGTGCTTAAATTAAGAGATATAAGCCCATGAAGTTATGATACTTTTTATCCAACACTTAGAAATTTTCTCAAACAATTTTAATCAATTTTTTTCCTCAACTTCTTGACCAGTTTTCACCAAGATCCAGAATTATTCAAGAAAAATGTTCAACATGAAAGTTATAGATAATATTTCAAGCTTTCCAAAATGTCCAAGAGCACAAAATTCCCATACATGAGCTAAGAGAATAAAAACTAAGAACATAACTTCATACAAGTTGAAATCCAACTCATTTTTACAAGACCAATTTCATTGTACACAAGCCCAAGCAAAGAAATCTCACTTTTCAGGTCCATTAGCTTGCAAATATCTCCATAATTGAGTGTTTACATAATTGATTGAACCATTATCCAAGTGCTTGAGCCATTGTCCAAATGATTATTCCATTAATGGCACAAAGTTAACACTTCCATTTTGGAAAAGCAAGCTTTAATCACAAAGTTAACTTCTTGAGCTTCTAACTTGTTTCATCTGAGTACAAGTAATCTCAAAAGCAAGAAGTAAGCCCTCTGCACCCAACAACTCCAGAGCACTCCATGTGCTTCTCCATTGGAACCACCAATTTCACATTAATTTGCCATTTCTATTTGAACCAAACCATATCTTGATATCTTAAGAATATGGTGACTTCAATCTCTCAAAGCCTTTTTCCTATAAATATAGAAGTCATTTGTAAGCCAAGACACCAATTCACAAGCTCTAAAACCCTCTCAATCTCTCTCAAATCAGAATTGGCCATAAAACTCCATTTTTGAGCTTTGAAGTCCAAATCTTCAAATCTCTCAAACCTTGCAATTTATGTGCAAACTAACCATCCACACACCTTATACACATCATATAGAAGCCATCTAAACCCCCCGTTACACTTCTGTAACATAATCATCACCATCCTCCAACTCACAAAACCGTAACTTGCAACTTGAGTTGGTTAGGGCGTTTCAACAACTTTCAAAGCAAAGTAAGGGTTGGAATACACTCAGTGAGGTCCCAGCAAGCTAACCATATTATTTGTTTGCACTTGGAGCTGCTGAAAGAAGCGTTGGACTTTCTTCAACTTGGTAAAAAAACTCAAACTTGAAACTCCTCATTCACACATCATTACATACTCTCTGAATAAAAAATATAGATATCAATGTCCTGAAGCTAACTATGTAATTAGTTTTCATTGATTTTTCCCATGGGATGAGAATCGTGTCTCTGAAACTTTTTAGGGTTTGTTTGATACTGATGAAATTAGTGCTCATCTCTGATTTATAGCTTTTGAAATTAACATCATTGGATTCCTTATTAAAATTCAAGCAACTTTCATGTTTAAATTTTTTGAAATGGTTGAGAATTAAATGATTTAGAAATTTAAAAATGGTGATAATGGTTGTTGTGTGGCGCAGGGAAGAAGATGAAGTTCTTGAGCCATTTTCAAAAATCACATGCAATTTTATTACTTATTTAATTTTAGGAGCTTCTAACACTGGATGTATAGCCACCCCAGTGGTAGTAGCTCGCGCCTGTCACCTATAGGGAGTGGGTTCAAACTTGCTTGTACCCACCTCTATTTTTACAACTTATTTTCTTCATCATTTTTGTACTTCTTTTTGCAATTTTCATTTAATTTTTTCACCAATCAAATTAATATTTTTTGAGCTAATTTTTTATACACTACTATTTCATCCCTTATATTTTATGAATATAAAAAATATCACAAAAATTTTATTTATTTCATCATTTTCTAATTAAATTAAAACTAGTCCTTTTTAGGGTTTTTTAAAGGACTTTTCCATGAATTTTTTTATATATTTTCCATTTTTTCTCATAAAGCTTAACCTTACCATGATAGATCTTGATTCACACTTGATATCTTGACTCTTGAGTAAGAATTTCATGATATCTTGAGTTTATTTTAGGGTTTTCTCACTTAAATCTAAAACAAACCATGAAACATGTTTAAAAATCAAAGATATGCTCCATGACTTTCATCTTGATTGTGATGCATACATTGTTTCAAACATTCAACTCATTCATGCTTTCATAAGTTTGTCTCACTTTTAAAACATATTTCCTTCATAAAATTCTTCAAAGCATAAACCATAAAACACCAAAAACATGCTTTCAACTTTCACTCTTTTGTCACAAATCTTTTGCCAAATAAAACTCATTGATTCTCATCCATTTGTGTGCTCATTTCTCGTGTGAATAACATGTTCCATTAAGCTCACTTGATTCATCTTAAATCCTTGATGAAACTTGGATCAAGATAAACATTAATTAGTATTTTAATCCAAGCATGACAATATTAGGTTAGATTCCCCCACAATCTCAACTATATGATCAATCCTTGAATGATAACATTAGGATCAAAAAGTTCCCCATTAGACTTTTCTTTTCCTTTTGCATTGCATCATTAAGACTAAAATCTTTTCTCAATCAAAATCCAAAAACACTTAACAATATCAAAAACTTTTTCAAAACTAAAGGTATAAAGTGATGGGTGTCTCCTTGTATGAGGGTCCACTTTGTTGTACCCCAAAATTTTCCCTCATATATTTCTCAAGACATTGCATGAAAAAAATCTCCAAGTGGCTCAAGTTTGCTCAAGAGTGGGTCAGACAAGTCATCTCCTAAGGCAGTTAACCCCAAATTAGGGCTTTGTGTTGCATCAAGATCCTTGAGTACAAATGACCTCAAGTTCTCCCCAATGTACTCATATGCTCTCAAGATCATCCATGCCAAATTTCAAATCTTGCAGAGGAAGTTTGCTCATTCAATTGCTCAAAGGGTCCAAAAATCGATTGTGCTAGGGCAAAAGTCAACTGTGACCTACATACAGTCAAACTTCAATATTTTTTGTCAACTCATTTTAAAGGATATTTCATCATTTGATCAAGGGTTGATCATGATTCATCAAGGATTGCTCAAAATTCATCAAGACTCAAAAGTTGCTAAATTAGGGTTTTGTAGGAAAAGTAAACTCAACTTTGACCAAGAATATCTTTCTCATACTTTATTAGAAATGACCCATCCAAAGCTCAGTTTTAAGAGGATGCAATTTCTCACAATCCATCTTCATAAATTAAGATAAAAAAATGCACTCACAAGAAGTTATAAATTTGGACATTATAGGTCATTTTTGAAAGTCAACAAAAACACATTTTTTTCCAAAGCTTATAACTTGAGAATGGAATATAAAAATGAGATGAGACAAAAAGGGCTGGTTATAGTACATCTCAAGCTTTCTAAAAAGTCCAAGAACACCTCCAAAAGTTCAAAATTGAAGAAGTTATGAATTGTTGAAGTTGGACATTTTTGCAAAGTTGCCAAAAGTCAACTATCCCCAAAACTTCAAATTTTGTCAAATGGGCCCATTCTTTTCCACTTGATTTGAGCTTGCATCATTGTCCAAGTGTCCTAGCTTCAGCCATGAGCCCATATCTTATTTTTATTATTTTATTTGATTTTTTTATTGAATTATTTCATTTTAAATCAAATTAAATCATATAAAATCCAAGCTTTGATTACCTAAGATCTTTTTGGTTATTTCAGGTTATAATTATCATCAATATCATCATCAAACTCGAATCTCACCATGCCATGTGCAAAAAGATTGAAAATTGGCAAATTTGGAAGGTTTAGTAATGGTGAATCAAATGAAATTTCAATGCATTGATGTGGAAGGATTCAAGCCATATTTGTTACCGTAGTACATTGTACCATACATAAGCAAGCCACAAGGAACGAAATAAGGGTTGGAGGCTGCAAGCATAGACAGAACAAAACTTGAATAAAGTGACAAAAAAGCTTGAATTCAAATTCATACTTAGAGGCAATTTCAGAAGCTTAGACCGGTCTCAATCGATTCTTGGGTGATCACACAATCTACCTGGATCAAGAACAAGCATTCTCAGACCACCTAGCACGCTGTAAGTATCACGTTATCTCGCTCTGTATTTGAAATCATAACTCACTATTCTTACATCCTTTAAACAAATCATTGATATATTTGTGATCTTCATAATATTTCCAAGCTTTTAGCATTAGTTAATTTTGTTTATCTGACCTGTAAAGCCAAATACCATAGCTAGGGTTTCGTGGTTTTTTTTTTGGGTGTTTCTCTTTCAGGAAAAATTGGCCATCAAGAAGGGTATGGTTGTGACCAGGATGATGAGACGAGCACAACCATGCCCTTAGATTTCATTTTCATGGCTCACAGCAGATTTTGGAGTATACATGACTTTTAGTGACAGGCTGTGTCCGTGGCTATAGGTTTTACAGGGTTTTAGCCACGGACGTGAGGTAGAAGACGAAGACGTGTCACACTATCAATGGCCAATTCAAAATCACGCGCACATATTTTGTTCTGACCAATAAATCTTTGTTTTACTTTATTATATTCTCTTTGTAGTATATTAACAAACAAAACCAAGTGGCCTAGTGGCAAAGCAAGCGCTCCAAATACCATCAGGACCTAGGTTCGAATCCCAGGTCCTCCACTTCTTTGATAATTTTTCTTTTAAGTTAATCAAGTGCACATCCAAGCATATGGCATACCATGCGCCCTCATCTATCCAACAACCAGATGGCCAAATCTGATGGCCAAACGCTGAAGGTCTATGTGGAGCCCAGTCAACACATGCATATGGAATCAAAAAAGTCAAACAAGGCCAGATCCAAATGGGCCTCAGGATTTCTATTCTGACCTCCAAAAACAGGCCCATACCTCTTTTCTCTTATATTTACTTTTATTGTTTTTTTATATTTTATTTAATTAACTAACCAATTAAAAAAATTCTTTTCTTTAAAATAAAATCACAAAAAATATTTTTTATCAAATTAAACTTTAACTTTTATTTTTTATTAATAAATACTAATTAAAATTAATTTAGGTTTTTAATGTTAGAATAATTTTAATCTTTTTTTGTAAATAATTAAAATTAAATTAGACTTAATTAGGTTTTACTAATTCAATTAATTTTTATTTCTTTCTTAAAATACCCCAAACCCAAAAATAACTTTTTTCATTTAATTAATTTATTAATTTAGTATTTAATTTAAGTTAATTTCTTTCATAAAATAAAAATAACAAAAAGATCTCTTCTTTAACAAAAAGGGGTCAAAACCCTAAACTCGCACTCGATTTAATTTTCCGCACGCGATCTATTTATTCAATATCGTACTTGTTCCCGGGATGTAATAGATAATTAGGACCATTTAATTATTTTTATCGCCTTGTTTATTTTTCCGCATTTAAATTTCAAAGGGTTGCTTTTGGCGATGTAAATACCCGACGCCTTGTAATTTAATTTCCGCAATTTATTTTCCGTAATTTATAACTGTTAGATGTTTGATAATAGGGATGCATGACAAGATTGAATGTTTAAACCTAAAATCAACTTAGATAACCATTAAGCATGTAGAAAGATAAAATTAACTGAAAACGACACACTCGCACATGTGCACTCTTAGGGTATACCCCATTTGGTTGCCTTCGTACGCGGTCATTGAGTATAGGTCACTTTAGAGGTCGCCCTCTTGTCTAAGAGATCATAGTTGCCTCGAAACAGTTGCCTCGGATATTGTTACCTCAAAAACAAATGATCTAAGACATTAGGGTTACCGCTAAGGCATCCTAACATTGCTTTGGTGACCGTAAGTCCCTAAATTCGAATTAACCCTCAAACTCCAACGACGGTGCTACCTACTCATCAATAGTGGGATATCATTGTCTAAGAGAAGATAGCATAGAACGATTCCTTTTTCGAGTAGGTAGATGGTTCTTAGATACTTGCTCTTTCAAAAAACAAAAACTTTTCACACTTACACTTTTTCGAACAAAGTTTTCAAAAAACACTTCATACGCTCTTGAGGACAGAAGCAAGAGTTAAATCGAAGTTTCAAACAATTTTTTTTTCATACCCACAAGCACAAAGAAAGAAATTTTGAAAACAATGAGCAAGTACCTAAGAGCCCGTGGATAACCACGGATAGAAATGGTGCTAACACCTTCCCTTTCTATAATATACCCCCCGAACCCGAGAAATAATCTCGAAAAAGGAATTTTCCTGTGCTTTTTTCCTTTCCTTGTTGGATAAAATAAAAGTCGGTGGCGACTCTTGCTTACTGCGACATTTTGCGGAAAAAAAAACGTAAAACGCAAACCAACATTCCAAAAAATAGTCAGTTCTTCCCACTGTATCACAGAACTGGCGACTCTGCTGGGGACGCTTAATAAGTGGGGTGAACCTTAGGATTAGTTCATAATGTTTTCAATTGCTTGATTTGTATGATTTATCTTTGTGGGCTTGTATCGGAGTTACTATAGATCCTAACCCGGATCTGGAGGATACCCTTTAGGTAAGTAGCAATAAACTGTGAGGGAACTGTACGGCGTAGACCGATATGGTTGAAGCAGTAGCTACGTTGGTGTGGCACTTTAGTATGTACCGATATCCCTTGTGGCACAACGAGGAGAATATGGGTCTGCTAAGGGGTCATTAAGCATCAACTAACCTTAGAACCTTTAAATTGACCAACTTGGCCATAGAACAGTAGCAGTATGCTACACTCATTGAGACTAAACTCTTGCGATGATTCCGACCGCAAGAAAAGGTTGCTAAACTGGAATTATGACCGATCGAGGGTATTCACTGATATTGAGATCCTCTAGAACCCGACTACTATTTTTAGGACAGGTTTGAACCAACTAAACTGAAAGAGGGTATTACTTAGACTCCTTGCCAGCCTGAAATCTAAGGGCTCTCTGTGTGACTTGTGTGCCTTTACCATGTTTGCTCTTTGTGGATACTTGTGGTGTGCTTTCTATCATGACATCATGACATTGCATGCATCTTGCATTGGACTAACCTATTTCAAAGACATGAGGGATTCATCTTTGTTCTGTTTTGTAGGTCATGGCACCCATGCGTAGAAACACCATCCGGATCAACTTTGTCCAAGTTCCCACTCTACTTAAAGATTTGGTTGCAAAGATGCCAGATACTACCTCCTTCATCAGAAGACATGGGCATCTTCTTGGTTTGGTCACTTCCAAATTGGACGAGCAGATGATGAGTGTCCTAGTCCAGTTCTTTGATCCACTGTACCATTGCTTTACTTTTCAGGACTACCAGTTGGTCCCTACCTTGGAAGAGTTATCTGATCTGCTCGGTATCTCTATTCTGGAGCAGACCCCATTTACAGGTTGGGAGAAGATCCTTAGGCCGGAAGAGATTGCTTCAGCCCTTCATCTGACAAAGGCTGAGGTAATGGCCAATTGGGAGACTAGAAGTAGAGCAAAGGGCTTTTTGACTAAGTTCTTGGTTGGTAAGGCTAATCATTTATGGGATAGTCTAGACTTCCAAGCATTCGAAGATATTCTGGCTCTTCTGATATATGGATTGGTATTGTTTCCTAACTCTGACTCCTTTGTTGATGTGAATGCGGTAAAAATATTCATCTCTGGTAATCCTGTACCCACTCTCTTGGGTGACATTCTTCATCAGCTTTATGCCCGTACCGCTCGGAAGCGGGGAACCTTGATGTGCTGTGCTCCACTGTTGGCAAGGTGGTTTATTTCTCACCTCCCCAAATCAGTTCTGAAGAAAAAAGAAGGCATGGGCTGGGCTTATAGGGTTATGTCTCTCTCTCACAATGACATCATTTGGACTATTAAGGGTATAGATGAGGTGGCCATTATTGATCGCTGTGGGGAATACCCCAATGTTCCGCTGATAGGAACCAATGGAGGAATTACTTATAATCCATGCTTGGCCTTACATCAGTTTGGGAGAGCTAGAAGAGAAGGACCTCATGAGCTGCTAATGCCTAGTATAATCTTTGATTTCCAAGGGGATAGTGACGAGAAACGCCGCAGATTCATAAGAGCTTGGGATAGAGTACACAGGTCTGATCCACACGAGCTGGGTGCAAAGACTTCTCTTCCGATGGAGCCATATCTCTGTTGGGTTCATATCCGTGCCCAAAAGCTGGGAATGCCGTATGAAGCCGTCTTGCCTATCATAGTTGAAGTTGCTGATGAGGAAGGGGTTCCTCCTACTATCTTACACCCTTACATGCCCACTGACATTGGGGCACTGAAAAGGTCTTGGATGCACCTGAGAGAAGAGCGGGATACTTACCGAGAAAAGTATCACGAGAAAGATCAGAAGATCCAGAAGTTGACAAGGAAGTTGGAGAATGAGCAGATCATCAACGACTATGTCAGCACTAAAGGCAAACAACCATGGGAGCGCTGATGTCCTTTGATTATTTCCAGTTTTTATTTACTTTTCAGTATTTACTTTCTTGTAACGCCTTAAGGGCATTTGTTCAACAATTGAATTTCAAGTTTATCTAATAAAAGTGTGTTTCATGTTTGGTTTACGAATTTGAATCCCTCGATGTCTTTGAAATCATATCATACGCATTTCATTCCATACACCTCATAACAGGTACCCTTACAGGTTTTCTCATCTTCTTCGCTGTTTATTTCAGCATTATGTCTTCCGAACCATCAACCAAACAAGCAATCAAGGCTCTACAGGCTCAAAACACCCAATTCCAGGAATTGTTCATGAATCTAGCTAAGGGTCAGCAAGATCTGAATGCCCTTATCTTGAAAGAGAAGAAGAAGAAGAAGAAGAAGAAGAAGACGGTCCTATTTAACATGGGCCACAGGTTTGGAAACAGGCTACGAGATGAAGTTGATTTGACCACCTCATCTGGAGGGAAAGATAGTCAGGAAGAAAGGAGGGCTCCTAGCCCTGTGGTTTCAGACAACGAGACAGACTTCGACGAAGAGCAGTATCCTCCAGCTGAGGATAAATACAAGCAAATGGAAGACCGGTTGAGTGCGATGGAAGTACAGAAAGTGCCTGGTCTGGACTTTGGTGATCTGGGTCTGTCATCTGGGGTGGTAATTCCCCACAAGTTCAAAGTACCATCCTTTGCTAAGTACGACGAAGTTTCTTGCCCGAAACTGCACTCCATTCGTATGTAAGGAAGATTCAGCCGTACACCGCTGACAAGAACCTATGGATCCACTTCTTTCAAGACAGTCTCTCAGGGACTCAGCTTGAATGGTTTTACCAGCTAGAAGGAGCTAGTATCCATAATTGGGAAGATTTGGATGCTGCTTTCTACAAGCAGTACCAATACAATGCCGACCTCGCTCCGACGCGTACCCAACTCCAGGGTATGTCAATGGGTGCGGGCGAAGGTTTCAAAGATTATGCTCAGAAGTGGAGGGACCTTTCTGGAAGAGTGCAACCACCCTTGGCTGATCGGGAGCTTTGTGATATGTTTCTGGGGACCTTATCTGGTCCGTATTTCAACCATCTGATTGGGAGTTCATCGTCCGGATTTACGGAGCTGATTATGACTGGGGAAAGGATTGAGGCTGGTATTAAGTCTGGTAAAATATAGAAGGGTGCTTTATCAGGCACCGAGAAGAAGCCTTTTAAGAAGGAGTCCAGTGCTGTTTACAGTTCGAAAATCCAAAATAGACCTGAACGCCGCCAAGCTGTTAATGCGATTGTTATTTCAAGACCTGCTGGTGCTCCTCAGCGCAATAATCAACCAAGGGCCGAAAAACCTCGAAGACAATTCACTCAGCTCAACATGACTTTATCTCAGATTCTGCCACAGTTATTGAAAACCAATCTAGTGATTCCAAGGGAGGCCCTGCAGAATCCCAACACTACATCACCAAAGTACAACCCTAATGCCCGTTGTGCTTTTCACTCTGATAGCCCGGGGCATGATACAGATGATTGTTGGGTTTTGAAGAACAAAATACAGGACTTGATTGATGCTAAGGAGATTGAGTTTGAGGCGCCTGAAAGACCTAATGTTGTGACTGCTCCCATGCCCAAGCATGGAGTAAATGCTGTAGATGAAGACTCATTTGTGGTTTCCGTGAACGACATTGTTACCCCTTTAATGACTGTAAAGAAGAACCTTTTGTTAGCCGGTTTATTTCCGGGCTGTGACGAAGGTTGCCGTATGTGTTCTGTCCTACCTATCGGTTGCCATATTTTGAAGTCAGGTGTCCAACGCCTGATGGACAATAAGGAAATTCTATTTGAGAAGACTCTTGTTCCTTTGATCCCTACTGAAGAAGTTACTATTATCACCATTTTCGACAATTCTTCCAAGGCTTCCTCGAGAAAGCCTGTTAGAATTACATCTGTTCCAAGAATCACGCTGTTGATCATCACTGTTCCAGGGCCTATCCCCTATACATCTGATAAAGCTGTCCCTTGGCACTACGGGGCTGATGTTTATTTTCACGGAGTTAAACAAGATTTGGATGCTGATACTAACGTCAGCAATATTGTTGGACCTGCTAAAGTCACCCGCAGTGGAAGACTTTTCTCCCCTGATATCTCTCCACCAACTTCCCGAAAACATGTTGTTATTACACCTGCCAGTGTACCTGCTACTATTCCTGTTCAAGTTCCCATTCTTACCCCTATTGCCGAGACATCCGATACTCGGGGCAAAGGGACCACTGATGAGCTTGCCCAGACGGAGGCACCAAAGAAAATTACTGTTGAAACCTCTAGACAAGAGATGGAGGAGATTTTGAAGATTATCAAAAAGAGTGACTACAATGTAGTCGAGCAGCTGGGGAAAACCCCATCCAAAATCTCTATGTTGTCACTGTTGCTATGCTCAGAAGCCCATGCCAAGGCTCTGATTGCTTTCCTGAAGACTGCACACATACCGCAAGAAACATCAGCTGATCAGTTTAAAGATTGTGTGGCTAGTTTGACTGCTGATAATGGGTTGGGTTTCTCTGACGCCGACTTGACTGCTAAGGGGAAGAATCACAACGATGCCCTGCATGTCTCCATTGAATGCAGGGGCACTACTCTTGCTCATGTATTGGTGGATACTGGTTCCTCATTGGACGTTTTGACTAAGAAAGCTCTAGACCGGTTGGAATGTGAAGGGTTGGAGCTGAAACCAAGCAACATTGTCGTCAGGGCCTTTGACGGGTCTAAGAGGATGGTGCATGGAGAAGTGGATATTCCGATTAAGGTTGGTTCTCAGGTTTTCACCTCTACATTCTATGTGATGGACATTCAACCATCTTATTCATGTTTTCTGGGTCATCCGTGGATCCACAAAGCTGGGGCAGTGACGTCTACGCTCCACCAGAAGCTAAAGTACCCGGTCAAAGGGAAAATTGTGACAGTACAAGGAGAAGAGGAGTACATGGTGAGCCACCTCAACTCTTTCCAATATGTAGAGATGGATGGGGAGTTCATTAAGACCCCATTCCCATATTTTGAAGAGGTTTCCCAGACGCTGGCATCAACTGAGACTGTTGTTAAAGATCCTCCCATGAAGATGGCTTCCTTCAGGGATGCCCGGGCTGTTGTTGAGAAAGGTGGGTGTGCAAATTGGAGACAACTCCCTGATTTTGCACAGAAGACTAAGAAGTTTAGTTTGGGTTTCATTGCAGAAGCTCAGAAGGTTGTTCAGAATGCACGGATCAGAAGACCTCCCTTGTTCATCAGCAATTCAGGAGTGAATTCCATTGAAGACGACATTGAAGAGTCTGAGTTCGTCAGTTGGATTTATCCTACTACTGATGGAGGACTAGGCAACTGGACAGCAAAGGACTTCATCCCAATTTCTTTTGTTACCCAGTAATGGAACTTTTGTTTTGAATTTGTAACAGATAATGTTTTAAACTTTATGGCCCAATGTCTTACCCGGGGCACTGTGGCTTCATTTGTGAGGGCTTTATGTTTGTCATTTTCATATATCATTAATAAAAGCATTGGACATTTTCTTGCATTTCAAATTTTGCGCTCCTTGTTTTTCTTTTATTAAATATTGCAAAACAACTATTTTACACACACTCACATATACAGGTCTACATCCACTCTGGATCTCAATGGTAACGACTCTGCTACTGCCAATTATGACTTCGAAAGTCCGATCAACTTATCCGAAGACGAAGGTGAAGATGATTGCGAAGTGCCTGGTGAACTTGCAAGACTGCTACTCCAAGAAGAGAGGGCTATACAGCCACATGAAGAGTCAGTGGAAACAGTGAATCTGGGTACAGAGATAGACAAGAAAGAAGTTAAGATCGGTGCAAATCTGGAAGCTAGTGTGAAGCAACAGTTGATTCAGATGTTGCGTGACTATGTTGAGATCTTTTCCTGGTTTTACGAGGATATGCCTGGGTTGGATACCGATATTATGGTTCACCGCCTGCCTACCAAGGAAGACTGTCCTCCAGTGAAACAGAAGGTCCGCCGAATGCGCCCAGATATGTCTGAGAAAATCAAGGTTGAGGTTATGAAACAGTTTGACATCGGTTTTCTAGCATTTAATTCTTACCCGCAGTGGGTGGCCAACATGGTTCCAGTGCCGAAGAAGGATGGTAAGGTTCGAATGTGTGTTGACTATAGGGATCTGAACAGGGCAATCCCCAAGGATGATTTCCCTCTGCCTCATATCGACGTTCTGGTTGACAACACTAATCAGCATAAGGTCTTTTCCTTTATTGATGGTTTCTCCGGTTATAATCAGATTAAAATGGCTCCCGAAGACATGGAGAAGACAACCTTTGTTACTCATTGGGGTACCTTTTTCTACAAGGTCATGCATTTTGGATTGAAGAACGCTGGGGAAACGTATCAGCGTGCCATGGTCGCCTTGTTCCACGACATGATCCATCATGAGATTGAGGTATACGTCGATGACATGATTGCAAGATCCCATACTGAAGAAGAGCATCTGGACCACCCTCAGAAGTTATTTGACAGGTTGAAGTTGTACAAACTGAGGTTAAATCCGAACAAGTGCACCTTCAGAGTGATGTATGGTAAGCTGTTGGGTTTCGTCGCAAGCGATAAAGGTATTCAAGTGGATCCTGCCAAAGTGAAGGCTATACAGGAAATTCCAGCTCCCAGAACAGAGAAAGAAGTCAGAGGCTTTCTGGGACGTCTGAACTACATTGCCCGATTCATCTCGCACCTGACTGCTACTTGTGAACCAATCTTCAAGTTACTGAAGAAAGATCAAGTGTTACGATGGAATGATGAATGTCAGGCCGCTTTTGAAAGGATCAAAGAGTATCTCCAAGAGCCACCCATTCTGATGCCTCCAGTTGAAGGGAGACCTTTGATCTTATACTTGACAGTACTCGACAACTCAATGGGGTGTATGCTGGGTCAGCATGACGAGTCTGGCCGAAAAGAGCATGCTATTTATTTCCTTAGCAAAAAGTTTACTGACTGCGAGACCCGATACTCGTTGCTCGAGAAAACTTGCTGCGCTTTGGCATGGGCTGCTCGCCGGCTGAGACAGTATATGCTAACTCACACTATTCTATTGATATCAAAGATGGATCCAATCAAGTATATCTTCGAGAAGCCTGCCTTATCCGGAAGAATAGCAAGATGGAAGATGATCTTGACTGAGTATGACATCCAGTATACGACCCAAAAGGCAATCAAGGGAAGTGTGTTGGCAGACCATTTGGCACATCAGGCAGTGGATGATTACCAGTCTATGAACTTTGAATTCTCGGATGAGAGTATCATGATAGTGACTGACTGTGAGGAACCTGGACCGGATGAAGGACCTGAGGAAGGATCCCGATGGCCTATGTACTTTGATGGAGCTTCGAACGCTTTGGGTAATGGCATTGGCGCCGTGATCATATCTCCTAAAGGCTCTCATACTCCATTCACCGCCCGACTATGTTTCAACTGCACCAACAACATGGCGGAGATGAGGCATGCATTATGGGTCTTCGAGCAGCAATTGACCTAAGGATTAAGTTCTTGAGTGTCTTCGGAGATTCCGGTCTGGTGATCAGTAAGATCAAAGGCGAGTGGGATACAAAACACCAAAATCTTATTCCTTACAAGGAGTATGTATTGACATTGCTTCCCCATTTCGAAGATATAACCTTTGAACACTTCCCAAGAGAGGAGAATCAGTTGGCGGACGTGCTGGCTATGATGTCTTCTATGTTCAAAGTCAATTGGGATAACGAAGCTCCCCGGATTATCATTGAAAGATTGGATGAACCTGCACATTATTGTGATATTGAGACTGAAGAGGTAGCAGATAAACCCTGGTTTCATGAGGTGAAGAGGTATCTTGAGGCTCAGGAATACCCCGAGGGTGCACTTGTTAATGATAAGAAGTTTCTGAGGAGGTTCGCGGCAAAGTTCTTCATCAGCAATGGCATTCTTTACAAGCGTAACCATGATTCGACCTTACTGCGTTGTGTGGATAAGAATGAAGCAGAAAGGATCATGGCAGATTTACACGAAGGTACTTTCGGAACCCATTCCAGTGGACATACCATGGCAAAGAAAATCCTTCGGGCAGAATATTATTGGTCCATAATGGAAGCCGACTGTTATCAGCATTCTCGGACCTGTCACAAGTGCCAAGTCTATGCTGATAAGGTGCACATACCTCTAGTACCTCTGAATGTCTTGATAGCTCCTTGGCCTTTTGCAATGTGGGGCATTGATATGATCGGTGAGATCAGACCTACAACATATAATGGACATCGTTTCATCCTGGTAGCTATTGATTACTTTACGAAGTGGGTTGAAGCAGCTTCCTTTTCTATTGTAACCAAGAACGTCGTAGCACGGTTCATTCGGCACAATCTGATTTGTCGATATGGTGTACCAGAGAGGATCATTACAGACAATGGTACCAATCTCAACAATAAGATGATCACTGAACTCTGCAAGCAGTTCAAGATACATCATCACAACTCTTCTCCTTACCGGCCGAAGATGAATGGGGATGTAGAAGCGGCTAATAAAAACATTAAGAAGATCATGCAGAAAATGACGGTGACGTACAAAGACTGGCACGAGATGTTACCATTTGCTCTTCATGGGTAGTGTACCTCAGCACATACATCAACAGGGGCAACACCCTATTCTTTGGTATATGGCATGGAGGCATTCTTTCCCATTGAAGTTCAGATACCCTCTCTTCGGATCATGAAGGATGCAGGTTTGAGCGAAGATGACTGGATTCAGACCCGGCTTGATCAGCTGAACCTAATCGACGAAAAGAGACTTACTGCTATTTGTCATGGTCAGACGTATCAAAAACGGATGATCATGGCATTTAACAAGAAAGTCAGACGACAAGAGTATCAAGTTGGGGACCTGGTTATCACGCGCATTATCTTACCTCAAGGTGATCCCAGGGGCAAATGGACCCCTACTTACGAAGGGCCATTTGTGGTTAAGAACATTTTCTCAGGCGGAGCTATGATTCTAACCACCATGGATGGTGACGACCTTCCTCACCCCGTCAATGCAGACATAGTGAAAAAATACTATGCATGATCAAAGACCCGCTAGGTTGACTAGCCTAGGCAAAAATAAGGGCTTCCCGGCGAACCAAAAGGGTTTGGGCAAAAATAAGGGATGAAAATGAAAAAATATGTACACCCGGCAAGTCGAAAACCTAAAAAGGCGGCTTGGGAAAAAAAGGGTATCCCGGTGGACTGAAAACCCGAAAGGGCGGTCCAGGCAAAAATTTGGGATTAAAGCGTTGTGATACGGTGGGAGAACTGACTATGAGTTTTGCGTTTGTTTTCGCAAATGTGCGGTTGAGCAAGAGTCGCCACCGACTTTTTATTTTATCCTAAGGAAAGGTTTAAAAAGCACAGCAAAAACCTTTGAGATGTTTTCTTGGGTTCGGGGAGTAGATTATAGAAAGGGAAGGTATTAGCACCCTTTCTATCCATGGTTATCCATGGGCTCTTAGTTACTTGCTTAGATCACTTGCCTTTTTCAATTGTTTGAAATGGTGCTTGTGTGTGTGGGTTTGAAAATGTTTTGAAAAGAGGCCAATGTGGTGGAAACCTTTGTAATGATCCATGTTGGGATGTATACAAAGGTGTATGTCTTTTGAAAAGGTTTTCATTTGTTTTTAAAAGTTGTTTTTGAAAGTGTTGTGAGGTGTGAAAAAACAGGCAAGTGTTTTCATTTTGCAAGTTGACAAGTACTTAAGAGCGATCTACCCTAAAGTTCTCAAAGGTTTTGTTATGTTTTTAACCCTTTTAACAATTTTGTTCCCCCATTGTATTTGGTGGACAATCTTGTGTTAGGATGTGAAAGGGACGGGCGCGGGTCATCGTTTAGACCATAATTGCAATGGTGCCAAGTATCTTTGGGCATTTTCCTTAAGAGACTTGATCATTTTTTAGGCAACTTTCGAAAGCGTCATCGAGGGACTATGATCATTTGAATTGTGTTTGTTTTTGCCCAAAGAGACCTAACATGCAATATGGCCCAATTTTGAAAGGCAACAAGTGGATATAACCCTAGGGGTGTTAGTGTGCAAGTGTGTTTTATTGCATACAAGAGTTTTTTCTTTGAATTAGGTTTTTCTATTTCATTGATTTTATCTTGTCATACACGTCCTAATTACTAGCAATAAGAAGCGGAAATGTAAAATTCTACGCTATTACAATAATTAGGGGAGGGGGATACACATTTGTACATGGGGGGTTCAACGAGAAAAATAGACAAAAAAGAAAATAGCGAAAAACAAGATATATAGAGAGAGAGAGGGAGCCCGCGCGCTGTTGGGAGGCCATCAGAAGTTCTGACCCAGATCCGCTGTCAGATGATCAACCTGTTGGTGAAACTGGATGAGTCAGAACTTCTGACTCTAGAACCTGCAAAATAGAACCTTGTTAGTGGGGAAATCAGAAGTTCTGATTTCCCTGCGCTGCAAGACAGAAGTTTGTTAGTGGAGAGACCAGAAGTTCTGATTCTGCTGAAAAGGCAATAACTCTCAGAGGTTCTGATGTCATTGACAGCAAGACAGGCTTCAGATGTGCTAACGTCAAAGTCAGCACTTGGCTTTTTCCTGTACTAATCAGAACATCTGCAATCCTGTTGTTACTCCACAAAACAAAAAACATATTTGGAACAGATCCAGCAAAATAGCAAAAATGTTTCAGAGGTCAGAATCACCAAGGTCACGGGCAAGTCCTATACTGGCTCAGAACGTTCTGAGGTATGAGAATCCTCAGAACATAAACAACAATAACATGAATATTTACATTATGTTACTTGAATATGCACAGCTGATGATGCTTAACAGTGTGGTGAGGGTCAGCAGGTGCTTACCTGACTGTCTGGAAAATGGTGGGTGAAAGTTAGCTTTTGGTTCTGGTGGTGTTCTGGACAGATTTGGAAAAGGGGAAGTGAAGGTGTATACGTATAGGGTCAGAAGTTTGGAAAGAGCGTTTTTGGTTTACAGAAAAGAGCTGGATGTTTGATGAAGTTGAAGGTAAGAAACTTAAAGTTATGAAACAAAGCTGGAGATTTTGGCAGAGTTTCAGAATGTTACGTTGCTAGGAGTTTCGTTTCTCTCTCAGCAATTTTTCTGTTTCTTTTCTTGAACTCCTTTTGCAGTGGTGAAAGCTCTCTATTTATAGGCAAAGTTCTTGTGGATGCCTTGAACATTTAAGGCGCCAACAGAGTTTGAATTTGTTCTTTGACAGAAATTCCTGGGAAGTTGTGATAACAGCTATCTTTCAGCCTAGGTTGCAGCAGCAGGCGTAGATTGGGGAGAAGTGACCTCTGAAGTGGGCGGTGGCGTGAAGACCCATGCCAGAATCTGTGCAAAAGCATTTTCCAAGCCACACGTGAATGCTCAGGAGTGGTTGGAAGCATTAATGGGCATTAAATGGTGACAAGACCTGTCAATACCAACATTCTGGTAATGGAAATCAGCGTTGAATCAGCAGCGTAAACCATGCTCTGGCCTTGGCTACCTGTTGCCTTAGCAAGCTCTGGAGATTCTCCTGGTTTTCTGGTGCGTTCCTTGGATCTACTTCTGGACAATCTGGACTTAGAGATTCTGTATCAATGTGACACCTATCCTTCTGACCTTTCATCTTCTGATTTCAACCTGTTCTGAAGGAGCCTTTATACTTTCATGTTTCTCTTGCATTCCTTTAGCAAATTCTGACTGAGCTTGTGTAACTGCTGAAGGGGCATGTTCTGCTTGAGGCTTACACTCTGAACCACGTTTACAACTTCTGATTGAACTGATGTAGCTGCTGAAGAGCCAACTTCTGACCACGCTGAGCCAAGCTTGCAACTTCTGACCGTCTTCATCTAGAATGGGTCCAGAAGTTCTGAAGCGCTGATTTTTCTAAAAACACTTATTTTAAAGAAACATTCTAAGCACTTAGAATTTGATTTTCCTCAAGACGAAAGCGTTGTTTCTGGAGTTTGTGAGATCATCTTGCTCTTGTAAGTGACTTGCTTGGGCAAAAGGATAACTCAGGACTTGGACTTGTTTCAGGGGACTTTGAAAAATCTAAGATGGTTTCCTGAAGAAAGGGAGGGCAAATTTTGGGGTACAACAGTTGCCCCTGTTCAATCTTCTTGAACCTGAAGAGTTAGATTGGCGAGTTTGCCTTTCGCGACTCGAAGGTAAAAGGAGATTGGACACCAGAGTGCCCGAAAATTTGCACTCGCTTAGTAGAGTATCAGCAATGTGATGGCGGGAATGGGCTTACAGATGCCATTTGGAGAGGCGGTAGATAGGGAGATGGGCTTACAGATGCCATCCGGAGACGTGACAGAACCTTGTCGGGAATGGGCTTATAGATGCCATTTGGAAGTGTCGATCGCATAAGAGATTCCTTAGCGAGAAACTTGTATATTTGAGAAAGTCGGATGTTTTCCTGGCTTGTTACAGGTGTTTGATCTTCAATCTCCTTATGCAGATGTGCCCTGGCTAGATACAGGTATCGAATCTACAATCGGTTGCTCACAGATGTGCCCTGGCTGGATACAGGAGTCGAATCTGGAAATAGTCGTTAATAGATGTGCCCTGGCTGGATACAGGAATCGAATCTTCGGACTCTTCAGACGTGCCCTGGCTAGATACAGGAATCGAGTCTGGAAACGTGACAGTTGATAGATGTGCCCTGGCTGGATACAGGAATCGAATCTTTGAACTCTTCAGACGTGCCCTGGCTAGATACAGGAATCGAGTCTGGAAACGTTGTAGTTGATAGATGTGCCCTGGCTGGATACAGGAATCGAATCTTTGAACTCTTCAGACATGCCCTGGCTAGATACAGGAATCGAGTCTGGAAACGTTGTAGTTGATAGATGTGCCCTGGATGGATACAGGAATCGAATCTTTGAACTCTTCAGACGTGCCCTGGCTAGATACAGGAATCGAGTCTGGAAACTGATCACTCTCAGATATGCCCTGGCTAGATACAGGAATCGAATCTGGAATTGTGACAGTTGATGGTAGTTGTTTTTGGGATTGTCTTTTTCCCTGAAAAGGCAAAAACATAAGTTGTACGCAATGTCATGATGTATGATATGCATGATGTCATGATGTTCAACATGAGATAGTGTTGTATGCACTTTATCATGTATGTAAGCAAGATGTATGAAAGTGTGAAATGTTTATGAATGTATCTTTGTCTTAGGAAAATAGATCTTTGACGATTGGCTGGGGAGTTGCCCTGTGGCCGAGATACTTTGCTGAAGCTTGGATGAGAGGCCTGCTTGAGGACTTTTAATGATGGATCCCGCTGGGGATAACAAAGATAAAATCCGTTGGGGATTTGAAAGATAAACTCCGCTGGGGATTTGAAAGATAAACTCCGCTGGGGATTTGAAAGATAAACTCCGCTGGGGATTTGAAAGATAAACTCCGCTGGGGATTTGAAAGATAAACTCCGCTGGGGATACCTAAGATAAAATCCGCTGGGGATTGAAAGAACTTTGTTGGGGGCGATCTTCCGTGGCGATTAGCTGAGGATAACCCAGTTATAAGCCCTTGTGAGGAATAACTCTGAATAAAGTTAGGGAGAGACGTCCGTATTCTGCAGGGAACAAGCTTCCAGAATCTACTGGGGATAAGCTTTAAGACCTGCCGGGGTGGTTTTGCCTTTTCAGGATTGACGGGGAATCAACTCAGCTTGGGGAGAGTATTGCCGACTCTTGTCTTACTCTGCGGGGCGTTGAGATGATTTGGTCACATCCTTCAGTTGAGTCTAACCGGGTACCTTGGCGGACAAAGCAATCAGACTGCATCGGACAACTTCACATTGCCCCTGTTTCCGATGTCACCTGCAATTGATCTTTTGTTTCATATGCAAATATTTATGAATCAACAATTTTAATGTCAAATGCATATATCAAAAATGAACATTGGACGTTCTTCGCGAGACAAAACAGAAAAAAGAAAACAATGGTAATTTGTATGGACAAGTGAATTTGTATTGATTTGAACTTTGCCTGTGAATAGGCGTTTTTATACAAGAGGCTGAAATCATAGTAAGAGGACGCCGCCAAATAACATAGAATTTTGAAAAGGAAACAAAACAGCTATGTGAACGATCCCACTGGGTTCCAACTCTACTATTGCCTTTATGTCTCCGGGCGTCTCATCGCTTTGCTGCCTGGTTGAAGATGAAGCTGATTGGTCGATGCCGAAGTCTGAGCCAGGTAGTTGATACTGAATTCTGGATGCGATGTGATCCAATGAGACATAGTGTTACGCTCCATCCCTAACTTTTGCCTGGACCGCCCTTTCAGGTTTTCAGTCCACCGGGATACCCATTTTTGCCCAAGCCGCCTTTTCAGGTTTTCGACTTGCCGGGTGTACAGATTTTTTTTCATTTCATCCCTTATTTTTGCCCGAACCCTTTTGGTTCGTCGGGAAGCCCTTATTTTTGCCTAGGTATGTCAACCTAGCGGGTCTTTTATTTATGCGTAGTATCTTTTCACTGTGTCTGCATTGGCGGGGTGAGGAAGGTCGTCACCATCCATGGTGGTTAGGATCATGGCTCCTCCTGAGAACACACGTTTAACCACAAATGGCCCTTCGTAAGTAGGGGTCCATTTGCCCCTGGGATCACTTTGAGGAAGGATGACGCGTTTGATTACCAGGTCCCCAACTTGATACTCTTGCGGTCTGACTTTCTTGTTAAATGCCCTGATCATCCGTTTCTGATACGTTTGACCATGACAGATAGCAGTGAGCCTCTTTTCGTCAATCAGATTTAATTGATCAAGTCGAGTCTGGATCCAATCATCTTCCTTCAAGTCTGCATCCTTCATTATCCGGAGAGAGGGTATCTGGATTTCAATTGGCAAGACGGCCTCCATGCCATAGACCAAGGAGAAGGGAGTTGCCCCGGTTGACGTTCTGGCTGAGGTGCGGTACCCATGAAGAGCGAACGGTAACATCTCGTGCCAATCTTTATAGGTCACTGTCATCTTCTGCACAATTTTCTTGATATTTTTATTGGCTGCCTTTACAGCCCCATTCATCTTCGGCCGGTAGGGAGAAGAATTGTGGTGCTGTATTTTGAATTGTTCACAGAGTTCAGTGATCATTTTGTTATTGAGATTGGTACCATTGTCCGTAACGATTCTTTCCGGGACACCGTACCGACAGATCAGATTATGCCGGATGAAACGTGCCACGACGCTCTTGGTTACTGTGGCATAGGATGCTGCCTCAACCCACTTTGTGAAGTAATCGATCGCCACCAAGATGAAGCGATGCCCATTGGATGCCGTCGGTCGGACCTCACCGATCATATCGATGCCCCACATTGCGAAAGGCCAAGGTGCCGTCAGGACTTTCAAAAGAACCGGAGGGATATGCACCTTGTCAGCATAGATCTGGAATTTATGACAAGTTCGGGAGTGTTGGTAACAATCGGCTTCCATTGTGGACCAGAAATATCCTGCCCGAAGGATTTTCTTAGCCATGGTGTGTCCACTGGAATGTGTTCCAAATGTACCTTCATGCAGTTCTGTCATGATTTTCTCTGCTTCCGCCTTATCCACACAACGTAGCAGAGTTGAATCATGATTCCGTTTGTAGAGAATGTCGTTGCTGAGGAAGAATTTTGCAGCAAACCTCCTCATGAACTTCTTATCATTGACAGACGCACCTTCAGGGTATTCCTGAGCTTCCAAGTACCTCTTCACCTCATGATACCAGGGTTTTTCAAACACCTTCTCAGTCTCGAGCTCGCAGCAGTATGCCGGTTCATCCAACTTCCAAATAATGATTCGGGGAGCCTCATTGTCCCATTTAACTTTGAACATTGAAGACATCGTAGCTAGGGCGTCCGCTAGCTGATTCTCCTCTCTAGGGAAGTGCTCAAAAGTTATCTCTTCAAAGTGGGGAAGCAAAGTCGACACATACTCCTTGTAAGGAATAAGATTCGGGTGTTTCGTATCCCACTCGCCTTTGATCTGATTGATCACGAGAGCGGAATCTCCAAAGACACTTAGAAATTTGATCCTTAAGTCGATTGCAGCTTGTAAACCCATGATACATGCCTCATATTCTGCCATGTTGTTGGTGCAGCTGAAACATAGTCGGGCGGTGAGTGGAGTATGAGTTCCCTTAGGAGATATGATTACAGCGCCGACGCCGTTACCCAAAGCATTGGAGGCTCCATAAAAGTGCATAGACCATCGGGATCTCTCCTCAGGTCCTTCATCCGGTCCAGGTACTTCACAGTCAATTACCACCATGATGTCTTCGTCCGGAAAATCAAAGTTCAATGATTGGTAATCGTCCACAGGTTGGTGTGCCAAATGATCGGCCAGTATGCTTCCTTTAATTGCTTTCTGAGTTGTATACTGGATGTCATATTCTGTTAAGATCATTTGCCATCTCGCTATTCTTCCGGACAGAGCAGGTTTTTCAAATATGTACTTGATGGGATCCATCTTTGAAATTAATAGAGTAGTGTGAGTCAACATATACTGTCTCAGCCGGCGAGCAGCCCATACAAGAGCGCAGCAAGTTTTCTCAAGCAGTGAGTAACGAGACTCACAGTCGGTAAACTTTTTGCTCAAGTAATAAATAGCGTGCTCTTTTCGGCCAGACTCGTCATGCTGCCCCAACACACACCCCATTGAATTATCAAGCACTGTCAAGTATAGTATCAGAGGTCTTCCTTCCACCGGTGGCATAAGAATGGGTGGCTCTTGGAGGTAATCTTTTATCTTCTCAAAGGCGGCCTGACATTCATCATTCCAGCGTACCACTTGATCTTTCTTCAGCAGTTTGAAGATTGGCTCACAAGTAGCAGTCAGATGTGAGATGAATCGGGCAATGTAATTCAGTCGTCCTAGGAAGCCTCTGACTTCTTTCTCTGTTTTTGGAGTCAGCATCTCTTGTATGGCTTTTACCTTGGCAGGGTCCACCTGAATACCTTTATCACTTACAATGAAACCTAGCAATTTTCCGGATCTTACCCCAAAGGTGCATTTGTTGGGATTCAACCTCAGCTTGTATAACTTGAGTCGGTCAAACAACTTCCTCAGATGGTCAAGGTGCTCTTCCTCAGTTTGAGACCTGGCAATCATGTCATCAACGTATACCTCAATCTCATGATGGATCATATCATGAAATAAAGCAACCATGGCACGTTGATAGGTTGCCCCAGCATTTTTCAATCCGAATGGCATGACCTTATAACAGAAGGTGCCCCACTGAGTCACAAATGTAGTCTTCTCCATATCCTCTGGAGCCATCTTGATCTGATTATACCCTGAAAAACCATCCATGAAGGAGAACACCTTGTGTTGAGCTGTATTGTCAACAAGGACATCAATGTGAGGTAAGGGGAAGTCATCCTTGGGGCTGGCCCTGTTCAAGTCCCTGTAGTCGACACACATTCTGACTTTACCGTCCTTCTTTGGCACTGGTACCACATTGGCAACCCACTGAGGGTAAGAAGTCACTGCAAGGAAATCGGCATCAAATTGTTTCATAACCTCGGCCTTGATCTTCTCAGACATCTCTGGCCGCATCCGTCGGACTTTTTGCTTTACCGGAGGGCAATCTTCCTTGGTTGGCAGGTGGTGAACTACAATGTCGGCATCCAAACCAGGCATATCTTCATAGGACCAAGCAAAAATCTCCATGTAGTCTTGTAGCATCTGGATCAATCGTTGCTTCACGCTGAGCTCTAGATTGGCACCAATCTTGACCTCTTTCCTGTCTGTCTCAGTACCCAGGTTAATTGTTTCCATAGGCTCTTCATGTGGTTGAATAGCCCTCTCTTCCTGGAGTAGCAGTCTTGCGAGTTCACCAGGCACTTCGCAATCATCTTCACCTTCGTCTTCAGCCAAGTTGATCGGATTTTCGAAGTCATAACTGGCGGTAGCAGAGCTGTTACCAGTGGGATCCAGAGTGGATTGAAACCTGTATAAGTGAGTGTGTGTAAATATAGCTGTTTTGCAATATATATAACACAGAAAGGAAAAGGGCACAAGATTTGAAATGCAACAAACGTCCAATGTTTTGATTGATGATATATGAAAATGTCATACAAAAAGCCCTCACAAATGGAGCTACGATGCCCCGGGTAGGACACCGAGCCAACAAAGTTTTAACATATTGTTTGTTACAAATTAGAAATCAAAAGAAATCAATTACTGCGTGACAAATGTGATAGGGGTAAAATCCTTTGCCGTCCAGTTGCTTGGTCCGTCGCTGGTGGTCGGGTAGATCCAACTGTCAAACTCTGCTTCCTCTATGTCCTCCTCAATAGCGTTCACTCTTGAGCTGGAGATAAACACCGGAGCCTTTCTGATCTTCTCTTCGCGCACAACCCTCTAAGCCTCTGCAGTAAAGCCCAGCCCAAACTTGTCGTTCTTCTGAGTGAAGTCGGGAAGCTGACCCCAGTTTGCACAATTGCCTTTCTGAACCACAGCCCGGGCATCCCTTAGGGAAGCCATCTTCAAGGAAACATTCTCTTCAACTGTTGTCTCTGCAGCTGCTGAAATTGGATGCACCTCCTCGAAATGCTGAAAGGGGGTTTCAATAAACTCCCCATCCATCTCAATGTATCTGAAGGAATTCAAATGGCTCACCATATACTCCTCTTCTCCTTGCACAATGATAATCTTTCCCCTGACAGGGTACTTCAGCTTCTGGTGCAAGGTAGAGGTTACTGCCCTAGCTTTATGGATCCAAGGTCGACCCAGTAGACAAGAGTACGATGGACGTATATCCATCACATAAAACGTAGAGTCGAACGCCTGAGAGCCCACACGAATAGGGATGTCAACCTCTCCGTGAACCATCCTTTTTGAACCATCAAAGGCCCTGACGACGATATTGCTGGGCTTCAGTTCCAGGCCTTCATAATCCAAACGGTCTAAAGCCTTTTTCGGTAGGACATTCAAGGAAGAACCAGTATCCACCAATACATGCGCCAGAGTAGTGCCCCTGCATTCGATAGAGACATGCAGGGCATCGTTGTGGTCTCTCCCCTTCGCAGTCAGGTCTGCATCTGAAAAACCCAAGCCATTGTCTGCTGTCAGATTTGCTACACAATCAGCGAACTGGACTGCAGATGTCTCCTGGGGTACATGGGCCGTCTTGAGAAATGAAATCAAGGCTTTAGCATGGGCCTCGGAGCATAGAAATAAAGAGAGCATGGAGATCTTGGAGGGCGTATGCCCCAGCTGCTCGACAACATTGAAGTCACTCTTCTTTATTATTTTCAGGATCTCCTCCATTTCTTGTTGGGAGGCCTCAGCATTTATAGGTATTGGTGCCTCCCTCCGGGCAGGCTCCTCTTCAATCCCTTTGCCCCGAGCATTTGATGACTCGGCAGCAGGAGAGACAACTTGATCAGCAGTAGGAACAGGTAAACTTGTAGGTTTTATAAGGAGGGGTTTTAGAATAGCGGGCGGTGCAATGTCAGGCGAGAAGAGCCTGCCACTGCGGGTGACCTTGGCTGGACCAGTGATATCGCAGATACTGGCGCCAGTGTCGAATTCTTGTTTGATTCCATTCACATATACATCTGCCCCATAATGCCAGGGGACAGCTTTATCAGATACGTAGGGGAGAGGCCCCGGAACAGTAATAACCACAGGTGCAACAGTCATGATTTGAACAGGCTTCTTCGGGAGAGTCTTGATTGGATTATTGAAGATAGTAACCACAGAAACTTCTTTTATCGGAACCACTTGAACAACAGACTTCTGAAACAAAATCTCCTTACTATCCATTAGGCTTTGGATACCTAACTTTAGCAAGGGACAACCAGATAGGGAAATAGCACAGAGCAGGCAACCTTCACTGCAACCCGGAAATAAATCGGCCAGTAGTAAGTTCCTCTTAACAGTCAAAAGAGGGGTAACAACTTCATTTACCGAAACAGCATACAATTCTTCCTCAATGGCACTTACTCTATGCTGGGGCATAGGAGCAGTTGCAACATTTGGTCTCTCCGGCGCTTCAAACTGAATTTCCTTCGCGTCGATCAGATCTTGCACTTTGTTTCTCAAGGCCCAGCAATCATCAGTAGTGTGCCCGGGACCATCAGAATGATAAGCACACCGGGAACTTGGGTTATACTTAGGAGACGCAGTGTTGACGACCTTAGGAGCTTCTTTGAGGGTCACCAGGTTGGTGGATAACAGTTGGGGTAAAATTTGAGATAAGGTCATACTCAGTCGGGTATACTGCCTCTTGGGCTTTTCGCTTCTTTGTTGATTGTACTGCTGAGGAGTAGCAACAGGTTTGGAGATGACCAAAGCATTGACGGCTTGGCGACTTTCGGGCTTGACTTGTCTTCTAGTACCATAGACGGCACTTGCTTCTTTCTTAAATGGCCTCTTCTCAGCACTTGTGGAGGCAGCCTTTTGTATCTTGCCTGACCTGATGCCAGCTTCAATTCTTTCTCCCGTCAATATCAAATCTGTAAACCCAGCGGAGGAGTTACCAACCAAATGATTGAAAAACGGACCAGACAACGTTCCTAGAAACATATCAACCAGCTCTCGATCAGTCAATGGAGGCTGCACCCTGCCAGCCAAATATCTCCATTTTTGAGCGTATTCTTTGAACCCTTCACCCGTTCCTAGAGACATACCCTGAAGTTGGGTATGCGTAGGTGCGAGATCAGAATTGTATTGGTATTGTCTGTAGAATGCGGTTGCCAAATCTTCCCAGTGTCGGATGCTAGCTCCATCCAATTGGTAAAACCATTCAAGCTGTGACCCTGAGAGGCTATCTTGGAAGAAGTGAATCCAGAGGTTCTTATCCGCCGTGTAAGGTTGGATCTTCCTTACGTACGACCTCAGATGCAGCTTTGGGCAGGAGACCCCATCATACTTGGCGAAGGTAGGCGCCTTAAACTTGTGTGGAATTACTACCCCAGAAGATAACCCCAAATCTCCGAAATCCAACCCTGGCACATTCTGAATTTCCATGGCGCTCAAGCGGTCCTCCAATTGCTTGTATCTGTCAGCAGCAGGTGGGTATTGTTCGTCGTTATAGTCTGTCTCGTTGTCGGAGACTGCGGGACTAGGAGCTCCTCCCCCTTGGGGACTGTTCTTCTCAGCAGAAGAAGTAGTTGGGTCAGCTTCATTATGGAGTGTGTTCCCAAATCTGCGTCCGGTGTTGAACAACGCAGTCCTCTTTTTCTTTTTCTTCTTCAAGAGTAGAGTCTTCAACTCTTGCTGACCCTGGGCTAGGCTTAGGACCATCTCTTGAAACTGTGCACTTTGGGCCTGAAGGGCCTTGATTGCTTGCTCACTGGATGAGTCTGGATTCATGATGACTGACTGTTCCAAATAAACAGCGAAGAAGATTAAGCAACCTGTAGAAAAAATGGGTACCTGTTATGCACATGATGCATGAGATGCTATCTATGCAATGCATTCAAGGGTTTTGGAAATTCATAATTGTTGTAGACAAAAATAAAGCACGTCATAAGAAAAGATTTGTTAGTACATAAATGCCCCATGGGCCAAAAATTACAAAATAATTTCTCAGGGTAGAAAGACATTGCGCATCCTTTTTGGTGCGATGTAGGTGTTGAGGCCCTCTTGCTCATAGAGTCGACGGGTAAGCTCTAGAACCTTCTTCTCACTGGCGTAGAAGCTAGCCTCAAAAGTATTACGTTCCTCCTTGAGCTGAATCCGGCTTTTCTGCATCTCCTCCCACGATGTAGGCATGTCTGGATGTAGGATGGTGTAGGAAACCTCTCCTTCATTGACGGGCTCTTTAATCACAGGGAGAATATGAGGATAAGGCATCATCAATCTTTGGGCTCGGGCTCGTACCCATTTGAGATAAGGTTCAAGAGGGATGGAGTTCTTGTGTCCCAAAGTCTTTCTATCAACCTTGTTGAGTTTTCCCCAAGCTCTGATGAATCTTTGGCGAAGTCCTTGCGCATCGTTGTCGAAGTCAAAAACTAAGCTAGGAATCAACATAACATGAGGGTCATCCCTCCGGGCATATCCAAATTGCCTCAAAGCTAGGCAAGGATTGTAGGTGATACCCCCTCTAATTCCAAGTAAAGGAACATTAGGAAATTCTCCGCAACGATCGACAATGATGATATTTTCTCTGGACCGAGAACACCAATGCACATCAGAATGAGTAAGAGCCATCAATCGTTGGGACCACCTTGTACCTTGATCATTCTTCAAGACAGATTGTGGAAGGTGCGAAATAAACCACCTTGCGAGGAGGGGAGTACAGCACATGAGAACACCCCTCTTTCTCATTGTTCGTGTGTAAAATGAGTGAAGGATGTCCCCAAGCAATGTTGGTATTGGATTTCTGGATAAGAAGATTTTGACAGCATTGACATCTACCAATTGGTCAGGATTTGGGAACAAGACCAACCCATAGATAAGGAGTGTCACAATCTCTTCAAAGGCTTGTAGGTCCAATGAGTTCCAACATTCTTGTGCCTTCTCAAACAAGAACTTGGCTAAGAATCCTTTGACGCCGCTTCTGGTTTCCCAATGCCCCTTGATGTCGGATGGTTGTAGATGTAATGCTCGAGCAACATCTTCCGGCTTTGGTTCCTTTTCCGTACCGTTGAAGGGTAGTTGATTAAGGATAGGAATTCTCAGGAGTTGAGAAAACTCCTCCAGAGTGGGTACCAACTGATAATCGGGGAAAGTGAAACAGTGGTGAAGAGGGTCAAAGAACTGGAATAGCACTTTCATCATGTCTTCTTCAATGTTGGCGTTGACTAGGCTGAGCACTCTACCGTGTCTTTCACTGAAGGATGAATTTTCCGGAATTCTTGAGGTGAGCTCCTTGAGTTGAGGAGAGATTCTCACAAGGTTGACTTGAATGGTATTTCTGCGAGGAATCTCCATGTCCTGCAAAATAAGAACAAAGATGAAGATCCAAAATCCTTGAAATGGTTAGTAAATGCATATGATGCTTCATGATGTTTATGATGTATGCACAAAACATATGTACAAGCAAATCACACCAAACCCTAGTTTCAGGCTGGCATGGGGTTTCATAGGTAATACCCTCTTGAGTGTAGTTGGCTTAAAAACCTGTCCTATAAATAGTAACCGGGTTCTAAGGAGCTCAATATCATTGGATTGTTTTCAATGTTCATTGTTTCGGTTTAGCCACTTAACTAGCGACCAAAATATTCCAAGAAAATAACCCTCAATGAGTGTAGTATCGAGTATCTACCAACTTCGGACTGCACCAAAGCCGGTCATCTCACTACCCCTAATGAAAGGCCAAGATGGTCAAGTAAGGTTCTAGGTCATTAGTGCTTAGTGACATCACTCAGCGGCCCCGTACTCTCCTTGATTGAACTCAAGGGTTACCGGTACTCACAAATATGTCGCACTAATATAGTTATTGCTTAGACCGTGTCGGTATACCCCGCACAGTTTCCACAACGTATTGCTATCTATGAATGTTTCCCAAAATCCGGGTGGAGGATTGTAAACCCAAACAAAAGAGCCAAAGTATAAAGCAAGCAAATCAAACAATTAGTCATGCAAGAGGGTGGTCTAAGCCCTAAGGTTACTCCACTTTTAAAGTATTTCCCCAGCAGAGTCGCCAGTTCTGTGATACGGTGGGAGAACTGACTATGAGTTTTGCGTTTGTTTTCGCAAATGTGCGGTTGAGCAAGAGTCGCCACCGACTTTTTATTTTATCCTAAGGAAAGGTTTAAAAAGCACAGCAAAAACCTTTGAGATGTTTTCTTGGGTTCGGGGAGTAGATTATAGAAAGGGAAGGTATTAGCACCCTTTCTATCCATGGTTATCCATGGGCTCTTAGTTACTTGCTTAGATCACTTGCCTTTTTCAATTGTTTGAAATGGTGCTTGTGTGTGTGGGTTTGAAAATGTTTTGAAAAGAGGCCAATGTGGTGGCAACCTTTGTAATGATCCATGTTGGGATGTATACAAAGGTGTATGTCTTTTGAAAAGGTTTTCATTTGTTTTTAAAAGTTGTTTTTGAAAGTGTTGTGAGGTGTGAAAAAACAGGCAAGTGTTTTCATTTTGCAAGTTGACAAGTACTTAAGAGCGATCTACCCTAAAGTTCTCAAAGGTTTTGTTATGTTTTTAACCCTTTTAACAATTTTGTTCCCCCATTGTATTTGGTGGACAATCTTGTGTTAGGATGTGAAAGGGACGGGCGCGGGTCATCGTTTAGACCATAATTGCAATGGTGCCAAGTATCTTTGGGCATTTTCCTTAAGAGACTTGATCATTTTTTAGGCAACTTTCGAAAGCGTCATCGAGGGACTATGATCATTTGAATTGTGTTTGTTTTTGCCCAAAGAGACCTAACATGCAATATGGCCCAATTTTGAAAGGCAACAAGTGGATATAACCCTAGGGGTGTTAGTGTGCAAGTGTGTTTTATTGCATACAAGAGTTTTTTCTTTGAATTAGGTTTTTCTATTTCATTGATTTTATCTTGTCATACACGTCCTAATTACTAGCAATAAGAAGCGGAAATGTAAAATTCTACGCTATTACAATAATTAGGGGAGGGGGATACACATTTGTACATGGGGGGTTCAACGAGAAAAATAGACAAAAAAGAAAATAGCGAAAAACAAGATATATAGAGAGAGAGAGGGAGCCCGCGCGCTGTTGGGAGGCCATCAGAAGTTCTGACCCAGATCCGCTGTCAGATGATCAACCTGTTGGTGAAACTGGATGAGTCAGAACTTCTGACTCTAGAACCTGCAAAATAGAACCTTGTTAGTGGGGAAATCAGAAGTTCTGATTTCCCTGCGCTGCAAGACAGAAGTTTGTTAGTGGAGAGACCAGAAGTTCTGATTCTGCTGAAAAGGCAATAACTCTCAGAGGTTCTGATGTCATTGACAGCAAGACAGGCTTCAGATGTGCTAACGTCAAAGTCAGCACTTGGCTTTTTCCTGTACTAATCAGAACATCTGCAATCCTGTTGTTACTCCACAAAACAAAAAACATATTTGGAACAGATCCAGCAAAATAGCAAAAATGTTTCAGAGGTCAGAATCACCAAGGTCACGGGCAAGTCCTATACTGGCTCAGAACGTTCTGAGGTATGAGAATCCTCAGAACATAAACAACAATAACATGAATATTTACATTATGTTACTTGAATATGCACAGCTGATGATGCTTAACAGTGTGGTGAGGGTCAGCAGGTGCTTACCTGACTGTCTGGAAAATGGTGGGTGAAAGTTAGCTTTTGGTTCTGGTGGTGTTCTGGACAGATTTGGAAAAGGGGAAGTGAAGGTGTATACGTATAGGGTCAGAAGTTTGGAAAGAGCGTTTTTGGTTTACAGAAAAGAGCTGGATGTTTGATGAAGTTGAAGGTAAGAAACTTAAAGTTATGAAACAAAGCTGGAGATTTTGGCAGAGTTTCAGAATGTTACGTTGCTAGGAGTTTCGTTTCTCTCTCAGCAATTTTTCTGTTTCTTTTCTTGAACTCCTTTTGCAGTGGTGAAAGCTCTCTATTTATAGGCAAAGTTCTTGTGGATGCCTTGAACATTTAAGGCGCCAACAGAGTTTGAATTTGTTCTTTGACAGAAATTCCTGGGAAGTTGTGATAACAGCTATCTTTCAGCCTAGGTTGCAGCAGCAGGCGTAGATTGGGGAGAAGTGACCTCTGAAGTGGGCGGTGGCGTGAAGACCCATGCCAGAATCTGTGCAAAAGCATTTTCCAAGCCACACGTGAATGCTCAGGAGTGGTTGGAAGCATTAATGGGCATTAAATGGTGACAAGACCTGTCAATACCAACATTCTGGTAATGGAAATCAGCGTTGAATCAGCAGCGTAAACCATGCTCTGGCCTTGGCTACCTGTTGCCTTAGCAAGCTCTGGAGATTCTCCTGGTTTTCTGGTGCGTTCCTTGGATCTACTTCTGGACAATCTGGACTTAGAGATTCTGTATCAATGTGACACCTATCCTTCTGACCTTTCATCTTCTGATTTCAACCTGTTCTGAAGGAGCCTTTATACTTTCATGTTTCTCTTGCATTCCTTTAGCAAATTCTGACTGAGCTTGTGTAACTGCTGAAGGGGCATGTTCTTCTTGAGGCTTACACTCTGAACCACGTTTACAACTTCTGATTGAACTGTTGTAGCTGCTGAAGAGCCAACTTCTGACCACGCTGAGCCAAGCTTGCAACTTTTGACCGTCTTCATCTAGAATGGGTCCAGAAGTTCTGAAGCGCTGATTTTTCTAAAAACACTTATTTTAAAGAAACATTCTAAGCACTTAGAATTTGATTTTCCTCAAGACGAAAGCGTTGTTTCTGGAGTTTGTGAGATCATCTTGCTCTTGTAAGTGATTTGCTTGGGCAAAAGGATAACTCAGGACTTGGACTTGTTTCAGGGGACTTTGAAAAATCTAAGATGGATCATCTTGCTCTTGTAAGTGATTTGCTTGGGCAAAAGGATAACTCCTGAAGCGTAACACTATGTCTCATTGGATCACCTTGTATCCAGACTTCGGTATCGACTATCAAGCTCAGACGACACTAATCAATCTGATCTACCTTCAAACAAGTAGCAAAGTGATGAGATGCTCGAGGACATAAGGGCAATAGCAGAGTTGGAACCCAGTGGGATTATTCACACAACTGTTTTGTTTAGTTTTTCACAAATTGTATAAACAATATCTGTTCGGCGGCGTTCTCTTACTGGGACATCAGCCTCTTGTACAAAAACGCCTATTTACAGGCCAAATTTCAAAATCAATACAATTCATTTTCAGAGAAATTTCAAACTGTTTTTCCTTTATCTGTTTTGTTTTACAAAGAACGTCCAATGTTCATTTTTGATATATGCATTTGACATTAATTGCCGCTCATGAATATTTACAAGCAAAACAAAAGACGGTTACTGGTAATATCAGAAACAGGGGCAATAAAATTGTCCAAACTGTACAGTTGCTCTCTCCACCAGGTAAAAGGTAAATTCAGCTGAAGAACATGGTCAAAGTGCTTTCACTCCCCGCAGAGTAAGACAGTAATGATAGCTCTCCCCAGCTGAGACTCGTAACTATAAATGAATCGCTAATATTTTCCCCCAAGCAGAGTTTATCTACCATCAACACTGAAAGGGCTTAATATCCCCGACAATCTTAATATTCCCCAACGGAGTATAAGAATATTCCCCGGCAAAATACAAGATATCCCCAATGGATTTAAAATTTTCCCAACGCAGTATGAAAAAGCTTCCCCAGTGAAGTTGAAGAATCATCCCCAATAGACTCTGGAAGTTTGTCCCCGGCAGAGTATAAAAATAAATATCCCCAGCCGAGTTCAAAGGAAGATTGTCCCCAGTAAAGCTCAAAGGATTATCCCCAGAAGAGTCTAACAGGTTATCCCCAGTGAAGCCACAACTTAAAGATCATCCCCAGCGGAGTTCTTTCCTTTCGCAAGCAGGAATTCAATCCCCAACAGATTCAATATCACCAGCAACGATAATTCATCCCAACGGAATTTATCAGTGGAATCTTCAACAGAGCATCTCTTCCCCACAGAGTAATCTCCTCATCAGTTTATTCCCCAATGAAGTTATCCTCTCCTGCAGGTTTATTCTCGCAACCGTCTTCGTTCGCTATCCCCAGCGGAAATGAAGAATTCAACTCTTCTCTCCAGCAACTATCCGGGATTTATTTTCCCCAACTAAAACATTACATTCCCATACATCATGATACATTCATATACGCATCATACGACACAATCTCATTTATTTTGAGAACATCATTGCTTGATATATATCATGCATTACATACGACTGACCTCTACCTTTCAGGAAAGATACAATTAAGTTCTCAGCTATGTTGAAGAACTGGACCGGTTCTTAATCTCAACTGAATTATTCTCGATTGAATTATAGATAAGGTTCTTAATCTCGACAATTTCCTCCATCATAGTGTGGACGAGTTCTAAAATCTCAACAGAATTATACTCCGTTGAAGACCAGACAGTCCTAGATCTTGATGAAGATGTTTCCCTCAGTCGAAGACCTAACCAGTTCTTAATCTCAACTGAATTATTCTCGGTTGAATTACAGATAAGGTTCTCAATTTCGACAATTTCCTCCATCGTAGTGTGGACGAGTTCTAAAATCTCAACATAATTATCCTCCGTTGAAGACCAGACAGTCCTAGATCTTGATGAAGATGTTTCCCTCAATCGAAGACCTGACCGGTTCTTAATCTCAACTGAATTATTCTCGGTTGAATTACAGATAAGGTTCTCAATTTCGACAATTTCCTCCGTCGTAGTGTGGACGAGTTCTAAAATCTCAACAGAATTATCCTCCGTTGAAGACCAGACAGTCCTAGATCTTGATGAAGATGTTTCCCTCAGTCAAAGACCTGACCGGTTCTTAATCTCAACTGAATTATTCTCGGTTGAATTACAGATAAGGTTCTCAATCTCGACAATTTCTTCCGTTGTAGTGTGGACGAGTTCTAAAATCTCAACATAAATATACTCCGTTGAAGACTAGACAGTCCTAGACCTTGATGAAGATGTTTCCCTCAGTCAAAGACCTGACCCGGTTCTTAATCTCAACTGAATTATTCTCGGTTGAATTACAGATAAGGTTCTCAATCTCGACAATTTCCTCCATCATAGTGTGGACGAGTTCTAAAATCTCAACAGAATTATCCTCCGTTGAAGACCAGACAGTCCTAGATCTTGATGAAGATGTTTCCCTCAGTCGAAGACTTGACCAGTTCTTAATCTCAACTGAATTATTCTCGGTTGAATTACAGATAAGGTTCTCAATCTCGACAATTTCCTCCGTCGTAGTGTGGACGAGTTCTAAAATATCAACAGAATTATACTCCGTTGAAGACCAGACAGTCCTAGATCTTGATGAAGATTTTCCCCTCAGTCGAAGACCTGACCGGTTCTTAATATCAACTGAATTATTCTCGGTTGAATTACAGATAAGGTTCTCAATCTCGACAATTTCCTCCGTCGTAGTGTGGACGAGTTCTAAAATCTCAACAAAATTATACTCCGTTGAAGACCAGACAGTCCTAGATCTTGATGAAGATGTTTCCCTCAGTCGAAGACCTGACCGGTTCTTAATCTCAACTGAATTATTCTCGGTTGAATTACAGATAAGGTTCTCAATCTCGACAATGTCCTCCATCGTAGTGTGGACGAGTTCTAAAATCTCAACAGAATTCTACTCCATTGAAGACCAGACAATCCTAGATCTTGATGAAGATTTTTCCCTCAGTCGAAGACCTGACCGGTTCTTAATCTCAACTGAATTATTCTCGGTTGAATTACAGATAAGGTTCTCAATCTCGACAAATTCCTTCTCCGTAGTGTGGACGAGTTCTAAAATCTCAACATAATTATCCTCCGTTGAAGACCAGACAGTCCTAGATCTTGATGAAGATGTTTCCCTTAGTCGAAGACCTAACCGGTTCTTAAATCTCAACTGAACTATTCTCGTTTGAATTACAGATAAGGTTCTCAATCTCGACAATTTTCCTCCGTCGTAGTGTGGACGAGTTCTAAAATCTCAACAAAATTATCCTCCGTTGAAGACCAGACAATCCTAGATCTTGATGAAGATGTTTCCCCCCAGTTAAATTATGGACAAGTTCTTAAAACTCAGAAGAGATGTTCTCTCAGCTAAGGTACAGGCAAGTTCCTAAATCTCAACAAAGATCAAGATTCCCCAGCGGAATATTCCACAGCAACAAATATGCAAGTTCTCACTAAGGAATCTCTTATGCGATTGACACTCATGCAGATGGCATCTTTAAGCCCATCCTCCCGTACGCAATCTCCAAATGGCATCTGTAAGCCCATTCCCGACATCACAAGGCTGATACTACTTCATGCGAGTGCAAATTTCTAGGCCCTCTAGTGTTCAATCATCTTCCACCTTCGGATCACGAAAGGCACGAAAGCCAATCTACATCCTCAGGTTTAAGAAGATTGAACAGGGGCAGCTGTTGTACCCCAAAATTTTCCCTCCTATATTTCTCAAGACATTGCATGAAAAAAATCTCCAAGTGGCTCAAGTTTGCTCAAGAGTGGGTCAGACAAGTCATCTCCTAAGGCAGTCAACCCCAAATTAGGGTTTTGTGTTGCATCAATATCCTTGAGTACAAATGACCTCAAGTGCTCCCCAATGTCCTCATATTCTCTCAAGATCATCCATGCCAAATTTCAAGCCTTGCAGAGGAAGTTTGCTCATTCAATTGCTCAAAGGGTCCAAAAATCGGCTGTGCTAGGGCAAAAGTCAACTGTGACCTACATACAGTCAAACTTCAAGATTTTTTTGTCAACATTCTAATTTTGAAGGATATTTCATCATTTTATCAAGGGTTGATCATGATTCATCAAGGATTGCTCAAAATTCATCAAGACTCAAAAGTTGCTAAATTAGGGTTTTGTAGGAAAAGTCAACTCAACTTTGACCAAGCATAACTTTCTCATACTTTATGAGAAATGACCCATTCAAAGCTCATTTTTAATAGGATGCAATTTCCTACAATCCATCTTCATAAATTAAGATCAAAAAATGCACTCACAAGAAGTTATAAATTTGGACATTATAGGTCATTTTTGAAAGTCAACAAAAACACATTTTTTGCCAAAGCTTATAACTTGAGCATGGAATATCAAAATGCTATGAGACAAAAGGGTTGGTTAGAGGACATATCAAGCTTTCTAAAAAGTCTAAGAACACCTCCAAAAGTTCAAAATTGAATAAGTTATGCATTGTTGAAGTTGGACATTTTTGCAAAATTGCCAAAAGTCAACTATCCCCAAAACTTCAAATTTTTTCAAATGGGCCCATTCGTTTCCACTTGATTTGAGCTTGCATCATTGTCCACGTGTCCTAGCTTCAGCCATGAGCCCATAGCTTATTTTTATTATTTTATTTGATTTTTTTATTGAATTATTTCATTTTAAATCAAATTAAATCATATAAAATCCAAGCTTTGATTACCTAAGATCTTTTTGGTTATTTCAGGTTATAATTATCATCAATATCATCATTAAACTCGAATCTCACCATGCCATGTGCAAAAAGATTGAAAATTGGCAAATTTGGAAGGTTTAGTAATGGTGAATCAAATTAAATTTCAATGCATTGATGTGGAAGGATTCATGCCATATTTGTTACCCTAGCACATTGTACCATACATAAGCAAGCCACAAGGAACGAAATAAGGGTTGGAGGCTGCAAGCATAGACAGAACAAAACTTGAAAAAAGTGACAAAAAAGCTTGAATTCGAATTCATACTTAGAGGCAATTTCAGAAGCTTAGACCGGTCCCAATCGATTCTTGGGTGATCACACAATCTACCTGGATCAAGAACAAGCATTCTCAGACCACCTAGCACGCTGTAAATATCACGTTATCTTGCTCTGTATTTGAAATCATAACTCACTATTCTTGCATCATTTGAACAAATCATTGAGATATTTGTGATCTTCATAATATTTCCAAGCTTTTGGCATTAGTTAATTTTGTTTATCTGACCTGTAAAGCCAAATACCATAGCTAGGGTTTCGTGGTTTTTTTGGGTGTTTCTCTTTCAGGAAAAATTGGCCATCAAGAAGGGTATGGTTATGACCAGGATGATGAGACGAGCACAACCATTCCCTTAGATTTCATTTTCATGGCTCACAACAGATTTTGGAGTATACATGACTTTTAGTGACAGGCTGTGTCAGTGGCTATAGGTTTTACAGGGTTTTAGCCACAGAAGTGAGGTAGAAGACGAAGACGTGTCACACTATCAATGGCCAATTCAAAATCACACGCGCATATTTTGTTCTGACCAATAAATCTTTGTTTTATTTTATTATATTCTCTTTGTAGTATATTAACAAACAAAACCAAGTGGCCTAGTGGCAAAGCAAGCGCTCCAAATACCATCAGGACCTGAGTTCGAATTCCAGGTCCTCCACTTTTTTGATAATTTTTCTTTTCAGGTAATCAAGTGCACATCCAAGCATATGGCATACCATGCGCCCTCATCTATCCAACAGCCAGATGGCCTGAAGGCCAAATCTGATGGCCAAGCGCTGAAGGTCTATGTGGAGCCCAGTCAACACGTGCATATGGAATCAAAAACGTCAAACAAGGCCAGATCCAAATGGGCCTCAGGATTGCTATTCTGACCTCCAAAAACAGGCCCATACCTCTTTTCTCTTATATTTACTTTTCTTGTTTTTTTATATTTTATTTAATTAACTAACCAATTAAAAAAATTCTTTTCTTTAAAATAAAATCAAAAAAAAATATTTTTTATCAAATTAAACTTTAACTTTTATTTTTTATTAATAAATACTAATTAAAATTAATTTAGGTTTTTAATGTTAGAATAATTTTAATCTTTTTTTGTAAATAATTAAAATTAAATTAGACTTAATTAGGTTTTACTAATTCAATTAATTTTTATTTCTTTCTTAAAATACCCAAAACCCAAAAATAACTTTTTTCATTTAATTAATTTATTAATTTAGTATTTAATTTAAGTTAATTTCTTTCATAAAATAAAAATAACAAAAAGATCTCTTCTTTAACAAAAAGGGGTCAAAACCCTAAACTCGCACTCGATTTAATTTTCCGCACGCGATCTATTTATTCAATATCATACTTGTTCCCGGGATGTAATAGATAATTAGGACCATTTAATTATTTTTATCGCTTTGTTTATTTTGCCGCATTTAAATTTCAAAGGGTTGCTTTTGGTGATGTAAATACCCGACGCCTTGTGATTTAATTTCCGCAATTTATTTTCCGCAATTTATAACTGTTAGATGTTTGATAATAGGGATGCATGACAAGATTGAACGTTTAAACCTAAAATCAACTTAGATAACCATTAAGCATGTACAAAGATAAAATTAACTGAAAACGACACACTCACACATGCGCACTCTTAGGGTATACCCCATTTTGTTGCCTTTGTACGTGGTCATTGAGTATAGGTCACTTTAGAGGTCGCCCTCTTGTCTAAGAGATCATAGTCTCCTCGAAACGGTTGCCTTGGATATTGTCACCTCAAAAACAAATGATCTAAGACATTAGGGTTACCGCTAAGGCGTCCTAACATTGCTTTGGTGACCGTAAGTCCCTAAATTCGAATTGACCCTCAAACTCCAACGACGGTGCTACCTACTCATCAATAGTGGGATATCATTGTCTAAGAGAAGATAGCATAGAACGATTCCTTTTTCGAGTAGGTAGATGGTTCTTAGATACTTGCTCTTTCAAAAAACAAAAACTTTTCACACTTACACTTTTTCGAACAAAGTTTTCAAAAAACACTTCATACGCTCTTGAGGACAGAAGCAAGAGTTAAATTGAAGTTTCAAACAAAAACTTTTTCAAACCCACAAGCACAAAGAAAGCAATTTTGAAAACAATGAGCAAGTACCTAAGAGCCCGTGGATAACCACAGATAGAAAGGGTGCTAACACCTTCCCTTTCTATAATCTACCCCCCGAACCCGAGAAATAATCTCGAAAAAGGAATTTTTCTGTTCTTTTTTCCTTTCCTTGTTGGATAAAATAAAAGTCGGTGCGACTCTTGCTTACTGCGACATTTTGCGAAAACAAATGCAAAACGCAAACCAGCATTCCAAAAAACAGTCAGTTCTTCCCACCGTATCACACACTTGTTACCCTTCTTCCTATTAAAAAACACCAACCAAATCCAAATCATTTTTTCTTAGGGATTTTTCACTTTAAAACATTTTCAAAAAGGATATGTTAACTCCATTATATACAAAGTAACGATGCTTAGTCTCAAACCGTCGAGTGGCAACGTTAACTGTTAGAATGCGAATTTAACATCATCCATAAAAAACACACAACAAACAAAAAGATTTTTAAGAAGAACTACAGTGTTCTGATTCCCTTGTGGATATGTAGGCATGGAGTTTCAATGCTCAAGTGAACACACTAATAAAAACCTTTTCTTTTTCCCAATGAATTTATGCATGCATTTCCCTTTAGCAAGTACATTTTATATGTACACACCCATTAACTAGAATAACAAGAGTGGATCCCATGGAGTACCACAGACGTGAGGGGTGCTAATACCTTCTCCTTGCGTAATCAACTCCCTTACCCAAGATTTGGTTGCGAGACCATGTTCTTTTCCCAATATCAAAGGTTTTTTCTATATTTTCCTTTCTCTATATTTTTTTGGATTAAATAAAATTAGGTGACGACTCTATTTGTTCCATCCGAAGTTATTCATTTTTTTGTAGCTTCAGTTGGCGACTCTGTTGGGGATTACTAAGTAAGTCAATCCTAGCTCTTGTGTGATTTATTTTCTTGGGTGTTTATCTTTATGCTTTACTTGCTGTATTTTCTTACATCCATTCATTTCACTTTGGATATTCTGGATATTGGTGTTTATTTCTTTGGTGAGTGGGTGTTACTTGAGAGATAAGCCCAATACATAGGCTTGAGCGTACCCATAAGTTTTAAGAAGTGGATAGTCATGGAAGCTAAGGGGTAGGTGCCCTATTAGTGTGTCGTGAGAACCACACCCAGACTAGGTTTACTTTGGGGTACAATTGTTATGTTGTAGATACGTTACGACACAATACTTTTCAAAGGGAACCATGACTCTGGGAATACCTCAAGGAATCTTTATCCAAATTAGAACTCACATGTGAGAGGGTTTGGAATTTTTGACATGAATCTTTGACCTTCATCATACCTTGTTTCTTTTACAAAGACTTCTGTTTTTGATAGATTCATTATATCGATCATTTGAACTTATCCGAAGTTGTGATCCCATGCTTTTGCATAAATCATTTGCATCATAACATAGAGTCTAACCCACATATGCATGTCATTTATAGGGTATTTGCAAGTTGTTGTATTAGTTGAGAGTATCAAAAGATGGACGTAGGCAGAAGAAACACCAAGGTCTATAGGTTCCATAAGCTTTCTCTTGATAGCTTAAGAAGGTTAAGTTTGCTTATAGTTTCCAAAAATCAAGATGACTTCAAGAAGAACTATGGTGTCCTCATTCCTCTTCTAAACACCAAGGTTGATACCATGACCATTAAAACTCTCATCCAGTTCTATGATCCTCCTCTAAGGTGTTTTACGTTTCAAGACTATCAACTCGCTCCTACATTGGAAGAATATGCTAACATATGTCATACCCCAAATTTGTCCTACCTCAACGATCCTTTTTTTAGAATTATATAATTAGAGATGGTACAACAATATCTGATGGACTATCTTTATTCAAGATCAAGGGGGTGTATTTTAAATCAAGAATATTTAGTTGTTATTTAAAAGGGAAGGGTGAAAATTAAATCCGAGAGTATGCAAAAGAAATAGGGAAGAATTAGTGCTAGGCCCAATTGAATTAAAGGAGAAGTTATGGATGCAAACGAAGGAGTGCTAGACTGTATGGATCAAGCGCTAACTAATCAGAACTTCTGAAACAAAAGTTCTTCTTTACAGAAATAAATGCAAAAAGTTGCGTAGATAAGAGCAGAATCACGCACAAGCTAGTGCTGGTACAGATCTGGAATATCAGATCTTCTAGCAGGATCAAATTGTAAGTAAGGGAAGAATCAAAGTGTAAGCAAGGAAGAATCTTCCACAACCCAAACTCAAAATTTCAGAGGCTAAGCAACCCAAGCTCAAATCAGTTGGACGTGCGCTGTATCAATTTCAATCAAATCTTCCACAGAGAATCAATTTCAATCAAATCTTCCACAGAGAATCAATTTTAATCAAATCTTTTTAATCTTTGCTCTAGCCGTAGTCCATGACCAAAAATTGAACATTATAAATATAGGAACAAATTAGCAAACAGAAAAAGAAAAAAAATGAGAAGGAAAAAAAGAGAAAAAGAATACGAGGAGAGAGAGGAATTTGAAGAGAAAAGCAATATGACAACGCTTGAAGAAAGAGAAAGGAGAGTAGAATTTTTGGAAAATCCAGAAGAAGAACACGCAGAAGAGTAACTGAGGTTCCAATATCTGGAACCCTAGTTTCAATCATCGTCGTTCCACCTTCCATCGCTGTTGTCACCAGAATCTGCATAAGAAGAAGGAAAGGACATCAAAACACACACCAGAATCAGAAGTAAAAGCGCCAAAGGGGTAATAAATTTTAATTTGTTTCTTTACTATTTTTTCATGCTGGGTTCAAGATGAATAGGGTCAGGAGAACATAGGCAGGGCTGGGACTATAGAAAACAAATCTGTAGATAGTTTTATAATCTGATTGCATATGTTTACGCTAATTTCATACGTTCAGATGTAGCTCCCCTTTTAAAAGCTTTGACGGGGCTTAACCCAGGTTTCAGATTTTTTCCTTGTCCAGAATCAGCATTAGACCTATATACTTTCTGTATGCCCTTTTCCAAAAATTCTGAGAGACTTTGAAGGGGAGGAATCTGATTTAAGGTTCATCGTCAAAAAGGTTATATCTGAGGCGGCTCAAGATATGAACTGAGGTGTAGAACCTATGAAGGGGTGGAATCTGATTTAAGGTTCATCGCCGAGAATGTTACATCGGAGGTGGCTCAAGATATGAATCAAGGTGTGGAAACTGGAAAGGTTATACCTGAAGAGGTTTAAGTTTGAACCAAGGTATAGAGCCTTTCAAAGTGAGTATTTTGACAAAATGATGCTTTTATAGGTTGCCTCGTTAAAAACCTAGGCCCTTGCCAAGAAAAAGAGTGCACCTGTTTTTTATTTATTATTACATGAGCTTACATGACTTTAGCTGAAATAAATCCTAAGACTAGATACATGCCATGTCTTAGGAATTTCTATACCGTCTAATGTCTCTAGCTTGTAATCTCCATCAATGAGTTTCTCAACAACTCGGAAAGGTCCCTCCTAATTTGGTGAGAGCTTCCCCTTCTTTGCTAGATCTGTGATTCTCTTCAGAACCAAATCCCCTTTGAAGAAGCCTCATTGTTTCACCTTCATGTTGAATCTCTGGGCTATCCTTTATTTGGCTGCAATCTCACATACATGTGTCGTGATTATGATTTCATCAAGTAGGTTGGCTTGCTAGATGCTCGTTATTTATACTATTTTCAAAGCTTACTCTTCTCCTGTATGAAGTGTTGACTTCTATCGACATCATGGCCTCAACCCCATATATCATTCTAAATGGAGTTTCTTTGGTCTTGGAGTGAACCGTGGTGTGATAAGACCATAATATCTCGTGGAGATACTCGGTCCATAATACTTTTGCTTCATCTAACTTCTTTTTCATCCCGGTTAGGATAACCTTGTTATCTGACTCATCCTATCCGTTCGCCTGAGGGTGTTCTACTGAAATGAAGCGGTTGATGATTATGAGCTCTCTGCAGAATTCTGCTACATATGAGATTACGAAATGGGTTCCGTTATCTAAAACAACAATCCGAGGCAACTCAAATCTGTAAATGATATTCCTCTAGTAAAAATGTCTCACCCTTTCAGCTGTGATCTGGGCCACGACTTCTGCCTCTACCCATTTGGTGAAATAATTAACCGCGACGATTAAGAATTTTAGTTGTCCTGGTGCCACCGGGAAGGGTCTAAGTATGTCTGTTCCCCATTGATGAAAAGGTCGTAGGGATACTAAAAAATGGAGCGATTCGGTCGGGGTGTGGATGAATGGTGAGAATATCTGACATTTGTCACATCGGCTTACAAATTGGACACAATCTTTAAGCATGTGTTGGCGATAGAAATGTTTAAGACTAACCATGGGATTGACTAGACTTGTACAAATCAAAATAAAATCGCCACCGCACTTTATTGTTTCCAAAGGAATGGGAAAAGAGCGAATAACCAAAAAAATGGGGAAAGATTCAAGGTAAGGAGGTTGGTTATGCATATGGAAGGTATTAGAACCCTAAACATTTACGGTACTCCGCAGGAACCTCCTTTTAAAATCTGTATATTTTGGCTATAAAAATGTTGTATAAAAAATGGATGGTGGAGGTGAGAAAAGAAATATATTTTAATGGTTTTTACACCCGGCGCGATTGTGAACCTTTAGTGCCTATGTACCACCTTCCGTGCAATAGGGGATCAGGGTACACTTAGTTCCTATTTTAAAAATTTGTGTAAGTGTGTTGGTTTAATTTTTATGAGATAAAACATCATCGTCATTGTCCGTGTGGAAAACATATCTACTACCCACAATCATGAGAAAGGAGAATTTGCATCATCTCAAAGTGGAGGATATGGCTTGGATTTTAAAATCAACAATGCCTCACTCAACACCCAAGTGGAAAATATCTCTCTTCACTACATATTGTAGAAGTATAGTTGTTTGCATCACTACAAGAATTGACGAGAGTCCAATCTTTTTGAGAAAAGTTTAAAGATAAAAGCCAAAGTGGCAAAATGGTTTGAAATGAGATTGATTGACTTTTAGTCTTCTCACAAAAAAATGTCAAAGTATTATTAAGTTTATTGAGGTTTATTTATGAAAATGTTTTGAAAATGCATGGACCTAAGTCCAAGTTTATTATGAAAGTGGTTCAAGTTAAAAAACAAGAAGAGTTTTTCAAAAGGAGAGAGAAAATTTTTGAAATTAAAGAAGATGGGAGGAGAAGAAGGGACTATCCTAAAGCATAAGGTAAAAGCTATGGATAAGAACCATCTAACCAACAAGAAGCCAATACTTGACACTATGAGCCAAGATAAAATTCCCATTCTTTGGATTGAAACCAAACAAACAATGATACTAGACCTCTTGAAAGAACCAAACTTCAAGTTTATTGAGTCTTCACAAAAATTAGGCAGAGTAACGGTTGTATACGGGTGAATTCCAGATTACAAACAAAGAGTGTAATTATAATAACCTGTACATAAAACAAACAAACAACCCAATGCCTTGAGGTAAACCTCAAGAGCTCCAGACAAAATAATCAGATAAGGTCATAAGATCTCCAATCATAGGCCAAGGTTCCTAATCCTAAGTCCAAAAAGTCCAATACTCCATAATGCCAAGGATAATAACCAAATAGTCCAAGTATAATTAAAGATTTTTAGGGTTTATGTTGATTATTAGTTGTTTTGAAAAAGAAAAGTAAAGTAAATCTCAAGTGAGCAAAAATTAAAATGACAAGAAAGTAAATACTCAAATGAGCAAAGATGAAAATGGAATGAAATGTAAATGCTAAAAGTAAATAGTGCATAAAAATAAAAGGGGGCATATAATAAAAATAAGGATAGAGTCAATTATTAGTGATTAGTGGTTAGTTGGATGATCATCTTGAAACTTGCATTTGAAACTCATTAGAGGATTGGTAGAACCAAAGCCTCCACACAACAAGTTGCATTTGCTTTTTGTCAAGTATATCATCTATTTGGAATCCTCATGAGTACCATTTAATGATCAATGATGTTTAAGTGATCCGCATTGACCAAAGGTGTTGTAGATCCATTAGAGGATTGGTAGAACCAAAGCCTCCACACAATGAATCTCAAGGTTATTGGATCAAAGAGATCAAATTAACATACTTGGGCTTGCAAACATAAGTTTGGGCCACGAATGATCATTTATTCGAATTGGGACAAAATTTTGTGTTATGTTAAGCAATCGTAAGTGGACTTATATAGAAGTCACACCTATTTTTAGGTCGGTCAATAACAATCTATGCACCATTTGTCTTGAGACATGATATAGAGATCATACTCCAATAACACTAAGTGCAATAAGAAAGGAATGGGATGAAGAGGGGTGAGAGAGAATATACAAACTATTTTTGAATTAAATTTAATCAAACTATTATTAAAATCATTCATCTATTTTTGTGGAGTTAGACTCAACACCATGGATCCAATGATGTTAATAAAGTTCATGATAAAAAATTTAACCCAAGATCAGCCAGAAAATAGTAACAAAATAATATTACATTTAATATATACAAAAAAAGGTTTTAAAAAAAATGTTTTAAAATAGAAATAAAAGAGAAAAATATCAACTTTGTTCAAATTGATCAAGAAATAAAAAGTAAGTCCATAGAAAAATCAGAAAAAGACTCAAATGATTTTATAATATTTTTGGTAATTTTTTAAAGTCAGAAACTATTTTTTAAAATTAAAATAAATGAGTAAAATAAACAAAAAATGATAAAAAAATAGCAAAGTCAGAAAAAAAAAAGCGAGGTCACCAATATTTGTCACAATATCAATGGATCATTTCATAATTTTTTCAGAATTTATAAATGCATAAAAGTATTTTTAAACATTTAAAACAATTCAAATAAAGTGAAAATTTATAAAAAATTCCAAAACACAAAATAATAATGTGAAAAAATAAAAATCAGAAAGAGAATAATCAAAAATGTTTTTCATAATTTTTTTAGATTTTTGGGACTAAAAATGAATTTTCTATAATTTTTTGAAGTTTAAAACAATTAAATATAAAAATCAGAAAAGAAAATAAAAACCAAAAAAATATGGGCCATCTGATCAATGTCAAAACGCGTTAGTAAACAGATCAAGTGGACCTGGCGCGCTGTGCATGTTATGGACTCTAGTGGATAATGCATTGAATCATTAATTAAATCAGATTTCAAAAAAAAAAGTGGCGTGCCATCATTGGTTGGAAGATGACACGTTGGTCATCTTCAACCTCCAGCCAACGTGAATTGTAGGTCTCTCAAACTGTAAAATTAGAAGCTCAGACATATGCCATTCGCTTCGTCTCTTCAAGACAGAGACAACCAAATCTTCGCGACAAATTTATATAAACTGTAGCTCAAGCAATTTGGAAGGAAAGTTTTGAAAAGGGATTTGAAATTTCATGGTCAAAACGTGTTTCCAGTAAAAAACAAGTGTTGCAACTAGAACCAGGGCAATGAGAGCATCACAATGATATCAAAGTTTTGAAGAATTGATGAAGGAATCTACCTATTGAAGTTGAGTTGCAGAGCTCTGAAACTGGACTTCTATGGAACAATATAGGACACGATTCTTGAATGTAATTATATGGTTAGCTTCAGGGAAGATCAAGGAAGGTGAATTGATGGAAAAATTGGATTGAAAAAGGCTTGAGAATGGATTTCGAAGTTGCTGAATTTTGAGTTATAGAACAAGTTTGGCAGGGTGATTCTAGCTATCCAAGCTTGAGGAAATGAATGGGGGATGATCCTGTATTTATATGGAATCAAATGGAATGTCCAAGCATGTGAAATGATGAAGTTTGGAGGGAAATCGTGTGAAGTTGCAAACAAGAAAAGTGTGACTTCTAATTTGATCAAATCTCATCCAAATCGCGTGTTTTGCTATGCTAATCACTTCTGGAAGTTCACTAAACATGTTCAGAAGCAAAAACGCACAGAAACAAAGTGTTTAGAAGCCAAATCAAGGATTTCAAACTTCTGACTTGGTGAAAAATTCAGTTTCAAATTGCCAACTTCCGACCAATAGCATTCTCAGCTCAAGGGGTCTTAGGGAATGATTCTTGATGCTTTAGAAAGATGAGGCTACATGCCTTGAAATGTGAAAAGAATGGAGACAAATGGATGCTTGAGCTGAAAGTTGTAACGAGTCAAAGTTGGAAAAAATGTTGACTTTCCATACTTAGAAATATTTCAAGTTTTTCTTCAAAAGTGACCTATAATGTTTTGCATCCAAACATGGCCTTCCTCTTGGAATTTTCTCTTGACCAAAAAGATGGCATTAAATAGACCTCTTGAATGACATTTTGGGACTTGAACCGTTCAAAATATCCAAAAATTGAGAGAGTTATGAACTGTTGAAGTTGGCAAAAAAGCATGAAATGACCTATAATCTTTTGTATCCTTAAGGCAACTTCTATCCATTTTCTCACTTTGAACATAAAATAAGGCATAAAGTTCACATCCTCAAGATCATTTTGGAAAAATAATGGACTCTAGGTGATAAAAATTGACCAAGTTATGATCATTTGAAGTAACACATGGAAAATTTGGGATTCATCTAGAGGACTTGTAATCTTTCTTCTTCATCAAGTTTCTTCCACATGAAAACTCCTTGGAACTTTTGAAGTGACTTGTTGATAACCCTTTGAAGAGAAGGATGTATTTGGAATCACTCAAAAGTACCAAAATATGAGCAATATATACTCCTTTGAAGTTCAAAACCCTAGCTCCTAGATCAAGAAACATGCCTTGAGGAACTTTGACAATTTTGAACAAACTTCTTGTACCAACACCCTTGCTTTGTAAATATAAGTTGTTGAGGATGATAATTAGAACTAATAGCAACCATAACCACTTCCATATCTTGAGAATTGAGAGAAATATGCATTTTTGACCAATGGGAACAAAGCCTTGTCCAAGCATGACAACTTCTCGAATCAACCCCTTGTACTTTTGAATCAAATTTGATAACCTTGAAATATAGTGAACAAAAATAACCTTGCCATGCCATTCCTTCCAAAACAAATCCAATGGTGAGGTTTGAACTTCTCAATATTTATTTACTAGGACATGGAAATAAACTCATGAACCCATGGAGCAACTTGCTGAATCTTATTGCCTTTACCTATATGAGTAACAAGCAAGACAAACCAACATTGCATTTTATTAATCAAGAGAAGAAATCAAGACAAAAATATTCATGACCAGAAAAGGAAACAAGTCAAAGTGCTTGGTGATTCTTCAAAGATCAAAGCTAAATATAGGGATGGGAACTAAGAATCCTAATGTGATCTTATTGTGAATGAATCAACATGGTATGATGAAGGGATCTTAGGGGGAAAATTGGGGTACAACAGCTGCCCTTATTTAAGTTTCTTCTATCTAGAGATACGAAGGTTAAAAATATTCGTGTCAACGCGTTCGAAGATACTTAAATATAAAACAAACCCTATTTTTGGCCCTAATATGCCATGCAATGCTTATGAATATGAGTGCATAAGGACAACTCTAAAGGGACGTGAAACACCATTGGGGATATACCAAAAAATAAAGAAACAAGAGAGTAACCCAACCAGGAAAATAAATCACTGGTGGATCGAAAAGACCTGAATCAGAGAGGATGGTAAAATGGTCAAAGGATACACCAACTCCTACTGGAGGTAAAGCTACCAACGTTCAGTGAAGGTAGAGAGAAAAGAAATAACAACACCGACGTTCACTGGTGGTGAGATACCAACATTCACTGAAGGTAGAAGGAAAATAAATATCATAGCATCGCCATTCACTAACGATGAACTACCAACATTCACTGAGGGTAGAAAAAAGATAACAAACACCAACTTTCACTGAAGCTGACCTACCAACTTTCACTGAAGGTAGAAAGAGAATATATCATAGCACCGTAGTTCACTGACGATGAACTACCAACTTCCACTGAAGGTAGCAAAAATATAACAATCACCAACTTTCACTGGTGGTGATCTACCAACTTTCACTAAAGGTAGAAAGATAATATATCATAGCACCGCCGTTCACTAACGATGAACTACCAATGTTCATTGAGGGTAGCAAAAAGATAACAATCATTGAGTTTCACTGCCGATGACCTACCAACTTTCACTGAAGGTAGGAAGAGAATATATCATAGCACCGCTGTTCACTGATGATGAACTACCAACGTTCACTGAGGGTAGCAATAAGATAACCATCATCAACGTTCACTGCCGATGACCTACCAACTTTCACTGAAGGTAGGAAGAGAATATATCATAGCATCTCCATTCACTGACGATGAAATACCAACATTCACTGAGGGTAGCAAAAATATACCAATCATCGACGTTCACTGCCGATGACCTACCAACTTTCACTGAAGGTAGGAAGAGAATATATCATAGCATCTCTGTTCACTGACGATGAACTACCAATGTTTATTGAGGGTAGCAAAAAGATAACAAACATCAACTTTCACTGATGGTGATCTACCAACTTTCACTGAAGGTAGAAAGAGAATATATCATAGCATCGCTGTTCACTGACGATGAACTACCAATGTTTACTGAGGGTAGCAAAAAGATAACAAACACCAACTTTCACTGATGGTGATCTACCAACTTTCACTGAAGGTAGAAAGAGAATATATCATAGCATCGCTGTTCACCGACGATGAACTACCAACATTCACTGAAGGTAGAAAAAAGACAACAAGTTTCCCCAAAATTCTGGCATTTCACCTAGAACGGGTCTCAACTTCTTCTTTAACCGAGGCACTTTACCTGGAAAGGTAAGCTGTCTCAAATAAAGAGACTTCCACCTGCCAAGATTTCACAACGAGCTGCCTCTGCGAAATTGAAAGTCTTGCCATCCGCTGGTGTAAACCGACGACGGACTGCAAACTATCCACTCATAGGGGAGATAGCAAAAAAAATTATGTCGACTTTTACAGGGAAGCACGAGTTGCTCAAATAAAGAGACCTGTCACTTGTTGTCATGGAGGATTGTAAAAAGAAGTGACTTGCTGGGGAGAATAGTATGGCTCCCTGGGGAATGAAATATGACTTCCTGGGGAAATGCCACGATATTCCTGCTGAGGAGATAAAGTCTTCTCGTGCAAAATAAATGCACAAACCAAAACTCGAAGCTTTCAGAAATCCAAAGTAAATAATATTGCTGGGAAACCAAAGATTTAAATCATAAATAAACTGGAATGAAACAATCAACTAAAATACATCCTTTGAGAAATTAACTCAAGAGGGAAAACAAAATCCATCTGTTATACCCCAAAATTTGTCCTCTCATTTTACTCAACATATGTTCATTGAGATCCTCAACTTGCTGAAGGATGTCCAAGAGTTGACCAGACAAACTCCCTCCTAAAGCAATGAACCTCTAATTAGGGTTTCCATTTTAATCAAGATGGGTGAGCTCCAAAGGCCGAATATGATATCCATAGGCCTAATATGTTCTCAAAACGCTCCATGTCAAATTTCAAGCCTTGCACAAGAAGTTTGCTCAGTCAGTTGCTCAAATGCTTGAAACTCAACTATATTAGGTCAAAAGTCAACTGCGACCCACATACAGTCAAACTTCAATATTTTTGGTCAACATAAACATTTTGAAGTGATATCCATCATTTGATCAAGGGTTGACCATGATTCCCCAAGGAATGCTCCTAATTCATCAAAACTCAAAAGTTGCTAAATTAGGGTTTCTTAGGAAAAGTCAACCAAACTTTGACCAAGCATAACTTTCCCATACTTTATCATAAATTTCTCATCCAAGGCTCATTTTGAAGGGAATTCAATTTCCTGCAACTCATCTTCAGCCCTCAAGTTCAAAAAATGCACACATAAAAATATATGAATTTCTACATTATAGGTCCTTTTGAAAAGTCAACAAAAACACCTTTTGGGTCAAAGCTTCTTACATGAACATGGAAGATCCAATTGAGATGAAACCAAAGAGGTTGTTTAAGGGACATCTTAAGATTTCTAAAAAGTTCAAGAACACCCTCTTAGGTTGAAAATTGAAAGAGATATGCATTGTCAAAGTTAACCATTTTGGAAAATTGTCAAAAGTCAACAATGCCCAAAATTGCATCTTTTGTCAAATGGGCCACACTTTTTATGCTTGCATCTCACCTCCAACATAGTCCACGACTCAAATCAGCAGCCATATCTTATTTTCCCTATTTATTTATTTTATTTTGATTTTTATTTACTAAAAATCATATTAAATCAAATAAATAACAAAAAATAGCAAAGATTATTTTGATGATCTGATTTTGATGAAGATTAAATCTAATTGAGCTGGCCTAATCAAGCCAAATCAAATCAAGGAAAAAAAGGTATGATTTGGTCAAGTTTGGAATGAAATAATATGGTTTAAAGATCAAAGATTTTATCCATCAATCCCCAAGATTGGATCCAAAATTGTTAACCTAATTAGACTCAATACATATACTGAGTTTTGTTGGAACCTTAGAGGAAGGAGAGAGAGGCGCAGCTACTCAAAAGATACCTTGTACACAAGCTTGAATTTCAAGAAAAAGCGATCATTGAATTTGGATTTTGAGGCAGATTCAAGAGGTTCTAAAGGTTGCAACGCATTCCTGGAGACACACTGAGACTAACTGTGTTATTTTCAAGTGTCAAAACTCTCAGAATAATGACCAATCCAATCACAGTTTGCATTTTCTTTTCAAAAACAATTACAATTATACATGCGTTATAAATACTTTTTAATCATGCATTCTTGTTTGTATGGATGTTTAGAACATGTTTGAATGGTTTAATTGATGTTCCGATGCATATACTGATGATTACCATGATTAGGGTTTAAGAAGCCATTTTGGGGCTTCTCTATACAGGTAAAATTAGGCCAAGAAAATGATGCCATGATACTCGTGAGATCAAGACGAGTTGATTGGTGCATTTAGAATTAATTTATCAAGCGTTGTATGGATTTTTGAAGTTTGCAGGTTTATGGCTATGGAGCTTTGACCGTAGGTATAGATCTGATATCTAAGACAACAGACAGGGAAGAAGGTGATGAGTTGTCACCCTCCCACTGGGCCATTTGAATAACCGCGCATTTTTCAGATCATCCATTTTGTTTTACATATTATGATTTAATGTTATTATTATAACAACTAACCAACACATCACATATGGCAGGGGTAGAAACATGTGAAGCAAGGGACCTCGGTTCGATCCCAGGTCGAAACATTTTCTTATTTTTTGACCATTTAAATGCAGATCCAGCATGCCTCATGACTTAGCGCCTACCGTGTACCTAAGATCTCAGTCCTGAGATCCATCATCAGACCAAATCTCACGTTCCAATGTTGAGGGACTACCATGCATCATCAGAGGGGGGAAGCACAGGATCTGGCACAGGATTGGACTCAATATGCATTGGGCCTAACAAAAATCAGAAGCGCACCCCTTGGGTTGCTTATACAGGCCCAATTTCACCTTTTTTTATTTAAATTCCTTTTCTTATTATTTATTAATTATGTCTTTTTTAAATAACTCAAAAAAAAATCATGTGTTCTTTTATTTAACCAAAAAAAATCATAAAAAACATCAAAATCTTTTTTTCACAAAAATATTTTTATTAATTAATCAGTTTAATTAAATTTAGGTAATATAATGTTTTTTTATTATAATTCAAAATAATAAGAATTAGGTTTTAATTTTGTACTTAACCTAATTTTTCCTCAAAAACAACATAAATATCTTCTCAAATTAGATTTTTAGGTCGTCTAATTATTTCTCGCATTTAATTTTCCGCGCGCTTTTAATTTTCCCTTTTTATTATTATTGTAACTTCTCCGAGTTTGTAATAGATTTAAATAGGATTTTAATTTCGCATTTTATTTTCAGTCAAAAATAATTATGTATCTTCCCAAAGCCTTGTAATAATTAGGACTCTAACTTCTCGCTATTTAATTTCCGCAAACTATAAACTGCTTAGATGTATGTATAGGATTGTATGAAAAGACGAATAGAAATTAAAAAAATAGAAAACCCTAATTGTGCAAAGATAATTAACTGAAAAAATACACCTGCACATGCTCACTCCTAGGGTTTACTCCACTCTGGTTGCCTTTGGTAAACAGTCACGAAGTATAGGGAATGTTAGTGGTCATCCTCTAGTCCCAAAATATCTAAAATGACCCTTTCGGATGTTGCCTCGGAAAAAGATCTTTAAGGCTTTAGGATGATTACTAAAATTTCTTAACATTGCTTTTGTGATCGTATTTGTCCCTTCAAACGTCCCTTAAAACTCCAATGACGGTGCTACCTATTCCTTAATAATAGGATAGTGATGTCTAAAGGAAAACGAACATACTTTTTTTGAGTAGGTAGATTAGTTCCTAGGTACTTGCTCAAACAAAACTTTTCACACAAACACTTTTCAAAACAATTCCGTCACACTCTTGAGGACTGATACAAGGGTTATCATGAAGTTAAACAAAAACTTTTCAAAACACACACAAGCAATTTAAAAATGAGCAAGTATCTAAGAGCTCGTAGATAACTACGGATGGAAAGGGTGCTAACACCTTCCCTTTCCATAATCTACCCCCCGTACTCAGAAGCTTCTCGAAAAAGGTTTTTTCTGTTCTTTTTCCTTTTCCTTTGATTGGATAAAATAAAAGTCGGTGGCGACTCTTGCTTACCGCGATATTTGCGAATACAAAATGCAAACCAGTATTAACAGTCGGTTCTGCCACCATATCACAGAACTGGCGACTCTGTTGGGGACTAAATAAGTGGGGTATACCTTAGGATCTAGGTCATTTTTAACTTGCTTGCTTGTCTCTTTTCTTTTCCTGCTTTATATTCAAGGGTTTTGTTGGGGTTATATAGATCCTACACCCGGATCTGGGGAACACCTTTTAGGTAAGTAGCAATAAATTGTGAGGGAACTATGCGGGGTATACTGACACGGTTGAGGTAGTAGCTACGTTGATGTGGTACTTTGGTTGGTACCGGTAACCCTTGAGTCAATCAGGGAGAGTACGGGGCCACCGCGTGGTGTCGTGAAGCATCAACTTACCTTAGAATCTTTAATTGCACAACTTGTCCAGTAGGATGTAGCGAGATGGCCGGCTTTGGTGTATTCCCAAGGTCGACAGATACTCGATGCTACATCATTGAGGTTTGGCTCTTGAGTTTTTTTTGGTTGCGAGTCAATCTCCTATTGAACGAAGCTGGGAGAAAGATCAGTGATATTGAGATCCCTTAGAACCCGGTTACTATTTATAGGACAGGTTGAACCAATCCAACTTCAAGAGGGTATGACCTTAAAACTCATGCAGGCCTTAAACCTAAGGACTTGATGTGACTTGTTTGTTGTTTGCTATACCTGTGATTTTATAATATAATCATGACATCATAAAGCATGGCATATCATGGCTAACCATATCAAGGATTTCCTAGGGCTCATTTTTGCTTTGTTTTGTAGGACATGGCATCCGCCCGTAGGAACACTATACAGATCAACCTTGTGAAAGTGTCTCTCCAACTAAAGGACCTGGAATTAAGGGTTCTTGAAAGTTCTCATTTCACTAAAAAGCATGGTCAGTTACTCAATCTGGTCACTGCAAAACCTGATGAAGAGTTATTAAAAGTTCTGTTTCAGTTCTTCGATCCTGTGCACCATTATTTCACCTTCTCGGATTACCAGCTAGTACCTATTATGGAGGAATTTTCTCAGTTGTTGGGGGTACCTATTCTTGATCAGTTACCTTTCAAAGGTACAGAAGAACATCCATAGCATGAAGAAATTGCTAGAGCTCTATCCTTACAACGATCTGACATAGTGAAAAATTAGGAGACTAGAGGGAATGTCCAAGGAATTCCGGTTAAGTTTCTATTCGAGAAGGCCTGCCATTTTTGGGATACCCTAGATTTACAAGCTTTCGAAGAGGTGCTGGCACTTCTCGTTTACGGGATGGTACTTTTCCCTAATGCGGATTAACTCGTAGATGTGAGCACTATTAAGGTTTTTTTGTCTCGTAATCCAGTGCCTACATTGCTCGGGGATATTCTACACTCTCTGCATGCTTGCACTCTAAAGAGAAGGGGGACCCTCCTGTGTTGCACTCCTCTATTGGCTAGGTGGTTTATTTCGCACCTACCCAGGTCTGTTTTAAAGAACGAGCAGGGTTTGAAATGGTCTCGTAGGCTGATGTCCCTTAAGCATTCAGACATTCTTTGGTGTTCACGGTTCTCAGAAGATATTACCATCATCAATCGCTGTGGTGAATTCCCTAATGTCCCTCTCTTAGGCATTAGGGGAGGAATCACCTACAAACCTTGTTTAGAACTGCGCCAGTTTGGTTATGTGAGAAGAGATGGTCCTCACGACACGCTTATCCAAGGAATTGCCTTCAACTATGAGAATGATGCTCAGGGGTACCACATGAGGTTCATAAAAGCTTGGGGCATGGTGCATAAAATTGATAGCAAGACGCTAGGACACAATAATTCCATTCCTCTTGAGCCTTATCTCCGGTGGGTACGATATCGCGCCCAAAGCCTCATGATGCCTTACCCTGCTGTCCTACCAGTAAATCTGGAGCCGACTATTGAAGGAGATGTTACTTCACTTGGTCATCATCCTGACATGCCAACCGATCATGAAGAGTTACAGAAGTCCTGGGTTCAACTCAAAGAGGAGCGGGACACGTTTGAATTTCAGTTCTATGATAGCGAGAAGAAGGTCCTGGAGCTCACTAGGCTACTTCAAGAATAAAGAAACATAAACTCCTACATCACGCCAAAGAGGATGCGCTTCTGGGAGACCTAGTTTCTTTTTTGCTTTAAGTTTTATTTTGTTTAATTTTAAGCCTAAAAGGCATTCTTTGTAACAATTCGAACTTATTAATGCAATTAACGTGTGCTTCTTTTGGTTAAACAAATTTGAGCCTTTTAAGAATCCTTGAAATCATTGCATACGCATCCCATTCATAGCATCACATAAACAGGTACCATTACAGGTTTCTCATCTTCTTCTCTGTTTATTTCAGCAGAAATGTCTTCCGAACAAAGCATCAAGGATCTCCAGGAACAAAATGCCCAGTTCCAACAGATGTTCATAAATTTGGAAAAAGGGCAGGAGGATCTGAAGGCCCTTATCCTGAAGGAGAAGAAGAAAAAGAAGAAGGTCATCGGTATTCTGAATATGGGCAGAAGGTTCAGGGGGCCGTTGAAGCAGCAAGTCGACCTGACCTCTTCATCCAAAGAAGGGGAGAATCAAGAAGACGAGACAAGGGAAAAGGACCCCAGTCCTGAAGTTTCTGACAATGACACATATTACAATGATGAGCATTATCCTCCTACTGAGGATAGATACAAGCAATGGAAGATTGTTTGAGCGCTATGGAAGTCAAGAGGATACATGGGTTGGATTTTGAAGAATTGGGATTGGTGTCGGGGTGGTCATCCCGCAGAAGTTCAAGGCTCCAATTTTTTCTAAGTACGATGGGGTGTCTTGCCCAAAACTCCATCTCTGTTCCTACGTCAGAAAGATCCAGCCCCACACCGCTGATAGAAATTTGTGGGTTCACTTCTTTCAAGACAGTCTGTAAGGGACTCAGCTTGAATAGTTCTACCAACTGGAGAGAGCCAATGTCCGAAATTGGGAAGACCTGGCAGCTGCTTCTTATAAGCAGTATCAGTATAACACCGACCTTGCTCCTACTCGTACTCTCCAGAGTATGTCCATGGGTGCAAGTGAAGGCTTTAAGGACTATGCATAGAAGTGGAGAGACTTGGCTGGAAGAGTCCAACCCCGTTGTCTGATAGGGAGTTGGTCGATATGTTTCTGGGAAAGTTATCTGGTCCATTCTTTAATCATTTAATCGGCAGCTCGTCAGCTGGTTTCACCGAGCTGATCCTAACTGGAGAGAAAGTAGAAGCTGGGATTCATAGTGGTAAAATACAAAAGGATTCCTCTTCGAGTTCGGAAAAGAAGTCTTTTACTGGTAAGAAGGAAGCCAATGCCATCTATAGCCCGAGAAGCCAAAGCAGAGCTGAACACCGTTAGACAGTAAGTGTCGTAATGATACCTAGGCCTACAGTTGCACCACAACGCAACAATCAACAAAGGGTGGAAAGACCACAACGACAGTTTACCCGGATCAACATGACGTTGGCTGAAGTTCTACCCCGTCTGCTAAGATCCAACTTGGCGACCCTAAAAGAGGCTCACAAGAATCCAAACACCACATTCCCTGATATAATCCAAATGCTCGATGTGCCTATCATTCTGAGAGTCATGGCCACAAAACCAACGACTGTTGGGCTCTGAGAAATAAGGTACAAGATCTGATCGAAGCCAAGGAGATTGAGTTTGTTGCTCCGGAAAAGCCCAACGTCATAGTTGCTCCCATGCCTAAGCACGATCGTGGAGTTAATATTGTGGATACCGATCTGTTTGTGACCTTGGTGGATGAAGTTTTTACTCGTCTTATGACGCTTAAGAAGAATTTGTTGTCGGTCGGTTTATTTCCGGGTTATGGTGAAGGTTGCCACATGTGTTCATTTCTACCTTCTGGTTGCCATTTGCTGAAGTCAGGTGTTCAGCGCCTGATGGACAGCAAAGAAATTTTGTTCGAGAAAACATTGATTCTCATTGTTCCATTTGAAGACATTGCTATTATAACCATTTCCGCCAATCCTTCCAAGGTATCCTCGAGAAGACCTGTTAGGATTACATCTGTTCCAAGAGTTGCTCCGCTAATAATCACCGTTCCTGGTCCTGTCCTGTATGCCTTAGACAAAGCTGTCCCCTAGAATTATGGTGCCGATGTGTACTATCATGGCATCAAACAAGATCTGAAAAATGAAGAGGTTGATCCTAATGTCAGTAACATTGTCGGGACCAGTAAGGTTACCCGAAGTGGAAGGGTTTTCTCTCCCGAGATTTCTCGAAGACTGTCAATAGGCATATTGTTATTTCGTCTGCTACTCCTGTTGGTACATCAACTAATACTCCTGTGTTTACTCCAATTATCACTCCCGCCGTCGAGTCATTTGGGACCCGAGGCAAAGAAGTTATAGGTGAGCCTGCCCAGATGGAGGCACCTAGAAAAATTGTCGTGGAAGCCTCTAAGCAAGAGATAGAGGAAATACTGAAAATAATCAAAAAGAGCGACTACAATATGGTCGAGCAGCTGGAGCAGACCCCCTCAAAGATATCCATGTTGTCCCTGTTGTTATGATCTGAGGCCCATGCGAAGGCTTTGATTGCATTCCTCAAGACTGCGCATGTGCCGCAGGAGACCTCAGCTTATCAATTCAAAGATTGTATGGCTAGCCTGACTGCTGACAATGGGCTAGGTTTTTCAGATGCAGACTTGACACCAAAGGGGATGAAGCATAATGATGCTCTGCATGTCTCAATTGAATGCAGGGGCACCACTATGGCTCATGTGCTGGTAGATACTGGGTCTTCGCTGAATGTTCTGCCTAAGAAGGCATTGGACCAGTTGGACTGTGAGGGCTTAACCTTAAAGCCTAGTAACATTATGGTGAGGGATTTTGATGGGTCTAAGAGAATGGTGCATAGGGAAGTGGACATCCCCGTCAAAGTAGGTTCCCAAACTTTTGAGTCCACTTTCTATGTAATGGACATCCGGCCGTCAAACTCTTGTTTGTTGGGTCGTCCCTGGATCCATGAAGCTGGGTACGCTGCACCAAATACTGAAGTATCCAGTAAAAGGGAAGATTGTCACTGTGCGTGGTGAGGAGGAGTATATGGTGAGCCACCTTAATTCCTTCAGGTACATAGACATGGACGGTGAATTCATAGAGACTCCTTGCCAGAACTTTGAAGAGGTTCCCCAGATCTTGGCATCGGCTGAAACTACTACCAACAAACCTCCCCTGAAGATGGCTTCTCTCAAAGACGCCAGAGCAGTGGTTGAAGAAGGTGGGTATACCAATTGGGGACAACTCCCTGATTTTACTCACAAACTGACAAGTTTGGACTGGGCTTTACTTCAGGAGCTCAAATGGTTGTTCGACACGCTCGGGCTGGAGGACCTCCCCTACGCATCAGCAATCAGGGAATTAATGCCATTGAAGACAGCGAGGAAGACTCATACATTGACAGCTGGATCTACCCAACTACCAACGGTGGACCGAGTAACTAGACGGCTAGGGACTTTATACCAGTTTCTTTTATTCTGCAGTAATTGTCTTACTTGTTTTGAGATTTGTAATAAACAAACTCTACAACTTTGTGTCTTGCCCGAGGCACATTGGCTTTGTTTGTGAGGGCTATTATTTGTCATTTTATATATCATCAATAAAACATTAGACGTTCCCTACATACAAATTTTGAGCTCTTTATTTTTCTTTTCTGTTTTCACTTTATCAAAATAGCTATGCTCTTACACACACTCACGTATCATACTGCAGATCCATATCCACTCTGGATCCCATTGATAACAGCTTTGCTACTGTCCGTTATGACTTCAAAAATCCGATCAACCAAGCCGAAGACGAAGGTGAGGATAATCGTGAAGTGCCTGGAGAACTTGCTAGACTATTACAACAGGAAGAAAGGGCTATACAACCTCATGAAGAGCCAGTTGAGACGATAAACCTGGGCACGGAGATAGACAAAAAAGAAGTCAAGATCGGCACAAATCTGGAAGTTAAGATCAAACAGCGGTTGATACAAATGTTGCACGACTATGTTAAGATGTTTGCCTGGTAATACGAAGACATGCAAAGCTTAGACACTGATATTATGGTTCATCGTCTGCCGACCAAAGAAGATTGTCCTCCGGTTAAACAGAAGGTCCGTCGTATGCGCCTTGAAATGTCAGAGAAGATCAAGGCAGGGGTCATGAAGCAGTTTGACGCAGGTTTCTTAGTTGTCACTTCCTATCCACAGTGGGTTGCTAACGTCGTTCCGGTACCTAAGAAAGACGGTAAGGTACAGATGTGTGTGGATTACAGAGATCTGAACAGGGCAGGCCCCAAGAATGACTTCCCACTTCCTCACATTAACGTTCTGGTTGATAACACCACGTAGCACAAAATCTTCTCCTTCATGGATGGTTTCTCTGGCTACAACCAAATCAATATGGCTCATAAAGACATGGAGAAGACAACCTTCGTCACACAGTGGGGGACCTTCTACTATAAGGTGATGCCTTTTGGGTTTAAGAATGTTTGGGAAACTTATCAGCGTGCCATGGTCACTCTGTTCCACAATATGATTCACCACGAGATCGAAGTTTATGTTGATGACATGATAGCCAGGTCTCAAACTGAGGAAGAGCACCTTGATCATCTACAAAAGTTGTTCGACAGGTTGAAGATATACAAGCTAAGGTTGAATCCGAACAAGTGCACCTTCGGGGTAAGGTCTGGTAAACTTCTGGGTTTCATTATCAGCGACAAAGGCATCCAATTAGACCTTACGAAGGTAAAAGCCATACAAGAGATGCCGGATCCCCATACAGAGAAGGGTGTTAGAGGTTTCTTGGGACGCTTGAATTATATTGCCAGGTTCATTTCACATCTAACTGCTACTTGTGAGCCCATCTTCAAGCTTCTGAAGAAAGATCAAGTGGTAAAGTGGAATGATGAATGCCAGACCGCTTTCGAAAGAATCAAGGAATACCTTCAAGAACTACCAATTCTTATGCCTCCGGTTGAAGGGAGACCTTTAATATTGTACTTAACAGTGCTAGACAATTCAATGGGGTGTGTGCTGGGGAAGCATGATGAGTCTGGTCGAAAAGAGCACAAAATATACTACCTTAGCAAAAAGTTTAGCGACTGTGAGACACGATACTCACTGCTCAAGAAAACTTGCTGCACTTTGGCTTGGGCTTCTCGTTGACTAAGACAGTATATGTTGACCCATACTACTTTGTTGATATCTAAGATGGATCCAATCAAATACATCTTCGAGAAATCCGCTCTCTCTAGAAGAATAGCAAGATGGCAGATGATCTTAACCGAGTACGATATACAATATACAACCCAGAAAGCAATCAAGGGGAGTGTATTGGCTGATCATTTGGCTCATCAGGCCGTGGATGACTACCAGTCCATGAATTTTGATTTCTCGGATGAGAATATTATGCTGGTGACTGACTATGAAGGACTTGGACCAGATGAAGGACCCGAAGAGGGATCCCGATGGACTATGGTCTTTGACGGGGCTTCAAACGCACTTGGTAATGGCATCGGCGCCGTAATCATATCTCCTGAGGGCTGTCATACTCCTTTCACCGCCCGACTATGTTTCAAATGCACTAACAACATGGCGGAGTATGAAGCCTGTATCATGGGTCTCAAGGCTGCTATTGACCTCAGGATCAAGTTCTTGGAAGTTTTCAGGGATTCAGCCTTGGTAATAAGTCAGATCAAAGGCGAATGGGATACGAAGCATCCGAATCTCATCCCATACAAAGAGTACATGTTGACATTGCTCCCACACTTTGAGGAGGTAACTTTTGAACATTTCCCGCGAGAGGAGAACCAGTTAGTGGACGCGCTAGCTACCATGTCTTCTATGTTCAAAGTCAGGTGGGACAATAAAGATCCCCAAATCACCATTGAGAGGTTGGATGAACCAGCACACTGCTGTGAAATTGATACTAAAGAGGTAGCAGATAAACCCTAGTTTCACGAAGTCAAGAGGTATCTCGAAGGGGCATCTGTCAATGATAAGAAGTTTCTGAGAAGGTTCGCCGCGAAAATTCTTCCTCAGTAATGGAATCCTCTACAAGCACAATCATTACTATACCTTACTACGGTGTGTAGACAAGAGCGGAGCAGAGAGGATTATGACAGATCTACATGAAGGTACCTTCGGAACCCATTCCAGTGGACATACCATGGCTAAGAAGATCCTACGGGAAGGATATTACTGGTCCACTATAGAAGCAAATTGTTATAAGCACTCCCGAACTTGTCATAAGTGCCAAATCTATGCTGATAAGGTGCATGTGCCTCCAATTCCCTTGAACGTCTTGACAGCTCTGTGGCCCTTTGCAATGTGGGGAATTGACATGATCGGAGAAATCAGGCCCACTGCTTCCAATGGACATTGCTTCATTCTAGTGGCCATTGATTACTTCACGAAGTGGGTTGAGGCGGCCTCTTTTGCTACTGTGACCAAGAACATTGTGGCGCGGTTTATCCGACATAATCTAATTTGTCGGTATGGTGTGCCAGAGAGAATTATTACTGACAATGGTACGAATCTCAACAACACAATTATCACTGATCTTTGTAAACAGTTCAAGATACAACATCATAACTCTTATCCCTACCGGCCGAAGATCAATGGCGCTGTTGAAGCGGCTAACAAGAACATCAAGAAAATTGTACAGAAGATGACGGTGACATACAAAGACTGGCGTGAGATGTTACCATTTTCCCTTCATGGATATCGTACCTCAGCACAGACATCGACAGGGGCAACACCGCACTCTCTGGTATATGGCATGGAGGCAGTCCTACCCATCGAAGTCCAGATACCTTCTCTCAGGATTATGAAGGATATAGGTTTGAACAAAGACGACTAGATCCAAACTCGACTTGATCAGTTAAATCTAATCGATGAGAAGAGCTTACTGCTATCTTCCATGGTCAGACGTATCAAAAGTGAACGATCAATGCTTTTAACAAGAAAGTCAGACGTCAAGAATATCAAGTCAGGGATCTAGTGATCAAGCGCATCATACTGCCGCAAGGTGATCCCAGAGGAAAATGATTCTAACCACCATGGACGGTGACGACCTTCCCCACACTGTCAATGCAGACATAGTGAAAAGATACTATGCCTAATCAAAAACCCGCTAGGTTGACTGGCCTAGGCAAAAATAGGGGCTTCCCGGCGAACCAATAGGGTTCGGGCAAAAATAAGGGATGAAAATGAAAAAATCTGTACACCCGGCAAGCCAAAAACCTGAAAAGGCGGCTTGTGCAAAAAAGGGTATCCCGGTGGACTGAAAACCCGAAAGGGCAGTCCAGGAAAAAGTTAGGGATGTAAAGCGTATCACTATGTCTCATTGGATCACTTTGCGACCAGACTTCAGTATCAATTATCAAGCTCGAACGGCATCGATCAACCTAATCAACTTCAGACAAACAACAAAGTGATGAGACGCTCGAAGACATAGGGGCAATAGCAGAGTTGGAACTCAATGGGATTGTTTCACATAGCTTTTTTCTTTTACACAAATTTGTATAACTTCTATTTTTACGGCGGCGTTCTCTTACTAGAACGTCAGCCTCCTTGTACAAAAATTCCTATTACAGGCCAACTTCAAAAATCAATATAAAATCATTTTCATAAGAAACTTTGAGTTTTTCCCTTCTGCTGTTTTGTTTTACGAGAACGTCCAATGATTTATTCTTGACATGCATTTGAATATGATTGCTGCTCACAAATATTTACATAAGAAACAAAAAGACAATTACTCGTAATTCCAGAAATAAGGGCAAAACACAAGAAGTCTCAAACCCGACATTTACTCTGCCCAACAGGTATCGGGACAGCGACAGCTTTGAAGCACAATCATCAATGCATACACTCCCCACAGAGTAAAAGTATTCAAAAGAATTGATGTCGGCTTCACCAAAATAGGAAGTAATCTCCCCAGCCAAGTTCCTTCAGAAAATTGGCATCTATATTCCCCGGCCAAATTTCATAATCGCGAGCGGGTCAGTAAATTTTATCTCCCAAGTAGATTTTATTTCTCTGGATGCGGAAGCTCAATCCCCAATAGAGCTCATTATTTCAGCTACGGAAATTCACTTTCCAAGTTATTCCCCGCAGAGTTATTCTCAAACAGAATCTCTCCCTGACAAAATATTCATAAATAACAAAGGTAAATCTCAAGCATAGTCATTTCCGTTCACCATCCCTGGCGGAAGTAGAAGAACGACAATTCTCTACAACAGTTAGGAATGCTATATTCTCCAGCAACGGTCAGGGATTTATTTTCCAGACTCGGACATACCCCAATAGCATTTCATGTTCATACATCATGACATGCGAATACATATCGCATACAACATAATCTCATTTATTTTGAGAACATCATCCCACCATGCATTTCATGCATCGCATATAATTAACCCTGTTATATTTTCAGGAAGGACAATTATCTCCAACAATCCCATTAGTTATACAGGTCGCGTCTGTGGACAAATAATGGAAACTCAGTTCCCGAAACCAAACAGGTCAACTAATCTACACTATCGCTTTGAAGTAACCCTACTATCCAGGTTGCTTCCTATAAGCCCTACCATCCAGGCTTTCACCTTGAAGTAACCCTACTATCCAGGTTCCTTCTTATAGCCCTACTATTCAGGCTCTCATTTCGAAGTAACCCTACTATCCAGGTTCCTTCTCATAGCCCTACTATCCAGGCTCTAATTTCGAAGTAACCCTACGACCTAGGTTCCTTCTCATAAGCCCTACTATCCAGGCTTTCATTTCGAAGTAATCCTACTATCCAGGTTCCTACTCATAGCCCTACTATCCAGGCTCTCATTTCGAAGTAACCCTACGACCCAGGTTCCTTCTCATAAGCCCTACTATCCAGGCTTTCATCTCGAAGTAACCCTACTATCCAGGTTCCTTCTTATAAGCCATACTATCCAGGCTTTCATCCCGAAGTAACCCTACTATCCAGGTTCCTTCTCATTTCGCTACTATCCAGGCTCTCATTTCGAAGTAACCCTACGACCCAGGTTCCTTCTTATAAGCCCTACTATCCAGGCTTTTATTTCGAAGTAATCCTACTATCCAGGTTCCTTCTCATAGCCCTACTCTCCAGGATCTCATTTCGAAGTAACCCTACGACCCACGTTCCTTCTCATAAGCCCTACTATTCAGGCTTTCATCCCGAAGTAACCCCACTATCTAGGTTCCTTCTCATAAGCCCTACTATCCAGGCTTTCATTTCGAAGTAACCCTACTATCCAGGTTCCTTCTTATAGCCCTACTATTCAGGCTCTCATTTCGAAGTAACCCTACGATCCAAGCTCCTTCTCATAAGCCCTACTATCTAGGCTTTCGTCCCGAAGTAACCCTACTATCCAGGTTCCTTCTCATAAGACCTACTATCCAGGCTTTCATCCCGAAGTAACCCTACTATCCAGGTTCCTTCTCATAAGCCCTACTATCCAGGCTCTCACTTCGAAGTAACCCTACGACCCAGGTTCCTTCTCTCTTATCTCCAAACACCAGTCTACAACACCGTAAGACCTGGACCTGGCCAGATACGGTCAATTTTACAATTCCCCAAGAAGTCACTGTGCAGTCTGGACCCTGACCAGATATGCAATTTATCTCCACTTCCTCAATTAGGAGTTAATTCCCGAGTAGAGTAATGGACAGCTAAAGCTTCTATACTCTATTTCCCAGGACATAAATCAACATTCCCCGACGAAGTCCTCCTCAATGATAGGTACAGGAATTCTCGCGAAGGCATCTCTTATGCAACCGATATCTTTTCTGGATGGCATCTTTAAGCCCATCTCTGACGATTCTATGTTGACTTCCAAATGACATCTATAAGCCTATTCCCGATATCACCAATCAGTATCACTTCATGCGAGTGCAAATTTCTGGGCACTTTAGTGTTCAATCATCTTCCACCTTCAGATCACGAAAGGAAGACCGGCCAATCTACATCCTCAAGTTTAAGAAGATTGAACAGGGGCAGTTGTTGTACCCCAAAATTTTCCCTCTCATTTTACTCAGCATATGTTCATTGAGATCCTCAACTTACTCAAGGATGCCCAAGAGTTGACCAGACAAACTCCCTCCTAAAGTAATGAACCTCCAATTAGGGTTTCCATTTTCATCAAGATGGGTGAGATCCAAAGGCCTCATATGCTCTCCATAGGCCTCATATGTTCTAAAGACCCTCCATGTCAAATTTCAAGCCTTGCACAAGAAGTTTGCTCAGTCAGTTGCTCAGATGCTTGAAAATCAACTGTATTAGGTCAAAAGTCAACTGTGACCCACATACAGTGAAACTTCAAGATTTTTGGTCAACATCAACATTTTGAAGTGATATCCATCATTTGATCAAGGGTTGAATATGATTCCCAAAAGAATGCTCCTAATTCATCAAAACTCAAAAGTTTCTAAATTAGGGTTTCTCAAGAAAAGTCAACCAAACTTTGACCAAGCATAACTTTCTCATACTTTATTAGAAACTTATCATACAAGGCTCATTTTGAAGGGAATTAAATTTCCTACAACTCATCTTCATCCCTCAAGTTCAAAAAATGCACTCATAAAAAGATATGAATTTCTACATCATAGGTCCTTTTGAAAAGTCAACAAAAATACCTTTTGGGTCAAAGCTTCTTACATGAACATGGAAGATCCAATTGAGATGAAACCAAAGAGGTTGTTTAGAGGACATCTTAAGCTTTCTTAAAAGTTCAATAACACCCTCTTAGGGTCAAAATTGAAGTATATATGCATTGTCAAAGTTAACCATTTTAGAAAATTGTCAAAAATCAACAATGCCCAAAATTGCATCTTTTGTCAAATGGGCCACACTTTTTATGCTTGCATCTCACCTCCAACATAGTCCATGACCCAAATCAGAAGCCATATTTTATTTTCCGTATTTATTTATTTTATTTTGATTTCTATTTACTAAAAATCATATTAAATCAAATGAATAACAAAAATAACAAAGATTGTTTTGCTGATCTGATTTTGATGAAGATCAAATCTAATTGAGCTGGCCTAATCAAGCCAAATCAAATCAAGGCAAAAAAGGTATGATTTGGTCAAGTTTGGAATGAAAGAATATGGTTTAAAGATCAAATATTTTATCCATCAATCCCTAAGATTGGATCCAAAATTGTTAACCTAATTAGACTCAATACATATACTGAGTTTTGTTGGAACCTTAGAGGAAGGAGAGAGAGGCGCAGCTGCTCAAAAGATACCATGTACACATGCTTGAATTTTAAGAAAAAGTGATCATTGAATTTTGGTTTTGAGGTAGATTCAAGAGGTTCTAAAGGTTGCAACGCATTCCTGGAGACACACTGAAACTAACTGCATTATTTTCAAGTGTCAAAACTCTCAGAATCACGACCAATCCGATCACGGTTTGCATCTTCTTTTCAAAAATGATTACAATCATACATGCATTATAAATACTTTTTGATCATGCATTCTTGTTTGTATGGATGTTTAGAACATGTTTGAATGGTTTAATTGATGTTCTGATGCATATACTGATGATTACCATGATTCGGGTTTAAGAAGCCATTTTGGGGCTTCTCTATACAGGTAAAATGATGCCAAGAAAATGATGCCATGATACTCGTGAGATCAAGATGAGTTGATTGGGGCATTTAGAATTAATTTATCAAGCGTTGTATGGATTTTTGAAGTTTGCAGGTTTATGGCTATGGAGTTTTGACCCTAGGTATAGATCTGATACCTAAGACGACGGACAAGGAAGAAGATGATGAGTTGTCACCCTCCCACTGGGCCATTTGAATAATCGCGCGTTTTTCTGACCATCCACTTTGTTTTACATATTATGATTTAATGTTATTATTATAACAACTAACCAACGCAGCACAGATGGCAGGGGTAGAAACATGTGAAGCAAGGGACCTGGGTTCGATCCCAGGTCCAAATGTTTTCTTATTTTCTGACCATTTAAATGCATATCCAGCGTGCCTCATGACTTAGCGCCTATCGTGTACCCCCCCAGATCTCAGCCCTGAGATCCATCATCAGACCAAATCTCACGTTCCAATGTTGAGGGACTACCATGCATCATCAGAGGGGGGAAGCACATGATCTGGCGTAGGATTGAGCTCAGTATGCAATGGGCCTAACAAAAATCAGAAGCGCACCCCCTGGGTTGCTTATGCAGGCCCAATTTCACCTTTTTTTATTTAAATTCTTTTTCTTATTATTTATTAATTATGTCTTTTTTAAATAACTCAAAAAAAATCATATGTTCTTTTATTTAACCAAAAAATAATCATAAAAAACATCAAAATCTTTTTTTCACAAAAATATTTTTATTAATTAATCAGTTTAATTAAATTTAGGTAATATAATGTTTTTTTTATTATAATTCAAAATAATTAGAATTAGGGTTTAATTATGTACTTAACCTAATTTTTTCCTCAAAAACAACATACATATATTCTAAAATTAGATTTTTAGGTCGTCTAGTTATTTCTCGCATTTAATTTGCCGCACGCTTTTAATTTTCCCTTTTTATTACTATTGTAACTGCTCTGAGTTTGTAATAGATTTAGATAGGATTTTAATTCCGCATTTTATTATCAGTCAAAAATAATTATGTATCTGCCCAAAGCCTTGTAATAATTAGGACTCTAACTTCTCGCATTTTAATTTCCGCAAACTATAAACTGCTTAGATGTATGTATAGGATTGTATGGAATGACGAATTGAAATTAAAACAGTAGAAAACCCTAATTGTGCAAAGATGATTAACTGAAAAAATACACCTGCACATGCTCACTCCTAAGGTTTACTCCACTCTAGTATCCTTTGATAAACGGACATGAAGTATAGGGAATGTTAGTGGTCGTCCTCTAGTCCCAAAAGATCTAAAATGACCCTTTCGGATGTTGCCTCGGAAAAAGATATTTAAGGCTTTAGGATGATTACTAAAATTTCCTAACATTGCTTTTGTGGTCGTATTTGTCCCTTCAAACGTCCCTTAAAACTCCAATGACGGTGCTACCTATTCCTTAATAATAGGATAGAGCTGTCTAAAGGAAAACGAACAGACTTTTTTCGAGTAGGTAGATTAGTTCCTAGGTACTTGCTCAAACAAAACTTTTCACACAAACACTTTTCAATACAATTTTCAAAACAATTTCGTCACACTCTTGAGGACTGATACAAGGGTTATCACGAAGTTAAACAAAAACTTTTTAAAACACATACAAGCAATTTAAAAATGAGCAAGTATCTAAGAGCCCGTAGATAACTACGAATGGAAAGGATGCTAACACCTTCCATTTCCATAATCTAACCCCCGTACTCAGAAACATCTCGAAAAAGGTTTTTTCTGTTCTTTTTCAGTTTCCTTTGATTGGATAAAATAAAAGTCGGTGGCGACTCTTGCTTACCGCGACATATGCGAATATAAAATGCAAACTAGTATTAACAGTCGGTTCTGCCATCGTATCACACCATCCGAACAAGGAGCTGTACAGGAAGGCTAAAGCAAAAATCTTCCACGAGGGATAACTCAGTGAGGAAATTGAAAGAATATACCCTTTCTGCTTAAGGTTGGCACTCTATTGGAGAGAGGACAACACAACTCTGCAAAACAGGGTTATATGTCAACAAATATATTAACAAATGTTAATGAACAATGATTTTACAACTTTAGCTATGCATGATGTATGTATAAATGTATGAGTGTTATCGTGCGTATGCTGACAAAACAGATATACAACACTGGAAGTAACTAGGAAAAACTAACTCGGGCACAAACAACACTCGGCTAAATCACATCCAAGATGATCATTCCATAATAAAAATAAGCACCAACTGAGGAAGAAAAATCCTACTTCGCGGCTTAACTTCACTGGGAAGGAACATAATCCGGAAGTAAACAAATCATAGAGACATAATAGTACAGATACAGGGATAGAACATCCTTCTCCAGGCTTCATCAGGGAAACAAATGTTTTCAAAAGTAACGCTCTTACTGGGGATTGCAAAACCAATCTCAAGTAAAGTAGATGGACACCAAATTATTAAAACATTCACTGGGGAATTCAGGCCCACTTCATTGGGGAGGTTAACACCACATCCTTGTCAGGGAAAACCAATATACATTCTTCACTAGAGAAACCAGAGACCTGTGTTCTTCAAGAGTGATTATGGTACCGATTTCTCTGGAAAAATAACTTCCATTAGACTGAACGAAAACTTCACTGGAGAAATATATTATTAAAACTTTACATCATGAAAACTAAGACAAGGAGGAGAAATAAATACAAACTTGGACGAGGATACCAAAGTCTCGAACCCGATACGGAGAATCATCCTGAGTAAACTTTCTCGAGGGGAACAAAAACTTCTTAAAACAACTGGAGTTTGTCCATTTCTGGGATCACCATTTTTGTTATTTTTTTTTCGCATCACAAATTCTAAAGTAAAAGAAAATTGTAAATTATTTTTGAAAAATAAATTTTGTTATTTAATCTTTTTGCTTTGAAAGTTATTATCAACAATAAATGGAGTCTTTGCAAGCTAAAGAAAATAAGAAACACAAAGAGTTGGGTAACAACTCAAACTTTATTAACAGAATGGTAGTCTGCGAACGGCAAGACTCCATAGATGATTACAAAGTTTGGAAAATGGTAATATATAATGGAAAAGATACATTGAGATACAATGACAACTATCCCCTCTAACAACTTTTGAAATCCTGAGCAGCAACTTTTGTTGAAGTATGATGAGAATCAGAGAAGATTGTTGCTCCAATGATCAAATCTTGTCTGATGTAGTTACTTTCCAAGAAAGTCTCTAACTTTTGCCTAAGCTGCCCTTGCGGGTTTTCAACTTAGCGGGAATTTTATTCTTTTTATGTCTCTAATTTTTTCCTAGACCTCCCTTTCGGGTTTTCGGCCTACCGAGACGCTCTTTTTTTCCTAATCTGCCCTTTCGAGTTTTCAACTTAGCGAGTTTTTCTTTTACTTCTTTAGGCGAAGTATTTCTTGACTGCATCAGCATTCATGGGACGTGGGAACTCCTCGCCATCCATAGTTTCAAGAATTAATGCACCGCCAGAGAAGGCTTTCTTGACAACATATGGGCCTTCAAAGTTGGGAGTCCACTTGCCCCTAGAATCAGTGTTGAAAGACATGATCTTCCTCAGCACGAGGTCACCTTCTCTGAATTCACGAGGTTTGACCTTTTTATCGAAATCTTTCTTCATTCTTTTCTGATATAACTGCCCATGACATAAAGCTTTCATTCTCTTCTCCTCGATCAAATTCAATTGGTCAAATGGGTTTTGGACCCATTCAGCTTCAGTCAACTTGGTTTCCATTATCACACACAAAGAGGGAATCTCAACCTCGATTGGGAGTACCGCTTCCATTCCATACACCAGGGAGAACGGGGTTGCTCCTGTTGAAGTGCAGGCAGATGTTCGATATCCATACAAAGCAAAAGGGAGCATTTCATGCCAATCCTTATAAGTAACAACCATTTTCTGGATAATCTTCTTGATATTCTTATTAGCAGCTTCAACAGCCCCATTCATCTTTGGCCTGTACGGAGATGAATTGTGATGGACAATCTTGAATTCTTCACACAGTTATGTCATCATTTTATTGTTCAAATTCGAGCCATTGTCGGTGATAATTCTGCTCGGTACACCATACCGACATATAAGGTTATTCTTGATGAAGCGCACAACCACCTACTTAGTAACATTGGCATATGAAACAGCCTCCACCCACTTGGTGAAATAATCAATTGCTACCAAGATAAATGGTGTCCATTGGAAGCTTTGGGTTCTATCATCCCAATCATGTCAATACCCCACATAGAGAACGACCACGGGGAGGAAATCACGTTGAGAAGTGTCGGAGGCACATGGACCTTGTCCACATAAATCTGGTATTTATGAAACTTCTTTGCAAATTTATAATAATCATATTCCATTGTCAGCCAATAGTAACCTGCCCTTAGCATCCTTTTAGCCATCGAATGTCCATCGGCATGAGTGCCAAATGAACCTGCATGAACCTCATGCATTAACATGATTGCTTCGTGTCTATCCACGCATCAGAGCAAGACCATGTCATAATTTCTTTTATACAACACATTTTCACTGAGGAGGAAATTTCCTGCCAATCTTCTCAATGTCTTTTTATCTTTATTCGATGCACCAATCAGGTATTCCCGAGTCTGGAGAAAATTCTCGATATCATAATACCAAGGCTTCTCATCTGCTACCTCCTCTGTTGTAAACACATGATTCGAGGTATATCATTCCAAGTATTTACTTGATACATAGAAGCCAGAGTTGCCAGAGCATCCGCCATCTGATTTCCATCTCTTGGAATATGATGGAATTCAACTTTGTTAAAGAAGGGTAACAATCTTCTGGCATAATCTTTGTAAGGGATCAAGCCGGGGTGATGAGTATCCCATTCTCCTTTAATCTGATTTATTACCAAATCTAAATCTCTATACACATCTAGAACTTTAATTCTGATATCAATAGCTTCTTCGAGACCCATGATGCAAGCCTCATATTCTGCCATATTATTAGTATAATCAAATGTTAACCTTGCGGTAAAAGGAATGTGCGATCCATGTGGAGTGACAATCACAACACCAATTCCTTTACCATAAGAATTCACAGCTCCGTCAAATATCATACTCCAACGAGATTCAGGGTCACGACCTTCCTCAGGCAATGGTTCATCACAATCTTTCACTTTCAGGAACATTACATCCTCATCGGGGAATTCATATTCTACAGACTGATGATCCTCCACTGGTTGGTGAGCAAGATAATCTGCCAACACATTGCTTTTAATAGCTTTTTGAGTGTGGTATTCGATATCATATTCAGATAGCAACATCTTCCAGCGGGAAATTCTCCCAGTAAGAGAAAGCTTTTCAAAAATGTACTTGATTGGATCTATTTTAGAGATCAACCAAGTAGTGCGATTCAACATATACTGTCGTAAATGCTTTGCCGCCCAGGCCAAAGCACAACATGTCTTTTCTAGCATGGAATACCGCGACTCATAATCAATGAACTTTTTACTGAGATAATAAATGGTGAACTCTTTCTTCCCTGTTTCATCCTGTTGTCCCAGAATACAACCCATGGAATTATCTAACACTGTCAGATACATAATCAACGATCTTCCTTCGACGGGAGGGAGCAAGATATGAGGTTCAAGCAGATATTCTTTAATACTTTCAAATTCCCTTTGGCAGTCATCCGTCCACACACAACCTTGACCTTTCTTTAGCAACTTAAAGATTAGTTTACATGTTGCAGTCATGTGGGAAATGAATATGGAAATATAATTCTAACGCCCGAGGAACCCTCTGACTTGTTTTTCAATTCTTGGCACTGGCATCTCTTGAATTGCTTTGAATTTATTAGGGTCAACTTCAATTCCTTTCTGGCTAACAATGAAACCCAACAATTTCCCTAATCGAACACCGAAGGTACATTTATTTGGATTCAAATGGAGACAATACTTCCTCAAATGCTGAAACAAATTCAACAAATCTTCTACATGCCCTTCTTCAGTCTGGGATTTAGAAATCATATCATCAACATATACCTAGATTTCCTTGTGCATCGGATCATTGAATAGGGTTTTGATATCCCTCTGGTACGTTGCACCAGCGTTCTTCAAACCGAAGGGCATCACTCTATAATAGAATGTTCCCCAGGGTGTGATAAACGTTGTTTTTTCCATGTCCTCTGAAGCCATTCTTATTTGATTATACCCGGAAAATCCGTCCATGAACGAGAATACTTTGAATTTTGTTGTGCTATCCACTAACATATCAATGTGTGGCAATGGAAAATCATCTTTTGGACTAGCTTTATTTAGATCTCTGTAATCTATGCATATGCGAACTTTTCCGTCTTTTTTCGATACTGGGACAATATTGGAAATCCATTGAGGATACATTGACGTCACAAGAAAACCAGCATTAATCTGCTTTAGAACCTCCTCTTTGATCTTCACTGCCATATCTGGGTGAGTTCTTCCCAACTTCTGTTTGATTGGCATACACTCTGGCTTCAACGGCAAACGGTGCTCTACAATATATGTATCTAGAACAGACATATTTTGATAAGACCAAGCAAAAATATCCACATACTCTTTCAACAGCTCAATCAACCCACTCTTCACATCAGGATGCAGCAATGCTCCAATCTTGACTTCCTTCGGATCTTCTTCTGAACCCAAATTGATCACTTCCAATGGCTCTTTATATGGTTGAATGGTATTTTCCTCATGCTCAAGCAACCGTGAGACCTCTTCTGGAATCTCATCATAATCTTCTTCTTTGGCCCCATATACAGGACATTCGAAGTTGGGAGAGGGTGAAGGGTCATTGTATTCAACGGTTTTTTTAATTAATCTGCACATATGATTTATGCATCAGATCATTGAATAGGTTTGTCATATCCCTCTGGTACGTTGCACCAGCGTTCTTCAAACCAAAGGGCATCACTCTATAATAGAATGTTCCCCAGGGTGTGATAAACATTGTTTTTTCCATGTCCTCCGAAGCCATTCTTATTTGATTATACCCAGAAAATCCGTCCATGAACGAGAATACTTTGAATTTTGTTGTGATATCCACTAACATATCAATGTGTGGCAATGGAAAATCATCTTTTGGACTAGCTTTATTTAGATCTCTATAATCTATGCATATGCGAACTTTTCCGTCTTTTTTTATACTAGGACAATATTGGAAATCCATTGAGGATACACTGACGTCACAAGAAAACCAGCATTAATCTTCTTTAGAACCTCCTCTTTGATCTTCACTTCCATATCTGGGTGAGTTCTTCTTAACTTCTGTTTGATTGGCAGACACTCTGGCTTCAACGGCAAACGGTGCTCTACAATATATGTATCTAGAATAGACATATCTTGATAAGACCAAGCAAAAATATCCACATACTCTTTCAACAGCTCAATCAACCCGCTCTTCACATCAGGATGCAACAATACTCCAATCTTGACTTCCTTCGGATCTTCTTCTGAACCCAAATTGATCACTTCCAATGGCTCTTTATATGGCTGAATGGTATTTTCCTCATGCTCAAGCAACCGTGAGACCTCTTCAGGAATCTCATCATAATCTTCTTCTTTGGCCCCATATACAGGACATTCGAAGTTGGGAGATGGTGAAGGGTCATTGTATTCAACGGGTTTTTTAATTAATCTTCACATATGATTTATGCATCAGATCATTGAATAGGGTTGTCATATCCCTCTGGTACGTTGCACCAGCGTTCTTCAAACCGAAGGGCATCACTCTATAATAGAATGTTCCCCAGGGTGTGATAAACGTTGTATTTTCCATGTCCTCCGAAGCCATTCTTATTTGATTATACCCGCAAAATCCGTCCATGAACAAGAATACTTTGAATTTTGTTGTGCTATCCACTAACATATCAATGTGTGGCAATGGAAAATCATCTTTTGTACTAGCTTTATTTAGATCTCTGTAATCTATGCATATGCGAACTTTTCCGTCTTTTTTCGATACTGGGACAATATTGGAAATCCATTGAGGATACACTGACGTCACAAGAAAACCAGCATTAATCTGCTTTAGAACCTCCTCTTTGATATTCATTGCCATATCTGGGTGAGTTTTTCTCAACTTTTGTTTGATTGGAAGACACTCTGGCTTCAACGACAAATGGTGCTCTACAATATATGTATCAAGAACAGACATATCTTGATAAGACCAAGCAAAAATATCCACATACTCTTTCAACAGCTCAATCAACCCGCTCTTCACATCAGGATGCAGCAATGCTCCAATCTTGACTTCCTTCGGATCTTCTTCTGAACCCAAATTGATCACTTCCAATGGCTCTTTATATGGCTAAATGGTATTTTCCTCGTGCTCAAGCAACCGTGAGACCTCTTCTGGAATCTCATCATAATCTTCTTCTTTGGCCCTATATACAGGATATTCGAAGTTGGGACAGGGTGAAGGGTCATTGTATTCAATGTGTTTTTTAATTAATCTGCACATATGATTTATGATTGCTTTTAGAAACTGGCACAAATAACAAGTGATTATGCAGATTGAATTTCAGTTATTATTTATTTTGAAGGGTTTTTTCTGATTACCATTTTCCAAGAGCCTTTTTGGTCCTTTGGTACCTTCGCCATTGGGTCCTTGTCATTGGTTTTTTTCCTTTGTAGTTCTCAGAAACATAGGCTTGTTGCTTCATTGACTGGAACTGTCTTCGATATGCCCATTCGAATCTGCCACCGTCTTTGAAACTCTGCCATTTTATTTGCCTTTTCCTTTCCCCTTGCTTTGACTAGACTCCATCCACTTGTCTATTTGGATGTTGGATGGTGGCTTGAAGGTGACTTATCGATTCACTCTAGGGTGTGGGCTATCTGCCCTTTTTGGAATTCCTTTTGCATTGGTTACATACCTACCCTTGCTACTCCTTTGTTTGTCCCAGTATTGTGTAGAAATAATTCTTTCGAATGCTTCTGCTGCTTTTCTATCATAAACAACACTGCACCACGGGCACATCAGAACTTCTGATCCAGTCTTATGACACCTAACCAAAAATCCCATCAAGCTTTCTCCCATTTTTGGGTATGGCAGCAATTCTCTAGCATTCCTCCAGCTGTTTCCATCCCTTTCTTGGTATACTTTCTAGTATGCCATTGCCGCTCTTCGATCATTCTTTGTGCTGCACCTTGGACACATGAGTCCTTCAGGATTCTTCGTATGATAATGAAAAAGATATTCCACCAGGCTTACTTTCTGGTGCCCAGTTCGCACCCTGTCATCTTCCATCTTCAAGCGTCTTTCAATCTCCTCCATCTCTGGGGATAGCTGGTTCAAATTCACCATGTTTATTTCGAACTTGGGACCTTCAATTTTCTCCAACTCTTCGAATATGACTCTAAGACCCTCAGTAGTCTTAGATTTGACAACAACTTTGGCCTTGCCCCCAGTTTTGTTAACTTCGAACTTGGGACCTTCAGCAATTTCCAATTCTTCAAATTTGGCTCTAAGACCCTCAGTAATCTTAGGTTCGCCAACAGTTTTGGTATTTCCATCAGTAGCATTCCCTTCGAACTGGCCTATGAGACCCTCAGCAGTCTCCAACCCACGAGCCTCTTCAGATACTTTATTGAGTTGACCTTCTTTGATTTCAACAACGTCCACCTTGTTGATATCTACGGGTTCTGCAAAATTTATCTCAGCAACCTGAAGAGGATCCGCGTCGACCTTCATCTTAGGCTTCTCTCCAAACTTCAACCTTCCTTCCTTGATTTCACTCTGTATCACATCCCTGAAAAGATAGCATTGTGACGTTTTATGGCCTAAAAAATTATGATATTTACAAAAAAACCCTTTTCTTCTGTTGTTATAACGGGGGAATTTTAGCGCCAGGGGGCACTATCATCTGGACATCTTTTACTAATAAGTCAAAGATTTCATCACACTCGGTGATGTCGAAAGTATAGGCTTTCTTTGGGAATTTGTCATTCCTTTCTGGTTTGACGGGATTCTTCCCGTTCGTAGGTGCTATCCCTTTGCAAGGATAAGGTGGTCCTTGCTTTAATTCTGCTATATCTATTTCGTGCTCTTTGACCTCTGACGAGTCATCTTCGACATCTCTTTTATCTGAGCATGCTTCTACATAAGCCACTTTTTCTTTCATGTGGATTTTGTTAGCCCTTGCTTTTTCAATCTTCAAACGCTCCACTTGTCGAACCCTGTCAGCCAGTTGTGCCATGTCTCTTTTAGATATTGCGGATCTAACTTCTTTCTGATAGAGAAGTCCAATCCTCTTGCTTCCATTTCGACCAACTCGTGTTTAGGCACTTGTGTGAAACACCTCGCCTTTAACAGACGAAACCTGTTAAGATAATCATCTATAGGCTCGCTGAATTTGCGCTTAACATTTTCCAAGTCGCTTAGGCTGATTTTGGATTGACCTACATAAAATTGTTCATGAAATAATCTCTCCAAACGAGTCCAATCATGGATGGAATTTGCTGCAAGAGTTGTAAACCAAGTAAAAGCGTTTTTGGTTAGTGAACTAGGGAAATATTTAATCCTTAAATTTTCATTGTTTGCTATATCCCCTTCTTTTGTAAGATATCTAGCCACATGTTCTATGGTTGATTCACTGGTGTCACCAGAGAACTATGTGAATTTTGGCACTTTCCATCCCCTAGGTAACTCAGTTTGCTGAATGCACTCAGACAAAGGGGATATATAGTTTGGCCTTCGCATGCCAATATTTACTCCATTCTGTGCCATTATCCTTTCGACTATGGCTACTAGATTATTTTTTCCTACCATATCATCCTGTCGACACCCTTGGAGAATTTCGTCAGAGTCTTGGTTCTGATTCACCATGACCATCCTTATTCATGGTTCCTCCCTGGGGATAGCCTGTTGAAACCTATGTGGTTCTTCCCTTCGAACTGGTTGTTAGATTTCAACTTCTGGGTGTATCACTGGTTGGGCCTGGTCAATGGTTGGCTCCTCTTAAAATAGTATGCCTTGATTCTCCCTTGTCCATGTGGGTTGTGGTTGTCGAGTTGATTCTCTGGGTGTACCAAAAAAATCTGCAAGGCGCCCAATTTGCGCTGCCATCTGTTGGTTTGCTTGGGCATTCTGCAGATTCGTCTGTGTGGTGCTTTCGATTAGGGGATTAAAGATTGTACTCATTTGTTGGGCGAGTATTCCCACCATTTCGTGGTTACTATCATCCATTTGTTGCCTTAAAATTGCCTGCGTATTTGTGGTAATAGGAGGCAATTGGGCCACATATCTTGGTTGTGAATAGTTTCGTGCCATATGATTTACCCCTAAGCCTGATCCTTGTAATGGTGAGAAAGCAGATGTTAAAGGGCGTGTGTATGTCGAATTTTTATTTTGAAGTCCTGTCATGGATGTAGTTGGCATGCCATATATTGGATCTGATGTTGGGATTGTGAATCCTGGTACATAGGTTCTAGAGGCACTGCCTACTAAAGGTTTGGTTGAAACGGGAAGATTTTGGCTAGCCACAGATGTTACAAAAGGTTCATTTTGTGCGTTCGACAAAGCACTTGTATTTGGGGGTATGGTTATAGCGTTCGTAGTCGAAGGGATAATCATAGTCCCTTGACTTGTCGATGTGGCTTCGGTTGTATTCGAAGCATTTGTATTCCCTTCCGTGGGGGGGGGGGACTTGTTGTGCACTGCTAATAGGTGGGTTAGCCATTCTACTATTGTTCTGATTTTTTGTTCTAGAATCTGTGGTATTGGCTATTTTTCCACTCCTTAATTTCATGCAACGAAACAAGTTAAACAACAATTGGAAACTAGACATAGCGTCCCACTGGGCGTGCCAATTTGTTTACCCTGTAATTTGGTAAACAACCGCTGATCTTCTAAATCTCTAAAAGAAGATTCAATTACTTGTGAGATCAATCAGATTGATCTCAGGACTATTGTGTTCTAGTTTTTAGGAAAAAAGGTTTTGATGATAACTTCTTTAGACGTAGAGAATCACTTTGATATCAAACAAAGTGTTCTTATAATAACAATAAAATAGGAAACTATTCTAGACTGTAAATCATAAAGAATATAAATGACATGAAGAAATTTCATTAAATGTAAATAACTTTCTAATGTAAATATGGTGCATCATACGTACATGTCTCACTAACTCGTTTCTCTAACACTGTTACTTTGAGTATTTGAGTATATTGTACAAAGATGTGAACACCCTGAATCCTAACATCTAAGACTCCTATTTATACTAATTCGACCCTAACGGTCTTTCTATGAGATTATGCCACGTTCGACACATTTTACATGCAGACATTCTGGCATTTCCATGTTTCTTTCTGGAGAAATGCATTAGTTTGAAACTTAAACTTCCCGCTCGAAGCTTTTTTGAATTCAACAAACGTGACTGTCGAAGTACTTCACATATCTTGAAATATTATTTTCACTTTAAGTTTCCCTTCGACATATCGAATCATAAAAAATAAGCTTTATAAAATAACCTTATAAGGTCAATTTTCATGTTATTTTTAAAACATGATCCTCTCAAATCAACTTTCATATTTTTATCAAATGTCAAAATCTTCAGCTAACAACTGGTTTCACCCCGGGATCAAGCACCAAGTGATGACATATGATGTTAGGGTCGGTTCTGGGTATGCCATACGGTTTCCAAGCGAACAGATAATTATTTCTCTTCAGAATGTCAACAGTCTCAGCCTCTTCCTCTAGTGATAGACTAGTTCCCAAGTGGGTGATTTCTGAAGATTGGAGGCCCATATGAATTTCTTTAGTTTCTTCTTGAGGAGCCAGACTATCTTCTCTAGGATCTTCCCGGGGGTCAATATCGACCACATTGACTTTGAGGCTTTCTGTTTCTTCCACAACTGTAGCCTTCTTTTTAAGTTTCAGGATATCTTTGTAGCACTTTCTTTCCAGGCCTTGGTCTCCTCGTATCGTTCCTACCCAGCTCTTGCCGAGAGGGTACTTCATAGTGAGGTAGAGGGTCGATAGTTCTGACTCTAGTGCGTTGAATGATGGCCTACCGATTATGATTTTGTAGTGAGACGATGCATTGATGATCAAGTACCTTATTCTAACTTCTTTGGCATTCTCCTTTGTTCCGATTGTGGTCAGAACCAGAAGGTGTCCAAGAACCTGCACCTGCTCATCGGAGAATCTGTCAAAGGTTCCATTGAAGGGCAGCAACATTTTTAGGTCGAAGTCCATGCCTTTGAAGGATTATCAGTACATCACGTCAACTGAACTTCCAGGATCGATTAATACTCGTTTGATACTCTAATCCCTGGTCTGAACTTTAATGACCATAGGGTAATTTTCATGTGGTAAGATTTCTTTTGCATCTTCCTAGGAGAAGGTAACAACCCCAGGGTCTCCGCCTTTGTTTATCCATTCCACATGAGCCACATGTATTATATTCTGGGCATACATCTTTTGTGTTGAGCTGGTGGAGCCTCCTCCAGCAAATCTTCCAAATGTTGTATTGAGGGTGTGCCAGGTAAGCCTCGTTTCTTGGACTTCCTCTGTTGCCTCCCTTTCTTCTTTGAAGGGCATTCCGAGGTGTCATTCTCTTGGGAGGGCTTCGTTTTCCGGCTTGCTCGGAATTTCCTTTGACATAAGATATCAACTTTCCTCTTTGGATTAGCTTTTCAATTTCATTTTTCAACTGCTGGCATTCCTTAGTATGGTGTCCTCGGACTCAGTGATACGTACACCATGCCTCAGTGTCATCACCCATGATTGCATTTACTCCCTGGGACACCACGGTCTGGGAAGTAAGTTGAGGTGATTCACATCCTTCAAGATATCCTCTCTTCTGGAATTTAGAGAAGTGAGGTCTTCGTCCAAAACCAAATATCACCAGGATGATTGCTGGGGAGGTTGTTCCCGAGGTGATGCTCGATCACGAGACCTTCTTTGCTCCTTCTTCTTCCCATAACTTTCTTCCTGGGTTCTTCCTTTTTCTCTAGATTCTCTAGTTCTTTTTTCCATATTGCTTTCTTATCCCTTTACATAACACTCGTGTTGTACCCCAAAATTTGCCCTCTCCCTTCTTGATGTACATGGTTTGTGTTTCCTCATGTGCGCTCACTTGATGACAATTACTCTGAGATAGATCTCATATCCCACTAATTTAGGATGCTAAGACCTCTAAGGCTTCGTGACATCTCAAGTTGAATCCTTGCGTCGTCAAGAGAATTTTAAGCCCGCATTAGTTTAGAAGGGTCAGGTGTTTGGAGTCCAAGATTACTTAAAATTTTCTGATTGATGAAGCTACAAGGCTTTCGTACTCATACTCCTTCCAAAAAGAATCATGGTTTTATTGGCAAAGCTAAAGCATTACTGTTTAAAAATGGGTAAATACAAAGCGCGATACAAGCAATGAAAATTGTTGGATTGATACTGCAGTCAAGGCACTTATGGTTGTGATTCCTACAAAAACACAATTGGATTTCTCTCACCAATCAAAGTTTCTGGATGTTATCGTACGAATTACTTTGTGCAGTCAATTCTAGCATTTGTCGCGCGAGTTTCCTTTGGATTTCATTTTTAAAAAAAGGCCTAAAAGTTCAAAATCAAAGTGCTCTTATGGAAGATTAGGTTTTTATCTGAAGATCAAACGAGTTAAAGGAATTTTGAGAATTTGAGAAAATGGAAATTGGACTTTGTTTGGTGCACTATTGTTAAAGCAATTCTAATACACCGTTCAAGATTTATTACAATTTTTGCAAATTCATTTTGGGTTATTGAAGATTCAAGAAGTTTTAGGTTTGTGATTAAGATTTTAAATTTGATTTTGGTGCCATAAACTCTAAAGATCCAATTCTAAATTCAAGGAGTCAAAGCCCATATCATTCTTTCATCATCTGTTTCATTCTTTCGTTCAAATCAAACAATTTCTACAAAATGCCTTATCATTTTCAAATCATCCGATACATTCCTCAAACTATTGTTCAAATTAATTTCCAAATAATTACAAGATTCAAAATTCAAATTCAAATAATTTCTTCAAATACACTTAAGAGCCTACTACATTTTTTCCTATTTTTTATTACAAAACAATGCAAAAGGTGTCTCCATCATCTTCAAGCTCCTTGCCATTTTCCATTTTTTGCACATGAAACCAAAGAGAAGAAAAGAGTTAGTAGAAATTCAAAATAAACAAAATTACAATTGATTTAAATTCATCATTAGGGTGGTTTCAAGAATCAGAAGAAAGAGTTTGTTTTTATGTGCTAAGGCCTCAAATTTTCAGTTTTTATCATGGGCCAATTTCTATTGCAAATCGCAACCCATTGTTGGTTCACAATAGAGAAAAGATACAAACAAAATTCAGCCCAACATGATTTAAAAAGAATATCAATTCTGCCCAAAGGAAAGCCTCATACATAACATACGTCATGGGCTAAAAGGTGTGAATTTTGGTTCATAAAAAGATAAAGAAAAGATAAGGTAGAAAGTCAGATTTATCATCATATTTTCACGCAAAGGAATAATAACTTTCATGTTGTTTCATGTCAAAGGGAATCATGTTCCCAAGTTTACTGCAAAAGCAAGTTCTGTTCACAGTAAAGGAAAGAGGCAATTTAGTTCAAGGTACAACAAATCCAACAAGCAACTGGTATAAAACACAACAAGTACAACCATCCAACAAGTAACCGATACAATAAAGAAAAAAGTACAGCAAATGCAGAATCCAAGAACCAACAAGCAAGGTCAGAGAAGCATATACATTAATTTTGACTTGTCAAAAGTCAGAAAAAAAGTAACAAGTCATGCCCTCAAGTCAGCCCCAAGTTTGTGCAGAAAAGCAAACAAGCCAACCAATATAAAAAAGCAGCGATACTGTGGGAGAAAGGGGGCGGATAGACACAAAAAATATACAAAGAGTTTCAAAAATACAGAGAAGTAACCAAGTCAAAATTGAATCAACAAAACCCAAAATTTATGTTCATAAAAACATATAAATCGCAGCAAAACAAAAAAACCAACATCTTTATCATCATTTCCCTAAAATACCCAAACCCTTCAGAAATTTGAAATAAAAAAGAGAGCAAGGAGAAAACAAAAGGATCTCACTTAGAATCAAGCTGGTAAAAGTCTGAAGCCTCTTCCTTCCTCTCTTTTCCGTTCATGTTTTTCACTGCAAAATTACATAAGAAACTGTTAGAGATTCAGAATGAAAAGTTAAAGAGCGAAACTGAAACAAAAGATGGAACACAGAGGGTGTCCTTGGTGTCCGGCGAAGAGGATGAAGAAGAAATAAGGAATAAACCGTGAAGCAGCGAGAGGAAGAGGATAGATGCGTCGCTGCCTCTCATGAGGCTAGGGTTTACAAACCCTTTGTTCTGATGTTTGTTTAAGTTGTAATAGGTGGATCTTGGGTCGACCCGGTTCGGCCCAAGCCCACCATTTTTTTTAATTTAAAAATGTGACTTTTTTATTTTATATATTTTGTGATTTATAAAAATGACAGATGAAGCAGCTTGGGCGGTGGTGGACGAGTTGATTGGCAAGCGTATAGATAGGGGTTCGAAACCCCTCAGGACCTTGTTCCTTCTTGCGTTTTTTTTTCTTTTCTGTTTTAATATTTTTGTTATTGGGCTTAAATGGAATTTGCCAAGCCCAACGCTTCATACACATACACACACACCCCCTATTACTCAGTATATCATGCAGGCCCAAACTACTTTTTTTTTTGTATATAGAAACATACATGGGCCTAACGAAACTGCTTTTTCTTTTACACTTTAAACTGTTTTCACTCCCCCTGACCTTTTTATTTATTTTATTATTTTTTTTTATATATTATTATTATTATTATTATTATTATTATTATTATTATTAATAATAATAATATTATTATTATTATTATTATTATTATTATTTTTATTAATAAAAATCCAAAAAAATATTTTTATTTATTATTTACATACTTATATTGTTTATTTTCTTTGTAAACTAAAAAAGACAAAAAAAACATTTTCTTAAACAAACTTAATTTCTTTTTCTTAATAATAATTAGATTTAAGTTTAGTTATTTTCTTTTCTAATTAAAATCAACTTAGAACTTAAAGTTCTTTTAATTAATTAATTTTCATATTATTATTATTAAACTTAAAACCTTTCACAAAAATCCCTAAAAATACTTTCTAACATAATTTCTTTTCTTAAAAAGTTTAGGTTTAATTTGTTTAATTTTAATTAATCATCTTTCTTAATTAGGTCAAAACTAAACCCTTTCAAAAAAAAACTAAACAAAAATCATTTCTTTTTCCAATTACATTCTTGCATTATTTTCTTTTCAATTCTTGTATATTATTCAATATGGTTGTAATAGATAATTAGGTTTAATTTTCTTGCAAATACCCATTTATAAATTTGTATACCCCCTCCTCTAAGGATGTAATAGCGTAGTAATTTTACTTTCCGCAATTTATCTCTTTATATGAATGTTAGTAATTAGGGTTTGTATGGCGAGACTAAAATCAACAATTAGTAAACCCTAATTGAAGATAAAATAATGCATGTAAATCAAACACACTTGCACGCTTAGGGTAATTCCACTTGTTGCCTTACAAAAATGGCCATGTTGTGCATGTGGGATGTCTTAGCAAAAACAAATAAAAAATACAAGATCATAGTCCCTCGATGACGCTACAAATGTTGCCTTTCAAAATGATCTTAGTCCCTCAAAGAGAAATGTTAAGATATCTCACAATATTGCTATCATGACTATACGATGATCCACGCCCGTCCCTTTACATCCAAAGATAAGGCTTCTTATCAAATCAATAGTAAGATAGCAATATTAAAAGGAAGGAAGAAATGAACAAAGACTTTTGAGTAGGTAGATTGTTCCTAGTTGCTTGCTCACTTTGAAATCAAACATCCTTGCTTATTTTCAAAACAAACACCAAACACTTTCAAAAATTAAACTTTCAAAACATAAAATATTTTCAAAAGTCCAACACTTTGTATACGTTCTTACGAACGAGAACCATTATAAAGTTTGCCTAAACGAAGGTGCCTTTTCGAAATACTTTCAAAAACCACACAAAGCACATTTTCAAAAAAAAAGCAAGTGATCTAGCAAGAAACTAAGAGCCCATAGATAACTATGGATGAAAAGGGTGATAACACCTTCCCTTTTCATAATCTACCCCCCCCCCCCCCCCCCCGAACTCAAGAAATAATCTCAACGGTCTTTCCTGTTATTTTCCACCTTTCCTTTTGGATAAAAGAAAAGTCGGTGGCGACTCTTGCTAACCGCAACATTTACGATAAAAGGAAAAACATCCCAAGCCAGTTCTCCCACCGTATTACAACTCGGCTCGAGTGATCATCTCGTCCATGTTGGAAGCCAGTTTCTGGGCTAGTGACTCGTTAGATTGGCTAGCCCGGAGACCGTGCTAGAAAGTTGCCATAAATATATCCTGATTAGGATGAGAGAGATTTATGGTTTCCTCGTTGAAACATGCCATGTAATCCCTCAGGGATTCTGACGGAAGCTGACAGATATTAAATAATGTTGTAGTCGACACCTTCCGATGTCGGATCATCGAGAACTGCTGAACCATCTTTTTGGTGAAGTATTAGTAACTAACAATAAAGTATCGGGGGAGCTTCATGTACCATCTCAGGCCCGATTCCTTGAAGGTGTCGGCTATAAGCTTACACTTCAGTGAATCGTTAGCCCTAATTATTTCCATTATATTATTGATGACAATGATATGCTCATGTGGGTCAGACTTGCCGTCGTAAGATGCAAATGTCCGGGGTTTGAAGTTATCTAGAACTTAATCATCCCAAATGGCTTAGGACAATGGTTAAGGCTCTAAAAGCTTGAGAACTGGGTCAGCATCATCCTGGCTCTTCACTTGCAGGACCTGGATGATGTTTTGTAGTTTATCGTTTTGTTGGTGAAGATCATTTATCATGGCCAATAGTTACGCCATGTCCGAAGGAGGGTCCCCCTTAGAAGACATTGTTTAAAGGTTGGTTAATACGGACTGGGATAGTTCTACCAGGCCCCACGGTGGATGCCAAATTTTCTTTCTAAACACCAAATATGAGACTTACCTACTACTTAGAGGATGACAGGGAGAGCCTTAAATGAGTGAGAGGATGTTGTTTATAATATTGAGGGATTCAGAGGCTTACACGAGTATGCGTAAGCTCCAATGATGTGTCTTGATTACCCCTCTGTCAGGATCCCTATATATAGAGGTTCATGAACCTTATTGATTACTGCATGTAACTGCTATGGCTTTCCATATTACATAACTGAGTTGCCTTAAAGGCAAGTAAAGTTCGCTGTCGCCAATGATGGCTATTATCATAACGTGTACTGTCGTATAATGATGAGCAGTTACACCTTCAATGGACCGACTGTTGTGTAACGGCTCTATTAAGGCCGGGCTTAGGGTAACCTCTGGATCTAGGGTATAAGCCCGACTGCTGCCTCTTTATCTTTTTACATGGCCGATCACATGACCCTCCGATCACACAACCCAGTTTAGGCCTTATGATCTCGACCCGGAGTGGTAACAAGATGATTATCTACTTTCCTTTCTCGACCTTTCAACCATGCCTTTCCTTTTATCTCTTCTAGCCCGAGAAATAGATCTATGTATGAATAACCTTCTTTCTTCTTAACCAACAAAATGGGTGCACTCCATGGTGACACACTAGGACGAATGAACCTCTTCTCAAGAAAATCCTTAAGTTGACTCTTTAACTCTTTCAATTCAGATGCTAACATCCGATATGGAGCCATCAATATCGTACTAGTTCCAAGAAATAAGTTGGTCGTAAACTCCACCTCACGCTCTGGCAGTAAATCACTTACATATTCAGGAAATACGTCAAGAAAATCACGAACTATTGCTAGTTCACAAATCGTTCATTTTTCACAAATATCTAATGTTGCCATCAAAGCCAACAACACATCACCATCCTGCAGATACTCATTCACTTGCTTGGTAGACATAAAAAAATCTCTCTCAAAACTAGAATCAAGAAAGATAACTGTCTTATCAAAACAATTGATATAAACATGATTGTATTCCAATCAGGTCATCCAAAGAATAACAGAAAGTTGATCTAACAGAAGACACACTAAATCAACTCCAAAGTCTTTACCAAAAATACTCAACGAACAATTCAAACACACATATGAAGTAGTCATTGAACCCATAGCAAGAGTATCAATAACCATACTTCCATTCATATCAAATAACCCAATATTCAATCTCTTAACACAATCCAAAGAAATGAAAGAATGTGTCACGCCAATATCAATAATAGCAATAAAAGGTGTACCATTAATAAAGAACGTACTTGGGATTAGTCTATCCTCATCAACAGTCTCAGAACTAGATATAGCAAACACTTTCCCCTTAACTTGTTCCTTCTTCGACTTGTCACACTTGGTATTAATCTTCCCTTGCTCACTACAATTGTAGCAAGTCACACTCACACCTCCTCTGCAATCATGAGACTTGTGACCTAGATTTCCATACTTGAAAGACTTCACATCAGGACTTATGCACTCAGGAGCATGATGTCCTTCGACACCACGCTTGTAGCACCTAATCAGAGTAGGAGCTCCTCCCCTAATCAGCTTCATGTCATAACCAACTTTTTATTTCCCCATATCAGTAGGAGTCACATATGACTTTCCTCTAAATTTCCCTTTTCCCTTATTGTCATTTAAAGCCTTATAGTGACCAACACTATCTTTACTATCCTCATCATAGATCCTACTCTTGTTAGCTGTTCCACTCCAAAATTTTCCCTCTCGTGTTTCCCAAGGTTTCTTTTACATGGTTGGTTACAAACGCTTACCTAAAGAAAAATGAAAATTTTGAATGATAGCAAAGGGTATTTCGATTGGCATGCCAACAATGCCTTTCAAATGGAATCTGAATAATGTCCTTCAATTGGCACATCAGAGCAGTGTCATTCAATTGGCATATCAGAGCAGTGTCCTATGATTGGCATAATGTCAAGCTTCGTCTGGGCTCCTAAAACCCTTTGACCAAGCATCAACCCATCAGCTTTGATTGTGTGTTGGTTCCCCTTTCGAGCAAGCATTGGTCCAAATTTCACTTAGGAGAGAATCCTCTATAAATTCCCTTCGATCCACAAACAGTGGCCTCCTGCATGTATATTCTGAGTCACTAGGAAATGGCCTCATTTACGCTTGCTTTGACCTACCTCATGCTAGCACCCACAAGGCATTGGCTGCCTTTGTGCCAGCTTCGACTAGGCAAGGGTCCCCTTTGAAACAATTTTTCACACTTTGACACGCATGATAGTACCTTCGAAGGCATATTCATGTGGTCCCTTTGAAGAAGCATTCACTGGTTATTCAAAGGACACATGATTATTAAAGATAAGTTGGTTTTATGGTGAGTTTTGGTCCAAGATGCTTGCTGGCTAAAATCCTGCATATTGCCAAGCCCAATCCCCTGTATAGGTGCATTCCTGCCAAAGGTAGCTTCGACTAGCCAGAGTAAAGTCTTTTGATTGGGCTAGTTGAGTAAGGTCAAGGAAATCGAAAAAAGTGAGCTTAGGGGGCTGATCGAAGAAGCCATGATGTTGAGGCCTTATACAATTAAATTCAAGACCTGAGTGTAACACGGTGGGAGAACTGACTTGGTTATTTTGCGTTTTCACAAATGTTGTAGTTAGCAAGAGTCGCCACTGACTTTTCTTTTATCCAAAAGGAAAGGTTGAAAAGAACAGGAAAGACCTTTGAGATGTTTTCTTGAGTTCGGAGGGTAGACTATGAAAAGGGAAGGTATTAGCACCCTTTTCATCCGTAGTTATCTACGGGCTCTTAGTTGCTTGCTAGATCACTTGCTTTTGTTTGAAAATGTGCTTTGTGTGGTTTTTGAAAGTATTTTGAAAAGGCGCCATCGTTTAGGCAAACTTTATAATGATTCTCGTTCGTAAGAATGTATACAAAGTGTTGATCTTTTGAAAATGTTTCAAGTTTGAAAGATGTTTTGAAAGTGTTGGTGTTTGTTTTGAAAATAGCAAGGATGTTTTGATTTGAAAATGAGCAAGCAACTAGGAACATTCTACCTACTCAAAAGTCTTTCATGTTTATTTCCTCTTTCTTTTGACATGGTTATCTTGCCATTGATTTGGTAAGAAACCCTATCTTTGGATGTAAAAGGGACGGGCAAGGGTCATCGTATAGTCATGAATAGCAATGTTGTAAGAATATCTTAGCATTTTCTTTGAGGGACTAAGATCATTTGTAAGGCAACTTTGGATAGCATCATCGAGGGACTATGATCTTATATGTTTGTTTCTTTTTTTCTAAGACGTCTTACATGCATATTATGACCATTTATTTCTCAAGGCAACAAAGTGGATTTACCCTAAGGGTGTAAGTGTGCAAGTGTATTGATTTACATGCATTGTTTTGTCTTTGAATTAGGGTTTGCTAACTTGTTGATTTTATTCTGTCCATACAAACCCTAATTTACTAGCATTTGTATATAAAGTATTAAATTGCGGAAAATAAAAATACTAAGCTATTACATCAATAGGGGAGGGGCGCACAAATTTACAAATGAGGAAATTGCAAGAAAATTAAATCTACATAATTATTACAACCATATTGAATATTGTACAAAATTGAAAATAAAAATGCAAGAATGTAAATGAAAAAAAGAGATGATTTTTATGAAAGGATTTTAACCTAACCCTAATTAGAAAAAAGATTAATTTAAAATTAACTAAAACTAAAAACCTAAATTAATTAACAAAGAAAAATAAGTTAAAAATGGTTTTCTAGGGTTTCTTTATGAAAAGGGTTTTAAATAATAGAAATAATAGGAAAATTAATTAATTAAAATAAACCTAAGTTCTAAATTAATTTTAATTTACAAGAAAATAATATAATATAATAATTAAACCTAATTATCTAAATATTAATTATTAAGAGAGAAATTAATTTATTAAGAAAAATGTTTTTGATCTTTTAGTTTTATAAATAAATAAACTAAATAAGTGTAAAATTAATAAATAAAATATTTTTTTGGATTTTTATTAATAACAATAAAAAATAATATTAATAATAATAATAATAATAAAGGAAAAAGAAATAAAATATAATAAGAAAAAGAAAATAAAAATGAAATTGGGCCAGGGGGTGCTGAAGTAAGTCAGGGGTTAGTAAAAGAAAAAAATCACCAGGCCTAAGTTGGAGGCCCCACCTGTTCAAACAAAAAATAAGGAAAACAGAAAATATGTGAAAAAATGGTAAAATGGACGCTGGGGCTCGAACCCAGGTCCAAGGGGTGACAGGCGCGCGCTTTAACAACTGGGGTGGTGATACATCCGTTAACATTGGCACAAAAATAAATACATAACATAAAACTTGCCCTGAATGTACTTCATCTTCAACATCCAGCCAAAGGATCTGTAACTTGCTCATTCCTCAATCATTTCCAAAAATATAAACATGAAACTTGTGGCAAATTTTCTCACGATTTCAGAAATGTAAAGCATTAAAACTATAGATCAAAGACAAGCATGAATTTTATTGGCCCTAATCTGATACTAAAAAATTTATAAACTTCAACTCTAAAATTCTCTAAGCTCAAACCATATAAATACAAACTATGGATATGTACAACTTCGTGGCAATGAGGTCTACATTTTATCTTAGAAAATGGAAGCCTAACAATGCCTATATGAATAGTTCAAAAGTCGGAAAAATCACCTTGCAAAAGGGTATCGTGTTTTGAGTTTGAACAACTTTTGATGAGTTCCAGTGATTGGGTTAGCTTCCTCAAGTTCCGAGGAAGCTAATGTGATGCTTGACTTGAGCTGAGAGTGGCTGAGAAGTTCTGGAGAAGTCCACTTGCAAAGCTCTATTTTTGAAAATGGAACTTGATGATGGAGGTGTTACAGTTAGGCAAAAGGACTTTGGATGGTTTGTATTTGATGCTTAGAAGCTTTAGGAACCAAAAGGCTTGGAAACGCATGAGGGTGGTTTGAGTTTCAAGTTTTTGGTCAGATTATACAACAATGGAGTTTTATGATACAGTTCTGAGTTTTTGTGTGTTTTTGAGCTTGTGTATTTGTGTGTTTTGATGCAAACAACTTGTGCACAAGTAAGGAAAAGGTTCCGAGGCTTGAGAGGGTCAGAATCACACAAGTACAAGTTCTGGCTATGTTACTTGATTTTGAAGAAATGTGAAAACATGGTTTCAAGGCAAAGTACAAGCATGGGCTGAGTTGTTTAGAAGTTTTAGACAAGTTTCTTTTAGGTTATATATTGTGTATGATCAGAAGAAAACAAGTGCAAAGCTCAAGAACTGATTTTGTGCATAAAGCTACTTTTCCAAAATGGCAATGTGCACTTTCTTCCCAAAATGGAATTAAGCATGGGAGATGCATTGAATGCTTGAGTTGAAGCCTCTAACAACTGTGAAAAACATTAATTATGGAGTGCCAAGCAAGTTTGAGTCTTGCAAAGCAAATATTGTTCAGCCTAGCATGGATTTGAATTTTTGTTCATTATGGAAATGACCTATAATTCAAGAATGAAATGCCAAATTCATGTCTTTGATTCTCCTTGCTCAAACATGATATCAAGGAGTTCTTGGAAGTTTTAGAAATCTTGTAATGTGCTACTCAACCCTTCTTTGAATCACTTTTGAAAATTCCCCTTGGAACTATGTGAAAAATTGCCATGAAGTTAGGTCAAAATCCTGCCTACTATAGGGCAAAATTTCACTAAGTTTCCAAGTTTCATGAACATGTATTCAAAAAATCATAACTTTAAATACATTAATTTATAGGATAAGTTTTGTAAATCAATGTTTTAGATCTCATTGAGATCTACAACTTTCATGTTGATAGTTTCCTTTGAATCGTCTTGCATCATGGTGAAAAATTGGTTCAAAGTTGTGAAAAATATGAAGTTTTCAACACTTAGAAAAATTTCTAAGTTTGGAAACATTGACTTTTCAAAATGAAATCTTGAATTTTGATTTCTTGATGAAAAATTTTTATATTTTGACATTTTTTGATGAATTGTGATCTTTGACACTTGGTTTTGACCAAAAAGTCAAAGTTTGACTTTTCAGTGTACAGTTGACTTTTGATCAGTTGACTGAAAATCAACTATCAATCAATTAATCTTGAGGGAAGTTTTGATTCATACCATTAGGTCAAAATGATGCATTTGAAACCTTGAGACCATGCCTCAAACAAATTAACCATTTGCTAGGCGAAAAATTAGAAATTGTCCTTTCTTAGTCAAAACCCTAATTTTGACCATTTTACCCTTTTGATGATCTGATCAAAATTATTGAGGAATTATGGTCCAAACTTGATCAAATGACATATAGGAGTCCACAATGTTGATATGGATAAAAAATTATGAAGTTTGACTGTAAATTAACCATAGTTGACTTTTCCCCCAATATGGTTGATTTTTAGGTCAACTGATCAATTGACTGAGCAAAAATGTGATCAAAGACTTGAAACTTGACATGAGAAATCTTGAGGGTCCATAATTATCCATGAAAGTCATATGTGGCATTAAAATTTCAATTATCCTTGTGTAATTTAAAACCCTAATTTTATTCATTAATGCTTAAGGAGGTGTCTTGAACTGATCAACCTTTATGCAGTCTTGAACCAAAGGAGATCTTGTGAGAAAATACTTGATAAATGAGAGGGAAAATTTTGGGGTACAACAGCTGCCCCTGTTTAATATTCTTAAACCTGAAGAGTTAGATTGGAGGATCCGTCATTCGTGACTTGAAGGTGGAAGATGATTGAACACTAGAGTGCCCAGAAATTTGCACTAGAAGATGAATTGGCAATGGGCTTATAGATGACATTTGGAGGAATGGTGGAGATTTGTCGGAGATGGGATTGTAGATGCCATCCAAGGGTTACTTTTGACAGAAAATGGACTAAGTCTGAACTTGATTTCTACTAGAAAAGAATCAGAATAAATCTTTGGAGCGATTTATCTGAAACTAGCAGAAGTCTTGTATTTTGTTTGACTGGGAAGAATCAGAATAAATCTTGGAGTGATTTATCTGAACCAGAAATGTTCATTTAGAAAGTATCAGGATAAACCGTTGAGAGGTTTAAACTGAACCAAAAGAGGTCTTGAATATTCTTTAACTGGAGAGGATCAGAGTAGATCTTTGAGCGATTTATCTGAACCAGAAAAAGTGCCTACTAAGAAAGAATTAGAATAAATTATTGAGAGATTTAAACTGAACCGGAAGGGTCTGGAGAAGAATCAGAATAAATCGTTGAGAGATTTATCTGAACCAGAGAAAGCGTCTGCGAGAAAGAATCAGAATGAACCGTTGAGAGATTTAAATTGAATCGGCAGGGGTCTGGAGAAGAATCAGAATAAATCGTTGATAGATTTATTTGAACCATAGAAAACATCTGCGGAAAAGAATCAGAATAAACCGTTGAGAGATTTAAACTGAAACGACAGGGGACTGGAGAAGAATCAGAATAAATCGTTGAGAGATTTATCTGAACCAGAGAAAGCGTCTGCGGGAAAGAATCAGAATGAATCGTTGAGAGATTTAAACTGAACTGGCAAGGGTCTGAAAGAAATATCTGTTATGTAGATGGTTGACCAGTCCTTTCTTGGGAATTGACTTATCAAAAATTTGACGATAGTTTTCTATTGATTGATCTTTCCTGAAAAGATGAAAGGTTAGTTGTATGGAATGCCATGATGTATGAAATTCATGGTATAATGTTGTTTCTCAAAATAAATGAGATCGCGCTGTATGCATATGTGTTGTCAATGCTATGACGTATGGATGTAATGTATGGACATATTAATTGTTATACCGCAGTGTTGCTGGAGTCAGGGAAAATAAATCCCTGAGTACCGCTGGGTATGAGGAGTGTAAGTCTCCATATTTTGAAGTTGAAGTGTTGATGAGTTTCCATTTTTTAAAGAGATAAACTCTGTTGTGGAAGGGAAACGCTGAGTATTACTCGTGGACCTCGTGAAATCCTGCTGGGGAATCCTGAGAAGTTGGGCGACTTTCATTGGGGAATGTTTAGAGAGGTAACTGGAAGTTTTGCTCCGTCGGGAATGTGAGAGTACTTGATACCATTAGGCTGCATACCAGAGATACGTTAGTGATCCTGTAGTGGGTGTCCCGGCTTTCGCTCTTGATGGACAAGTACCTGCGGGGGATTTTATGGAATAGTCTAAAGATATTATCCTATTTCTTAAAGCCATTAGTGATTGTCTTTCTATTTTCTGTTTCCCTTTTTTTGCTCATTTGTAAACAGTAGTTACGTTCAAATGCATATGTCCAAAAATAATCATCGGACGTTTTTGCAAACAAAACACAGAAGTAAAATAAAAATAGATAGTTTTGCACTTTCAAATGGATATATTTGTATTAATTTGAATAAGTATTTTTTGTACAACGAGACGAAAATTCTAGCAAGAGAATGTCGTCGTAGAAAATGAAAATTGATACAAAGAAAAGATATCTATGTGAAATAATCCCATGGGGTTCCCATTCTGCCATAGCCTTTGTGTCTCTAAGCGTCTCATCCACTTGCTGCTTTGTCCGAAGCTGATTGGATTTATTAGAACCGTTTGAGTTTGTCAGTCGATGCTAAAGGTTGTCTATAAGGTGATCCAACAGGACATAGTCATACGCTTTAATTCTCTAACTTTTTCCTGGACCACCCTTTCGGGTTTTCAGTCCACCGGGATACCTTTTTTTTCCCAAGCCGCCCTTCGGGTTTTCAGCTTGCCGGGTGTACAAATTGTTTTATCCCTAATTTTGCCTGAACCTTTTGGGTTCGCCGGGATGCCCTAATTTTTGCCTAGGCCAGTCGACCTAGCGGGTCTTTATTCATGCGTAGTATCTTTTGACTATATATGCGTTTACATGGTGTGGAAGGTCGTTGTCATACATAGTGGTTAAGATTATTGCTCCATCGGAGAATATGCTTTTGATCACAAATGGTCCCTCGTATGTAGGAGTCCATTTGACCCTGGGATCACCTTGTGGAAATATGATACGCTTGATTACAAAATCACCAACCTGATATACCTTACGTCTGACCTTCTTGTTAAAAGCTTTGATCATACGTTTTTGGTACATCTGACCATGACAGACAACCGTAAGCCTCTTCTCATTAATCACGTTCAACTGGTTAAGTAGAGTTTGAATCCATTCATCTTCATTCAGCACTGTATCTTTTATGATTCTTAGAGAAGGTATTTGGAATTTAATTGGTAGAACAGCTTCCATGTTGTATACCAAGGAGAAGGGAGTTGCCCCTGTTGAGGCGCGTGCTATGGTACGGTAACCATGGAGAGCAAATGGTAACATCTCGTTCCAGTCCTTGTAGGTCACTTTCATTTTTTGTATGATCTTCTTGATGTTCTTATTTATGACTTCGACAACACCATTCATCTCTGGCCGATAAGGGAAGAGTTATGATGTTGGATCTTGAATTACGCGCATAGTATAGTGATCATAGTATTGTTGAGATTCGTACCATTATCCGTAACGACTCTCTTCGGGATACCGTACCGATAGATGAGATTCTATTTGATGAATCAGGCCACAATGTTCTTGGTAACAGAAGCGAAAGAAGCTGCCTCAACCCACTTCGTGAAATAGTCAATGGCCACCAAAATGAAGCGGTGTCCATTAGAAGTTGTAGGTTTAACTTCTCCAATCATGTCGATGACCCACATCCCGAATGGCCAAGGAGAAGTCAGGATGTTTAGAGGAAATGGAGGCACATGTACTTTGTTAGCATAGATCTGACACTTGTGACAGGTTCGTGAATGTTGATAGCAATCTGCTTCCATGGTAGACCAGTAGTATCCCGCCCGTAGGATTTTTTTAGCCATCGTGTGCCCACTAGAATGGGTGCCAAAAGTGCCTTCATGTAGATAATCCATGACCTTGTCTTCCTCAACCTTGTTTGCGCAATGAAGCAGATTAGAGTCGTGGTTACGCTTGTAGAGAATGTCATTACTGAGGAAGAACTTAGCAGAGAATCTTCTCAAGAACTTCTTATCATTGACTGAAGCTCCCTCCGAATACTCTTGGGCCTCGAGATACCTCTTAACTTCATGGAACCAAGGATTGACCACTACTTCTTCAGTATCGATCTCGTGATAGTAAGCTGGTTCATCCATCTGCTCAATGGTGATCTAGGGAGCCTCGTTACCCCACTTGAGTTTAAACATGGATGACATAGTGGCTAGCGCGTCTACTAGTTGATTTTCCTCTCGTGGGAAATGCTCAAAGGTAATTTCCTCAAAATGTGGGATTAATGTCAACACATGTTCTTTGTAGGGGATGAGATTAGGGTGCTTCATGTCCCATTCTCCTTTGATCTGACTGATAACTAAGGCCGAATCCCCAAATACACTTAAGGACTTGATTCCCAAATCTATGGCAGGTTTGAGATCCAAAATACACGCTTCGTATTCTGCCATATTATTGGTACAATTGAAACAAAGTCTTACAGAGAAGGGAGTATGACATCCTTCAGGAGATATGATTACATCACCTATGCCATTGCCGAGTGCGTTGAAGGCTCCGTCAAAAACCAAGGTCAATCGGGATCCTTGTTCAGGTCCGTCATATGGTCTGAATTCTTCACAATTGTTTACCATCATGATGTCTTCATCTGGGAATTCAAATTTCATGGACTGGTAGTCATCCATAGCCTGATGAGTAATATGATCGGCTAGCACATTGCCCTTTATTTATTTTTTGGTAGTGTATTGAATGTCGTATTCTGTAAGGATCATCTGCCATCTTGCTATTCTTCTAGAGAGGGCAAGCTTCTCGAATATGTATTTAATTGGATCCATCTTGGATATCAATAAGGTAGTATGGGTTAGCGTATATTGTCTTAGCCGGCGAGCAGCCCATGCCAGAGCGCAACAAGTTTTCTCGAGCAGTGAATATCTGGTTTCACAGTCGGTAAACATTTTGCTCAGGTAATATATAGCATGCTCTTTTCGGCCAGACTCGTCATGCTACCCCAACACACACCCCATTGAATTTTCCAAGACTGTTAGATACATGATCAAAGGTATTCCCACGGCTGGCGGCATCAAAACAGGAGGCTCTTGAAGGTACTCTTTGATCTTGTCGAAGGCATCTTGGCATCCATCATTCCATTTTACTACTTGATCTTTCTTCAATAATTTGAAGAGTGGCTCACAAGTAGCGGTTAGGTGAGAAATGAATCTGGAGATGTAGTTTAGCCGTCCTAAGAATCCTCTGACTTCCTTCTCGGTGCGAGGAGCATGCATTTCTCGTATTGCTTTTACCTTTACAGGGTCCACTTCGATACCTTTACCGTTGATGATGAAGCCTAGGAGTTTACCGGACCTTACTCCAAATGTGCATTTACTCGGGTTCAACCTTAGCTTGTATTTCTTCAGTCTTTCAAACAGTTTGTGCAAATGGTCGAGATGTTCCTCTTCAGTTTGAGATCTGGCTATCATGTCATCCACATAAACCTCTATTTCGTGATGGATCATGTCGTGAAACAGAGCTATCATGGCGCGCTGATAAGTTTCCCCAGCATTTTTCAACCCGAATGGTATAACCTTGTAACAGAATGTGCCCTACTGTGTGATGAAGGTCGTTTTCTCCATGACCTGAGGTGCCATTTTGATTTGATTATAGCCTGAGAAACCATCCATAAATGAGAACACTTAATGTTGTGCAGTATTGTCAACCAGAATATCGATATGGGGAAGCGGGAAATCATCCTTAGGGCTTGCCCTATTTAAGACTCTGTAGTCCACACACATACGTACCTTACCGCCCTTTTTAGGCATCAGAACAACATTGGCGGCCCATTGTGGATAGGAGGTGACGGCTAAGAATCTGGCGTTGAATTGTTTCATGACTCCAACCTTGATCTTCTCTGACATGTCTGGCCACATGAGACAAACTTTCTATTTTATCGAAGGGCAATCTTCTTTCGTTGGTAGACGATGGACCACGATATCAGCGTCAAGTCCTGGCATGTCTTCGTATGACCAGGAAAAGACCTCAACATAGTCATGTAGTAACTGAGTTAAGCGTTTCTTGACACTGGGTTCTAGATTGGCATCTACCTTGACTTCTTTCTTGTCCTCTTCGGTACCTAAGTTAATTGTGTCAACCAGCTCTTCGTGGGGCTGTATGGTCATTTCTTCCTGTTGTAGTAACCTGGCTAGTTCCTCTGGAACTTCACAATCTTCCTCACCTTCGTCTTCGGCTTGGTAGATTGAATTTTCGAAGTAACAATAGGCCATAGCAGAATCGTTACCCATGGGATCCTGAGTGGAGGTGGATCTGCATTTTAATATGTGAGTGTGTGTAAGAGCATAGCTATCTTTGAAATAAATAAAAAATGTATAAAGAAGAACAAAGAGCGTAAAATTTGCATGCAAAAACGTCCATGATTCATTGATGACATATGAAAATGAAGTAACAACCTATAAAAATAGACCGTTGTGCCTCGGGTAAGACACAAGGTTTTAAAAGTCTAAATTGTTTCATTATTACAAGTCCGACAAAAATTCAAAGACAATTACTGTTGGATAAAAGTAATAGGGACACATTTTTTGGCTTCCCAGTTGTTGAGTCCTCCGCTGATAGTCGGAAAAATCCAATCTTCGAGGTCACCACTGTCATCACTATCCTCCATTGTGTTGACTCCATGGTTGTTGATCCACAAAGGTGGTCCCCTGACACGAGCACGACGAACAACTTTCTGGCCTCCTAAAGTAAAACCCAAACCAAATTTTTTAGACTTGTAGGGCATGTCTGGGAGTTGGCCCAAAATAGTACACCCACCTTCTTCGACTACTGCCTTGGCATCTTTCAGAGAAGCCATCTTTAGCGGAGGTCTGGTAACCTTCGGAACTTTAGAAACAGTCTTGGTTTCCGCAACTGTTTGTGGGACTTCCTCGAAATGCTGACACGGAGTTTAGATGAATTCACCGTCCATTTCCACATATCTGAAGGAGTTCAGGTGACTGACCATATATTCATCCTCTCCATGGACAATGATGATTTTTCCCTTGATTGGGTATTTCAACATCTGATGTAATGTAGAGGTGACGGCACTAGCGTCATGAATCCAAGGTCGGCCCAATAAACAGGAATAGGAAGGGAGAATATCCATTACATAGAAAGTTGAATCAAAGGTTTAAGTTCCAACTTTAATGGGGATGTCCAACTCCCCGTGCACCATTCTCCTCGAACCGTCGAAGGCCCTTACCACTATGTTATTGGGTTTTAAGGTCAAACTATCACAGTCTAGTCTATCCAGAGCCTTCTTAGGCAGCACATTCAAAGATGAACCCGTATCTACCAGGACATGGGCCAAAGTAGTGCCCCTGCATTCGACAAAGACATGCAACGCCTCATTGTGTTTCCTCCCTCTAGGTGTCAGGTCAGCATCAAAAAAGCCCAAACCGTTATCAGTGGTCAAACTGGCCACACAGTATTTGAATTGGTCAGTAGTTGTTTCCTGTGGCACATGGGCAGTTTTAAGAAATTTCACCAAGGCATTCACATGAGCCTCGGAGCACAATAGTAAAGCCAGCATAGAGATCTTTGAAGGGGTATGCCCTAGCTGTTCGACTACATTAAAGTTGCTTCTATTTATAATTTTCAGAATTTCTTCCATCTCCTTCTTGGAGGCCTCTGGGATAGATATTTATTGCGCCTTCATCCGGACAGGTTCAACCAAAATGCCATTTCCCCGAGTCTCAGTCGACTCAATGATAGGGGTGTCAGCAGGGGTAACCACATGAACTGTAGTAGTAGTAGTATCAACAGGAATAAAAGCAGGGATAATCACAGGACCGGTAACAGTTTTCGGAGGAGCAATCTCAGGGGAGAACACTCTTCCACTTCTGGTTATTTTGCTGGTTCCCATAATGTTGCTGATGTCAGGGTCAACCTTCTCAAAAACCGAGTCTTCATCAGCTAACCAATCTTTCTTGACGCTGTGGTAGTAAACGTCACCCCCATAGTTCCAGGGGACAGTTTTATCTGAGGAGTACGCGATTGGCCCTGGCATAGTAATTATTAGTGGAGTCACCTCTGAAACAGATGTAATCCTAACGGGTCTTTTGGTGGAGACCCTGGAAGGATTTGCGGAAATGGTTACTATTGAAACATCCTTGTAAGCAATGGTTGGAATGAGAGTCTTTTCAAACAAAATCTCTTTGTCCTCCATCAGGCGCTGGACACCTACTTTCAGTAAATGACAACCAGTCGGTAGGGATAAACAGAGGTGGCATCCTTCGCCATATCCCGGAAATAAACCGTCCTTCAAGAGATTCCTCTTGATAGTTAGGAGAGGAGTAACAAGCTCATCAACAACAGTAACAAACACATCATCTTCAACAATGTTAATACCATGGCCGTGCTTGGGCATGAGAGCGGTGGTAACATTTGGGATCTCAGGAGTGTCAAATTCAATTTCTTTAGCTTCGATAAGGTCTTGCACCTTGTTTTTCAAAACCCATCATTCGTTTGTATCATGACCTGGACTGTCTGAATGGTAAGCACAACGGGCGTTTGGGTTGTAACGAGGAAAGGCAGTGTTGGGATTCTTCAGAGCTTCTCGCAAGGTTACCAGATTAGATCTCAACAAATGTGGCAAGACTTGAGACAATGTCATATTTATCCAGGTAAATTGTCTTACCGGTGTTTCTGTTCTAGGCTGGTTGTTCCTTTGTTGAGTAGGTGCAGGCTTGGGGATCATGACAACTCCTACCACTAGACGGTATTCAGTTCTATCCTGATTCCTTTCATGGTACACAACACCAACCTCTTTCTTCCCGGTGAATGGTTTTCTCACGGCACTGTAGGATGCGTCCTTTTGAATCTTCCCACTCTTAATCCCAACTTTCACTCTCTCCCCAGTCAAGATTAATTCAGTGAAGCCGGCTGAGGAACTTCCAATTAGATGATTAAAGAAAGGACCAAACAGGGTACCCAGAAACATGTCCACTAGATCCCTGTCATACAGGGGAGGCTGGACTCTTCCTGCTAAGTCCCTCCACTTCTGAGCGTAGTCTTTGAAACCCTCGCTCGAACTCATAGTCAGACTCTGGAGTTGAGTACGAGTGGGAGCAAGGTCTGCATTATATTGATACTTCTTATAAAAAGCAACGGACAGGTCTTCCTAATTATGGATATTGGCCCTCTCCAGTTGATAGAACCAATCCAGCTGAGTCCCGGACAGACTATCCTGAAAGAAGTGGACCCACAAATCTCTGTCAGCAGTGTGAGGCTGTATCTTCCTCACATAAGATCGGAGGTGCATCTTGGGACACAAAACCCCGTTGTACTTAGCAAACACTGGTGCTTTGAACTTTGGTGGAATAACAATCACATACACCAAACCTAGCTCTTCAAAGTCCAGCCCGAGAACTTTCTGAATCTCCATTGCACTTAGATGTTCTTCCAAATGTTTGTACTTCTCATCAGCTGGAGGGTATTGCTCTTTAGAATAATCAACCTCTTCTTCCTCTTCAGATTCTGGATGGTCAGTCACCTCCTTGTCTTTCCCTTCTTGATTATCCTTTTCACCTGACGATGCTGCGAAGTCTAGGGTCCGTCTGGCTGGCCCTTGGAACCTTCTTCCCAGATTCAAAACACCGGTTGATTTCTTTGCTTTCTTCTTCTTTTCTTTGACCAGCAAAGTTTTCAAATCCTCTTGTCCTTTTTCCAGAGTCAACAACATTTTTTGAAACTGAGCATTCTGCGCCTGAAGATCTTTTACTGTTTGTTCAATATCCATCTCACTGAAATAAACAGTAGAAAGATAAGGAGACCTGTTTGTAAGAAACCTGTTTATGTTATGATGAATGAAGATGCATATGCAAATGATTTTAAGGAAATTAGAGATTTAAATTTGCTTTAGACAAAAAGGAACACACGTTATATTAATAAATCAAAGTTTGAGTACATCATGCCTCTTTGGGCTTACAAAGAAATACAAAAACTCTAAGATAAAAAAGTTGAACGCATCCTCTTTGGTGCGATGTAGGCGTTCAGACTCCACTCCTCATGAAACTGCTTGGTGAGTTCCAGAACCTTCTTCTCGCTGGCGTAGAATTAGGCTTCAAAAGTGTCTCACTCTTCCTTAAGTTGTATCCAATCCCTTTGCAAGTCTTCAAGAGAGGTGGGCATGTTAGGATGAATAATAGTGTATGGAATATCTCCTTCCACAACAGGCTCTATGATAACTGGGAGAATGGAGGAGTAAGGCATCATAAGGTTTTGAGCACGAGCTCGTACCCATTTGAGATAAGGCTCAAGAGGGATGGAATTCTTGTGCCCCAGTGTCTTGCTATCAACTCTATGTACCTTGCCCCAAGCTTGCATGAACCTTTTGCGGTAATCCTGAGCATCATTCTCGTAGTCGAAGACGATTCCTTGAATAAGTGTATCATGAGGACCATCCCTTCTCGCATATCCAAATTGTCGTAGTGCCAAACAAGGATTGTAAGTGATTCCTCCCCTAATGCCTAAAAGAGGGACATTAGGGAATTCTCTGCATCGATCAATGATGATAACATTATTCGAGAATCAGGGACACCAATGAATACCCGAATGTGTAAGAGTCATTAGCTTATGAGACCATCTCAAACCCTGTTCATTATTCAAGATAGATCGGGGTAGGTGCGAAATAAACCACCTAGCCAAAAGAGGTGTGCAAAACAGAAGGGTTCCTCTCCTCTTTATAGTGCGAGTATGCAACGAATGTAGGATATCTCCAAGCAAAGTAGGTATCGGATTACGTGATAGGAAAACCTTAACCGCATTCACGTCTATGAGTTGGTCCGAATTAGGAAACAGTACCAACCCATAGATTAGAAGGGCTAACACCTCTTCAAAAGCTTGTAAGTCCAAGGTATCCCAAAAATGATGAGCTTTCTCAAACAAGAACTTAGCCAAAAAACCCTTGACACCTCTCCTGGTTTCCCAATTTGCTACTACGTTAGACCGTTGGCTTTATGGTGAGTTTTGGTCCAAGATGCTTGCTGGCCAAAATCCTGCATATTGCCAATCCCAAGCCCTTGTACAGGTACATTCATGCCAAAGGTAGCTTCGACTATCCAGAGTAAAGTCTTTCGATTGGGCTAGTTGAGTAAGGTCAAGGAAATCGAAGAAAGCGAGCTTAGGGGGCTGATCGAAGAAGCCGGGATGTTGAGGCCTTATACAATTCGATTCAAGACCTGAGGGTAATACGGTGGGAGAACTGGCTTGGTTATTTTTCGTTTTATCGCAAATGTTGTAGTTAGCAAGAGTCGCCACCGACTTTTCTTTTATCCAAAAGAAAAGGTTGAAAAGAACAGGAAAGACCTTTGAGATGTTTTCTTGAGTTCGGGGGGGTAGATTTTGAAAAAGGAAGGTATTAGCATCCTTTTCATCCGTAGTTATCTATGGGCTCTTAGTTGCATGCTAGATCACTTGCTTTTGTTTGAAAATATGCTTTGTGTGGTTTTTGAAAGTATTTTGAAAAGGCACCATCGTTTAGGAAAACTTTGTAATGATTCTCGTTCGTAAGAATATATATAAAGTGTTGATCTTTTGAAAATGTTTCAAGTTTGAAAGATGTTTTGAAAGTGTTGGTGTTTGTTTTGAAAATAGCAAGGATGTTTTGATTTGAAAATGAGCAAGCAACTAGGAACATTCTACCTACTCAAAAGTCTTTCATGTTTATTTCCTCTTTCTTTTGACATGGTTATTTTACCATTGATTTGGTAAGAAACCATATCTTTGGATGTAAAAGGGACGGGAAAGGGTCATCGTATAGTCATGGATAACAATGTTGTAAGAATATCTTAGCATTTTATTTGAGGGACTAAGATCATTTGTAAGGAAACTTTGGATAGCGTCATCGAGGGACTATGATCTTATATTTTTGTTTGTTTTTTGCTAAGACGTCTTACATGCATATTATGACCATTTATTTCTCAAGGCAACAAAGTGGATTTATCCTAAGGGTATAAGTGTGCAAGTGTATTGATTTACATGCATTATTTTGTCTTTGAATTAAGGTTTGCTAACTTGTTGATTTTATTCTTTCCATACAAACCCTAATTTAATAGCATTTATATATAAAGTATTAAATGGCGGAAAATAAAAATACTAAGCTATTACATCAATAGCGGAGGGGCGTACAAATTTACAAATGGGGAAATTGCAAGAAAATTAAATCTACATAATTATTATAACCATATTGAATATTGTACAAAATTGAAAATAAAAATGCAAGAATGTAAATGAAAAAAAAGAGATGATTTTTATGAAAGGATTTTAACCTAAACATAATTAGAAAAAAGATTAATTTAAAATTAACTAAAACTAAAAACCTAAATTAATTAACAAAGAAAAATAAGTTAAAAATGGTTTTCTAGGGTTTCTTTATGAAAAGGGTTTTAAATAATAGAAATAATAGGAAAATTAATTAATTAAAATAAACCTAAGTTCTAAATTAATTTTAATTTACAAGAAAATAATATAATATAATAATTAAACCTAATTATATAAATATTAATTATTAAGAGAGAAATTAATTTATTAAGAAAATGTTTTTTTCTTTTAGTTTTATAAATAAATAAACTAAATAAGTGTAAAAATAATAAGTAAAATAATTTTTTGGATTTTTATTAATAAAAATAAAAAATAATATTAATAATAATACTAATAATAATAATAATAATAATAATAATAATAATAATAATAATAATAATAATAATAATAATAATAATAAAGGAAAAAGAAATAAAATATAGTAAGAAAAAGAAAATAAAAATGAAATTGGGCCAGGGGGTGCTGAAGTAAGTCAGGGGTTAGTAAAAGAAAAAAAGTCATCAGGCCCAAGTTGGAGGCCCCACCTGTTCAAACAAAAAACAAGGAAAACAGAAAATATGTGAAAAAATTGGTAAAACAGACGCTGGGGCTCGAACCCAAGTCCAAGGGGTGACAGACGCGTGCTTTAACCACTGGAGTGGTGATACATCCGTTAACATTGGCACCAAAATAAATACATAACATAAAACTTGCCCTGACTGTACTTCATCTTCAACCTCCAGCCAAAGGATTTGTAACTTGCTCATTCCTCAACCATTTCCAAAAATATAAACATGAAACTTATGGCAAATTTCCTCACGATTTCAAAAATTTAAAGCATCAAATATATAAATCAAAGACAAGCATGAATTTTATTGGCCCTAATCTGAAACCTAAAAAATTTAGAAACTTCAACTCTAAAATTCTCTAAGCCCAAACCATATAAATGTAAACTACGGATATGTACAGCTTTGTGGTAATGAGGTCTATATTTTATCTTTGAAAATGGAAGCCTAACAATGCCTATATGAATAGTTAAAAAGTCATAAAACTCACCTTGCAAGAGGGTATCGTGTTTTGAGTTTGAACAGCTTTTGATGAGTTCCAGTGATTGGGTTAGCTTCCTCAAGTTCTCAGGAAGCTAATGTGATGCTTGGCTTGAGCTGAGAGTGGCTGAGGAGTTATGGAGAAGTCCACTTGCAAAGCTCTGTTTTTGAAAATGGAACTTGATGATGGAGGTGTTACAGTTAGGCAAAAGGACGTTGGATGGTTTGTATTTGATGTTTAGAAGCTTTAGGAACCAAAAGGCTTGGAAACGCACGAGGGGGATGTGAGTTTCAAGTTTTTGGTCAAATTATGCAAAAATGGAGTTTTGTGATACACTTTTGAGTTTTTATGTGTTTTTGAGCTTGTGTATTCGTGTGTTTTGATGCAAACAACTTGTGAATAAGTAAGGAAAAGGTTCTGAGGCTTGAGAGGGTCAGAATCACACAAGTATAAATTATGGCTATGTTACTAGATTTTGAAGAAAAGTGAAAACATGGTTTCAAGGCAAAGTACAAGCATGGGCTGAGTTGTTTAGAGGCTTTAGACAAGTTTCTTTTGGGTTATAGATTGTGTATGATCAGAAGAAAACAAGTGCAAAGCTCAAGAACTGATTTTGTGCATAAAGCTACTTTTCCAAAATGGAATGTGCACTTTCTTCCCAAAATGGAATTAAGCATGGGAAATGCATTTAATGCTTGAGTTGAAGCCTCTAACAACTGTTCAAAACATTAATTATGGATTTCCAAGCAAGTTTGAGGCCTGAAAATTAAAGATTGTGCAGCCTAGCATGGATTTGAATTTTTGTTCATCATGGAAATGGCCTATAATTCAAGAATGAAATGCCAACTTCATGCCTTCGATTCTCCTTGCTCAAACATGATCTCAAGGAGTTATTATATGTTTTAGAAAGCATGTAATGTTCTATACAACCCCTCTTTGAATCACTTTTGAAAATTCCCCTTGAAACTATGTGAAAAATTGCCATGAAGAAAGGTCAAAATCCTGCCTAAACTAGGGCAAAATTTCACTAAGTTTCCAAGTTTCATGAACATGTATTCACGAAATCATAACTTGAAATCCATGAATTTATAGGAGAAGTTGTGTAAAGAAATGTTTTATATCTCACTGAGATCTATAACTTTTATGTTGAAAGTTTCCTTTGAATTATCTTGCATCATGGTGAAAAATTGGCTCAAAGTTGTGAAAAATATGAAGTTTTCAACACTTAGAAAAATTTCTAAGTTTGGAAACTTTGACTTTTCAAAATGAAATATTGACTTTTGATTTCTTTATGAGAAAGTTTCATATTTTGACATGTTTTGATGAATTGTGATCTTTGACACTTGATTTTGACCAAAAAGTTAAAGTTTGACTTTTCAGTGTACAATTGACTTTTGATTAGTTGACTGAAAATCAACTATCAATCAATTGATCTTGAGGGAAGTTTTGAGTCATACCATTAGGTCAAAATGATTCATTTGAAACCTTAAGACCATGCCTCAAACCAATTAACCATTTGCTAGGCCAAAAATCAGAAATTGCCCTTTCTCAATCAAAACCCTAATTTTGACCATTTTGCCCTTTTGATGATCTGATCAAATTTATTGAGGAATTATGGTCCAAACTTGATCAAATGACATTCAGGAGTTCACAATGTTGATATGGATCAAAAATTATGAAGTTTGACTGTAAATTGACCACATTTGACTTTTTCCCCAATACTGCTGATTTTTAGGTCAACTGAGCAAAAATGTGATCCAAGACTTGAAACTTGACATTAGAAATATTTATGGTTCATAATGATCCATGAAAGTCATATGTGGCATTAAAAGTTCAATTATCCTTGTGCAATCGCAAACCCTAATTTCAGTCATCAATGCTTAAGGAGGTGTCTTAAACTGATCAACCTTTACGTAGTCTTGAACCAAAGGAGATCTTGTGAGAAAATACTTGATAAATGATAGGAAAAATTATGGGGTAGAACACTGAGAAATTCGAATTGAGGTGGATAGAATCAATAGAAGGAACTATAAGGGTGAAACCAAAGCCAGTCGAAGGAGGCAACTTGAGGCCAATCTAAGGGCAACACTGGAGGGCATTCGAAGGAGCCAAATATGTCCAGGTTCATTCAAATTCAAAAAGGGACAAGAAACCATGTCTTTTGCAACGTTTCAAAATAGTATTCATGGCCTTAAAACACCAACTTAATGGCTGCTTACTCCTTGCCATCTTGTCCCCTCCATCCCCTCTATATAAGGAGACCACATACATACACACAGAGGTGGAGACGAAAGCCCAGGGGAGCCATACACACATATTGTTTTACGTGCCTAGACACATCCTGGAAGAGTCACACGAAATTGCAAACACATTCTTGGAGGTCTCCTGAAGCTTTTCCAATCATCACCAGCCCCTTAAGAAAGCATCTCCAAGTCTAGAAAGTGCCAAATCGAAGTTTCCAACTATTGGTAAGAGTGGGTAAAAGATCAAACTTTACATTTGCAGGATACATTACCACTTGTAACTCATTCGATTTGTTTTCAAGATTAAGAACCTGAGTTCGACACCCAGATCTGCATTTGTTTTGTTTCTAACGCTTGTACTGCAGACCAAGCCTGAGCAGACCAGCACGCACAGGATCAAAGAACCTGGGTTCGACACCCAGGTCCTGCATCTTTATTTTTCTAATGTTTGTCTTATAGATATAAATCGAAAATTAGATTGCCCTCCTGGATCGAAGGAGACAGTTCCCTCCTGGATCGAAGAAAATAACACCCTTCACAGAATCGAAAGGTAGCTTCCCCCCTCTGGATCCAAAAGCCCCCTTTTCTCCCTGGATCGAAGGATGCCCCCCTTGTATATTTATTTTTGTTTTCATTATTTCTCTTATTAAATTAACTTTAAATAAAAAAATCATAAAAAAACATTAGGATAGTTTTTATTAATCAAATTAATTTGTAAATTAATTAATTAACCATTTTAACCTTTTCTTGAAATTAAAATTAAATAGATTTAGGTTGTATTTTCTTAAAATAAACAAAACGAACAAAAAGATTTATTTTCCTTAGAATTTAGACGTCCCTTTTAATATGTTTGCGCGTTTATTTACTTTCACATTTTGTTTCATCTTATTGTAACTGCTTTCCAGTTTGTAATATTAACTAGGACTTTATTTTTCACATTTCTATAATTTACCTCTCACAAAGTCATGTAATAGCGTAGGATTTATATTCCCGCACTTTACATTTCTGCACATTAAATTCCTGTATATATATTAACTGCTAGTAACTAGGATTGCATGACAAGACTAATAACAAAATGCTAGCAAACCTAAAAAAAAGACAAAAAATAACTGAACATAACACACTTGGACATATACACCTCTAGGGTACCCCACTCTCGTTTCCTTCCGAAATAAAACAGTCATGTCCCTCGAGACAAGGACACTTTAGCAAAGACCCATAAGTCAAAAGATCATAGTCCCTCGATGCCCCTACAGTTTCCTTTCAGTAAATGATCTAGTCCCTAAACAGAAATTGCTAAAGCGTCTCTACATATGTTGCCTTTATGACTGTACTTCCCTTCGAATGTCCCTCATACATCCAATGATGGGGCTTATTATCAATCAATGGCAAGATAGAAACATATAAAGGAGGAGGAAAATAATGTTAGACCTTTTGAGTAGGTAGGATGCTCATAGTTGCTCGCTTGCTCACAAAAAAAATCATTTTAAGACATACACTTTCAATTGAAACATTTTTAAAAGTCAAAGCCCTTTGTACGCATTCTTATAGAGACGAGAATCATTACAAAGGCACTTTTCAAAATCACTTTCATAAACATCTTACACAAACAAACACTTCTTTAAAACTAATTTCAAAACCAACACTTTGTACACATTCTTATAGAGACGGGAATCATTACAAAGACGTTTTCAAAATATTTTTAAACCCACACCACAAAGCATATTTTCAAACAAAAGCAAAGTGAACTAGAAAGCAACTAAGAGCCCCTAGATAACTACAGATGGAAAGGGTGCTAAAACCTTCCCTTTCCATAATCTACCCCCCTTACTCAGAAAATTCTCGAAAAGGTCTTTTTCTGTTCTTTTCACCCTTTCCTTAATTTGGATAAAATAAAAGTCAGTGGCGGCTCTTGCTTACTGTAAAATTTGTGAACACAAACGTAAAACCAGTATTAACAGTCGGTTCTGCCACCATATCACAGAACTGGCGACTCTGCTGTGGATAAATAAAAAGTGGGGTTACCTTAGAGTTAGTTCATTATTTAACTACTTTTTTTCTTTGTTTGCTTTACTTTTGAGAGCTTTGTTTGGGTTACTATAGATCCTACACCCGGATCTGGGGCACCTTTTAGATAATTAGCAATATATCGTGGAAATTGTGCGGGGTATACCGACACGGTTGAAGCGATAGCTACGTTGATGTGACACTTTGGTTAGTACCGGTAGCCCTTGAGTAGTCAAGGAGAATACGGGGCCACTATGTCGTGTCATGAAGCATCAACTGACCTTAGAACCTTTAATTGAACAACTTGGCCATTAGGAAGTAGTGAAATAGCCGTCTTTTATGTAGTCCTAAGCCGGTTGATACTCGATACTACACTCATTGAGATTTGACTCCCGAGTTTTGTTTGGTGGAAAGTCAGTTGTCGATCGAAATGAAACTTGTGGGAAAAATCAGTGATACTGAGATCCCTTAGAACCTGATTACTATTGATGGGACAAGCTGATCCAACTAAACTTTAAGAGGGTACTTACCTACAAAATCCATGCAAGCCTGAACCTAAGGCTGCTCATGTGACTTGTTTGCTTTCAACTTGAACTACTTGCAGGGTTGTATTATCTAACAACATGATTCCCTTTCAGGATTTGTTTACAGTCATCATCCAATAACTTGGATTTCTTGCAGGGTTTACTTGCTTACGCCACCTTACACTTTTGCTTAATGCATAACATACACATCATAACATCATGTCATAGCATTTATTTAACCATTTCAAGGATCTCAAGGGCCTGTGATGCAGGTTATGATGAACTAGATGTCTAGCAAGGGGCAAGAGGATTTATTTTCCTCTAGCCAATGCTGTCAAAAGATCAAAACGCAACAACTTGAGTCAGAGGCTATGACCCACTCGACATGGTGAGCTTGACTCTCGTAGAAGGACATTCAACAATATGAAGTTCTTCAATCAAAGTTGCAGTCAACTCTTAACATTTTCTTGTGTTTACCCTGCGAGATCCTTGAAAACATTTACACATCATGCATGTCATTACATAATAGGTCTTCCAGTATAGGTTTCTCATTTTCTCGCTGTTTATTTCAGCAATAAAATGGCTTTCAAACAGAACAACAGAGATCTCCAGAATCAAGAGGCTCGGTTCATGGAAATGTTCCTCAACCTATCCAAGGGGAAGGAAGAATTGAAAGCATTCCTTGCCGGGAATCTGACGAAGAAACATCCTGACAGCAACAAGGATGAACAGTTAGAACAACTACAAGCTGAGGTAGAAGCAATGAGAATCCAGATGCTAGGGCAGATGGCTCTTATCTAAGGCCTAGCCCGGAGGCAAGAAGAGCTGAGAGGCATTGTCAATAAGCTTCATCAAGACAGATGCAACCATGTGAAATTAACGGTCGAGGCTGAGGATCAAGTCATTAATCAACCCCTGATGAGACAAGAAATTGGCTTGGTGTAGAATGGACCTTTCCAAATTACTGCTACATCACGAGCCCAATCACAACCTCACCAACAACGACAGGGTAATCGGCGTAAGCGGGATTCATTTACTAGGAAATATACCAAACTCAACATACCAATGTCGCAAGTCTTGCAACACATGTTGAAGTTAAATTTGGTCACATTGAAGGATCCTCCTCAGAATCCTAATACTTCCACTCCTGGTTACAATCCTGATGCAATATGTGCATATCACTTCAACAATCCGGGGCATGACACTGATAGTTGTTGGACATTGAAATACAAAATTCAAAACCTAATTGATGAAGGAGCATTGGAATTTGCACAAGATGGTCAACTATAATTTTTTTGTCATCCCTCCAAGGCACATCATCTGAAGTGACAAGTTCATACAAAGAGGCTTTTGTTCATTAGAATTTTCAATTTGTAATTTTCTTTTGATTGTTCGAACATTTATTTATGTCAAACCTTGTTATTTCATCAATGCATTGCATATGTTTGTCTTGAATTATTTTATTCGTTTTCACTATACTTAAACCGTGCTTTTACTTCCTGTTTGTGATATTTAACTCTTGATTAAAAGCTCTAAGCCTTTAGAGGGAGGATGACGAAAATGATACCATAATCTCTATAATATGCTTTTGAATAGACCTTGCTGATGATGTACAAGCGTTGTTTCAAATCCCAAACAGTGGAGTTATAAGGAAGATAATCCCTATTCAATCCCTTTGAGCTTAAGAAGTATGAGTTTTTCTTTTCACATAACTTAAAACCCTTAATCATAACCCGGGGCAGGGTAGTTTTCTCAGTTAATTCAGATGCGCATTCAGTCCCAATCTTCCAATTCATACATAATGAATGGCATCAAAAACGTCCTTCCAAATCAGAAGATGGTGATGGTTCTGTATAATCATTAAAGTCGGGAGTCATTATCTCTCAAAATAAAAGCCCTCTAAGTCAAAACCTATGAAGGAGACTTAATAAAAATTGGGGCATCTCGCTGACTGTAATCACAAAAGAACTAGTTCAGGAAAAAGTAGGGATAACAAAATAAAAAAAAAGAGGTCCTACAAATCCTCAAAAAAAAAAAAAAAGGCTACAAAAAATGAATGCATTCTTAAACAAACGTTCAATTTTTGAACCATCACAAGTATCAAAGCAAAGATTCCAGACTCAATTGGGATCTAAATGCACAATTATCTGAGCATAGGACTGAAGAACATCACGAAGAGCGAGTTGGGTACAAATAAAATTTAAGCCTTTATCCTTTGATTCTTGAACCGTGAACCAGGCCATGTTATAACCCTTAAAAGTCCTAGCTGAAGCATGGGTTAGTTCGAAAGCATACTGTTACAAAAGGTATCCTGACTCCTGTAAGGTTTGCTATAAATCCTGAGCTGATATCACATTCTTACAAAATTTGTTTGTTTTAAAAAAATGAATTTTCAAACTTCAAGACAGACATAAGCTTTGCATTCTTAAAATACTATTGTTTGCATATGACTATCTATTCAATAGCAGAGAAATTTGCATGACGAATGTTCAATGAACGAAAATCATCTCAATGGACAGAATCACCTCAGATGGAAAGACATTCCAGTAATAGGCCGTTCATAATCAAGGGGCATAGCATGGTGTCCAGCTGATTCGGGGCAGTCAAGTCAAGGTTCAAGGAATCTCTTAAAAATGCCAAATAGCCAGGGGCATATCTCCATCTGAATCACTTGGGGTATTGGAAATGAATTCTAGTAGCGAATCACGTGCGATCAAGCAAACATCTTCTAGCAGTATGGCAACACTTATTACTATGGACAGTGACAATTCTCTACACCCGGTGAACACAGACATAGTCGGAAAATACTACGCATGAAAAAAGAATCGCTAGGTCGACTGGCCTAGGCAAAAATAAGGGCATCCCGGCGAACCAAAGGTTCATGAAAAATTAGGGATATACATATGAAAAAATTTGTACACCCGGCAAGTCAAAAACCTGAAAAGTCAGCTTGGGCAAAAAAGGGTATCCCGATGGACTGAAAATCTGAAAAGGCAGTCCAGGAAAAAGTTAGGGATTAAAGCATACGACTACGTCCCGTTATCTTGTCATTTTCCTATCAGTAGAATACTCCCTGATCAACATCTACTCAAAACCCCAAGAGTTGGGATGACCCTCAAACAATCCACAAAATCTCGGCAGATATTTTCTCTAACAGGTACCGAGGTAGGGGCATCCTACTACAAGGTCACTGCCATACTCTTAGCATACAGCCTAATAATGTCAGGTGTTCTCATACCCCGATAGAGCAAAAATCTCCAATTACTACTCCAAAATCCCCTAGTGAAGTCGCCAAGCTTCTCAAGATTCCCCTACAGGATTTCAACAAAATCCCCAAGCAGTTTATGGAGTTCACCTTCCCCAACAGAGTTTTTATAAATTTCAAGTAGTTTATAAAGCCTTATCCCCAGTAGAGTTTATTTCTCTAGCTACAAAAGTTCATCCCCCAACGAAGTTTATTTCTCCAAATTGGGGAAATATTCCAACAGAACTCTTCCCCTCGGAAAAATCATTCCCAAGCAGAAGTCGAAGATCCCCGACAGAGAAAGGGAATCTCCAGCAAAACTATCTCCATTCATTATCTCCAGTAGAAATTAAAGAATCACTTTCTTCACTCACCAACAACAATCCGGGATTCAGCTTCCAGGTGCTCTTCAGCAGCAGTCAAGGATTTATTTTCCCAGACAAAGATACTTCGCAACAGCATTACATGTTCATACATCATGGCATGTGCATACAAATACATATATCACAATATCATTTATTTTGGGAGCATCGTGCAATTCATACATAAATGACATCGCATGAAACTGACTTTACCTTTCCAGGTTGAGTTCACAGAAAGACAAAGACTATCAACTTTTACAGCAGGTCAAAGATTAATGCCCGAAACCAGACGGGGAAACTATCTACACGATCAAGTGGTATGAATTCTAGTAGCAAGACGAGTTTACCAACAAATACAGCAGGCCACAGATTAATACCCGAAACCAAACGGGGAACTATCCATGTGACCAACATTTTCAATTTCCAGATTAATACCTATAACAAGCCAGGAGAACTATCCGTGGACGACCGATTATGGATTAATACCTATAACAAGCCAGGAAAACTATCTTTCTTTCTCGGGTCATAGATTAATACCTGAAACTAGCCAGGACAATTATCTCAACGGTCGACAAAAATAAGTTCTGGATTAATACATGTAACAAGCCAGGAGAACTATTTGGGGACGACCGATCGTGGATTAATACCTGTAACAAGCTAGGAAAATTATCTACATAAGGAGATTTAAGATTAATACCTGTAACAAGCCAGGAAAACTCTCTTTGTTTCTCAAGTTAGAGATTAATACATGTAACAAGACAGGAGAACTATCTCAACGACCAGCAATTTTCAAGTTCTAGATTAATACCTGAAATAAGACGGGACAACTATTTGTGAACGACTGATTATAGATTAATACCTGAAACCAGACAGGACAACTATCTATAATGAGCAGAATAAAGATTAATACCTGAAACCAGACGGGAAAACTATCTTTCTTTCGCTTAGGTCGGAGATTAATACCTACAACCATACAGGACAAGTATCTCAACGACCAAAACAAGTTCCAGATTAATACCTGAAACAAGACAAGACAACTATCTGTGAACAAAATGATTGTAGATCAATTCCCAAAACAAGACGAGGCAACTATCTAAATGAAGATCAGTTCCTCTGGAGGAGTTTTGAAACGCATTTCCCCTTCAGCACTTCATTCTGAAAAGCATCCCCTTCAGAAGTTTCATTTTGAAAAGCATCTCCTTCAGCGCTTCATTCTGAAAAGCATTTCCCCTTCAGATACAAAATCCTGAAAAGCATTTTCCCCAGAGACTGAGTTCCGGCAAGCATTTTCTTCAGAGGAGTTCTGAAATGCATTTCCCCTTCAACACTTCATTTTGGAAAGCATTCTACAAGATACAATCGAGTTTATGGTTGGTCTAGTTTCTATCAACAATCACCTTTAGATGGAATCTGTAAGCCCATCTCCGACAAATCTCCATCCTCTCTCCAAATGGAATCTTTAAGACCATTCCCTATACAATCAACTAACACATAATCGAGTGCAAATTTACAGGCACTCTAGTGTTCAATCATCTTCCACCTTCAGATCACGAAAGGCAGACAAGCCAATCTACATCTTCAGGTTTAAGAAGATTGAACAGGGGCAACTGTTGTACCCTAAAATTTGCCCTCTCATGTTTCCCAAGGCTTCTTTTACATGGTTGGTTACAAATGCTTACCTAAAGAAAAATGAAATTTTTGAATGATAGCAAAGGGTCCTTTGATTGGCATGCCAACAATGCCTTTCGACTGGCATCTGAATAATGTCCTTCGATTGGCACATTAGAGCAGTGTCCTTCGATTGGCACATCAGAGCAGTGTCCTTCGATTGGCATAATGGAAAGCTTCAACTGGGCTCCTAAAACCCTTCGACCAAGCATTGGCCCATCAACTTCAATTGCGTGTTGTTCCCCTTTCGAGCAAGCATTGGTCCAAATTTGATTTAGGCGAGAATCCCCTACAATTTCCCTTCAATCCACAAACAGTGGCCTCCTGCATGTATATTCTGAGTCACTAGGCAATGGCTTATTTTACGCTAGCTTTGACCTGCCTCATGCTAGCGCCCACAAGGCATTGGCTGCCTTTGTGCCAGCTTCGACTAGGCAAGGGTCCCCTTTGAAACAATTTTTCACACTTTGACACGCATGATAGTCCATTCAAAGGCATATTCATGTGGTCCCTTCGAAGAAGTATTCACTGGTTCATTCGAAGGATACATGATTATTGAAGATAAGTTGGCTTTATGGTGAGTTTTGGTCCAAGATGATTGTTGGCCAAAATCATGCATATTGCTAAGACCAAGCCCCTGTACAGGTACATTCCTGCCAAAGGTAGCTTCGACTAGCCAGAGTAAAGTCTTTTGATTGGGATAGTTGAGTAAGGTCATGGAAATCAAAGAAAGCGAACTTAGGGGGCTGATCGAAGAAGCCAGGATGTTGAGGCCTTATACAATTCGAATCAAGACCTGAGCAATTCGAATTGAGGTGGACAAACTCAATCGAAGGAACTATAAGGGTGAAACCAAATCCAATAGAAGGATATAACTTGAGGCTAATCGAAGGGAAACACCGGAGGGCATTCGAAGGAGCCAAATATGTCCAGTTTCATTCAAATTCAAAAAGGGATAAGAAACCATGTCTTTTGCAACATTTCAAAATGGTATTCATGGCCTTAAAACACCAACTTAGTGGCTATTTACTCCTTGCCTTCTTGTCCCCTCCATTCCCTCTATATAAGGATACCACATACATACGCACAGAGGTGGAGATGAAATCCCTGGAGAGCCATACACACATATTGTTTTACGCTCCTAGACATAGCCTGAAAGAGTCACACGAAACTGCAAACACATTCTTGGAGGTCTCCTGAAGCTTTTCCAATCATCACCAGCCCCTTAAGCAAGCATCTCCACGTCTAGAAAGTGCCAAATCGAAGTTTCCAACTATTGTTAAGAGTGGGTAAATGATCAAACTTTACATTTGCATGATACATTAACACTTGTAACTCATTTGATTTGTATTCAAGATTAAGAACATGGGTTCGACACCAAGGTCTGCATTTGTTTTGTTTCTAACACTTGTACTGCAGACCAAGCCTGAGCAGACCAACGCACACAGGATCAAAGGACCTGGGTTCGACACCCAGGTCCTGCATCTTTATTGTTCTAATGTTTGTCTTACAGATATGAATCAAAAAGCAGATTGCCCTCCTGGATCAAAGGAGACAGTTCCCTCCTGGATCGAAGAAAATAACACCCTTCACAGAATCGAAAGGCAGCTTCCCCCCTCTGGATCGAAAGGCCCCTTTTCTCCCTGGATCGAAGGATGCCCCCTTGTATCTTTATTTTTTTTTCATTATTTCTCTTGTTAAATTAACTTTAAATCAAAAAAATCACAAAAAAACATTAGGATAGTTTTTATTAATTAAATTAATTTGTAAATAAATTAATTAATCATTTTAACCTTTTCTTGAAATTAAAATTAAATAGACTTAGGTTGTATTTTCTTAAAATAAACAAAACGAACAAAAAGATTTCTTTTCCTTAGGATTTAGACATCCCTTTTAATACATTTGCGCATTTATTTACTTTCGCATTTTGTTTCATCTTATTGTAACTGTTTTCCAGTTTGTAATATTAACTAGGACTTTATTTTTTACATTTCTATAATGTACCTCACAAAGCCATGTAATAGCGTAGGATTTACATTCCCGCACTTTATATTTCCGCACTTTAAATTTCTGTATATATATTAACTCCTAGTAACTAGGATTTCATGACAAGAATAATAACAAAACGCTATCAAACCTAAAAAAAATACAAAATAACTGAACATAACACACTTGCACATATACACCTATAGGGTACCCCACTTTGGTTGCCTTCGGAAATAAAACATCATGTCCCTCGAGACAGGGACACTTTAGCAAAGACCCATAAATAAAAAGATCATAGTCCCTCGATGCCCCTACAGTTGCCTTTCGGTAAATGATCTAGTCCCTAAACAGAAATTGCTAAAGCGTCTCTACATTTGTTGCCTTTATTACCGTACGTCTCTTTGAACGTCCCTCATACATCCAATGATGGGGTTTCTTATCAATCAATGGTAAGATAGCAACATCTAAAGGAGGAGGAAAATAATGTTAGACCTTTTGAGTAGGTAGGATTCTCATAGTTTCTTGCTTGCTCACAATAAAAAAAATCATTTTCACACATACACTTTCAATTGAAACATTTTTAAAAGTCAATGCCCATTGTAAGCATTCTTATTGAGACGAGAATCCTTACAAAGGCACTTTTCAAAATCACTTTCAAAAACATCTTCTACAAACAAACACTTCTTTAAAACTATTTTCAAAACCAACACTTTGTACGCATTCATATAGAGACGACAATCATTACAAAGACGTTTTCAAAATATTTTTAAACCCAAACCACAAAGCACATTTTCAAACAAAAGCAAAGTGAACTAGCAAGCAACTAAGAGCCCCTAGATAACTACGGATGGAAAGGGTGCTAACACCTTCCCTTTCCATAATCTACCCCCCTTACTCAGAAAATTCTCGAAAAGGTCTTTTTATGTTCTTTTTACTCTTTCCTTATTTGGGTAAAAGAAAAGTCGGTGGAGACTATTGCTTACCGCAACATTTGCAAACACAAATGCAAAACCAATATTAACAGTCAGTTCTGCCACCGTATCACATTAACCAACTCATAAAATCATGTAATATGTTGATAACCCATATCCTTATTGATCTCATGTCTCAAACCGTTCACAAACTTAAGACACTTAGATCTCTCAGCATTAGCAGTGTTGTAATAAGGACAAAACTTAATCAACTCCTCGAACCTTGCAGCATACTCAACCATAATTCCATTACCCTGCTTCAGCTCAAGAAATTCAATCTCCTTCTTCCCACACACATCCTCTAGAAAATACTTCTCCAGAAATTCATCTCTGAAAAGTTCCCAAGTAACCTCAACCGCATCTTCTTCAAACCTTTGAACAATGTTACTCCACCAATCCTCAACTTCCTTCACATGCATATGGGTGTCCAATTGCACCTTCTACGCATCCAAAAAATTCATGGATTGAAAGATCTTCAAAATCGCTTTCAACAATACTTGTGCTTTTTCAAGTTCACGAGCTCCTTTAAATATTGGTGGATTGTTCCTCTGAAACTTCCCCAAAGCACATAATTCATCATCATCTTTGTTGCCAGCTTTAACGTGCAACTGTTGCCAATTGCACCGGCCAGCATTTCCAACACCTTAACAATAGAATCACCATTCCTTCATGCAACCATCGTCTTGAGATTCCCAAACAACCAATAATTCTCATCAGACAAATAGTACTGATTATGTCATATACACACATCGAATACAAAAGGAAATAAACACATAAATAACTTGGCCAATTGACCGACCATGCTTTGATACCACTAATGTAACACCCTCTAAATTCCTGTGCAAATATATGGCATAATCAAAGTAAAATTTATCATGCATATCAAAATAGGGCATCATATGTATTTCAAAACCAACCCAAATACACCGGTCATGCTAATAACATGCATTTAAATTCATGTTCTATACACTAACACATATGCATCTCGCAGCGGAATAATTCTCTTTTCAAGACGATATCAATAATTGAATCTCATAAATTGAAATAATGTATTAAAACATTAGGCACTAAAGGCCACCATCACATAATCTCCATACACAATAACATAAAAGAGAGTATAATAAACATCTCTTAAAATAAACATGAGTTCAAACGTTTTTCCATGTTACATGACCAGAATATGACTCACTACCTAAATAAGGATAAACAAAGAACTACCTCATTCGACTAATCCTCGCAAGAAGCACCACTATCTTCGGTACCTGAGCGATATCGTATAAAAACATCATTCCAACAGAAGGGTAAAAATTCATATCATTATAGAAATATATAATAATAAGTAATGCATAACATACATTCATCAATTGAATTCATCACACTTCACATAATCATGTATACACATTATCCCATCCAACTCACATGTTTACATATACAACATAGCTCAACAATTAATGATTCAATAGATAATCAATCACAAATACCATAAATGTAACATTCACATCAATATCACATATTTCACACCAATTCAACATTTCACATCGACACATGTGACTCCAATACAACTCTATGCAATATTCACGTGGTACCAATTGTTATCCTTAACGATTTTTACGTTTAAACCGTGTCCATCCCTCAGACAGATAACCACCAAAAAGCTCGTCCCCTAAGTTTTAAACTAATCCCCTAGGTTTGGGACAAGTCACTAGCTTCCACGAAACTAGAAAACACTGCCTCTTGACAACAAATGATGCATGTGCAATCTCAACAGTCATATGTAATTAAGACTATCATTCAATCTTAATTTTACAAGCGTACATCACATAATTTATCACATTTTAATTATCATCACCATTGCACAAACATACATATCTCATGTTATCAATCACATCCAATGCATTCTCATAGCATTAATTAACTCAAGACACCACAACAACACATAGCAAACAATGTCAAAACATGTTATTCTCATTCATCCTCAATTCACAACATACATATACACATAATTCAAGTATTATGTTTCATCAAAAGTCATCCAAAATCTATCCAATACACATTCAATATATTATTAAAATTCATGGAAATCCATTATAAATCATAAGCATACAAGATCCCCAATCAATTTAACAAAATTATAAAATTTCACATTGCAGGTCGCACTAAGTATGCTCTTTGGCGCTAAGCGCTCTCAAGTCAGTAGCTTTCGCACTATGCATAGAAATTCGCACTAAGCGCGCTATGTGATTTCTGTAAAAATGAATTATGCGAAGACAACATTACACCAGTCCGAGTTTTAAATCCAAAAATCCATTTTCTTACCCAAGTTTCTATGATTATGGTATTAAGATACATACCTAACATGTAGTTCTATTTAGAACATCGAAACATGATTCAAATATCAATTTCATGGATTCCACTCAACCCTAACATGTTAAAATCTAGAAATGGAAGAACAAAATCCCTAAATTATGTAGCTACCCATTACATACATCATATAATTTCATAATAAAATGAAAATCCACCCTTACCTTGGATGTAGATCCTTTTCTAGGATTCTATCTTCTTCTCTTCTCTTTTGTCCCTTTTCTCCTATTTTCCTCTTTCTTCTCATCTCTTATTTTGACAACTTCTCTCTTACTAACTCTAGTTTTTACTTGTTTTATCAAACCCTATATTTCACTAATGGCCTTAATGTCACATTCTCACACTAACCCATTATACCAAGGCCTAATTAATTGATAATGTTATTCTCACACCCAATAACCCAATATACATATAACACATATATTCACAAAATCACACAATTAATTAATTACTACATCATATAATAATTAATAAAATAAATAACTAATAAAATAACTAGTAAATAAAATCGGGGTGTTACAAATGTCCTCATGGCTTCTTAACTAAGTTTCTAAGGAAATCTCTGCAATTTTCATTTACGCAGCAAATGCTCTATAAATTTGGAAAGAGCTTTAAGATCGATTTAAATAAAAGAATGACCCTCGTGTTTTTCAACTGAAAAAGAATCTAATAAGTTGCAGCCAAGGTTCCTCGATTGTAAGTGCATACTACACTCAATTCAAGTCATTGTGGGATGAACTAAGTGAATACCGACCTGCTCATACATGTCACTGTAGTGGAGTGCAACCAACTGTTGATTACCTATAGAATGAACATATTCTCACATTCTTGATGGGCCTCATAGAATCTTTCAATCCGATTTGCAGTCAAATATTGCTCATGGATCCTTTACCTTCAATAAATGTATTTTATCAATGGTTACTCTAAATTATAAACAAAGGGAACTCACAACCACCATTCCTCACACTGAAATGCCAATGGCATGTGTTGTTCAAGCAAGTTCTAAGAACTTCAAGAAGGAAAGACCCACTTGTGATCATTGTGGAATCATTGGCAAACTTAAAGAAAAGTGTTACAAGGTTCATGGTTACCCTCGTAGATACAAGAAGACTCAATATTACAAGCCATATCAACAAAAAAAATAATGTTCATGACCATGACAACTCAAATAATGAATCGGTTTCTCATATGGAAGTAATGACCTCACAAAATTTCTAGTAAATCATTCAGTACCTTGAAACTCAAATGTCCAAGGCTGGGATCTTTGAAGCTACTCCATATGTAAAGTAAATCATAAGTATAAGTTTTTCCACCATTGACTCACATAAATCAGAGTCCTCTAGTACTTGGATCATAGATTCAGGTGTTATCTCTCATATTTGTTGCAATATTTCCTTTTTTGAGTCATATAAACCATTACTAACAAAATTTGTTACTCTTCCAAATGTCATTCAAATACCTGTGAGGTTATATGTAATGTTGTCATCAGTGATAACTAGATTCTTCATAATGTCTTATACATTCCTACATTCCATGTCAATCTAATTTCAGTAGTTAAGTTAATTGTACTTACACATATAAAATTGATTTTTGATAGTCATCATTTTCCCATTCAGGACACCAAACAATCCAAGAGGATTGGCAAGAGTGACCTCATTTCAGGATTGTACATTCTCAGGAAAAACAATACCAATCATAATGTTAGCTTACATAGAACTTGTAATACACTTAGCTCTTGTAATGCAGTATCTTCTAGTAATAATTACAAACTATGGTATCATAGGTTAGGCTACTTGTCATATTCAACGCTAAGAACTACTAGCTCTAAAATTCAAATCGTTATACCCTCTAATTTTGATTTAAACAATTGTACTATTTGTCCTCTGGAAATTCTTTTTCAATAAGCATTTTTCGTTAAATCCTCAGGAATGAATACAAGGAGTACCCCGAACTGGAGCCAAATGAAAAAAAAATCCTCACCTCTTTAAACAACAAAGAGGAAAATTATTTCACACATGAAAGTTACAAGAAACAGAAGAATTCTTAACCACTTCCAAGACACAAAAGTTATAGCCAAAAAAAACTCTTCGAAACTAAAAAAACTTTACCGTTGAACATAATAGCATTCCTCATTAGCCAAACATTCCAAACTACCTCCATTCATATCACTCCGATTGTTACTCTTTCTTCTACATCTTTAATCTTGTGCATGTATGGAATAAAGGACCTTAATTCCTCTTCATTAATATCCACCATACCACCAACCCAAACGAAAACTATTCTCCAAATTATCCTAGTCACCGAAAAGGAATCCAATAAATTCCCAGTAGTTTCATCCTCCCAAAAACAAAACGCGCAACACAAGTCTCAGTCTTCCATAATAATGACCTTTCTCTTGAGTAGGCCTCTTGTTGGTAATTTGTCCAACAAGAATCTCCAGGAAAAAATCTTCACATTAGAAGGAACCTTCAACTTCCACATGAATGAAAGCGCATGATTCAACCCCTACGGCCTCAACTCCTCTTCTACAACCTTACCGTGAATCGCTCTAGCACACCCTTTCACCCTGAAGCCTTCCTCTTGCAAAATTTAAACGACTTCCTTTTAAATTTGAAAATCATTTCTCTTCCAACAGTTTTAATCTTATTTATTGTGATTTATGGGGTCCTTATGGAAAACCTGCTTATGATGGAAAATCATACTTTCTAACCATTGTTGATGGTTTCAGTCAATTTACATGGATTTATTTGCTAGCCAACAAATCAGAAGCTCCCATCAAGATACAATAATTCTTTACACTTGTGAAGACTCAATTTGGCAAGATAATTAAATCTATGAGATCTTACAATGCTAAGGATCTACAAATGACTCGGTTTCTTCAGGAGCAAGGCACCACTTATCAATACTCTTTCCCTTATAGACATGAGCAAAATTCAGTTGTGAAAAGAAAACATCAACACATGCTAAATGTAGCAAGGTCATTGATGTTTCAAGCCAGGATACCAATCAAATTCTGGGGAGATTGTATAGCTACAACCACTTTCATCTAAATAGAACTCCATCATTGGATTTGAAAAGTAAGTCACCCTTTAAACTCATTTATGACAAACTGTTGCATACTCTGAAGTCAGTGTTTGGATGTCTATGTTACATTTCCAAAATTCCTCAACATAGAAACAACTTTATACCTAGAGCTATTCTTTATGTTTTTCTTGGATATCTTGTTGGCTATAAAGGTTTCAAAGTATATGTCCTAGTGTTCAATATATTTCATGTTTTTAGAGACATTATTTTCCATGAAGATACTTTCCCTTTCCATTAAGTATATGAAAATAACATCCATGACGATCCCTTTTATCAAATAGTCCAACCTAATCCTATTTGTGATTATCCTCCTCGTGATCATGATGACTATATACCAAATAATGTTGCTGCTTAACATGACAATCTTAACCGTGTAGAACCTATACACAACACAAATCCTACTGAGCCACATGATCAAAATGCACTTGGTCTCAGAAGGTCTAGTAGGACTCGTAGAGCTCCATCTAGCTTAAGAGACTTTGTGTGTCATGTTCCTTATCCAATTTATGATTTTTTATCTTATGAAAAATTGTCTGTTCTATACAAAGACTTTGTCATGCATGTTTCATTAGTATATGAATCCAATTTCTATCATCAGGAAGCAAAAATTCCTAAATGGTGCAAAGCCATGAGTGAAGAAATAGTAGCTCTAGAGGAAGAAAACACTTGATCAATACAACCTTTACCTCTAGGAAAGAAGACAATTGGATGTATATGGTCATATAAAGCAAAGTCAATGCTAATGGTTCCTTATATAAATACAAGGCTCGATTGATTGCCAAAGGTTACACTCAAAAACCAGACCTTAAATTCATAGATACATTCTCACCAGTGGCAAAACTCACATATGTTAAAGTCATACTCAAGTTAGCTGCTGCTTAGAATTGGAAATTGGATAAACTAGACATGAAAAAAATTCCTTTTTGAATGTGGATTTATTAGAGGAAATTTACATGGATCTGCCACTTGGCTATACTACTAAAAATGATATTTGAGAAAAGGTCTTTACATCAGGTATAAAAATATATGATGTATGAAACTACCGGCAGAAAACACAGAGCCGCCACCGAACTTTATTTATCCCGAAGGAAGGGGAAATATCGATAAAACCACAAGGGAATGGATAAGATGATCTTGCGACCAAGAGAAAGGGTAAGGGAGTCGGTTATGCGAGGGGAAGGTATTAGCACCCCTCACATCCGTTGTACTCAACGGGATCCATTTTTTTGTTTGTCTTAAAGGGTGTGTTTATCTACAACTATACTTGCTTAAGGGGAAATTAAAGGTTTTCGATTATTGCGTTCGTGAGGGTTTCGCGACCCTTTGCCTACGTATCCAATGAAGGAATCAGAACACCGTAGTTCCTCTTAGGAAATGGTTGGTTTGTTTGTGTTTTCTAGTGGGCGACGTTAACATAGGCATTCTAGCAATAGGCACGGCCCGTATCGCGGTAGAATGGAGATAACATGCCCTTGGAGGAGTTTTGCTTGGTTGAGTGTTTTTGCGAGTTTTAAAATAAATTCAAGTAATGATTAAGAGCGTTTTTGGATTTTTGATTTGTGAATGTTAAGTTTTAATTACAAAATAAAAGGGTTAATAGGGAGACTAAAACCTAATTGTTTGTTATGTACAAATGAGCTAAAAGTCTATTTCGACGTAAGGCGATCGAACGGGTTTTAATCGCCTCACGGAGCAAACTAAGGGAGTATGACATCAGGATTTGAATGAACAAATAAAGAAACTAAGACCCTAAATATTTATTGTTTTAAGAAAAATAGTATTATAATATTTTACAACTTATTGCGAAATGAGTATCGAAACCTAATTTTAACTTATTTTGGATATTTTATTAAGTTAAATAAAACAAATTGAATTAAAGAAAAAAATAATTAAGTAAATTACAAAATCAAAAAAAATTAATTAAAACAAACATGTTTTTGTATTATTATTCTTTTTATATTTTTGATCATGCAATAACTATGTAAAGAAAAGAACTAAAATATATTTTTATATTTGTATATAGTAAAATACATAGAGGTAAAGCCTAAAAAACTAAAAAAAAAATGAAATATGCCCCAACAGGGATTGAACCCGGGTCCCCATGATTTATTGCTAGATGATTCGCCAGTTGAGCTACATTATTTATTCGTTATAATAATGGTTCAATTGAAACATAAGGGAAAGTGGTGATTGGATTGGGCCAAAGGGCCGACCCGGTTAGAGAAATGGAATAAGAAAAATTTTGTAAACCCTAGGGTATGTTGAGAGCGGCGCGGACATGGGGAAGAGGAAAAGAAAAAATAGAAAAAAGATTCCAATTATTATTTTATTTAATTTTCAATAAACCAACCATTAAAACAAACAAAAAAAAAACAAGAAAAGAAGTCTCTCTCTCTCATTCGTATTGTCACCATCATCTTCCTCAAATTGCTGCAACTCCGACCCAACCATTCTCATTTTCGCTCAAACAATTCACCCTCCTCACCCTCAATTCTTCTATGGACGATCCTCCATCTTTTCCTTCCACAAATCTATTCCATCCATTCCGTCTTCATAGGGTTTAGGGTTCCACGAGGGGTCGGAGATGATACGGCGGGGGGAGTGGACGGCGGGGATGGAGCCGCACAGGTAGCCGGAGTCATGGCGATATGGACTAGTGATGGGTCGCACGATGAGATGGATTTTTTTGTTGCCGGGAACAGGGCATTCGACGCTGTTCGAAACTCCGGAGCTTCGGAGAAGTGGAAGAGGTTAGTGGTTACCACTCTGGTCGACACGCGCTGTCAACTTGTCTTGGATTCATTTCCAAGCGGTGAGGGCTAAGGTTTTGTGTTGATTAACAGTTTATATGGTTCTTTTTAGATTAAGTGTTCTAAACTGTTTTGTATTTGATACAGGTTAAGTGTCCTAAACTGGTAACAGGTTGTTATGTTTTATAGGTTGAGGTTTTTTGTAAGATCTTATGCTTTGTACAGATTAAGCTGGTTCTATGGTTAACTGGTGCTAATGGTTTGGACAAGTTCTATGTTTTACTGGTTTTATGGTTTTTTGACAGATCCTAAGGTTTGTACAGGTTAAGCTTTGACAAGTTAAGGTTCTATTGGTTTACAGGTTCTAATGGTTAGGACAAGTTCTATGTTTTACTGGTTTTATGGTTTTTTTGACAGATTCTATGTTTTACTGGTTTTATGGTTTTTTGACATATTATATGTTTTACTGGTTATGGTTTTTGGGAACAGATTAAGGTTCCAAGTTTTGGTAACAGCAGGTTTCATGTTTTACAGGTTCTATGTTGGTTTGCAAGCTGTTATGTTTTTACAGGTTGAGGTTTGTTATTTTGTTGACAAGGTAAGCTGATTAACAGATTATTTGGATATCTTCTTAGTGATAACGACACACAAATGGGAACTGAAATTTGCTATAGATATGAAAGTAAACAGTAATGAAATAGCATGAGTTATAGCAAAAAAACCTGGTATATTTTTCTTTGATCTGTTTCTCTTGCTGAGAAAATCTGGAAAAGGAAACCTCTTCTGTTTTTTATCTTGTTCTTGCTGAAGAAATTTTTTGGTTTGCAGTTTTGGTATTTTCACTAGTTTTTGGGTTGAAAGTTTGTGGTTTGTGCTGGTTTTTTAAGCTATGTTTTTTTGCTTCAGAAAAATCTCCTTATGTTTGATATTGAGACTTCTTCTTATAATGGTACCCCAGTGAAAATGTGGGGGGGGGGGGGGGGGGGGGGGGGATGAGATTTGAACACAGTTGGTATGTTGTCTTTGGCTTTAGAATGCAGGTTTTTAACTTGCCTATTTTGTGCAATGTTACAGCAGTAGTTCTTGGACTGTTTTGGGTTATGCTGCATGCAGGTTTTTTCTTTCCTCTTTCTCTTTCAATGATACAGAGCTTAATGTTTGTTTTAATTAAAGTTCTGAAGGGTTTGTGTACTTGGAAAATGATGACATAAGGGTGCTTTGGCTGCTAGTCTTATGTTTAACTCGGGCGCTGTTATGCTGCCTTGGCTTTGACTTGGGCGCTGTTATGCTGCCTTGGCTTGTGCGCTGGGCTTGTTTTTGTATGTTGCGCCTGTTTTGCTAGCTTGCAGCATGTTGTCTTGTGCGCTTGCCATGCTGCTTTGGCTTTTGTTTTGCAATTTTTCTTTTCTTCTTTTCTCCCTTTTTGTGAACCAAAGAGAAAAACTCTTTGTGATTTGCAATTTGGGAGAAAACTTAGACATGATAAAAAAAACATCTCCTTCCTTAACTGATTCCAAAAGGCAAACCCTTATGATGACATACCAATCAATTAACTCTTTGTTTGAATTTTTTTCATGTTTGGATTGTTAACCCCTTTTTCTTTTTCTTGTTTCATGAGCACAGTTATTGGATGACTCAAAGCGAGATCGAACGATGAAAATACCAAGGCGAGGACGAATGACTTGAAGATGAAGACTTGAAGAAACACCAATTATTTTTCTCTTTTCTTTGTAATCAAAACGATTGTAATTTGTATTCCACACTGTAATTCATTTTTCATTACGCTTTGTAATCATTCCAAAAAAATGTAACGAATACGAAAGCTTGAATGATATATTTTTTTTGAATGAATTCACTTGTATGGAAATCAAACAACTCTCAATCTTGTTTAAATTCTGAAATTCTCTTTTGAATGATTCGAACGCACATTTCAACTTAGTAACCTGAATCTCAAGAAATCCTGAATAATTGTTATAACTTGTATTCCAAACACAAAACGCGCCTTCTAATCAAACTCTCAAACAAAACAAAATGAATGCTTAAGAATTTAATTCCTCTGATTAATTCGAACCCAAAACATCGGTCGCTTGAACCTTAATCTTCAAATCATGCCTGAACCACACTTGCCCTTCTCGAACGGAACTCTAAATTTGACAATCAAACCATAATAATTTGAAACTTAAGCAACAAAAACAAGTCCTGATTATTATGAACCTTTAACATCATTTTCCGAAGTGCTCGACCTCCACATTTGCCAATTCAAACTCCAAATTCTCGACTCAATGGCTTAGAGACTTAAAGAAGAAACTTGAAATGCGAGGAGGTGGAATTCTTGACCTAACGCACTGAGCTCTGAGCCATCCTCGAGGCAGGCGAAAGAAACATCTTCATATAAACCAAAAATCCGAAAACCCTAGCATCTTGACCGGCACACATAGGGAAATAAACCCTAATCCATTCCTTGTAACCTGACGATACAATTCATTCCATGATCCGCTAATTGAGAACCAAAAGTGCTTCCTTTTTACCTGATAAGAAAAAAAAACTCAAAACAAGATTAAACATAAAGAGGGTGCAACCCTAAAACTTTAAACCAAAGCGCCTGATTCCCTGAGATGCGGGATATGCAAATGACTGAATAATAAAATGATACAAATGGAATGCAAAGTTCAATTCCAGACAAGGACAAAGAGATAGGGCAAATTTGGGGTACGACAATATAAAAAATAAAATTAAAAAGATTTTACATCAGGTATTTATTTGCAATGATATAAACAATATTAAAAAAATATTTTTCGCTGGCTATTACATCGGGCCAATGAATCCACCGATGTAAAAGGTAAAAAAAATACGGTGGCAATTTTGTAAATAAAAAACTAGGTGACAAATTGGTAAATAAAAAACACGCTAACCCTTACATCGGGCCTTGCTATCCACTGATGTAAAAAATGCGCTAACATCGGTTCTACAACCCACCGATGTAAAAACCTGAAAATGTGACCATTACATCGGTCAATGATATGCACCGATGTAAAAACCTGATTGCGAAGTAACTCTTACATCGGCTAAATTTGCCACCGATGTAAAAACTGCAACATATATTTAATAAATAAACCATATCTTCTCACTACTGTACATTTTGTTTTTATTCTCTCCTTAAAACCAACTCTCCTCCCGCCTACACAATCCCTCCGCTCCGCCTACGAACGCCCTCTGCTTCTCCCTCCGCCGTCTCCTCGAAGGTCCGCGTCGTCCTGCACAAAGACGTCTGTCACAGGCCGCCGTCTCCTTCTGTGCACGAAGACCTCCTGCATGAAGACGCCCTCGAATCTCCCGCCGTCACATCCTGCCGCCCTCTTCGAAGCCCCCTCCGCCGTCCAACTACAATTCCGATAAGAAATTTTCTATTTTGTTCAACTTCATTGTATATCTATGGATTTCTAAGAGGTATATATACAAAAAAGTTTTTAAGCTACTCTTGTTACTTTTCTTGCTACTGAGATACATTATAAAAAAATTAGAAGTACATATAAAAACAATTAGAAGATTATATTAGATACTAACTCAGTGGCTTGGTGAATCCATTCCTTTGTTCATATCTGTTTTTTAATTACTAAACAGTTTATTATTCTTAGAGAGGTTAATTAAGTCTAATTAGTTATAAATAGTATATATTTTGTATAGAGTTAAGAATATAGTACATGTTGTGTATATGTCATTCTTTTCCATTAGAGAAATTGTCTTCTTAGAAACCTCCGAAAGAAACGTTAATGGTCCTCTCAGAAACACATATTTTTTCTTTAACCTATCAAACTTAATAGAGTTATCACTTTGCCATTGAAATTTTATTCTATTTTTATTTCTCCGCGAAGCAGCACAACTTGCGATCTCAGAATCTTCGTGAAGTAGCGCAGTTGCGGGCACACCCTTCGTTAGACCTTCTTCCGTGCGAACATAGTTATGGATCGTAGTTGGATGAGAGCTAATTGATTAAGTGACGAGTACGAACATGGAGTGATGGATATTCTATAGTTTGTTGAAAGTAATGCTGAAAAAAGTCTTCCTGCACTTTTTCTCTGTCCATGTGTTTGTTGTGCAAATAAAGAACCAAAACATAGTAAGAAAGAAATCACGGATCATCTAATTTGTGTACGGATTTGTCAAAGTTATACATAATGGATATGGCACGGTGAAGTAGTATCAAAGTCAAATGTGTCTCAAAGAGATGATGTTAGTGTAGAAATGGATGATCGTCTAGAAGACATGATGCGTGATATTGGACAAGATTCGTTTAAGAGGGCACATGCGTATGATACTCTATGCAGTGACAAGGATAAACAATTGTACCCTAGATGCAAAAAAATTACACGTCTGTCAGCCGCGTTAAAATTATTTAATCTGAAGGTAAAGAATGGGTGGACTGACAAAAGCTTTATCGAGTTGCTTGAATTGTTGACCGAAATGCTTCCAGAAGGTAACGTAATGCCAAGTCGTTATTACGAGGCAAAGAAAATATTGTGTCTTATGGGTTTAGAGTATGAGAAGATACATGCATGCCCTAATTATTTCATATTATACAGAAAAGAGTATGTAAACTATAATCATTATCCGAAGTGCAAGGTGTCACGCTACAAAAAGAAAGATGGTGAATCAATTGATGATGAGGTGGTCAAAAAGGGTCCTCCTACGAAAGTGGTATGGTACATGTTGTACCCCAAAATTTTCCCTCTCATTTCTCAAAAGATCATCCTGGACCCTCAGGTTTGCTTCTATCAAGTTTCAAGTCTGGAATTACAACTTTTCAAGAAAATCATTCACAAGGGCAAAATGGTCAAAAGCATACTGAAAAGTCAAACTTTGACTTTTTGACCAAATTTGTGACCCAAAAATCACATTGCGTCAAGACATCCAAAAGGTGAAATTTGATCATCAAAAAAATCAAGAGAATCAAAAAATCCAACTTTTGCAAGACTTTGAAATTTTTCTAAGTATTTTCTATACTTGTTAATTTCATTTGCTTCATGACATTTTTTACTACAATTCCAAATAATTTAAAATGAGGCAAATAATTCAAGTTATTACAAAGTGACATTTTTTGCAAGTTTACAAACCCTAAACTTGGTATTGCTTGGACTTTTCCCTTTGACTCCAAAACCTTGTCACAATGTTTTGTTCTTGATACAATATGCATAAAATACTCCACAAGACTAAGTTTGTCTCATGCTACAAATCTTGTTGTCCAAGTTGAACAAAGTATGATATGTTGCATTGCCACAACACCCTAAAACCTGCTCCATTGTTGTCCTACAAAAAAACCTTATGCCATGCTGCACCACAAATCTGCATATGTTGTCCTATACAGTCCAAAACTGCTCTATGCAGTCTGCCCCAACCTGTATCATAACAGCCCCAAAATTGCACCAAAATGGAAAAAGAAAATTGTGTGAATAAAGTATCAAAACAGTACGCAAAAACAATTCAAAATGACTTATTTTGTTTCCCCCCTAAACTTCAGTCAATGGTCTACAAAAGGGACTATTTCATAAGACATAGGGGTTGGAATTTTTAGAGAGAATATAGAGTCTTTTAACAGAAAAACAGTATTCTTTATAACTTTGGCTCATTCAAGAAAAAACCAGCTCTAATCTCATTCAAAACAGAACTTCAATCCATTATTTCATCTTACAAACTCTCCCATAAACCAAACACCTTAGCACATAGAGATTGTAAAAACACTAAAACATTTTCGGTTAGTGCCATTATCCTCACCATCCAAACATAAAAACAATATTGTACAACTTGACTAGGTCTCAACAATTTAGAACAAGCTGCCTGGAGATTCATTGGAGTCCTCACGGCATCTTGAAAAGTATTCAGATTTCAAACACCAAGTGTAGTTTCAAGGTAAGTCTTCTTGACTTGGTATTTTTCATACATCATTAATGATTTATTTTTGAAGATAAGATGTAGTAATCATTTCCCCTTTTAGCTAATTGTTTGTTTGCTGTTTATGTTTATCAATCATACGCTGTAAACTGACATGTATGGACAATAAAACAATGTTTAAGGCGGAAAAGTACAGTATGTATCGACACATATGCACACGTGTCGACTCATCCTAGTGAAAAAAATAGGGTATGAGTCGATACATAAACCCCATGCATCGATTCATACTGATTCCAGGTCCCAAAACAGAAGGTTGAAAAGTCTATGAGTCAATACAAAATGCGTGTGTGTGTCGATACAAAGAAGGTGTATGAGTCGACACATCCTATTATGTGTTGGCTCATACTGAGCTGATTTTTTCTTTACAAGAGCAAGGCAAAGTTATGTGTCGATGCATAACAGCATGTGTCGACACATAATGGTTCAAAAGGAAGTTTCTCCCATTTTCTACAGTGTTTATGCATATATTTTCATTGCTACCCAGTTGTTCGATATGGTTGTAATAATTATACACTTATCTCATCCCTATTTGCAAATTATACCCCTATCCCCCTAATGATGTAATAACTTAGGATTTTATTTTCCGTATTTTATTTTGCTTTCATATATTGCTAGTAATTAGGATGTATGGCTAGATAAAATAAACAAATAGATAACCTTTAAATGCAAGACAAAATGCATGAAAACAAACACACTTGCACACACGCACCCTTAGGGTAATCTCACTTGTTTTCTATCGGAAAGTAGTCATGTCCCTCGAACATGGGCATTTTTAGAAAAAGACCCTCGATAAAAGATCGTAGATGACCCTCGATGTTGCCTTCGGTAAACGATCTAGTCCCTAAAACGACATTACTAAAATGTTCCATGGGTTGTCTTCTATGACTATACAAACGTCTCGCACCCGTCCCTTCACATCCAACGATGAGGCTTCTTACCAAAACAATGGTAAGATATCCATATCTAAAGGAGAAGGAAAAGAACACCTAAGACCTTTTGAGTAGGTAGGTTACTCCTAGTCGCTCGCTTGCTCACAACAAAAACATTTCATACACCAAACACTCTCATTTTGAAACACTTTCAAAAGACAACACTTTGCACGAGTTCTTACAGAAACGAGGGCCATTACAAAGAAAACCCTTTTCAAAATTACTTTCAAAAACACATTCCACAAACACCTCTTTGAATTATTTTTGAAACAAACACTTTGTAAGCGTTCTTATAGAAACAAGAACCATTACAAAGAAATTTTCAAAATACTTTCAAAACCCACACCACAAGCACACATTCAAACAAAAGCCAGTGATCTAGAAAGCAACTAAGAGCCCGTGGAAAACCATGGATGAAAAGGGTGCTAATACCTTCCCTTTTCATAATCTACCCCCCGAACTCAAAAAAACATCTCTAAAGGTCTTTCCTGTTCTTTTTAGCCTTTCCTTTTGGATAAAAGAAAAGTCGATGACGACTCTTGCTAACCGCAATATTTGCGAATACAAAACGCAAAACAACCAAGTCATTTATCCCACTGTATTATAGTACCTACCAATAATTTCAAGGTTCAAGAGATTATTCGCCAATGCAGATGACGTAAAGAATCTTAGATGGCATGCAGAAGAAAGAAAATATGATGGACAAATTCCTCATGTAGATGATTCTTTGCAATGGAAGAAAATAGATTCTTTGTTTCCAAATTTTGGCAAAAAGTTGAGAAACCTTAGACTTGGACTTGCTATTGATGGAATGAATCTGTTTGGTAATCTAAGTACTAACCATAGTTCTTGGACTGTTCTCCTGATGATTTGTAACCTATCTCCTAGGTTGTGCATGAAGCGTAAATATATTATGTTATCGATCATGATATCAGGCCCAAAATAACCAGGAAATGACATAGACGTTTATCTAAGTCCACTGATTGATGATTTAAGAGTGTTGTGGGAGGAAGGGGTGGATGTTTTTGATGCGTATTCTAGCGAACAGTTTAATATGTGTGCCATGTTGTTTTGCACCATCAACGTTTTTTCGGCATATGGTAATTTGTCTGGGTATAAAGTTAAAGGGCATAAGGCGTGTCCTATATGTGAAAAAGGCACATGTTACTATCAGCTTGAAAAAGGAAAGAAGACCGTTTATCTCGGGCATCAAAAATTTCTAAAACATTATCATCCATATCGTAGATTGCGAAAAGCTTTTAATGGGGAACAAGAGCATGGTGTTGCTCCAAAGCCCTTGTCTGGAGAGGAAGTTTATCAGCGAAAATAGGGACTTGATGTTGTCTTTGGAAAGTACAAAAAATGATCTACTGTGAAAAATGTATGGAAAAAGAGATCGATTTTCTTTGATCTTCCATATTGGTTTAGTCTTGATGTAAGACATTGTATTGATGTGATGCACATGGAGAAAAATGTATGCGATAGTGTAATTGGAACACTTCTCAACATTCAAGGGAAGACAAAAGATGGTATTAATGCTCGTCTGGATTTGGGTTTGATGGGTATACGAGAAGAGTTAACTCCATAATATATAGGTAACAAGACATATTTGCCTCCTGCCTGCTACACTTTGTCTAAAAAAGAGAAAACAAGTTTTTGTGAGTGTTTACAAAGTATCAAAGTTCTGCATGGTTACTCATCAAATGTCAAGAGGCTTGTATCAGTTAAAGATCTTAAATTAGTTGACTTAAAATCTCATGATTGTCATGTCTTAATGCAACAACTACTACCATTGGCTATTCGTGGGATATTTCCTAACAACATTAGGAATACTATAACTAGGTTGTGCTTATTTTTTAATGCAATTTGTTGTAAAGCCATTGATCCACTAAAGTTAGACGATTTGGAAAATGAGGTTGCAGTTATCTTGTGCCAATTAGATATGTATTTTCCTCCTTCATTTTTTGACATTATGGTTCACTTGATTGTTCATCTAGTAAGGGAGATTAGATTATGTGGTCCAATTTTTTACGGTGGATGTATCCAATAGAGCGATACATGAAGATCCTAAAAGGGTATACAAAAAACCCACACTGTCCGGAAGCATCAATTATTGAGAGGTACATTGCAGAAGAAGCAATTGAGTTTTGTTCTAACTATTTGTCAGGAGTGGATGCTGTAGGGGTTCCCAAGTCTCGTCATGTTGTAGAGGTAAATATTCACTAATTATGTCATTCAATTGTAGACAAGGCAACAACATAACTCTAATGATTGTGGGTACTATGTGATGAAAAATATGTTGGATATTGTCTCTGCCAATATAACCGAGAATTGGATGCAGGTAATAAAAATAACTTTACTTTGTTATTTACGTTGTGTTTTGCAACTTAATATGAATTTTTAAAGAATAACTCTATATTGTTATATTTATGTATTATACGTATTTGATGATCCAACAGAATTAACACAAGATGATTTGTATGATTTGCGACTCTGTTGGGAAAAATGTTTCTTTCAGTTATATAAAAATTAAGTTTTATCTGGTGAATTTTATAGAATTGTCTAAGTTGTGGTTCTTGCACATAATTGTTATTATTGAGTTTTTGCACGTTACATATATGGTTTTTGCACTAATTATGTCATTCAATTGTAGGAAAGGCAACAACACAACTTTAATGATTGTGGGTACTATGTGATGAAAAATATGTTGGATATTGTCTCTGCCAATATAAGCGAGAATTAGATGCAGGTAGTAAAAATAACTTTACTTTGTTATTTACTTTGTGTTTTGCAACTTAATATGAATTTTTAAAGAATAACTCTATATTGTTATATTTATGTATTATAGGTATTTGATGACCGAACAGAATTAACACAAGATGATTTGTATGATTTGCCACTCTGTTGGACAAAATGTTTCTTTGAGTTATATAAAAATTAAGCTTTATCTGGTGAATTTTATAGAATTGTCTAAGTTGTGGTTTTTGCACATAATTGTTATTATTGAGTTTTTGCACATTACATGTATGGTTTTTGCACTAATTATGTCATTCAATTGTAGACAAGGCAACAACATAACTCTAATGATTGTGGATACTATGTGATGAAAAATATGTTGGATATTGTCTCTGCCAATATAACCGAGAATTAGATGCAGGTAATAAAAATAACTTTACTTTGTTATTTACTTTGTGTTTTGCAACTTAATATGAATTTTTAAAGAATAACTCTATATTGTTATATTTATGTATTATAGGTATTTGATGACCCAATATAATTAACAAAAGATGATTTGTATGATTTGCGACTCCGTTGGGCAAAATGTTTCTTTGAGTTATATAAAAATTAAGCTTTATCTGGTGACTTTTATAGAATTGTCTAAGTTGTGGTTTTTGCACATAATTGTTATTATTGAGTTTCTGCACATTACATGTGGTTTTTGCACATGTATTGAGTTTCTTGATATTTTTTATGTTAATTATTATTATTTATTGTCAGGCAATGTGATTTTGGTGTTGTCTAACGAAGCTACAACTTATCTACTTGTGGATTTTATATTGGTATTTCAAGTTTGGAAAAAGACTTATAAATGGTTGAATTTTTTTGTATGTTTTGTGAAGAATATATATTTGTAAGTTTGTTGTGAGTTTGTTTGTTGTGATACAATTGTATGTTTGTTTGTTGTGAAGAATATATATTTGTAAGTTTGTTGTCAGTTTGTTTGTTGTGATACAATTCAAGTTTGCAATACAATTGTTCATTTTGTAAGTTTATTGTGAAAAATATGAAAATATCGACCTAGATGTGGTCTATGTGATGTTGGAAAGCTATGACATATATATAGCGACCTAAATATAGTCTGTGTGATATTGGAAAAATATGAAAAAATAGGTACTAATTTTTTTTACAGGGAATCATCCAGAAAATAATTAATTTATTCAAAAAAAATTGCATACATTTTACATCGGTCATTACTTTCCACCGATGTAAAAACTTTCAAAGTTGTATCTATTACATCGGGCGAAAAGCACAACCGATGTAAAAATGATATCTTTTACATCGGTCCACACGATCCACCGATGTAAAATGTTGTCTCAATTTTTAAAAAAATATTGTATTTGTTTTATAAATCAGACTTAGCTTATAACCGATGTGTTAACTGTCTTTTTCACATCGGACCCAGAACCGATGTAAAAAGTCCCTGATTTACTATATTGCCTGACTTTACATCGGACCCAGAACCGATGTAAAAAGTCAGTTTCGCCCGATGTAAAAAGTTATTTATGCACTAGTGCTATCCAAGTGATGGGGAGAACATGGTAGGCAAACTCAATAAATCCCTCTATGGTTTAAGGCAAGCTTCAAGGCAATGGTACAACAAGTGTTCCATAACTGTCATGAAATATAGCTTCACATAATCATTAGCTGACCATTCATTATTTACAAAAGGAACATGTAAATCTCTTGCTGTCCTTTTGTTCTACGTAGATGACATTTACCTAGCTAATCCTAATCCTAAACTGGTCCAAGAAACTCATAATATACTTCAAATCCAGTTCAAGTTGAAGCTACTAGGAGACCTCAAATACTTTCTTGGATTGGAATTTCCGCACATTCAAGCAAAGGGATTCACTTATGTTAGAGAAAATATACATTACAGATTCCCATGGACACTGGTTTTATAAATGCTAAACCATTTTCTCTATCTATGGATCCTGGTGTAAGTTTCAATGATGAAGAATAGCCTTTATTTAAAGATGTCTCTCAGTACAAAAGAATCATTGGCAGATTACTATATTTGACTAGTTCTAGACCTGACATTTCATATGTTGTTTACAAGCTTAGTCAATACATGTACAAACCAAAAAAATCACATCTAAATGGGATCAATCATATTCTGCAGTACCTAGAAGGCACATCAGGCCAAGGAATAATATTTTCATCAAATCCTTCTGTTTACTCTAATGGAGAAGTCGTATCACAATAAGAAAATCCACCACATGGTTTTGTATTTTCATTGGAGAATCATTGATGGCTTCGAAGTCTAAAAAGAAAGCAATAATCTCAAGGTCATAAGCTAAAATAGAATACAGAGCTTTAGCCTCAGCCACATTCAAGTTGCTTTGGCTGAAGCAACTCCTAAGGGCATTCGATATCAATGTTCCATCATGTAAAGTCTTATGTGATAGCACATCTGCAATCCAAATGGCAAATCCAATGTGTCATGAAAGAGCCAAATATATTGACATGAATTTCTACTTAATTAGAGAACATGTAGTTGCAGATTTCATCAAGTTAATACACATACGATTCAAGTACCAGCTGACCGAGCCTCTCACTAAGGTCTTACCTATAAACTTGTTTCATTATCTCATAGCCAAGTTGAGAATTTGCGACATATATCCCAACTTGAGGGAGAGTATTAAACTCATTTACTAAAGTTAGTTATAAGTTAGGTTCTTAAACTACAAGGTTAATATTAGTTGTTGGCTATCGGTGTAACTACCTAGCTTAGAGTTTGTTGCGGTGTAACTTTTTTTCACATGTAAACTTCTACTCATGTACATGAGGAAGCTTTTCATGTTGAGGATTGAATAACTTCATAATCAATATCACCTTTGTGTTTTTTCCATGAACTCTCTACTACAATACACTCTTGTGTCAATATTAATAGTTGGCTAAGAGCGAGAGGGATTTATATCACTAATTTAAAACACTTGAATCAAGGATTTAAATTTGAAACAAATAAACATAGAGAAGTCTCATAATCTAATGCAAATTTTATTTTTTTTCAGTCTAATTTTTGTAGGAAATTTAATTTTTTGTTCTACAATCTGCATGCAATGGCTCAAAAGGATGGCATGAATTCAAAGCCTTGGTTCAAAAGAGCTCCGGCCACCCATAGCTTCAAATTTTGAAGATTCATTTCTTGTTCAGAACCTTTCACCTGTTTTTTAAAAACATCAAATAATCACTAATTAATCCATAAACCAAATATTAAAAACCATAAATATTACTAATCATTGTATTGGATAGAGAGGGTAGTTACTAACTTACATTCAATGTAAATGTAAGTAGAAAAGTGTCAGAAACGGTAGCTAAGTTTGAACTTTGAACATTGAAATTCACAAGAGACTCAAGAGCCTTGTACAATGAAGCAGCAACACCTTCTCCTTTATTGCATACTATTTTTGCATAGTAACCTCTTTCCTCCACTTGAAACATCTCCACCTATAACATAGTACACAATTCTTAAAACTGTTTACATATATTAAAATGTGAAATAGAAATAATGAAACAAACCTGGATAATTTTCTTGCAAATGGGATGGCTTTGAATAATATTCATGGTGTTGTTAATTGATCCTTGATAATTTCCAGACATGGATAAAGATGCTTCAAGCCCTGAAACCTCAGCCTGCAACTTCCTAGATTGTGCTTGAAGATCATGCACATATGATACTGCATCTCCAATTATAGAAGCCTTATCCATCTATATTAAATTGAAAACTTATAAGTAGCAATCTTAACCTAATGCAAAAAAATAAAAAACCTAAAAATGTTTAAGCAAATATACATCTTAGTAATATTCGAAATTTGAAATTCAATTGAAATAAAAACTCTTACCTTTGTAATGTTGGGAACTAAAGATCGCAATGCATAAAGTTTATCCTTCATTCGACCTCTCCTCCTCCTCTCCGAAACGAGAGTCTTGGACCTATCGGTTTTAGCCCTAGATTTGGCATCATCGACCGAGTTCGTGGTTGTTGTTTCCGGAGAATCGTCACCATTATTTTCTCCTTCTCCCTTAGTCTCCTCATCATAACAAGAGAAGGAGCCAATTGTTGAAGAGCTTGGATCATACACATTCACAATATTAAAAATATTGTTGTTGTTGGAATCAAATAATGGGTTTAGTGGAATTGAAAGAGGTTGATGATTATCAATGAAACAATCATTAATAAGGTTAGAACCAAAGTTACATATTGCATCTTGATTCTCTCCTCGAATTAAATCTATAAATTGATCAAAGTTTGGATCGTCAATGAAGTCATGCAATTCAAAATTGTCTGTGTACACTAGTGAGTCTTGGTGATCATTCATATTTGGTGGAACATGGATATACATGAAAGGTTTAATAGTATTATATATATAAAGAAGAGTAGCATGATTATTATTAATAAATATAATAGTCTTGGTATGAATGGAATAAGATGATGAGTTTCAATATGCACTGCACTGGGTCTATCATTTGAAGTTTATATTTTTGAACATATCACTTTCACATCATGCTGTATAATTAGCAATATATAATTACTTTATTTCTAGAAATGGTTGAATGTGAAGACGATAAGATTCTCTCCTGGTTTATCATATGTAGGCTTAAAATTTTATTTAATTAGTTCTATATAGCAGTAAGCCTGTGCATGAGCATGCAATTCTCAACTTGTATATTTAACTAGAAGTCATTGTGCTCATCTTTCTACATTTTGTGCCAAGTTTTGCTTCTATTTGTTGCAATGGATTACTTTGCATATTAAAAAACTTCAAATTCAGAGTCATAGCCTAACTCATTCTCAAGTGTCATTTTCAGATCATGATATAGCAAATAACCGATGTGGACTCAATAATATATATATTGTGTGAAAGGAATCAAGGGTAAAACTAAAGATTATTTGGTGGGTCCCCCCATGGCAGCCCACACCAACGAAAAAATATGGAAATTTCTCATCAAAATGTCCTTCATCTTCTCCTTCAAACCGGCTTTCACTAACAAGCATGTCTCTATGAACCGTTTCTTTTGCTTCTTTGGCACTGCTTCGAAAGAAACAACATTGTCGACACAACCCAATTCTTCAAAGAAGACTATCAATCTTCTTTTCATGTAAATTTCTTCCTATCACAAGTCATCTAGTTTATAGACATCACATCTTTCTTGTATTTGCACCGGTACTTTTTGATATAAACTCAGCTCATCAAGAGCGGTTATGAAGGAGCGATTTCAAGGCGGTTCAGAACGCCCGCATCAAAGTTATTGAAAGAGAGACAAAAACCTATCAAAGAAAATAGACACTCGTGGAGAAGAACGACGAACCAAACGTACTTGTTGTAAACCCTTTTATCGCTTCGAGAGGAAGCACTCCCCAATCTAAGGAGAGACCCACTTTACTAAAGGCGTAATCTAAGTCACTTTCACCAAAGAAGACGAAAACGATGTCCAATGTCTCTTGAATCACCCATATTGTGGAGTTATTCCATATCGTTTTCCGTGTTATGAGTTAATTTATTCATTTAAAAAAGGTTGTCAACGCATAAAATAAATGGTCTTGATGTCAACACAAAAACAAAATATGTGTCCCACTAAATTTGTCTATAGTAATAGAATTCACCGAAGCATAAAGCAGAGAAAACAAAAACCTATACTCTTCTCAACATAAACTCTAATAAAGTAATCAAGTGCAAAAAAGAAAAGAAAGGTGAGACTCATACACTCCTTTGAGTATATGAACTCAATCCCCAAGTGTTGCATGTTCTAGCAGAAGAGATGGCACAAGCATGAATTCGTGAACAATTAAAGAAGATTGAGGAAGATTGCATAAGTGAGAGAAGAACTTTCAAAGAGCCGCATATGGCAAAAAGAAGAGTACAATAACTCCAGGACTTCTTCTATATTCCCTAGGGATGGTAAACCGTGTGATCCCCGACATTGGAAAGTCTTAACCGCATCATCAATGATCAAGATTTCAACATATACTGTTCAAGAACACTCAAAATCTCTAGTACTATAAATGATTATTAGTGTTACACATAGGGACACGTGTTAAGACATACCTATAAAGCGTTTCTTATAACGAGGAAAGAATTTAATAGGATTTTGCCAAAGACATCAACGTCCTATCGAGACTCTTCCGCCCCCTTCCACCACAACTCAGACTGAAGAAAATCTCAGTAAATCCCTCCCTACAAGTAGGAACAAGGACTTATGGGTAAATGTTTCTAGTCGGCCAGTAGGCATGGCAACTGGTCGATTTATGAACAAATTTTACCACCCCTAAACCAAAACTCCCAAACAAACATCGTTCCCCACCCCAATATCCAACGAGGATGAAGAATTAAAACTCAAACATGTTTCAAACGGGTTCGGGTTAGGTTCAGGTTTACCCGCCTCGTCACCATTCATTTAGTGAAATCAAATTTTTTAATAGAAATATTTATTTATTTTTTCAAAATCAAATTATATTACAAATGATAAAATAAAACAATCTAAAAAAATTCCATACATACATTTCAAATATCTTAAATAATAAATGCAAATCAAAATTCCAAAACATTGACCACATATTTAATATTCTAAATTATCAAAACTAAATAATAAAATACATAATAAAATAAACTGGGCGAGATCGAGGTGGATACTAGTGTCCCCATTTTCTGACTCGTCCCTATATTTTGTAATCGAAGAAAGTCCAAACCCAAACCTAAACTCAATCAAAGCGGGTTTTCCCTGTCAAATTTGAGGTGGGTTCAGGTTGATATCCGCGAGTATAGGTTATGTTGCCATGACTACCTTCTAGAGGCCTAATAACAGAATGGCTCAATCATTGATCCCAACTCATAATGTATTAGAGTCATTATGCGTCTTATACCTTAAGACCTTTACTAGACCCACATCATTGATGGTTATTCCTTGTTGGATGTCATCCAAGAGTTTCCCGCTTACCACGCCAAAAATTAAGGAGATCCCTAACCACTCATCATATATAAAGGATATCACACAAGATCTAATCTATATTCTAACCATAATTTACTCACATTATTGTTGAACAAGTTACTCCAAAACAAGAAAGGGGTGAATTGTGTTTTTTAGAAATCGAAATTAATTTATAAAAAAACTATTTATATTAGTTCAAAAATTAAATGGAGATAAATCAGTGGAAAAATAGGAAAGAAAGAATAAGATAGGACAGAAAAAAATAAATTACAAAAAGTAAAGAGATATGGTTAGAGAGATTGCACCAGGATTTATACAAGTTCCACCTACCACTTGACCTACTCTTGTTTTCAAGAATTTCTTCTTGAGAATTCCACTAATAAAATGTATCAAGCTTTTAAGTAAGTGTCCACGAACCTTCTTAAAACAAATGAGAGAGTTTACACAGGCAGATCCCCCAAACCAAATAGAGCTTTTAACAAGTTGAGCTCACGAGCCAAGTAAGAATTCTAATCGGCTAATCTCAAAAACTAGACAAATATTTTATGAGGACAATCTCGAGAACCAAACAGATATTTTTCAAGATAATCTTAAGAACCAGACAAAGAAATCAAACAAGAGAATTCCATTCTTCATTAATAACAACTAAAGCACGAACATCAGTAACTAAACTCTTACAAGTGTTTTTCACTAGCATTGCACTAAGGTAACTTTAGTGAAAGAATAGAAAATTAGTAGAAAGTGAGAAACAAGATATTTAAAATGAACCTAGGTGTATTTAGAAGGAGAAGAAGCACTTTATTTATAGGAAAAAATATGTCTCAAAAAGGAAAAGGATTCATGGACTTTTTAATGCTTCTAATCGATTAACACCTAGGGCCAATCGATTAGATTTGTCAAATATGGGAGGCTTTTAAATTCGTCATCAATAATTAATTAGAATAATATTTTAACAATTTGGAGGTGTTACAAAAGAGTTAATTGAGTATCTCTAATGATTTAATCAATTATCTAGTCTACAACTCACTCATAAAGTTTTAAACAATCTAGTAATCACTTAGGTGATTTTATAAAATGAGAGAGGCTTCAAAAGTATTTTTGTGTGTGTGTGTGTTGTGTGTGTGTGTGTGTGTGTGTGTGTGTGTGTGTGTGTGAGAGAGAGAGAGAGAGAGAGAGAGAGAGAGAGAGAGAGAGAGAGAGAGAGAGAGAGAGAGAGAGAGAGAGAGAGAGAGAGAGAGAGAGAGAGAGAGAGAGAGAGAGAGAGAGAGAGAGAGAGGGAGAGGGGATTTGTCTTAGTATCTTAGGAGTTACTCTTATACTTTTACAATACACTAATCACTCAGACACAGGACTAGGAAATCTTTCACACATCCTCTCTTTAACATCCTTGAAGATTTAAGATAATTTTCCTTATCCATCATTGATTTATTACTTCATCTAGGAATTTCTTCTTCTAAGTGATGAGGTTCTATATAGCTTCTTTTATAGACACCGTCATCAGAGGTTTCTTGACCAGAGATTCTCAAGGACCCCCATCGAATATTTTTTAACCTTAGGTGTTGTCATCTTTAAAACCATGGTGATCATATGCAGATAGTTGTATCTACAAGTTCGTAGATCTATATTTTCGTCATTTTTTATTATGACAACACATCTCTTAGGGAGGTGGAACAAACACAAAAACAAAGATAAAATATGGGAGTGGTTAAACTCCCCCTTACAATTATAGAGAGTATACCCTACTCCCTCATGATTGACATCTCAGACTTATTCTCTATCGTTTATGAAAAAATTCCCTACACAAGGATCTGTTAATAGAAACGAATATGATGTTATCGACATAAATTTGAACAAATAAGATGTCATGCTCAAATTTTTCGATAAAAAGGATTTTATCAACCTTCCCTCTTTGAGAACCATTTTCAAGAAGAAACTTGATCATACTGTCATACCAAGCTCTAGGATATTGTTTCAGGCCATAAAGAGCCTTTTTCAATTTGAAAACATGATCAAGAAAAGAAGAGTTTTAAAAAACAGAGTTTGATTAACAAACACTTCCTCCCGAATGTAATCTTTCAAGAATTCACTCTTTGCAACCATTTCGAAAAGTTTAAAATCCATGACGCTTGAGAAATATAGAAGTATCCTTGAGACTTCTAATCTAGATACATGGGCATAACTTTCATCAAATTATATGACTTCTTGTTGATTGTATCCTTTCATAAAACTTTTCCATATTCATCAAGCTTATTGTGAAAGACCCAGCAGCAGGTTCCAATCGCTTTATTAGTTGAAGCTTTGGGAATAAGTTCCCAAATGTTATTTCTTTCAAATTGACTTAACTCTTATTTCATAGTAATCGAACAATTTTAATCGAGGGGAGCCTCGTTAAATTATTCTGGTTCAATTTGGGATATAAAACCCGTACGGTCACATACTTTGCTAAGGGAGTGTCAAGTTGTTGCCCCCTTAGAAATATATCCAATAACATTCTTAATTAGAATTTCTTTAGGAATCCTTCATTATTCAGGACAATTTTAATGATCTACTTTTTCTTATTTAACTTGACTTTAATTTCCTCTTGAATTTGATCTTGATCTTTATCTGCTAGAGATGTTTTCTCCAGGATACCTACACGATCAACAACTTCTACCTTTACAGACAAGGGGTTACACTCTTAAAAGGTAAAATGAATTGATTCTTATATCGACATGGTTCTTTTATTAAAAACTCTACAACCTTTGCTAGAAGTAGAATATCCTTAAAAAAGCCTTCATTAGATTTTGCGTCAAATTTCTCAAGATTATACTTTATGATGTTGAGAACAAAGCATTTGCATTCGAAGACATATGAGCGATAAATATTCAACTTCATTCCTTTATATAACTCATTGGGTGTCAGCTTTAGAATTGGTATTATTAAAACATGACTCATTACATAGCAAGCAGAGCTTATTACTCTGGCCTAAAAGTACGTAGATAAATTAGTCTCAGTGAGCATCGTCCTCGCTAGATCTTCTATAGATCTATTTTTCCTCTCCATTATCCCATTTTGTAAGAGAGTTTTTGGAATGGAAAGGGTGTTAATAATTACATTGTCATTATAAAAACTTTTGAATTTTTCATTTTGGATTTCTCCACCCTAATCACTTTGGATTGATGCAATGTTAATCCTTTTGTGTTCTGGATAACCTTGGAATATTTTTTAAAGGTAGAAAACGTGTGTCTTTTTTTATATTAGAATAGTTTTTAGGTGTAGCGAGAGTAGTCATCCATAACTATAAGGGCATATATATTTCTGTAAAAAAAGGCCTTTACTTGTTTACCCTTTTAACACACATCACATAACCTATTTTTCTCAAAACAAAAGTTTGGAAAACCAATCACTAAACCCTTGCACACCAACTTGCTTAAGTGGTCCATTTGGATATGGACTATTCTCATAAGTCAAAGTCATGATCCATCCTCGTTATTCATAAGAAAAACATCATTTGAAGGAGTTTTGTTCAGATTTAAGGTGTATTTATTTCTACTTCTAGAGCAAGTAAATTTGGTTTGATCAAACTTTTAATTGATAACTCTGCATCCAGAAGAATCAAAGGTTTCGTTGTTATCTTTTTCACATAATTGACTAATGCTTAGTAAATTATGCTTTAAAGCTTTAACTAAAAGAACCTCCTCATTCGTTGGATTTGAAAATTTACCAACAATATCAATACTAAAAGAAATACTTTTTATTCATACATTTATTTATAAAAATTCGAACTATCTACTTCTACATAATAGATATATGATACCAGGTATAATCTCTCATTTATATGAATGTGGATAGTTTTTACAGAACTATAATATTGGCTTTAATTTAAGTCAACCTATATCTAGAATGGAACCAAATAATTGTTAATAAGTTTTATTTAATATACATATACTTAAATTAGAGCCTGGAATGGAGCCAAATAATTGTTATTATGTTTTATTTAGTAAAATAAACGTTAATTTCAAGTCTTGTATTAACAAGAAGAGGAGTACATGTTTAAATAAAGGACAAGTATTCTTTCGATCATTCAAACAATGTTTTCTATACTAATGTCTAAATCATGTGGATTTGAGTTCCATGATAGATCATCTATATCAATTGTGAGAAGGATCAAATAAGATTTTTACTTTATGTATATCAATGACATTAATGTTTAGTCCAAATAAGGGAGAGATGCATTTCCAAAGTCTATGTGAGTGAATTGTTGGACTCGTTTGGTTTTGTATCATTTCATAGATGCAACTCTTTATTTTGAAAGACATTTTTTATGTCCCAATCATTGAATAAAGTGAAAGTACATATGATTTATCTTAATTGTGTACATGTGAGATGTAAATGGACCTAAAAACATATTTGCAAGGTAAATTTTTATTTCTCTTACTTCATTTACATTGCTGACAAACTTAGTAATTGTAGATTTGTATATATGGCACATGTTATGATTATTTAAAAAGAGTTTAATAATGAAGTTAAATGAACAATTTGAAAAAGGTATTAAGTCCATATGAATAGGTTGTAATGATAAATAAATAAATAACTAAAGAATATAATGACTATTTAAGTCGTATCATATTTGACATTTTTTATCCATGATCGGTTAATTATATCTTTGTGACTCTTTCTGTAAATTGTGTCACATACAATTATTCTGGTTTCACATACATTTATTCTAATCCATAACTAGTTTCATTTAAAGTAGTCATAGAGACGCCATATTTGACATGGAGGTAAGGGTATCTAGTTTTTCTTTGAGATAATTTGGATTGTAAGATTTGTTAAGTAAACTTGATCACAATCTAGATGAAGATGTATTTATGAATGTATCTCAATGAAAATGAGGGATGCATATTATATAACATTTTATAGAGCAAAATTGTTTTGTCCTTAGAATTGGAGTCTTTCTCTAAAGATGGTATGTCTCTAAAGGAGCCAGTAGGAGTGACGTAGGACTTAAATAAATCCAAGTAATGGAAAATAAATATCCTTATGAGAATGAAACATAAAGAAATTCAACAAAGGAGTTGATGTTGGATCATCGGTTCATGTAGTATGATATCTAGAGAAGATAATAAATGGTGTTGGTTCTATAAAGTGGTTAGATTCCATAGAATCTTATGCAAAGTTCATGTACGCAAACCATATATTGGTATAGGTTGTATCATCTAATTGAGAAATACCGATATGATGGAAGCATGTATTTTATAAGATTGACATGGATGGTATTTGTAATATCTTTAATATATGATTGTTTGTATACATTTTCATGCAAAATCATAATGTGAATTATGGTGAAACTTTCACTTCGATCATACGGTTATGCCTTCACTACAACTTCTAGTAGATGGAGAGCAAGATCACATTCCTTAATTGGAATCCACATATATGTTTCTAACACATAAAGAGGTTTATAAACCCAAAAGATGCTAGAAGAGTATACAAATGGTCTAATCCATTTATGGATTAAAGAAAACTTCTTAGAGTTAAATCCTTTAATAAATAAAGTTTCACTGAAACTTTGATTAATAAATATCACGTTTAATTTTTGTGCACACAAGGTTAGTGGGAGTATGTGCATTAATTTATTATTTTATATAGACTACATATGAATCATAAAAAATATTTCCCTACACACAAATGTAGGACATGAATAAAGAAATGGTTTTGATGAAATCTTTAGGCGAGATTTTCAAAAAATTTAGTAATCAAAATTTACAGAGATAGATTGTTGATAAACCTCATATGTATCCTAGGTACATATATTAATAAAGTATTAAGACACCTAATATGTATGATCTCACATTAAACTTATTGCATGTGTCACATGGTGCTTTGTCTAATGGAAAACGCCGTACCTCATTGGATGAGAAAAAGGACACATAAAAAGAATGTATATGCTTTGGTGATTAGATAAGTCATGTGCAATGTGATATATACTACACTAGATGTATCATATTCTATTAGCATAGAAACTAACTACCAATATTTATTATAATGTTCATCACTAGATGCACCATATGTTATTTGTTTGCATGACCTCTTTGACAATCCTTGAGAATTAAAATATGTTTGACCAATATGATCATGATATAAATGGAATTCGACTACGGTCTCCCAGCTTTGATAGATTGAGACCACAACATCCGTACAAAACCCTCGAAAGAGTTTCATACCCTCTCATCCGTACCTATTGGCAGAATCACACAATCCGAGGAATTGCCAACTCTGATGTTGGCCTGGGTTATGACTTCGATGGTGTTCAGGATGGAAGGAGTCCCAACTATTTCAGAAACAACCCAATGGTACCTACTCATATTAGCTTAATATATTAACCTGATACCCTTACATACCAAATCATCAACTTTATGATAATCACCGAGATTGACCCGAGATACAGTATCATGTTGCCTTTATGACGAGAAATTTTAGTGTCACTAGTGTCATAACTAGTTGACTCCCGGTATGTTTGGACAAAGCGAACGACATGTTCCCTCATTTTATTAGGAGCCTCTATTTATGCCTCGGTCAAAACAGGAGGAGGCATCGGTCCTTCGACAAGGTTTTTACCCCCGTTGAACTTCAAAGGAAATAGATATTCTAAAGTATTCATAGAGAGAGCTTCATTTGACAGAGATTCTCCAGACGACTCTTCCAACTTTTAATCATCACACAAAATTATGATTCTTGATTCAACATCCCTACTGACATAGGAGAAGGAACGAGATTTGAAGTCTATTCCTCTTTTCGAAGATAAAGAAACACTACCCTCCGAGTCACTCTCGACGATAATAGGGTTACCACTCATCGTAATGAAAATGTGATAAAAACTTGATTAAAAGTTGAGGAAAAGAGAAGATATCTTGAAATATGAAGGTGTAGGTGCTAAAAAGAGGAAGGGAGCTGGAAAATCGAAGCTTTAGTGATTTAAAATTATGAATGTGCAGCGACGGTTACTTGGGAATTAAGTGCTCTCAGATTAGTAGGAAAATTTCAAAGAGACAAAGGAAAAATAATTTACGAGAAGGCTAAAAAGTTTCTCCACATTCTCTCTCCATCTTTATTGAAATTATATTTCTCACGGGATAGATGTTAAACCAGATGTTTGGGAACAAGTAAAAAAAATAGAAGAGGGTCAAAATCTTCAATTGTTCATCCTTTTTCTATTAGGGCATGTTTGGATTGGTTTATTGAATCTTATCAACTGTCATAAGTTTCGTGGCATTGTTTGGTAGACCTAACAAAACAACTCATGTCAGGTTTTTTACACTTTCTTTAATATATAAAAACAATTTAAATTTATTTTATAATTTGTTTTAAAAATAGATTATCCAAGCTTATTCATAAATTCTTATTTTAATAGCACTTGTGATATAAGCTAAAAATAAATTGTTCATCCAAATAGGCTCTAATCATTTATATCTGATATTTGAAGTTCTAACAGTATGTTTTAGCACATGTGTTATAAGACACAGTATCCTACCGCCCTTGGAACTATATATGACGAGAAATTTTAGCGTCACTAGGGTCATAACTACTTGACTCCCAGTATGTTTGGACAAAGCGGTCGACATGTTCCCTCATTTGACTAGGAGCCTCTATTTCTGCCTCAGTCAAAATAGAAGGAGGCATCGGTCTTTCGGTATGGTTTTCACCCCCGTCGAACTTCAAAGAAAATAGAGATTCTGAAGTATTCATGGAGAGAGTTTCATCTAACAGAGAATCTCCAAACGAATTTTCCATCTTTGAATCATCACTCAAAATTATGAGTCCTGATTCAAGACCCCCACTGACAGAGGGGAAGAAATGTGATTTGAACTCCATTCACATTTTTCAAAGATAAATAAACACTACCATCTGAGTCACTCTAAACGATAATAGGTTTACCACCCATCATAATGCAAATGCGATAAAAAATTGAGTAAAAATTGACGAGAAGATAAGGTACCTTGAAGTAGGAAGGTGTATGTGCTAAAACGAGGAAGAGAGATGGAAAGTCGAAGCTTTAGCGCTTTAAAATTATGAATGTGCGATGACGATTACTTTGGGAATTAAGTGCTCTCAGATAAGAGGGAAATTTTCAAAGAGACAATGGAAAACTTAGTCTACGAAATGGCTAAAAAGTTTCTCCACATTCTCTCTCTATCTTTATTGAAATTTTGTTCCTAAGGGGACATATGTTGGACCAGATGTCTGGGACAACTTGTCCAACATGTTAAAACAGATTTAACATAATATGATAGTGGTAATAATTAAAGATAAAAGAAATAAATTACACAACTGAATTAGTAACCCAACTAAGTTAAAATTACGCCTACATCTAGTGGGCATCCAACCAAATAAAGGAAATTCACTCTTCTATATAATTAGTACAAAGTGTCTTAGAAAAAACAAGCCCTATGTTCAATGCCCATCTTCTTAATTCTACCCCAGTATATTTCTATTTAGGAATCCCCCTAAATATGAGAACCCCCTCTCACTTTCTCTGAATCACTGATCTCAAGTGATCAACTTCAATAAACAACTTAGAGAATGTTGAATTACAACTCAATTAAACAAATCAACTATTATGCCTTATGATATGAATGAAGCAATAACGTAGTGTACAAGAAAGACAAACAAAAGACTCAAATAAACCCTAGCACAAAGATATTTAATCATAGAGCACACATCTTTTGATGGATGAGAGTATCCTTAAATAGCTATATAATTTTGAGATTTTTCTCTTTTAGATATTTGATTTGATTTTTATCCAGAATTATAGCTGATGTAGTTGGATTAGATTTGTTCCATAAAAGTCTCCAACAAAAGATATGATTTGTTTTTAAATCAAATTCAAATTTAAACCTCCATTTAAATTGATTTGATCTTCAAATAGTTATCAAACAAATCACACAAACATTGTTAAACAATCTGCAATAAATCTGATTGAGACAATCAGAAAATAATGCTCAGAACATCTACAACATGGTCTGCTGACAAGGGTTAGATGTTGCACACATGATGGGATATTTATTCTCACACATTTCCTTCTTCATAGAAAGAGCTTGAACAAAACATGTGGGTTTTCATAATGCAGGAAATCCAAAAGGAACAACATTTATATATGCAAAGGTAATCGAACAGATCAAATCGAAAGTAGGAAATAAGGACAAATCAACGGTCAAATTTCATCTGGAAAGGCATCCACACTCTAGTGTACTCAAGTACACAGAAATGTGAGTCACGTTATCCCATACCTTTTTCGGGTCACACATCAAAGAAAAACGGCGAAACATTTCAATGATGGGATTGCATTTAATGCTTGCATTCAAATCACACTTTGGCAAAATCAAAGCGGCGCATGCCTGCCGACGCTTGGATGAAATTCCTTTAAGACTGATCACTATTATTTAAATACTCCCTCGACATCAAAAATATGTTCAATAAGTCTTGGAAGCAATTGTTATGTGTTGACCAAAGACCCGAAACCTATTGTTATGTGTCGGCCAAAGGCCCAATAGCACGGGGCATATTATCTAGCCTACTCCTCTAGGCCCAAGGTACAAATACCTTCGTAAAGAGTTCTAAGGTGCACAATCTCTAATCTCCACTTTCACTACCAATTATCTTGAACCCTAAATTGACATGGGCGTTGAGTGCTAACCTTGCAGGTACCCCTGCCCTTTAGATCTACCGTATCAAAGATCATAAACACCGATTTATGGCAATGTAACAAGTCCAATACCTCTTATTCAAGAAACACCATGATCGCAACCTTTGATCCACAGTGTTACACCGACTTAATGCACTGTAAGCTCTGTTACACTGTAGTTTCCATATGTTGCATTTATTTACTAGGATCACTTACCTCTTTTTGATATATACTCTTTTTATATTTGAATGATCTGAATGACTTTGTCAGGATCTTTCTCTTAAAATGACAAAATGTATCTCAGTGGAACATAGCATTTTGTCAAATTCATAACATATTTATGTTCGTTTGCACTCAGACACTTCACAAATGCATAACCTTTCGATCTATCAGGTAAGTTATAACTGTGAAGTCAATTTACATCTATTTTCTATTTAGAACTATCTTTAGACAATATTAACCTGATTTTGAATGAATGAATTATGAAAAATTATTAAACTAACTCCAGTTTTGACTCTAAATTTTTCTTTACTATTTAGCAATTTTTAAATATAAAATACTAAAATGTAAAATTGAATGCATTATTTTTTTCAAAAACTTAGTGTCGAAATTCTGTAGTAATTTTTGAAACTCACACGTACTAAATACTGATAAATTAATAATTATAAATTCCAACATGATCTTTAAAATATTACTTTATGTTTCTAGAGTTTTTTTTATTATTAGAGATGTATTTATATAACGTGTATTTAAAATTGTATACCAAAATTTTTTAAAACTAGATTAATATATGTTTTGAACCCAAAAGTAGATTAACTAAAACACACAATTCAATTCATATTTTCTAAGTTAGTTTTTTTTTTGTTGACAAAATATTTCTAAGTTAGTTAAATTTAAGTGAGATATGTTGCATTGCATCTGCTTGAAAATGAAGAGTAAGGATAGCACGAGATGGGGCGTGCCGGACAACAGTTTGGATGAAGCTTACACGTGCCTTGGCCCATCTTTGAATTTTTTATTTTTAAAAGAAAAATAAGTAAGTTCTTTTTTTGTAAGAGAGAAAAAAATTATGCGTTTAATTAGACTTTTGTTCTCTTAACTTAATTTTTAATTGTATATTAATTTTTATTTAATAAATGTTAGTCCCTCGAAAACATATTTATTAGTCAAAATTTTCATTTAAATTAGTTTCTCAAAAACATTTTTGTTTGTTAAAGTGGTCATTTATGTTAGTTTTGTCAAAAAATATTAAATTTTGATGACTTGGCATTTCATGTATTATTTCTAATAACATATTACTTATTTTTATTTTGACTTATTGTTAGTAATCATACAGTTCTTAAAATGGGTTGTCGAGCCTTAAATGGTCAGTTCTACATATTTGTTTTTTTTTTAAGGTTGGGCTAAAAAGTTCTATTGTAATATAAATTTCTATTAAAGTTTAGTTTTGGATGGATTTCGGATTATTTGACTTTAAATAATTTTTTTTAATAAAATAAAAAATAATATTATTTTAAATATAATATATTTTTAATTATTATATTATTTTTTATAAATACTATAATATAATTTTAAATATAATGTATGTTTAAAAGGTAAAAAATAATATTCAAATATTTAACCTAAAAGAAACTAATAGAATACACGAAAAGAGTGTTGATTATATTAACGTATAATATTTAAAAGAGAAATATTGAATAGAATAGAGACAAAATTTAGTGGAGAAAAAAATAATATATTATTTTAGAGTAACTCAATACAACAATTAATATAATTTTTTAAAAATTTATAGCTATATGAGCCTAATAGACCACCCACAGTCCATGTGGGCTAGCCCTAATGGGTAGCGAGTTTTTTAGGACTCAGATAAAAAAGTCCTTAAAAATATGACTCTAATTTGAAAGTCCAAACCGTATGATTTTTTTAGTTGGACAGACCGACCTATATAGACTAGTTTATTTTGACAGCTCTAAATAGTCATACTAAAAAAGTATTAAATTATATATTTTTATTAAAATAATTTAAAAAAACATAATCTTTCTCTTGACATTTATCAAACTTCACCTCAATATTTTTAAGAAAATCTCATTTTCTTATGAATGATGATTATCTTTTTTGTTCTCTATCCACTCCAAATCGTGTTACTTCATAAAGGAAGCATATATTTGTTTGTTTTTCTTCTTTTTAAGAGTATATTTCGATCGAAGAAATTGAATAGAATGAGATAGAATAGAATGATATAATTTTATGTTTTATCGTTTGAATTAATTAAAAAATAATGGAATAGAGTAGAATTGAATGTATTCTATTTTATTCCATTACTTTTAGTCGTAACCTTTGATTTAGATAAAATGAAAAAGTTGATTTGTTCTGTCATGAAATATCTAAATAATATAATAATATTTTTATTCTATTTCGCTCATATCTATTTCATTTCATTATATTCTACTTTATTCTGCTCTGTTCGTTTTACATTATCCAAAATTTAAAAAGAACACCTCTATAACATCTTCAAACATTGTTAAAGAAACATATGACAAATTTCTTATGATTAGCACTTAAATTAGCAAGGATATATATATATATATATATATATATATATCTACACACGAGTTTTATTCTCTAAAAATGTGGTGGATAGATATGTTCTAATAAAAAATTGGATAACTTTTAATTAGCTCCAAAAGGTTATTATAATGATGAAATCTCGAAGTTTTCTTCAGCACTAATTGAACGACACGGAGAGATTCAGAAAAGCAAATTATTTTCTTAAAGTTTGTGTTCCAACAAACAATAATACTCGTTAACTGGTATTTAATCTCAACATGTAAATTATTTTACAAGCTCATATTCACGTAGTAGCCGGATAGAAATTAGTCATTTGAGGTACACACTAGATCACCGTAATCAACTTGTTTAGGGTTCGTTAATGCACTACCATCAATATTTAGAACTCAAGTATCATCATCCTCATGGTGCCAACATATTATATTTGGAGGCTACATAAAAGGGGGAAATTTGGATTTTTTTAATGGGAAAAATATTTCATTCAAGTTGAGCACAAGGGATACTCACACCCTTTTACAACCACAAAAAAGCACCTTAAACAAGGGTTATATGTTTGATGTGATATGTGGTACAGCGAAAAGACTGAAGTCTTCATAGATGTAGCCACTGTTAGCCAACAATTTTCGACCAAAGGAAGTGATTATAAGTTAATGGTTATCACCAAAAGAAAAGTATTTTCGATACAACCCATGGTGAGATAAGAGGCGTCGGCGGATTACCAGGGAAAAGTCCTTTTGAGACTTAAGAAAATTCGTAGAGTTTTGAAGCTGGGTAGAAGAAATGGATTGAAGTCAGTCGATTGGGAGCCAGATCGATGAAGGGTTTGAAAGCCAAATCAAATATGAAAAGCGTTTATTATTGAAGCAGTTTTCATCGACGATTACTAATAGAACGTGGGAAGGTTCAAAAAGGCAGTTTCATCATAAGCTCTGAATGTGGTTATATGACAGTCGAACGTGTAAGATAACAATTACTTTTGTTTGTTTATTTAAGCAAGTTTCTTCATTCATATCAAAGACAACATTTGTAACTTTGTAAGTGATCAGTGGTATTTACACAAATATATAGCATTTATTTTAGTTATCATTTCTGTTTCTTATCGAGATTTTATTTCGTTTTATCGCATATTATGCTCTGGTTTTGTGTTTTAGTGTTTTCAGGTTCAGAAGAATAAAACAGGACAAATCGGGGCAGAAAAAGTGCATAATTCAAAGTTTCGGAGGAAATGCTACAGGAGCCCTAACACGGGTGACTGTATCACCTAACACGGGCCGTGTCAGGGGGAAGACTTGGAAAACGTGGGAAATAGGGGCTGACACGGGCGGCCGTGTCGCCTAAAATGGGCCATGTCAGCATGCCTGGAGCAGGAAAATTCATGATGTCCAACACGGGCGGCCGTGTCAGCCAGTGACGCTGATTTTAAGTGTTTTTATGATTTTTCTTGATTTGAGACCTAGAGGGGCATTTTGGGCATTTCGGACCGAGACAAATGGATTATTCACTATTTAGCCAAGTTCCCACGATGAAAACGAGGACTTTTTGCCACACGAAGAATTGAGGAATGAAGATTGAAGCCTACACAAGTGTTGGAGAATAGAGACCTTTCATGAGCAGAAGCGATTGAAGATCAAAGTTCACCATCTATGTGTAATGTTTAATTTTTATTCTGAAATTACTTTGAACAATATGAGTAGATAAATCCTCTAATGCTAAAGGGTGTCCCTGATTTGAATCCGTAATGATTATGAATTCATGAGTTATTTAATAAAGTCTTATTTATTCAATTTAATCATGCAATGTTTTTATGCTTTCCTGATCGGATAAATTAGGATTGATTCATGGTTAACAACCAGCTGGACTGTGATTGTTAAGGTTTTTTGTACAATTAGACTATAGTAGATATTACCTAGGCTAGGGATACCCTATAGTCACTGGATTTAACCGTTGATGAAATAAAGGCTTGACTCCATCAGATATCTCTAAGGACTTAGGATTTAGGATGAATGGTTAAAGGTTTTCTCACTAAGGACTTAGGGGAAAATACTTTAAAGGGCTGGTAGTTGAATGTTATGAACTTGTTGAAGAAATCATGATTCAAGGTCGTTATAGGGAAAATTACACACCACACCCTAGTATGTTCATCATATATGTGTACAAGTATATTTATATTTCTGCTTATAATTTAGTGACAATTTCTAAAACTAAAGCCCCAAATTAAGTTTTTGTTTTATTGAATCACACATTAAAATCGATAATTGCATGCAGTCTTTGAGATCGACATTCGGGGAATCTCCCTATTATTATAAGAGGCAAAAATAGTATACTTGCGATTTTTCCTATCAAATTTTTGGCTTTGTTGTCAGGGACTGCCTCGTTATTGAGTGTAATTTGAGTTCAATTAAAATTTTGTTGCTCTGCAACTAAAATTTTCTTTTTTGTAATTTTTGTTATTATTGATTTTTCCTAACCTTTGCATGCAAGGAAAACCCACAGCTTAATTTCCTTTTGATATACAGACTCAGGTTCAGAATCAGAACCCAAAACTATGGGTGAAAACCCACTACCGCCAGAGAGACTTCTTGGGGATTACGGAGGAGCCAATGCTCCAGCGGTTCGGTTGACTATTGTGAATCAACCGGTCAATGTTGCAAATTTTAAACTGCATCCTCAACCACCCTCAAGCTCGAGAACAAATCTTTCACCGGAAATATCAACGAAGATGCCAATAAGCATTTGCAGAGATTCCTCACCATGAGTACTACTTTGAAGATTGAGGGACACTCTGAAGAAGCCAAGAAATTAAGGATGTTCCCGTTCACGCTTTCTGAAGATGTTGAAGAGTGGTTTTATTCATTACCTTCTGGGAGTATTACTACTTAGGAACAGATGGAAAAGACTTTTCTTGATGAGAACTTTCCTGCTTCTGTTTATATTCGCAAAAGATATGACATTGTGAATTATAAGCAGAAGGAAGGAGAGTCAGTAGGTAATGCTTACAAGAGGTTCAAGAGGTTATTGATAACTTGCGCAATCCACATAATGAATCAAATTAAACAAATGCAGATGTTTGTGAATGGCCTCCGGATGAAGACAAAGCAACTTATTGATACAGTAGTCGGTGGCTCATCCAACTTTACAACAACCACTGGTATGAAGAAATTTATTGAAGCCATTGCTGCAAATGAGCATGTGGAGCTATATGACAGGGCTGTGAGTAAACTAGAGGGGGTAATTGATCTAAAGTTAGAAATTAATAAGCAACTGAAAATTGAAGAAGCAATTGTTGCAGAAGTAGATAAAAAGCTGAAAGCAATGAATATGGGTACTCAATAGGTAGCCCAGGTTTAACAGGAACACAAGGCAGGTTGTGAAATATGTAGTGGAACACACATGAATGTCCAATGTCTTGCAACTCCACGACAAATTGAGGAGATAAAGTTCTTGAAGCAGAATAATCTATATTTTAACACGTATAATCCTGGGTGGAAAAATCATCCAAATTTCTCCTAGAGAGATCAACGGAAACAAGCTCCTCGGAAGGTAGAGTGGGAGGTAGCTATTGAAAGGATGGCTGCCCACACTTCTCAATTTCAAGAAGAGACAATGGGCATAATAGGTAGCGTTGCAAGTATAAGAAAATCAGAAAAATCACGAGAATGTTAATGTTGTCACAACAAGGAATGAGAAAGTTGCTGAAGAGAAGAAAAATGAGGTAAAATTTGATTATAGTGTCATAGAAGTAGAGTTGGAAGTGAGAGAGAACATGAAAAACAGAAAGAAGTGATATCACATATGAAGCCAGTTGAAGAGAAAACTAAACCAGAAATCAAGTTGTCGTATCCATCTCGAGTAGCAAAGAAGGACATAAAAGAGAAAGAGTTTGATAAATTTGTCCAGTTGTTCAAAAAGCTAGAGATCATTATACAATTCTTTGAAGCACTTGAGAAAATGACTTTGTATCAGAAATTCATGAAGGAGGTATTATCAAAGAAGAGATCAACAAGAGAGGGGTTGCTACCCTGTAATGAGAAATTGTGTGTGATTACACCCAATAGGAAAATACCTGTCAAGCTGAAGGATTTGGGGTCAGTTGCAATACCATGCACCATAAAAGGCAGAAATTTCAAGATGGTTCTAATTGATCCTGGTTCTAGTTTGAGTTTAATTCCATTGTCTTTTTTAAAAAAAGTTGGGTATTGAGTATATAAGCGAGAGTGGGACAAAATTGAAATTTGATGATCACACCATTAAGCAGTCAAATGGGATAGCTGAAGATGTATTAGTAGAAATTGACAATTTTTCCCAATTGATATTCAGATCATGGCCATCCCTGAAGATGAAGAGACTCCTATCATTCTTGGTCGACCATTTATGCTGACTAGTCGTGCAAATTTTGATATCGAGACAGGTAATCGGACATTGAAATCATTTGATGAGGAGATAACATTGAAGGTGTTGGAGATTAATAGCAGGGTGCAGGTGAAAAGAATCAAGCTTCAGTTGGTATGATCAAATTAGAAGGAAATATTAGAAGTTTAAAATCACCCCCAAAAATAGTCTCCAGCATAAGCTCTCAAGTGGAATCAATAAAAACTTCTAAGTTCGGTCCAAAAGTCAAGAAGAAAAAGAAAAGTAAACTCAAAGGTGAGAAGACGGAAGTTGGAAGGGACTGAAAGTACAAAGTGGTCAATGCTTTTGATCTAGATGAGTTTTGGATTGCGGAAAGGACAAGAAACAAGGTGTGGAAGAGGAAGTACCCCCCATAAGGGGATGAACCGTCGTTCCATGTGACGTTAGGAAACCCAAACTTTTAATAACTTACTTTTTGTTTAGTTTTGTCTGCAGGTAATAAAAAGGGAATCTTACTTGTGAAAGTTAGGAGGCATCAACATGTGTTGCATCCCCCTCTATGATTCACCTTCCTCGAGCTTATTCTGAAATTTTGGGGTCAATGTATAGTTTAAAATTTTTTTTGGGAGGGGGCAGGGGTTATTTCTTTTCTTCTTTTTGAATTATTAGTTAGTTCTATGCAAATTGTTGTGTAAATCCATGAATTTAAGTCCTCCAAATTTTGACCAAAATTTTTTGTTTTATTCAAAAACATGGTTTTCATAGAGTTCAGGAATAGTATATATTCTGGACTGGCCCGATAGCTTGACTGGGCCCAGTCCAAGAGATCTCCTTTGGCACGACCCTCATGGCCATAACCCAGAATGCCCATTACCTGTCGGACAATGACAGTCGCAGCCCTCCCAATTCAGCATTGGCCCAGGATCACTAACGAGCATCCTCTCAGCCTGCCCGATATCAAAGTCGTGCAAGCTACCAGGAATCGACCAGAGAGATGCCCGTAACTAACCCCCTTCTCGGTACCAATGGCTAGTTACAGACACATCTTCCCGGTTTGACCAAGTCTTGGCAGTTACCTGATTTCACGAACTCGCATCTCTAGGAGTGAAATCAGGAACCAATGGCCACGCGCCAGGGGCTTTATATAAACTCTCGCACCTGTGAGGGACAGGTATCGAATATTCACCCTTCACTACCTAATACTTTTCTTGTACCTCCTTGTTCCCACTCTTACTTGATCGTCAGAGTGCCTTGTAGGTACAACCCCCTTTTCTCCTTGACATCACAGCCCGTCTCTAGATCATCTTCTGGCCACTTCTCAGGTTCTGATCAACCAGTAAGATCAGTGGCGCCGTCTGTGGGAAACTGCTCTCCCCATCTTTCTTTCCTCGAAACCTAAGATCAAAGCAACTTTTTCAAGATTCTTCTCATTAATCATGGCCGACCATGATGATCTTCACATGACCGAAAAGACCATTCTTTCCCCTTCTCACAAAATCGACAGAAGTCAGGAACAACTTGGGCTTCTGGGACGGACAAACCGCGTCTCCAGATTCCACTAATGCCCGACGCAGCGACAACCAGTTCTTGGACAAGGATCACTCCAAGAATCTCATTGAGGAACTGCCAGAAGTCATGCAACCAGTTCCCATTCCTATCAACGCCGACCCGGCCATGGCATCGCTGCTCGATGCTATCAATTAGACCAACGCCCTCATCCTATAACAAAATCAAAGGGTAGGGGCCTGGGAGAATAGGCGGTCAAGATCTCCTCCCTAGAGAACCACACGATGAAACTCCCCCAATGTTTCGACACCCCGACGTGGCCCACCACCCAGAAAGGAGAGGTGCAGAGTTTCTTTCTTCAAGAAACGCTACCGCACACCCCCTGCCAGAGATCAAGACTCCCATTCATTCAGGAAGAGGAAAGACAATAGGAAAATCCATCGTGCTCGATCGCCTTCCCCTGAGCCAAAGCAGAAATGGAGGAGCCCCCCCCCCCCCCCCCCGACAGGACCGTGATGATCGACATGGAAGAAACTATTACTCTCCATCTCCTACAGATAGTGACGATGACGAGCCCCGTGGCCCGCTACTGAGGGAGATTACTGAAGCTCCACTTCCTACCGGCCTAGAGAAGCCACCCACATTGGGAACCTATGACAGAACAACAAACCCTGACGAGTACATCGAGAACATCGACGCTCTCCTCGACTACCGAGGGGTCAGGGGAGCCATCAAATGCAGACTCTTCCCAACCACTCTTAGAAAGGGGGAAATGTTGTGGTACAAAAGCCTCCCTGACGAATCGATCACCTTATGGAAATAGCTCGGGAGGATATTTTCAAGGCATTTCACTGCCTCCCATCGACACCTGAAATTGAAGGCTTCACTAGAAGCAATCATACAGGGCAGGGACGAGTCTTTGCGAGCATATATTGAACGCTTCAACAAGGAAGCGATCCAAGTCCAAACAATGGACAACATGAAGAAGTACCTCCTTGTAGCGGTAGAAATGTTTAAGACTAAGCCATTGGATTGACTAGACTTTATATAAATCAAAATAAAAATCGCCGCCGCGCTTTATTATTTCCAAAGGAATGGAAAAAGAGCGAATAACCCAAAAAGGGGGAAAGATTCAAGGTAAGGGGGTTGGTTATGCAAAGGGAAGGTATTAACACCCTAAACATCTACGGTACTCCACATGAACCTCTTTGAAAAAATTTGTATATTTTGGCTATAAAGATGTGTTATGTATAAAATGGATGGTGGAGGTGAGAAAAGAAATATTTTATTTTAATGATTTTTGCACCCGCCGTGGTTGCGAACCTTTGGTGCCTATGTACCACCTTTCGTGCAATAGGGGATTAGGGTACACGTAGTTCCTCTTTTGAAAATTTAAAACACAAGTGTGTTGGTTAATTTTATAAGATAAAACATCATCGTCATTGTCCGTGTGGAAAACATACTTACTACCCACAATTATGAGAAAGGAGAATTTGCATCATCTTAAAGTGGAGGATATGGCTTGGATTTTAAAATCAACAATGCCTCACTCAACACCCAAGTGTAAAATATCTCACTTCACTATATATTGTAGAAGTATAGTTGTTTGCATCACTACAAGGATTGACAAGAGTCTAACCTTTTGAGAAAGATTTTAAAATAAAAAGCCAAAGTGGAAAAAATGGTTTGAAATGAGATTGATTGACTTTTAGTCTTCTCACAAAAATGTCAAGGTATTATTAAATTGATTGAAATTTATTCATGAAAATGTTTTGAAAATGCATGGACCTAAGTCCAAGTTTATTATGAAAAAATGTTTCAAGTTTAGAAACAAGAAGAGTTTTCAAAAGGAGGGAGAAGATTTTTGAAATTAAAGAAGGTGGGAGGAGAATAAGAGATTATCCTAAAGTGTAAGGTAAAAGCTAGGGATAAAGACCATCTAACCAAAAAGAAGCCAATACTTGACATTATAAGTCAACATAGAATTCCCATTCTTTGGATTGAAACCAAGCAAGCAAAGATACTAGACCTCTTGAGAGAACCAAACATCAAGTGTATTAAGTCTTCGCAAAAATTGGGCAGAGTAACGGCTGTATACGGGTGAATTCCAAATTACAAACAAAGTATGTAATCACAAAAACCTGTACACAAAACAAACAAACAACCTAGTGTCTCGAGGTAAACCTCAAGAACTCCAAACAAAATAATGAATTAAGGTCACAAAGTCTCCAAGGTAGGCCAAGGTCTCTAATCCTAAGTCCAAGAAGTCCAATGCTCCATAATGCCAAAGATAGTAACCAAATAGTCCAAATATTATTAAAGATTTTTATGGTTCATGTTGATTATTAGGTGTCTTTAAAAGGAAAAGAAAAGCTCAAGTGAGCAAAATAAAAATGACATAAAAGTACATGCTCAAATGAGCAAAGATGAAAATAACATGAAATGTAAAATGTTAAAAGTAAATGGTACATAAAGCATAAAAATAAAAGCATAAAGTAAAGTCAATTGTTAGTAATTAGTGGTTAGTTGGATGACCATCTTGAAACTTGCATTTGGAACTCATTAGAGGATTGGTAGAACCAAAGCCTCCACACAAAAAGTTGCATTTGCTTTTTGTCAAGTATATCATCCATTTTGGAATTCTCAAAAAGTAACTTTTAATGATCAACGATGTTTAAGTGATCCGCGTTGACCAAAAGTGTTGTAGATCCATTAGAGGATTGGTAGAACCAAAGCCTCCACACAATGAATCTAAAGGTTATTGGATCAAAGAGATCAAATTAACATACTTGGGCATGCAATCATAAGTTTGGGCCACGAATGATTATTTATTCGAATCGAGACAAAATTTAGCGCTATGTTAAGCAATCGTAAGTGGATTTATGTAGAAGTCGCACCTATTTTGAGGCCGGTCAATAGCAATCTATGTACTTCATGTTTAGATAAATGATATAGAGATCACCATCCCTTAACATGTAGCACAATTAAAAAAAGAAAGGGATAAGATGAAGAGGGAGGGGAATGATAAGCTAATTTAGATTACCATTTCAAAATTCTTTCATCTTTAAATTCAACCACTCCTCTAGATGGATTAAAGTACTAAACATATCATTAATCCAAAGCACCAAAAATGAATTAAATAATTCACTCTTAGGTAGATTTGAATTGATGAACATTTATCCAACTTCATCTACATCACAAAATCCATTGAGTTTAAAAACAAATTGGACCTTTAAAATTGCAATCCAAATTATCCATCAAAGAGAGTGCAGAAAATTATTTGAGTCAAAACAGTCCCAAAATAAGGCATCAAAAGTATTTTTTGGCACTGTTATAATCAATTGCTTAAACACCAACCTATTGCATCAGTGCAGTTTTTTATCAAATCAATTTTTTGTGACAATCAATTGCAATGTTACAACAATTGATTGCAACTTGTAAAAATCAGTAGAAAACAACATTTTAAAGATCAAATTCTTATTCCAACTTTTCATCAAACACCTTATGATCATGGATCCAATTGAGCATGAAAATTCCAGCAAATTTTGAGAAAACAACACTAATGGAGTTATAAAACAATGCTCAATGAATCAAAACCAGAAATCCACAAGAGATCACATTGTAAAAGATGATGATCCAACTTACCAAAGGTAGAATTAGAGAATTATCAAACAACTTCAAAATTTGTTTCAATTCAACAACAAGAATCAATCACCAAAGCTTGGGTGTAGAGAATTGATGGAGAAAAAATGTTTGGATGAAGGTTTAGCTCAAATATTAGTAAGCTTCAATGCAAAGCTTACTAACTTTTTGAAAATGGAGCTTTGAGTGAATTTGGTAAAAATGGAGAGAATTGAGAGATTTTTTAGCAAGATGATTTTGGATATCGAAAGCTTGTGATTTGAATGAAATGAGGTCTCTATTTATAGAGTTTTAGGATTGGGATTAGTGGTAATTTGGTAATTGATTCTTGGAGCCAAATTTGAATTAATGATATAATTTCAAATTATGCAGAAAAAATTGGAGCTAAAATGATAACAATTTGAATTTGCTGGCTTTATTTTCAAAAAACACGTGCATTTTGCCATTATGAGTCGATACATAAGGGGTATGTGTCGATACATCCTAGCTGCATAACACAACATGTGTCGATACATGCCTCTATGTGTCGATACATACTGTTATTCCAACACATTACTTAATCACATAAACTGCATGAGTCGATACATAAAACGTATGTGTCGACACATGCTAATTAAACAAATAGGATGAGTCGATACATACATGCATGTGTCAACACATGCTAGCTATAAACGACAAAATGAGTCGATACATACATTTATGGGTCGACGCGTGCTGGATTTTTTTGCCACAATGCAGGATTAATCAACTTTGCATGACCTTATTTGTTGGATGCTTTGACTTGGTACCTACAAAACACAAATTGTGCAAGGACAAAGACAAATATTTTTGTATTTTGGTGAGAGGTTAGTCAACAATACATATACAAGACACACAACCAAGGTGCTTGGAGATTCCTCAAGAGCAAACTTAAAAATAGGAGATAGAAAAAGATGAAGAACCAACCCTAATGTGATCTTGTCATGATTGAGTTAATATGATATGATAGGGGAATCTTAGGGGCAAAAATTGGGGTACAACAGCTTCCCTTATTTAAGTGTCTTCTATCCGGAGATACGAAGGTTAAAAATCTTCGTGTCGACCCGATTGAAGATACTTAAATATAAAACAAGCCCTATTTTTGTCTATAAGATGTCATGCAATGCTTATGATTATGAATGCATATGAATAGAATAAAAGATACGCAAAGTATCACCGGGGATGCTACAAAAATGAAGAAACAAAGGAGCAACCCCACTAGGAAAATAAATCACTGGTGAACAAAAGACAAGACTCTATTGGTGTAAAACCCAAAGAAGAGATAAGGTAGCTTCAGCTCAAATATTGAGGAAAAAGTAAAGAATGATAACGATCGACAGGTAACTGCGAACTACCAACTTAATGGATGGAGGTATAAAAGTAATAAGATATTGGCTCACAGATGACGGTAAACTACCAACTCAAAAGTTGAAGGTAGAAGATCAAAAATATACCGACTCATAGATGACAGTGAAATACCAACTCAATAGTTGAAGGTAGAGAGAACAAGATATACCGACCCACAGATGACGGTGAAATACCAACTCAAAAGTTGAAGGTAGAAGATAAAAAAGATACCGACTCATAGATGACGGTGAAATACCAACTCAATAGTTAAAGGTAGAGAGAACAAGATATACCGACCCACAGATGAGGTGAAATACCAACTCAATAGTTGAAGGTAGAGAGAAAAAGATATACCGACTCATAGATGATGGTGAAATACCAACTCAAAAGTTGAAGGTAGAAGATCAAAAAGATACCGACTCATAGATGACGGTGAAATACCAACTCAAAAGTTAAAGGTAGAAGAAAAAGATATACCGACTCACAGATGACGATAAATTACCAGCTCAATAGTTGAAGGTAGAAGAAAAAGATATACCGACTCACAAATGACAGTAAACTACCAGCTCAATAGTTGAAGGTAGAGAGAAAAAGATATACCGACTCACAGATGATGGTAAACTACCAGCTCAATAGTTGAAGGTAGAAGATAAAGATATCATGCCATCGCCGTTCACTGACGAGGAACTACCACCGTTCACTGATGATAGCAAAAAGATAAGAAACACTGACGTTCACTACCGATGTACTACCAACGTTCACTGAAGGTAGATTTTGAAAATATCACAAGTTTTCCCAAAATTCTGGTATTTCACCTGGAACGGGTCTCAACTTCTTCTTTAACCAGGCACTCTGCCTGGAAAGGGAAATATGTAAACTTATCTCAAATAAAGATACATCCACTCATTGTCAAGGGGAATTGCAAAGAAAAATGACTTTCTGGGGAAAGAAATATGGCTTCCTGGGGAAACAGATATGACTTTCTGGAGATACAGATATATGGCTTCCTGGGGAAGGAAATATGACTTCCTGGGGAAATTCCACGGTATTCCTACTGAGGAGATAAAGTCTTCTCGTACAAAATAAATGCACAAACTGAAACTCAAAGTTCTCAGAAATCCAAAGTAAATAATATCATCACGCCACCACAAATCCAATTAGAAACAAACTGGAGCAAGACGGCCAACGAAGATACATCCTTTGAGAAATAAACTCAAGAGGGAAAAACCAAATCCAACTAAGCAAGGAGCGCTGCAGGAAGGTTAGAACACAATATCAATAAAATGATTTATAACAATGCATGATGCATGTATGAATGTATGAGTGATATTATGCATATGCTGATAAAAGGATATATAATCAGAAAAAACAAAACAGTCTCAGGTACCAACAACATTGGGCTAAACTTCAACTAGAAAGATCAATCCAAGAAAGGTAAAGGCAACTGCGGAAACCAAACCTATTGCCTGTCCTTACTTCACTGAGGAGAAACATAATCCAGATGCAGCTAAATCAAACAGATACGGGGATAGAACATCTTTCTTCCGGTTTCATTGGAGAAATCAGCTTTTCAATAGCAACATGCATACTGGAGATTGCAAGACCAGCCTCAAATAAAGCAGACTGACGCCGAGACAACCAAACCTCACTGGAGAATTCAAACCCACTTCCTTGGAGAAAAAAAAACTGCGGATTAAAAACTTTTCATCATGAACACTCATTCCAACAAGAGATGCCCTGGGATAACCTTCCCGGGGAATAGCACACAGACTTCAATGGGGAAAAATGTTTCACGGTCCGTACTCCTACTGGGGATTGCAATACTGATCTTGAATAAGGAAGATGGAAACCAAACTGTCAAAATATTCACCGGGGAATTCAAGCCCACTTTGAAGTAAGAAAAACATACGGACTTCACTAAAGGAGACAATGCTTCATCATCGAGACATCTAATTGGGACTTCAAGCTGACTTCATTGGGGAGGTCAAAACCACATCACCGAGGGGAAACCAATATACATTCTTCACTGGAGAAACCGGAGATACGTACTTCACCGGGGAAACCGGAGATAAGTGCTTCACTGGGGAAATCGGAGATAGGTACTTCACTGGGGAAACCAAAGATACATACTTCGGGAGTAACTATTGCACCAACTTCTTTGGGGAGAAAGGAATTCTATCAAATAAATGAGGCCTTCACTGGAGAATATTGGATTGAGTATTCATATCATACAAACCTATTCCAACAAAAGATGCCCTGGTATAGTCTTCCTGGGAAATCAAGAAGTCAACACTAATGCCAATACTGCAAAAAGAGCGATATCTTAGCATACCAAGGGAATAAAACCTTTCAACATATGAGGGAAAACTTCGCTGGGGAATCTGGGACAGAGGCTTCTGACCATGCAAACCCAAAATCAAAAGCGAACCAAGACTTGGCCGGGGATAATGGGATCACAAACCTAATACTGTACCTTGCACCCACTAGTATCGTCTTCAATATACAAAAATCATGTGCATACCAGCGAAAATGACCTGAGAGAACCTTCCTGGGGAATCCGGAAGTTCACGTTATAGCAAGAGGTCAAAATTATGGGGATTTTAAATCAAACTCAACACTTGGTGAGAGAAAACCCAAAGGTTAATAATCATCTCAACACTTCTTAGAAAAAATATTGCCCTTGTGTAGCTACTTGGAGAGCACATAACAACAATAATATCGTAACAGGAGAAAGCGCTGCTCTACAAGAGATTTCATATCAATACAAAGGGAGAAAGAACTTCATCAAATGAGCAAAGGCTTCATAGCTCTTTTTAATCTCCGTTTGATCACCACCTGGCTGGGTAAAGAATCACATTCAGCTGGAGAAGTCAGCAACAAGACTGGAAACAATGGGATTATGAACCCAACACCATATCACAACTTGAGGAAGGTTCTCAGCTTGGGGTAGACATAACAGCTATCTTGAAAAAATCTGGATATGCCCTTGGAAACCAATCTGGTGTCCCAAGCTTACCGGGCTGATCAAGGTAACTTTCATAACTTGCCCTTAGCTACATGCTTTTAGGATAACCTTTCTGATCAAATGACTTCTAGAGATTTGTTGAATCTTGACGTAACTTCCCTAGTTTGGCTGAATGTTACATCCTCTTTGCTCCACAACTCTTCTCGGCAACATGCCTTTTGCTGATACTCAAATGTAAACTTCCATGATATCAAGTGTTGTACCCCAAAATTTGCCCTCCCATATTTCCCAAAACATTTCAAGAAAAATTCACAAGTCCAACCCGGCGCGTCATATTCAGGTGTTCTTTCGCCAAGATATCTCTGACAACGTATTTTCAAATTCAGGTTCGGCTCAAGAGTCAATTCTTTAAGGAAGGTATCCGAATGTGTGAGTTTTCTCGAAGAAATATGGTGAAAAAGTGTGCTGAAAGTGCAGTTTTTACGCGCTAAAAAATTCATAACTTGAAGATCGCGACTCGTTTTGAACCTGTTCAGGTGGTCAAAATTCCGTCTTGACATTATCTACGTTTTCATATCTCACGACTGGAAGCCAATTTCGATCAGAAGGTCTTCAAAAATGTGGATTTATCAAGTATTTTCGTACAGAAAATTTGTGACAGAAGTTTATTTGCGTCATGTTCAGAAAATCATAACTTGGTCGATTTTCATCGTATCGAGCTGGTTCCGGCGCCAAAATTTCACAAATTGAGTTGGCTACATTTTCACAGGAGGTATCGAGTTCGAACGGTGTTCAAAAGGCCTTCATTGTTTACTCAGAGTGTGTGACACGCCAAAAATCCTGAATGCTGAATATTATTTCATCTGGGCCGAAACTTCGAAAATTCATAACTCGGTCAATTTTTATCGGATTGGACTCATATTTTTACACAAGGTCACTGACTCATAGATCTACAACTTTTCTTCAAAAGTCGAGACCAAATTATGCACCGATCAATACCAGTTTTTTATTGAAGAACGTGTCAGAGTCGACACTGGAGCCCAAAATAAGTTTGTCTGAGCTGAAACTTCAAAAATTCATAACTAATTCACTGTTTATCCGATTGAGCCAATTTTCGGACAGGAGTTAGTTATCGATGTCGGCTACATTTTGTTTTCACATTTCAACTTCAAAAATTGCACTTAAGTCCCTGCGATTTAGCCTGGAAAGTGACGAACTCAAGTGAACATTGGAGGCCCAATTGTACATTCAAAGCCCATTTTCTTTACCCTAATTTCCATTATATAATCATCTTCTTTTCACACAAACCGGGGAGGAGAAAGAGAGAGAAAAAAACCTTGCCACAACACTGTTAGAATATCAAATTCTTTCAAGAACCCTAAAACCTTGAAATCTTTATTACAAATCCCTCTCTCACTACAAATAAGCCATCACAGTTACAAACCAACACCTCACTACTTCTTCAGTAAGGGTAAGGCTGACTTGATCTCCATATCAAAAGGGCATAAAAGCATTCATGTCACTACTTTTCCAGTAAGGGTAAGATTGATTTGATCTCCATGATCAAAAGGGTATAATCATTCATACATGCCATATTGTGCCTAAACATTAAATTTCTTCATATATTGACTTTATTTGCATTTTATGATTTTATTTAATGTGTTCATGAGATTCAACACTGCAGATTTAGACAGGATCCCATGCAGGTTCATTAAGGAACGTTGAGGCCAAAATACAAATGGCCAAAAGCCAAAAACCAAATGGCCAAAAGAACAATTTATGCATGATACCAATACATGGCGAGACAGACATCCTGAGAAGATTAAGGAACGTTGAGGCCAGAACACAAAACGTTGAGGCCAGAACACAAATGGCCAAATGCCAAATGGCCAAAGTAGAACAACTTATGCATGAAACCCAATCCAATGGCCAAAGAACGCAGACCACGGTACTCAGGAGTCAATGAACATGCACGTGATGCCAGAAAGTCAAATAATGCTTTTTGTCTAATGGGCCAAATTACTTCCAAAAAACCTCCTAAATGGGCCTGAAACCCCCTTGGTTTGCATCCTTTTTAATTTTATTTTTTTTTCTTTTCTAATTCTTTTTTAATTGTTTTAATTGTTTTTTTCACCATAAAATAATTTTCTATAATAAAAACAGAAAAAAATCAAAAATACAAATATATTTAATTATTATTAATTTCATCACTAACCTATTTTTTGTAAATAAACTCTAACAATTAATTTAGTTTAATTTAGGTTTTTAAACTTTAATCTTTTTCTTAATAAGTAAAAAGTATCTAGAATTAGGTTTTTTTGACATATTCATCTTTTTCTTAAATAAATTATTAATCATCATTATTTATCATTATAAATTATCATTAATTTTGTAAATAAACATGTATATTAAATATTTAGGAAATTAGGTTAAACTTTAATCTTTTTTTTTATATAATTAAAAATACTTAGAACTAGGGTTTCATTTAACTTCTAATTTTAATTAATTTTCTTTATTCTCATTAAATACAAAAAAAACTTAAAAAAACAATTTCTTTTCTTTAACTTAATAATTAATTAGCTTTTTAATTTCAATTTAATTTCAAAAGGGTCCAACGCCCTCGAACGTTCAACTTTAATTCTTTCGCGCATTTATTCTTATTTTCCTTTGTGAATATTATGTAATTGCTCAAGCCTTGTAATAGTAATTAGGAATTTATTTACTTTCCGCATTTTTTTATTCAAAACGGGTCTTTGTTAATTTGGCGATGTATAGACCCGCGCCTTGTAATAGCGTAGGATTTTATCTTTCCGCATTTAAATTTCCGCACTCTTAAACTGCTAACTTGCATGAAAGAATGAATGGCCTAATTAAAAACAAAGCGTAGCTCACCATAACATGTTCAAAGATAATTGCTAAACTGAAAACAACACACAAATTCACACACCACTCTTAGGGTACGCCTCACTGTTGCCTTGCCCTCGAAACTTGGTCGTCGAGTATAGGATGTTTTAGTAAGTCCTTATGTCCGTTGATCCATATGCCTCAAAACAAGTTGCCTCGGAAAAGTTGCCTCGGAAAAGTTGCCTCGAATTAAAATGGATCAATGGCATAAGGGTAGCTTCTAAGGTGTCCTACTGTTGCTCTGGTGACCACACTGTCCCTACACTCGAATTGACCCGAACACCTCCAACGGTGGTGCTACCTACCTCTCAATGGTGGGATGGCACTACCTTAAGGACATTTACACAGCCTAATTCCTCAGGGTAGGTAGATGACTCATAGATACTTGCTCTATTTCAAAAAACAAATCAAAAACTCTTTTCACACCGACACTTTTCAAAAAAAGCTTTCAAAACAATTTTTCAAACACTCTTGAGGACTGATACAAGAGTCGATCTGAAATCTTTAAACGAAACTTTTCCAAACTCACTCACAATTGAAAATCAAACACTTTTGAAAACACAATGAGCAAGTATCTAAGAGCCCATGGATAACCATGGATAGAAAGGGTGCTAACACCTTCCCTTTCTATAAATCTACCTCCCGAACCGAGAAACTATCTCATAAGGAATTTTGCTGTGCTTTTGTCCTGTCCATGTTGGAGAAAATAAAAGACGGTGGCGACTCTTGCTTCCGCGACATTTCGTGAAACCAGCGTTAAACAGTCAGTTCCAGATCCACCGATCACATCAAGCAATTGTTTTACAAGCAGAAAATGTTTATTCTAAGAATGAAAATTCTAATGCAACAATTATGTAAGTCTTGAAGATTTTATTTGAAAAGATGTCGCGAAACCTTGTGAACAAATCACTAGCCAGGATGCGACATGGATTTTTATATGAAAGATAACAAAATAAATATGATACCAATCACAATAATTTAGAAAAATTAATGGGAGTCAGGAAACACTATCTCATTGGAGTATGCTTTCGAAATAAACCTTGTTTCAATTAGGACTTTTGAGGGTTGTAACGTGGTCTGGTTCACGGTTTTAGAAAAAAGATTTAAGGCTCAAAAATATTTGGTGCCCACCCCCTTCATGATGTTCTTCAGTCCTAAGTTCAGTTAACTTAACACGAACATTCATCTCTCACAAGAAATTTCGAGATGGTTGAGGAATCAAACAAGGTTTTCTTTGGACATGCAAGTCACTCATTCCTGCTTCTTTTGGGTTTCTTGTCACGCGACTCTGTTCTTTGCTGAGGATTTCACATTGTAATCCTTTATCGCATTTCAGGCTTTCCATTTCTTTCTTTCCTTCTGGACAAATTCCTTTTGATTTTGACTCTAAAGTGGAACAGGATGCCGTGACTTTTGCCTAAGCGACTTGTTTTTTTTAAGTTCTGACTTAGCGGGGCTTTTTGTCTATTTCTTTTTCATCATAATTTTTATTCATGTTATTTATTTATTTTGAACATGTCGCGTGACTTCGAGTCATTTGTGACTAGTCGGAAGAATTGTGACTGCGCTGTTTCTGGGTAGATGAAAGATAACCATTGTTGTATCGTCATCTGCTGATCTCCTGGTATGTGAGAGATTCCCATTGGGATAACATATTCTTTTAAAGCACACTACTGATATACGGAGATTTAAACATTGCGGTTTTGAATTCCCTCAACCTCTTGAAGGATAACCATTGTTGTATCTTTAGATGCACACTCTTGATGAGATCTGAATACTCAATCAGATTAATTGAACACTACCCTGCCCCGGGTCAAAATGAGGGTTTTTTTAATAGAAAAAGAAACTCCTACTTCAAGGCTCAAAGGGGTTAACGAGGGTTTCACTCCCTTATATCTCCGGTGTTTGAGAATTTGAAACAATGCCTGTACATCGTCAACAGGGTTTTATCCAAAAGCATACAACCAGAAAATTTGTGTTTTTAATATCATCCTCCTCCTCCCAATCTCTGCCTAGGCAAGAGAATGGGTAACAAGTTGGTATCATAAAGCAATTTTAAATTGAAAACAAATACGAGTGAAACGAATGAATTTCTTCAAGACAAACTACTCATTGTATTAAGATTAAACATTCAAATGCAAACAAGTTCTTACATGCAAACAGTGCAATGATAAACAAGAAATATTACAAATGAGAAAGCAGAAAAAATGCTAATAAACTAAGATGACTCTCTTATCTGGACTTGCGCTGAAGGTAACATTTCCCAAGCTTTGGAACTATCAATAACAAAGATTCATTCATGCCCTGCTAACGAATTGTTTTGAACATTAGGGCCAATGTCCTTAAACGACAAGATACCGCTTCGGACCAACCTCTGAACTTCGGCCTTCAAAGCAAATCAATCTTCTAAATCGTGCCCAAGAGCATCCTGATGAAAGGTACAGGAAGCGTCAGCCTTATATCCTCTTGGCAGTTTTTCAGGAACAAATGGTCGAGCTCGAGTTTGAACCAGACTCTTCTTCAACAAAGAAGGATACAACTCTATGTATGTCATTGGGATTGGATCAAAGCTCATTTTCCTTTGATTACATTGCCCTTGATTTCCTTGTTGAGGTGCCCTCTGATATGCAACAGCAGTCGGAATCACATTGATGTTTGGAGTCACAGAAGCAACTTGTTGATTCTTATTATGAGATCTCCCTTGCTTACCACGAATTATAGCGTATGAATCTTGCTCTTTCTTTTCGGAAGAACTATCACCATACTTCTTAGCACCATTTGACGAGTCTCCGTCTTTAGATAAACGACCTTCACGGTCAGCTTCCTCTAAATGGACACCCATGCTTACCATTTCAGTGAAATCAGTTGGAGCACTTGCAACCATCTTCTCATAGTAGAAGGAACTGGGAGTTTTCAGGAAGATCTTTATCACTTCTTTCTCTTCCATAGGAGGAATCACTTGTGCAGCCACTTCGCGCCATCTTTGTGCATACTCTTTGAATGATTCTATGTCTTTTTGAACCATGGCCCTAAGCTGGTCACGGTCAGGCGCCATGTCCACATTGTACTTGTATTGCTTATGAATGCTTCTCCCAAATCTTTAAAAGTATGGATGTTGGCGCTTTCCAAACTCATATACCATTTCAACGCAGCATCAGTGTGGGTAGACATTCTCCTCACGTACATCACCAAGTGAGCACGAGGGCAAGTGTTGCCCTTATACTTCTCAAACTCCGGGACCTTGAACTTAGCAGGCACTTTAACATTCGGGACCAAACACAAATCATCACATTCTGCCTAAATAACTCTTTTCCCCTAAGATCCTTCATCTCTCTTTGCATTCTATCAAACTACTCTTGGAAATCATCCATTCTGTCATAAAGACCCAAGTCTTCACTCGGCGGAGGGAAAGGACGACACACATATTCATTAACAAACGAAACCAAATTCACCGAAGGAGGTGCAGCAGGAACAATATGCACCACAGGAGGTGCTGGAGTAACAACATTTTGGACTACTGGAGCATCTTGGGGGCCCAAATTGAAACCTTCAGGTACAAAATTCTCTGGCATTCCCCACGGATAACCTTGAGGCATACGGTTTTGAACAACAACCGGAGTAGCAGATACAAGAACAGTAGGAACTTCAGCATTTGCCCTTGTTGGTTGAGGTTGAACACTCGGTGGTTGATTCTGAGCAACCACCAGAGCTTCCATCAGAGTAGTCAAGTTGGCCAAGCTAGCCTTCAAAGCAGAAACTTCTTCGGGCAGCTCGCGATTCTCCTGTTCTAAGTTGTCCATCTTCTTTTTGAAATTAGCGCGAGTGTTGTAGTGATGGGTCAGCTTGCTGAGTGAAGTAAAGAAGCTGGGTAAGACACCTGGATATGCATAACAAATGCAATAAATATGTGCAATATGAGGCAGATATGCAATGCATATGATTATTTTTTCTTTATTATTTAATATTTCAAGGGATTTATGGTTTATAGACACATTGCAAACATCCAAGTAATAAAGCTTTTGTTTCTCTTTCCAGATTCCATGGTTTAAAAGTACCTGAGATATTCACAAATAATTAACCTTTAAATCCCTTGAAATATTGTTTTTTTCAAAAGATGCTTATGAGTGCATGGATGCATGATGCAACAATCACACACAAGATCACACATATAGGGTTCATAGTTTCAACGTCACGAGCATGAGGCCGAAGATACTACCCATAAGGTGTTGATCTAAAAAGTTATCACCTGCCGAACAAGGTTCTAAAGGTTTCCAGAGTCTACATCCTTCCTTCGGATATTATCAACTTCCCGATTAACTCGGTAATTAGTAATATTCTCAAGAAAAACTCGTCCGAGTGTAGTATCGCGTGAAAACTACTTCCGGATTACTCCATCATAGCTTCCGCACTACACCTAAAAGGCCAAGATGGGTTAGGTAATCTACGGTCCTCAACTTCAGCAGGCTCCCAGGTCGAAAGCAATACGTCTTCCCGATTACTCAGTAAACGACACTACAGTCAAAGGGGCCTCCATTGAGTGGGGGATCTCATGCCTCCTTTTTTGGGATTACTCCCTCAAAGTTAAGATGACTATACCGCCCGTCCTATCTTAAATTTTGCCCAAGTTCAGGTATATGACTTATGAGTAATCACCAAGCACCCTATAAACCAGGAAAATCCAGACAAACATATATACAAAATATAACACATAAACACAATAACCCATATACAGATATAAACATAGATAGGCTCAACCCACTTAGGGATGGACCGACAAGAGGTCAATCTGTCCCCAGTGAAGTCGCCATTTTTCTGTAGCGGTAGAAATGTTCAAGACTAAGCCATTGGATTGACTAGACTTTATACAAATCAAAATAAAAATCGCCGCCGCGCTTTATTGTTTCCAAAGGAATGGGAAAAGAGCGAATAACCCAAAAAGGGGGAAAGATTCAAGGTAAGGGGGTTGGTTATGCAAAGGGAAGGTATTAGCACCCTAAACATCTACGGTACTCTGCAGAAACCTCTTTGAAAAAATGTGTATATTTTGGCTATAAAGATGTGTTATGTATAAAATGGATGGTGGAGGTGAGAAAAGAAATATTTTATTATGATTTTTTCACCTGCCGCGGTTGCGAACCTTTAGTGCCTACGTACCACCTTTCATGCAATAGGGGATTAGGGTACACGTAGTTCCTTTTTTGAAAATTTAAAACACAAGTGTGTTGGTTAATTTTATAAGATAAAACATCATCGTCATTGTCCGTGTGGAAAACATACTTACTACCCACAATTATGAAAAAGGAGAATTTGCATCATCTCAAAGTGGAGGATATGACTTGGATTTTAAAATCAACAATGCCTCACTCAACACCCAAGTGGAAAATATCTCACTTCACTACATATTGTAGAAGTATAGTTGTTTGCATCACTACAAAGATTGACAAGAGTCTAACCTTTTGAGAAAGATTTAAAAATAAAAAGCCAAAGTGTAAAAAATGGTTTGAAATGAGATTGATTAACTTTTAGTCTTCTCACAAAAATGTCAAGGTATTATTAAATTGATTGAAATTTATTCATGAAAATGTTTTGAAAATGCATGGACATAAGTCCAAGTTTATTATGAAAAAATGTTTCAAGTTTAGAAACAAGAAGAGTTTTCAAAAAGAGGGAGAAGATTTTTGAAATTAAAGAAGGTGGGAGGAGAAGAAGAGATTATCCTAAATCGTAAGGTAAAAGCTAGGGATAAGGACCATCTAACCAATAATAAGCTAATACTTAACATTATGAGTCAACATAGAATTCTCATTCTTTGGATTGAAACCAAGCAAGCAAAGATACTAGACCTCTTGAGAGAATCAAACTTCAAGTGTATTAAGTCTTTGCAAAAATTGGGCAGAGTAACGGCTGTATACGGGTGAATTCCAAATTACAAACAAAGTATGTAATCACAAAAACCTGCACACAAAACAAACAAACAACCCAATGTATCAAGGTAAACCTCAAGAACTCCAGACAAAATAATGAATTAAGGTCACAAAGTCTCCAAGGTAGGCCAAGGTCTCTAATCCTAAGTCCAAGAAGTCCAATGCTCCATAATGCCAAGGATAGTAACCAAATAGTCCAAATATTATTAAAGATTTTTATGGTTCATGTTGATTATTAGGTGTCTTTAAAAGGAAAAGAAAAGCTCAAGTGCGCAAAATAAAAATGACATAAAAGTAAATTCTCAAATGAGCAAATATGAAAATAACATGAAATGTAAAATGCTAAAAGTAAATGGTACATAAAGCATAAACATAAAAGCATAAAGTAAAGTCAATTGTTAGTAATTAGTGGTTAGTTGGATGACCATCTTGAAACTTGTATTTGGAACTCATTAGAGGATTGGTAGAACCAAAGCCCCCACACAACAAGTTGCATTTGCTTTTTGTCAAGTATATCATCCATTTTGGAATTCTCAAAAAGTAACTTTTAATGATCAACGATGTTTAAGTGATCCGCGTTGACCAAAAGTGTTGTAGATCCATTAGAGGATTGGTAGAACCAAAGCCTCCACACAATGAATCTAAAGGTTATTGGATCAAAGAGATCAAATTAACATACTTGGGCATGCAATCATAAGTTTGGGCCACAAATGATTATTTATTCGAATCGGGACAAAATTTAGCGCTATGTTAAGCAATCGTAAGTGGATTTATGTAGAAGTCGCACCTATTTTGAGGCCGGTCAATAGCAATCTATGTACTTCATGTTTGGATAAATGATATAGAGATCACCATCCCTTAACATGTAGCACAATTAAAAAAGAAAGGGATAAGATGAAGAGGGAGGGGAATGATAAGCTAATTTGGATTACCATTTCAAAATTCTTTCATCTTTAAATTCAACCACTCCTCTAGATGGATTAAAGTACTAAACATATCATTAATCCAAAGCACCAAAAATGAATTAAATAATTCACTCTTAGGTAGATTTGAATTGATGAACATTTATCCAACTTCATCTACATCACAAAGTCCATTGAGTTTAAAAACAAATTGGACCTTTAAAATTGCAATCCAAATTATCCATCAAAGAGAGTGCAGAAAAATATTTGAGTCAAAATAGTCCCAAAATAAGGCAGCAAAAGTATTTTTTGGCACTGTTACAATCAATTGCTTAGATAGCAACCTATTGCATCAATGCAGTTTTTTATCAAATCAATTTTCTGTGACAATCAATTGCAATGTTACAACAATTGATTGCAACTTGTAAAAAATCAGTAGAAAACAACATTTTAAAGATCAAATTCTTATTCCAACTTTTCATCAAACACCTTATGATCATGGATCCAATTGAGCATGAAAATTCCAGCAAATTTTGAGAAAACAACACTAATGGAGTTATAAAACAATGCTCAATGAATCAAAACCAGAAATCCACAAGAGATCACATTGAAAAAGATGATGATCCAACTTACCAAAGGTAGAATTAGAGAATTATCAAACAACTTCAGAATTTGTTTCAATTCAACAACAAGAATCAATCACCAAAGCTTGGGTGTAGATAATTGATGGAGAAAAAGTGTTTGGATGAAGGTTTAGCTCAAATATTAGTAAGCTTCAATGCAAAGCTTACTAACTTTTTGAAAATGGAGCTTTGAGTGAATTTGGTAAAAATGGAGAGAATTGAGAGATATTTAGCAAGATGATTTTGGCTATCAAAAGCTTGTGATTTGAATGAAATGAGGTCTCTATTTATAGAGTTTTAGGATTGGTATTAGTGGTAATTTTGTAATTGATTCTTGGAGCCAAATTTGAATTAATGATATAATTTCAAATTATGCAGAAAAAATTGGAGCCAAAATGATAACAATTTGAATTTGCTGGCTTTTTTTTCAAAAAACACGTGCATTTTGCCATTATGAGTCGATACATAAGGGGTATGTGTCGATACATCCTAGATGCATAACACAGCATGTGTCGATACATGCCTCTATGTGTCGATACATACTGTTATTCCAACACATTACAGAATCACACAAACTACATGAGTCGATACATAACATGTATGTGTCGACACATGCTAATTAAACAAACAGGATGAGTCGATACATACATGCATGTGTCGACACATGCTAGCTATAAACAACAAAATTAGTCGATACATACATTTATGGGTCGACGCATGCTGGATTTTTTTGCCACAATGCAGGATCAATCAACTTCGCATGACCTTATTTGTTGGATGCTTTGACTTGGTACCTGCAAAACAAAAATTATGCAAGGACAAAGACAAATATTTTTGTATTTTAGTTAGAGGTTAGTCAGCAACACATATACAAGATACACAACCAAGGTGCTTGGAGATTCCTCAAGATCAAACTTAAAAATAGGAGATAGAAAAAGATGAAGAACCAACCCTAATGTGATCTTGTCATGATTGAGTTAATATGATATGATAGGGGAATCTTAGGGGCAAAAATTGGGGTACAACACTCCTCGAGCGCGGGCTCTGTCCCCGCAGTGACTTTGCCAAAGTTGTAGGCATAAAAACGCCAGCCATGCTCAACTACCTCCTCCTCAAGGCCCAGGCATACATACAGTACGAGGAGAAGGAAGCGACCAACATCGCTAGAGAATCCAGACATAGAGAGAGTAAAAATTCCTTAAAGAATGACGAGCCCTCGACATCCCGTCGGGGAGAAAAGAAATAGGAGGACAAGTCCCGTGATTCCAAAGACTACAAGGGGCCAGCCGGTCGTTGCCACGACTACACCCCTCTGACAACCTCAAGGGAGCGCGTTCTTTCTGAATGCGCCAATTTTGAATTCAAGAAAGTCGGGGTGCACTTCTCCCGACAAACACCATCCAAGTTGGGAACCGGCAAGAGAAAGTATTGCAGGTTCCACAAGAGTCACTGGCATAACATAAAGGATTGCATTCATCTCAAAGATGCAATCGAAATACTGATCAGAGATGGGCACCTCAAGTAGTATAAAAAGAAGGAGGGTGCCCGTGATGAAGCACCATGAAGACTTCTATTATCCGGACACAGAGAACGTCCCTTGTACTTCTCCTACCACAGTCCTTGGGAATCCTTCCCCGCAACCATGGTCATCTCCGCCGGAGGGTGCAACAGGAACACAATTGGATCAGTGAAGAGGAGATTCGACCAACTCATTAAAGCCCACTTAGATATGGACGCCACACTCGATAAATTCCGAGGAGGATCACATCCCTTCGCCTTCTACAAGGAATATTTATCGGGAGGGTCCCCAAATTTGAGCATCCCACTACTCGTGAGGGCTCAGATGGCTAGCTTTGACATGCGTCGCATTCTGGTCGACCAAGGTAGTTCGGTGGACATCATGTATGCCCAACTATTCACCACCTTGCAGCTGAACGAGAGCCACCTAACCCCCTACGTGGGATCTGATCTCTAGGGCTTCAATGGAGCCAGCACGAAACCCCAAGGATATATAGAACTGATCGTCACATTCGAGAGAGGGGTAACGGCCCGAGCCATCAAGACCTAATTCTTGGTGGTAGATTTCCCGTCTCTCTATTAGTTCATCTTCTGGAGACCCACTCTCGCTGAACTTATCACGGTCCCTTCTACCGTTCATCTCAAGATGAAGTATTACACCGCCGAAGGCTTGGTCGCCACCTTCCACGGGGACATCCAAGCAGCCAGAAGGTACTTCGAAGCTTCATCCAAAGGCCTTAGTTCCTTCAGTGCCCAACCTCAAATGACAGCATGAGCCACACTACCCTCCAGTTCTGAGGAAGTCAAGCCGCTACCAAGGGTCGACACCATTGACCTCGACAATCGCTTCTCCATGGAAGACCGCGTCGAGCAAAGGAGGAAAGGGAAGGAGCCTATGGTCGAAGATAAAGGGTCAACCTCCTCTTCTGATCGCAACGAACTCTCGAGTCACGCACGACCCATCCCGGGTGGCAACTTCAAGCTAGTTCCCCTCGGAGAAGACTCCACAAGAGGAGTAAAGATTGAAGCAGACCTCCCCGACCTGGCGTAAAGGAAACTCAAAGCTTGCCTAAGGGAAAATGCTTATCTGTTTTCTTTGAGTGCGGCCGAGATGCTCGATTTAGATCCAGAGGTCTCATGTCATCACTTGACCATTGATCCTACCATCAAGGCTGTTGCACAACACGGAAGAAAACAATCGTTAGAGAAAGCAAAGGCTGCAGACCTAGCTGTAAAAGACCTCCTAGAGGCACATTTCATTTCTGAAGCCCACTACACAACCTGGCTCTCAAATGTAGTTCTTGTTAAAAACTCTAATGGTAAATGGCGCATGTGTATTGACTATACTGATCTCAATCAGGCTTGCCTGAAAGATGCTTATCCCCTCCCAATATTGACAAATTGGTCGATAACTCAGCCGGTTTTAAATTTCTATCATTCATGGATGCGTACTCGGGTTATAACCAGATCCCATGGAAAAAACGGACAAAAAATACACCGCTTTCATGACCGAGTCAGGTAACTATTACTACAACGTAATACCCTTTGACCTAAAAAATGTGGGCGCTACTTACCAACGCATGATGAACAAAATTTTTCGCAACGAGATAGGCGATACGCTCGAAGTCTATATGGACGACATGATCATCAAGTCCACTGAAGAGCTCGACCATGCCGCCCACTTGAAAAAAGTGTTCGAGCAGGCTCGAAAATGCCGGATGCGATTCAACCCAGAAAAATGTACCTTCGGCGTATGGGCAGGAAAGTTCCTCGGATTCTATTTGTTGTACCCCAAAATTTGCCCTCTCATTTCTCAAAGGATCATCCTGGACTCCCAGGTTTGCTTCTATCAAGTTCCAAGTCTTGAATTATCACTTTTTAAGGAAATCATCCATAAGGGCAAAATGGTCAAAAGCACACTGAAAAGTCAGACTTTGACTTTTAGATCAAATCAAGTTTCAACAATTTTATCAAGACATGAGATTGGTTCGTCAAAAAAATCAGGAGTCAAAAGTTACTTTGAAAAAAATCAAATTTTCTAAACATTTAGAAAATTTTCTAAGTGTTAAGAGTATATGATACTTCAGAACTTCTGAGCCATCCTCCATGCAAGCGCAGTCAGAAGTTACAAATATGGTTCAGAACATAGTCTTTAATCAAAACATGAATCTTCAGCCTCCATGCAAGCGCAGTCAGAAGTTTCAAATATGGTTCAGAACATAGTCTTCCATCAGAACATGACTCTTCAGCGCATGGAGGTTACGTTTCTGATCTTCTGCAATCAGAACATCACCAAATCCCAAAACCTCGTTTAAATAACCTGCTTCCCTGCTACATCACAGTCCTGCAATCAGCTGCTGACCCAGTCCACGCCTGCACTTCCTCAAACCCCATATTTGCATCAAATTAGCAGACGAAAACAGTGATTAAAAAGCAATGGAACAGTATACCAAAAAGGTTTGAATCCCATTTTTCCCCCCAAAACCACAACAAATCCACCTATAAATAATATGCTCCATCACACTTTCAAGGGGCTGGCTGGTTTTTGGAGAGAGGGAATCATCATAAAAGAGAAAATAAATTTGTGGAACCCCTTCATAAAAATCCAGAAATCCTAAACAGAAAACCAAAACCCTTGTTCTTCCCTTGAAGTAAAAGAACTTGGTATTTTCTCTTTCGTTGCTCTTGCTGACTCCAGAATATCTTAAGGCAGCAACTCAAGTCCCAGACACACTCTCCAGGTTCAAGGTAAGTCTCCATGACTCTGCATCTTCTCATTCAGAACATCATTAAACATGTAAATATCATAGTATTGATGTTGTCCATATCACTGCGTAAGTAGAAAAATTGAGGATCAGAACTTCCTGATTAAGGCTAGACTCAGGACCAGGATCAGAACATCTATAAACTGTTGTGCTTTTATCCTTCTGATTTGCTGTTTGCTGAAAACTGAATAAGTTATCGTTGTGCTGATTGATATAAGGAAAAAGCTGAAATGTTACACAGAACTTCTGTTTTTCACTCACCATTCTAACACATAGAACTTCCATGATTCACTCACTGTTCTAACACAGCACAAAATTTCTGAGTTCTCCCTACATGTCAAACATACTGAACTTCTGATGTTTCCACTCGCTGTTTTTACACACTCAGAATTTCTGATTTTTACATGCTGACAATACACCGAATTTCTGGGATTTACTCACTGTTTAAGTGTAATACAAAACTTCTGACTTATGGTCCACTGTATGAATACCACCCAGAACTTTTGTGTTTCCCATCTAATGTTCCTTGCAGGACCCCAGAGTTTACCAACTCAGAACTTCTGACACCCACTGACGTCTCCTGCTGAGTCACAACACTCTTGGCTTCAGAACTTCTAATTCTGTTTGCTTTGCTTGTAGCAGGACGCTGGTCTTATATCTCATTTATTTTCCTTTTTATCACTTTCAACATTAAAACTCTTTTCATCAATATAAAAAGGCATAAAAATATTTTTCTTTTAATTTATTTCTTTTTTTTCATTAAGATAAAAAACCATTTTCTAAAAAAGTCATTTTTCTTTCTTATATATTGTACATTTTAATATGGTTGTAATAGTAACTTAGGATTTAATTTTTATTTGCAACCCCCATTCATAAATACGTACCTCCATCCCTAAAATATTGTAATAGTGTAGGACTTTACATTTTCGTAATTTATCGCTTTCAAATATAAATGCTAGTAATTAAGTTGTGTATGGAAAGACATGAAAACAACAAATAGACAACCCTAATCAAGACTAAAATACATGCAATCAAACACACTTTACACACATGCACCCTTAGTGTAATCTCACTTTGTTGCCTATCGGAAAAATAGTCATGTCCCTCGAACATGGGCATTTTAGCAAAAGACCCTCGATGACCCTCGATGTTGCCTCCGGTAAACGATCTAGTCCCTAAAATGACATTGCTAAAATGTACCATGAGTTTCCTTCTATAACTATACAAACATCCCAACGTCCGTTCCTTCACATCCAACGATGGGGCTTCTCACCAAAATAATGGTAAGATAGCAACATCTAAAGGAGGAGGAAAAGAACATCTAAGACCTTTTGAGTTGGTAGGTTCGCTCTTAGTTGCTCGCTTGCTCACAACAAAAACATTTTATACACTCACACTTTCATTTGAAATATTTTTCAAAAGACAACACTTTGTACGCATTCTTATAGAGACGAGAATCATTACAAAGTCACATTTTCAAAATACTTTCAAAACCCACACCACAAGCATATTCAAACAAAAGCAAGTTGATCTAGCAAGTAACTAAGAGCCCATGGAAAACCATGGATGAAAAGGGTGCTAATACCTTCCCTTTTCATAATCTACCCCCCGAACTCAAGAAAACATCTCTAAAGGTCTTTCCTGTGCTTTTTCACCTTTCCTTATTGGATTAAAGAAAAGTTGGTGGCGACTCTTGCTAACCGCAACATTTGTGATCAAACGCAAAACAATCAAGTCAGTTCTCCCACCGTATCACAGAACTGGCGACTCTGCTGGGGAATATACTTCAAAGTGGGGTTACCTTAGGGTTATATCACATTTACTTGCCTTCATTTGTTTGAATTGCTTGCTTTACATTATTGGTTCCTTGTTTGGGTTTGTTTTGATCCTCTACCCAGATCTGGGGCACCTTTTTAGGTAAGTAGCAATAGATTGTGGAAACTGTACGGGGTAGACCGATATGGTTGAAACAATGGCTACATTAGTGTGACGCATTTATGGGTACCGGTATCCCTCGTGGTGAATCAAGGAGAATACGGGGCCGCTGAGTGGCATCGTGAAGCACTAATTGACTTTAGAACCCTAATTGAACAACTTGGCCATTATGACGTAGTGAGATAACCGGTTTCGGTGTAGAGCTGAAAATTGGTTGATACTCGATACTACACTCATTGAGGCTGGAATTTTAGGATATCTCGGCCGCAAGAAAAGATTGATTGCACTGAGATAATGCCTAAGAGAAAGGTCGGTGATATTGAGATCCTTTAGAACCCGATCACTATTACTAGGACAGGTTGAGCCAACTAAGCTTCAAGAGGGTACTTACCTATAAAACCTCATGCAAGCCTAAAACATTGGGACCTGTCTGCTTTGTGTGTATATATGTCTACTTGTACATAACATCATAAACATCATAAGCATAATACACATTCTCACTAACCATTTCAAGGATTTATAAATTTATCTTTGTTTTTGTTTTGTAGGTCATGGATTCTGTCCGAAGGAACACCATCTGAATCAGCTTTGTAAAGGCACACCCTCAGCTTCAAGAGTTAGCCTCAAGAGTGCCCAGGGATTCTCCTTTTACCAAGAAATATGGTTGACTCCTCAGTCTGGCTACATCCAATTTCCAAGAAGAGATGATGTGTGTGCTGTTCCAATTCTTTGATCCCGTACATCATTATTTCACTTTCCCGGACTATCAGTTAGTACCTACACAGGAAGAGTTTTCTCTACTCTTAGGGGTTCCCGTGCTTAATCAGATACCGTTCATCGGTCTAGAAGGGATTCCAAAGCCTGAAGTCATCGCTGAAGCTTTATGAAGAGAGCTGACGTCATAGCCAACTGGGAGACAAGAAGCGGGGTTAAAGGTTTCCTAGCCAAGTTTCTATTGGAAAAGGCTCGTTCATTCTGGGAAGACATGGATTTCCAAGCTTTTGAAGACATCCTGGCTCTTCTCATTTATAGTTTGGTTCTGTTCCCCAATTCGGACCAATTCATAGATGTTAACACTGTCAAGGTCTTTCTCTCTCGCAATCCTGTACCTACCTTACTGGGCGAGATCTTGCATTGTCTTCATACCCGTACCATGAAGAATAGAGATACTCTTTTTTGTTGTATTCCCCTACTCCATAAGTGGTTCACTTCACACCTACCTCAATCAGCATTGAAAAACGAGCAAAGACTGACATGGTCTCAAAGGATGATGTCCCTCACCCATACTGATATTCGTTGGTGTTCAAGATCCTTGGAAGACGTCTCTATCATTGACCTCTGTGGGGAATTCCATAACATCTCTTTGCTTGGTATTAGGGGAGGTATCACTTACAATCCCTGCTTAGCTCTTCGACAATTTGGGTATGCCCGAAGAGACGGTCCTCATGAGATGCTCATTCAAGGTTTGATGTTCGACTATGACCAAGAAGACCAAGGTTACCACCAGATATTTACGCGAGCTTGGAGAATGGTGAACAAGATGGACAGTAGGACTCTGGGACACAAGAACTCAATTCCTCTCGAGCCTTACCTCAGGTGGGTACGGGCTCGTGCTCAAAGTATCCTAATGCCTTACCCTTCCATCCTCCCTGTTATCATAAGGCCTGTTGTTGAAGGAGATGTCACATACACTGTCCATCATCCTGACATGCCTACCTCTCTCGAAGACTTGCAGAAAGCTTGGGTTCAGTTGAAGGAAGAGCGAGACACCTTTGAAACCTAATTTTACGCCAGTGAGAAGAAAGTTCTAGAACTCACCAAACTGCTTCATGAAGAGCGGAATCTGAACGCCTACATCGTTCCAAAGAGGATGCGTTCGACCTTTCTGTCTTAGGAGCTTTTGTTGTATTTTGTCTTTCATTGTAAGCCCAAAGAGGCATGATGTATTCAAACTTGGATCTAATATAACGTGTGTTCCTTTTGGTTTGAGCAAATTTAAATCTCTAATTTCCTTGAAATCATTTGCATATTGCATCTTCATTCATCATAACATCATACAGGTTTCTTACAACAGGTCTCCTTATCCTTCTACTGTTTATTTCAGTGAGATGGATATTGAACAGACAGTGAAAGATCTTCAGGCGCATAACATCCAGTTTCAACAAATGCTCTTGACTCTGACAAAAGGACAAGAGGAGTTGAAGACTCTACTGGCCAAAGAGAAGAAGAAGAAGAAAGCGAAGAAAGCAACCGGTATTGTGATCATGGGAAGAAGGTTCAAAGGAAAAGCCAGATGGACTTTGGACTTTGCAACATCATCGAGTGAAGGAGATAATCAACAAGACATGACCAAGGAAGTGAACAACAACCCAGCATCCTAAGAAGAGGAAGAACCTGATTGCTCTGAGGAGCAGTATCCTCCTGCTGATAATAAATACAAGGAGCTAGAGGATCGTTTGAATGCTATGGAGGTCCAAAGGGTACCCGGACTGGATTTTGAAGAGTTAGGACTTGTCTCAGGGGTTGTCATCCCACAGAAATTTAAGGTCCCCACTTTCGCTAAATATAACGGTGTCTCTTGCCCGAAGCTACATTTAAGGTCATACGTCAGAAAGATTCAACCCCATACGGCTGATAAGAATCTGTGGGTACATTTCTTCCAAGAGATCTTGTCAGGGACGCGGTTGGATTGTTTCTATCAATTGGAAGGGACCAATATTCATAATTGGGAAGATTTGGCTGCCGCCTTCTACAAACAATACCAGTATAATGCTGACTTAGCTCCAACTCGGACGTAATTGCAAAACATGTCTATGGGTGCAGGTGAAGGTTTCAAAACCTATGCTCAGAAATGGAGGGATCTTGCAGGCAGAGTCCAACCCCCTCTATCTGATATAGAATTAGTGGATATGTTCCTAGGCACATTATCAGGTCCATTCTTCAACCACCTGATCGGAAGTTCCTCAGCTGGATTTATTGAACTAATCATGAATGGTGAGCGGGTCGAAGCCGGTATAAAAAGTGGAAAAATTCAAAGAGCTGCATCCTCTAGCACAATGAAGAAACCCTTCACTGGTAAGAAGGAGGCTAATGTCATTTATAACCTGAGAGATCAGAGCAGAGCGGGATACCGTGCAACGGTAAGTGCTGTAATAATACGTAGGCCTGCGGCTACCCCACAATGCAACAATCAGCAAAGGGTGGAAAGACCACAAAGGCAGTTCACCCAGATCAACATGACATTGACAGAGGTTCTACCCCATCTGCTGAGATCTAACTTGGCAGCTTTGAAAGAGGCTCCCAAGAATCCTAATACCTCCTCTCCTCGATACAATCTGAACGCTCGGTGCGCCATCATTCTGAGGGTCCTGGTCATGACACAAATGACTGTTGGGCACTAAGAAATAAAGTACAAGATTTGATTAAAGCCAAGGAGATTGAGTTTGATGCTCCAGAGAAGCCCAATGTCATAATTGCTCCCATTCCTAAACACAACCATGGAGTTAACGCCATTGTGATACGGTGGCATAACCGACTGTTTGAATGCTGGTTTGCATTTTGAATTTTTTTGTTCGCAAAATGTTGCGGTAAGCAAGAGTTGCCACCGACTTTTATTTCATCCAATCGGAAAGGAAAAAAGTACAGAAAAAAAAATCCTTTTTCGAGATATTCTGAATACGGGGGGGGGTAGATTATAGAAAGGGAAGGTGTTAGCACCCTTTCTATCCATGGTTTTCCATGGGCTCTTAGGTACTTGCTCATCTTTTGAAAATTGCTTGTGCATGTGCTTTGTTTTTGAAAAGTGTGACTTCGTGATAACCCTTGTATCAGTCCTCAAAGGTGTGACGAAGTTGTTTTAAAAATTTGTTTGAAAAGTGTAAGTGTGAAAAGTTTGACTTGAGCAAGTACCTACTAGCATCTACCTACTCGAAAAAAGATCGTTTCTGTTCTTGTTTCCTTCAGACAACGCTATCCTACTATTGAGAAATAGGTAGCACCGTCGTTGGAATTGTAAGGGTCAATTCGAAAGGGACGCACGATCACTAAAGCAATATTAGGACACCTTAGTAATAACCCTAGAGTCTTGAGATCATATTCGAGGCAACATTTCCGAGGCAACATTTCTGAGGCAACATTTGAATGGGACGTTTGATCTTTTTTAGACAGAAGGGCAACCACTAAGACACCCTATGCTTAATGATCGTTTACTGAAGGCAACCGAAGTGAGAGTATACCCTAAGAGTGATATGTGCGAGTGATTTGTTTCAGTTATTTATCTTTGCACATTAGGGTTTTCTAACTGTATTAATTTGTCATGCATTCTTACCATACAATCCTATTAGCATACATCTAAACAGTCAAATATTTGTGAGAATTAAAATGCGAGAAAGTAAATCTACACTATTACAAGGCTTCGGGGAGGGGATTAGTTACATAGGCAAAAACCCGGGGAAAAGCGATAAGTAAAAAGCCCTAGATTAAACTATTACAAACCATGAACAGTTACAAAATATTGGCAAAATAATAATAAGCGCGCGGCGGATTAAATGCAAGGCGATTAGGGTTTTGACCCTTGCCTAAACCTAATTGCGATTGATTAAAAAAATGTTTTTGTTATTTATGAAAGTAATGAAATAGTTAATTAAGAAGAAAATCCAAAGTTCTAATTAATTTTAAATTTTAAAAAATAAATTAATTCAATGTAAAACCTATTTTTGTATTTTTTATTTATTTGAGAAAGAAAAAATGGAAAAAATTAAATCAAGAGTTAACCTAATTTTCGAATTACATTTTAATTGAAAAAAAAAACAAGTTAAAATTTCCCTAAATTAAATTAAACTAATTAATTTAAAAAATTTATTAAGAAAATAAATAGTTTTTGGTGTTTTTTTGATTGGTCAATTTAATAAAATAATTTTTGTGTTGATTTAAAAAAAACAAAATAATTAAAGCAAAGGAATTAAAGAAAAATAGAAAATTAACCAAATGGGCCCGCTGCCAGCAGATCTGGCTGGAGACGGATCCAGAAGATGATGACCCTCAGAAGGTGTATGTGCTGGCTCTGGTTCTGGCTAATGGATCAGAAGATGCTGCTCTTCAAAAGATGAGGTGCACTGAATTTGATTCTGGCTGATGGATCAGAAGATGCTGCTCTTCAGAAGATGAGGTGCACTGGATTTGATTCTGGCTGATGGATCCAGAAGGTGATGCGCTGGATCTGGTCCTGGCTAGTGGATCAAAAGATGATGGTCCTCAGAAGATGCACGTGCTGGATCTGGTGAAAACAAAGGAGAAAATACCAAAAGCTCACGCCTGGGATCGAACCCAAAACAATGAGCTTCTGACTTCCTTCTTCTGACCAACTACGCCAGATGTTAACTTGTTAATACAATAAAAACAAACAGATAATATATCAGAATAATAGGTTTCTAGCCAGAATAATGCCCTAGAATTTGAATCAGCCAATCAGGTTGTGACACGCTGTTGTCTTCTTCCCTGGAATCGTCGTTTTAGGTTCTAAACCTTTACCTACAGACGCATGCCTGTTGCTGAAACCTATGTCATTCAAGAATCAAGCATATGCAATATAAATTCAATTGGGGACCATGGATCAATTGGGTTTGAAATTCTAATCGACATGATACCTATTATCAGGCCTAATTTCGCTTGAAAACCAAAAACCCGAAATTGGAGCACGAAACTCTAACAATGGGAAAAGCTTGTTCCTGCACTGTAACTCAAATCAAACTATCCAGAAACATTGCAAACATGATGATGAATACAAATATGTAATTTAAACATGCCAAATATGCAAGAATTACAGTAATCAAATTTGGATATTTGTGCAAACCGTAAGCGTGATAGGGGGTTATTCTGGATGTTCTGACGCCTGCGAATGATTGGGAATGCTTCCTGAGTTATCCTGGAACAGGTTGCAAGTCTTGGATTGCTCTCAAAGGTCTTCTATCCTGAAATCAGAACTTCACTCTTTGTTAACATTTTTTTGAATTTTGTTCTTCCAGTCTCACGCCTTCAGCCTCCTTCTTTTGATCTGCCAAGCTTTCCTATATAACCTAGAGTGAATTAGGTTAACAAACTTGGATTAAATCTTTGCATTTATCCAAGATTTGATTTGATTTTCAATGTATATGATATATTTCTATTTTCATGCCAATCATTCCTTTCTTGTACAAATTGCCATTGATATGATTTGATTCTGATACGCTAGCACTATGAGCTCATGATTTTGTCCACAAATCCAATCAAAACAAATCTTTGCTATTATTTACCAATTATTTGATTTAATTCCATTTTTATTAAATAAAAAATCAAAATAAAATAAATAATGAAGCAAATAACATGTGGGTGAGTATTTGGGTCGTGGACCATGTCATAAGCAAGATTCAATCATGAAAAACTAGGCCCATTTGACAAAAATGTATTTTTGAGCACATTTGACTTTTGGCAATTTTGCAAAAAAAAGGTCAACTTGGCCAATGCAAAACTTTCTCAATTTTGACCCTAGAGGGGTGTTCTTGGACTTTTTAGAAAGCTTAGGATGTCCTCTAAGAAGCCCTTTAGTATCATCTCAATTGAGTCTTCCATGTTCATGTATGAATCTTTGACTCAAAAGGTGTTTTTGTTGACTTTTCAAAAGGACCTATAATGTCAAAATTTATATCTTTTTGTGAGTGAATATTATGAACTTTGGAGATGAAGATGAATCATAGGGAATTGCATCCTATTCAAAATGAGATTTGGATGGGCCATTTCCGACCAAGTATGAGAAAGTTATGCTTGGTCAAAGTTAAGTTGACTTTTCCTGCAAAACCCTAACTTAGCAACTTTTGGGTTTTGATGAATTGTGAGCAATCCTTGAGGAATCATGATCAACCCTTGATCAAATGATGAATGATACTTCAAAATGAGGATATTCACCAAAAATCTTGAGGTTTGACTGTATGTGGGCCACAGTTGACTTTTGACCTAACAAAGTTGATTTTCAGGCATTTGAGCAATTGACTGAGCAAACTTCTTCTGCAAGGTTTGAAACCTGACATGGATGATCTTGAGAACGTATTAGGACAATGGTTAGAATTTGAGTCCTTTGGACTCAAGCATCTTGATGAAAAATGAAACCCTAATTTGAGGTATACTACCTTAGGAGAGAGTTTGTCTGGTCAACTCTTGAACTTCCTTGAGCAATTTGGGGACCTCACTTGACATCTGTTGAGAAATATGGGAGGGCAAATTTTGGGGTACAACAACTGCCCCTGTTCAATCTTCTTAAACCTGAGGATGTATATTGGCTGTTCTGCCTTTCGTGATCTGAAGGTGGAAGATGATTGAACACTAGAGTGCCCAGAAATTTGCACTCGCATGAAGTTGCACTTTGATTTATGATATCGGGAATGGGCTTACAGATTCCATTTGGAGGTCGAGGATTGAAGATTGTCAGAGATGGGCTTAAAGATTCCATCCTGGATGCAACGGAGAATTGCAGGAGATGGGCTTAAAGATGCCATCTAGGGGATATTGATCGCATAAGAGATTCCTTCGCGAGAACCCGTATACCTGTTGTTGAGGAGGACTTCGCTGGGGAATGCTGGTCTCTGTCTTGAGAGAAATAGAGTTTTAGGATCTTCAGTTGTCCGTTACTCTATTGGGGAATAATTCCGATTTAGGAGGCGGAAGCGAACTGCGTATCTGGTCGGGGTATATGCTGCACCGTGATTTTATGGGGAAATGTGAAATCAATTGTGTTTGTTAGGGTCCCAGTCTTACAGTGTTATGGACTGCTGTCCGAGGATAAGAGAGAAAAAACCCGGATAGTAATGTTATGAGAAGGAACCTGGATAGTAGGGTTGCTTCGATATGAAATCCTAGATGGTAGGGTTGTGAGAAGGAACTTGGATAGTAGGGTTACTTCGATATGAAATCCTGGATGGCATGGTTATGAGAAGGAACCTGGATAGTAGGGTTACTTCGATATGAAAGCCTGGATAGTAGGGTTGTGAGAAGGAACCTGGATAGTAGGGTTACCTTGATATAAAATCCTGGATAGTAGGGCTTTAAGAAGGAACCTGGATAGTAGGGTTACTTCGATATGAAAGCCTGGATAGTAGGGCTGTGAGAAGGAACCTGGATAGTAGGGTTACTTTGAGATGAAATCCTGGATGACAGGGTTATGAGAAGGAACCTGGATAGTAAGGTTACTTCGATATGAAATCCTGGATAGTAGGGCTGTGAGAAGGAACCTGGATAGTAGGGTTACTTCGAGATGAAAGCCTAAATGGTAGGGTTGTGAGAAGAAACCTGGATAGTAGGGTTGCTTCGGGATAAAGCCTGGATAGTAGGGCTGTGAGAAGGAACCTGGATAGTAGGGTTACTTCGATATGAAAGCCTGAGTAGTACTGCAGAGGGAACCTGGGTATGGTTGTTCTTGTTGCACCGATGATTACTCTGTTTAGCTTTGAGTGTTGATCATGGACCTGCTGGAAATTGTTGATAATAACTGTCCTTCCTGCAGGAAATACATGGTTAGTTATGTGCAATGCATGAGATGCATCGTATAATGACGTTCTCAAAATAAATGAGACTAGGTTATATGTGATGTATGCACATGTCATGATGTATGAACATGAAATGCTGACATAATAATCCGAGTCCAGGAAAATAAATCCCTGACTGTTGTTTGGAGAGTGTGAGAAATGGTATTCTTGACTGCTGTAACAAACCATAGTTCCTCTGCTTCTGTTGGGGATGGTGAACAAAGATGATTGTGCCGGGGATTTGCCCCTTGGCTGGTAAATATTCTACCGGACGAGACTCTGTCTAAGGATAACTCTGTGGGGAATAACTATGTTGGAGAGGAGATACTCTGTTGATAGATCTGCTGACTTGGAGAAATAACTCAGCTGGGGATGAATTTCTGTTGCTGGTGATAGTGAATTCTTGTTGGAGATTGAAATTCTGCTTGTGAGAGAAATAAACTCTGCTTGGGGAAAAATTTACCGACTCACTCGCGATTGCGAACCTCAGTTGGGAAGCGTTGTGTCCTGCTCGGGGAAGCTGACATCTGTCTTTAGATACTTTTTACTCTGTGGGGAGTGTATGTACCACCACTCATGCTCTCCAGTTGGTTCTATCCCGATACCTGATGGGAAGAATAACTGTAAGGTGTGGGCACTTCTTGTTTGTCCCCGTTCTTGGAATTACGAGTAATCGTCTTTTGTTTCTTATGTAAATATTTATGAGCAGCAATTATTTTCAAATGCATATATCAAAAATGAATCATTGGACATTCTTGCAAAACAAAACAGAAAAAGAAAAACAATTTGGAATTTCTTGTGAAAATGAATTGTATTGATTTTTGAAGTTGGCCTGTAATAGGCGTTTTGTACAAAGAGGCTGACGTCCTAGTAAGAGAACGCCGCCGAAAGTCAGAAATTATACAATTTGTGAAAGAAAGAAAAATAGCTATGTGAAACGACCCCATTGGGTTCCAACTCTGCTATTGCCTTTATATCTTCAAGCGTCTCATCACTTTGCTACTTGGCCGAAGGTGGATCAGGTTGATCGGCATTGTCCGAGCTTGATAGTCGATACCGAAGTCTGATTGCAAGATGATCCAATGAGACATAGTGTTACGCTTTAATCCCTATTTTTTGCCTGGATCTCCCTTTTGGGTTTTCATTCCACCAGGATACCCATTTTTGCCCAAGCCACCTTTTCAGGTTTTCTACTTGCCGGGTATACAGTTTTTTTTCATTTTCATCCCTTACTTTTGCATGAATCCTTTTGGTTCACTGGGAAGCCCTTATTTTTGCCTAGGCCAGTCAACCTAGCAGGTCTGTGATTATGCGTAGTATCTTTTCACTATGTCTGCATTGACGGGGTGAGGAAGGTTGTCACCATCCATAGTGGTTAGAATCATAGCTCCTCCCGAGAAAATGTTCTTAACCACAAATGATCCTTCGTATATGGGTGTCCATTTTCCCCTGGGATCACCCTGCGATAGTATGATGTGCTTGATCACTAGACCTCCGACTTGATATTCTTGACGTATGACTTTCTTTTTAAAAGCTAGGATCATCCGCTTTTGATATGTCTGACCATGACAGATAGCAGTAAGTCTCTTTTCATCGATCAGATTTAGCTGATCAAGTCGGGTTTGGATCCGGTCTTTGTTCAAACTCGTATCCTTCATAATCCTGAGAGAGGGTATCTGGACTTCAATGGGTAGGACTGCCTCCATGCCATATACCAGAGAGTAGGGTGTTTCCCCTGTCGACGTCCGTGCTGAGGTACGGTACCCATGAAGAGCAAATGGTAACATCTCGTGCCAGTCTTTGTATGTCACCGTCATCTTCTGCACAATCTTCTTGATGTTCTTGTTAGCTGCTTCAACAATGCCATTCATCTTCGGCTGGTAGGGAGAAGAGTTATGATGCTGAATCTTGAATTGTTTGCAGAGCTCGGTGATCATCGTGTTATTGAGATTTGTACCATTGTCAGTAATGATTCTCTCTGGGACACCATATCGACAGATCAAATTGTGCCAGATGAACCGCGCCACGACGTTCTTGGTTACTGTAGCAAAGGAAGCTTCCTCAACCCAATTCATAAAGTAATCAATTGCTACCAGAATGAAGCGATGTCCGTTAGGCGCAGTAGGTCTGATCTCGCCGATCATGTCGATGCCCCACATTGCAAAGGGCCAAGGAGCTGTCAAAACATTCAGGGGAATCGGAGGTACATGCACCTTATCAACATAGACTTGGCACTTATGACAGGTTCGAGAGTGCTGATAACAATCGACTTCCATAGTGGACCAGTAATATCCTGCCCGTAGGATTTTCTTTGTCATGGTATGTCCACTGGAATGAGTTCCGAAGGTACCTTCGTGTAACTCTGCCATGATCCCTTCTGCCTCTCTCTTGTCCATGCATCGTAGTAAGGTCGAATCATGGTTACGCTTATAGAGGATTCCATTGCTGACGAAGAATTTCGCCGCGAACCTTCTCAGAAACTTCTTATCATTGACAGATGCCCCCTCGGGGTATTCTTGAGCCTCAATATACCTCTTTATCTCGTGAAACCAGGGTTTATCCATTACCTCTTTAGTCTCAATGTCACAGCAATGTGCGGGTTCATCCAACCTCTCAATGGTAATCTGGGGAGCTTCATTGTCCCACCTGACTTTTAACATAGAGGACATGGTAGCTAGTGCGTCCGCTAACTAATTCTCCTCTCTTGGGAAATGTTCAAAGGTTATCTCCTCAAAGTGTGGGAGCAATGTCAGTACCTAATCTTTGTAAGGAATAAGATTCGGGTGCTTCGTATCCCACTCGCCTTTGATCTGACTTATCACTAGAGAGGAATCTCCGAATACACTCAAGAACTTAATCCTCAAGTCAATAGTAGCTCGAAAACCCATGATACACGCTTCATACTCCACCATGTTGTTGGTTCAGTTAAAACATAATCGGGCAGTGAACGGAGTATGACAGCCCTCAGGAGATATGATTATAGCGCCAATGCCATTACCCAATGAGTTTGAGGCTCCATTAAAATACATAGACCATCGGGATCCCTCCTCGGGTCCTTCATCCGGTCCAGGTTCTTCGCAGTCAGTCACCAACATGATGTTCTCATCCGAGAAATCGAAATTCATGGACTGGTAGTCATCCACGGCCTGATGCGCCAAATGATCGGCCAATACACTCCCCTTGATTACTTTTTGGGTTGTGTATTGGATGTCGTACTCAGTTAAGATCATCTGCCATCTTGCTATTCTTTTGAAGAGAGCGGGTTTCTCGAAAATATACTTGACCGGATCCATCTTTGATATCAACAAGGTGGTGTGAGTCAGCATATACTGTCCCAGCCGGCAAGCAGCCCATGCCAAAGCGCAACAAGTTTTCTCGAGCAATGAGTATCAGGTCTCACAGTCGGTAAACTTTTTGCTAAGGTAGTAAATAGCGTGCTCTTTTCGGCTAGACTCATCATGTTGCCCCAGCACACACCCCGTTGAATTATCTAGCACTGTCAAGTATAAAAGCAAAGGTCTTCCTTCAATTGGAGGCATCAAAATTGGTGGTTCTTGAAGGTATTCCTTGATTCTTTCGAAGGCGGTCTGGAATTCATCATTCCATTTTACCACTTGATCTTTCTTCAGCAGCTTGAAGATTGGCTCACAAGTAGCAGTCGAATGTGAAATGAACCTGGCAATGTAATTCAGACGTCCCAAGAAACCTCTAACTTCTTTTTCTGTGCGGGGAGGCGGCATCTCTTGTATGACTTTTACCTTTGCAGGGTCCACCTGAATACCTTTGTCACTGACAACAAAACCCATAAGCTTACCAAACCTTACCTCGAAGGTACACTTGTTCGGATTCAACCTTATCTTGTACATTTTCAACCTGTCAAACAGTTTCTGGAGATGATCAAGGTGCTCTTCCTCAGTCTGGGACCTAGCTATCATGTCATCAACATAAACCTTGATCTCGTGGTGAATCATATCGTGGAACAAAGCGACCATGGCGCGCTGATAAGTTACCCCAGCATTCTTCAATCCAAAAGGCATTACCTTATAACAAAAAGTGCCCTACTGTGTAATGAAGGTTGTCTTCTCCATGTCCTCAGGGGCCATCTTGATCTGATTGTAGCCAGAAAAACCATCCATGAAAGAGAAGATCTTATGCTGCGCGGTGTTGTCGACCAGAACATCGATGTGAGGAAGTGGGAAGTCATCCTTGGGGCTTGCCCTGTTCATATCTCTATAGTCCACACACATCCGTACCTTACCATCCTTCTTAGGTACCGGAACGACGTTGGCAACCCACCGCGGATAAGAAGTAACAACTAAGAACCCTGCGTCGAACTGTTTCATGACTTCTGCCTTGATTTTCTATGACAATTTGGGGCGTATACGACGAACCTTCTGCTTTACCGGAGGGCAGTCTTCTTTAGTCGGCAAGCGATGAACCACAATATCAGTGTCCAAACCAAGCATATCTTTATAGGACCAGGCGAAGATCTCAACATAGTTGCGTAACATCTGTATTAACCGTTGTTTGACACTAGGCTCCAGGTTCGCACCTATCTTAACCTCTTTTCTGTCTTCCTCCGTACCCAAATTCACTGACTCCCCTGGCTCTTCATGAGGTTGTATGGACCTTTCTTCCTGTTGTAATAGTCTAGCAAGTTCTCCAGGCACCTCACAATCATCCTCCCCTTCGTCCTCGGCTTGGTTGATCGGATTTTTTAAGTCATAACTGGCAGTAGCAGAGCTGTTATCAATGGGATCCAGAGTGGATATGGATCTACATTATGATACGTGAGTGTGTGTAAGAGAATAGCTGTTTTGATAAAGTGAGAGGTATAAAAAGAAAAACAAGGAGCAAAAAATTTGTAATGCAAGAAACATCAATGCTTTATTAATGATATATGAAATGACAAATAATAAGCCCTCACAAGCAGAGCCAAGGTGCCTCGGGCAAGGCACTGGGCCGTAAAGTTTCAAACTGTTTATTACAAATCTTAAAAACAAAAGTCAATTACTGTGGAATAAAATAAACAGGTATGAAGTCCTTCGTCGTGCAGTTATTCAGTCCACCGTTGGTTGTTGGGTAGATCCAACTGTTGATGTTCGAATCTTCTTCGCTGTCCTCAATCGCATTAACTCCCCAATTGCTGATGTGCAGAGGAGGTCTTACAATCCGTGCGCGCCTAACAGCCCTTTGAGCACCTTCTTCAACTACGGCCCTGGCGTCCTTGAGAGAAACCATCTTCAACATATGTTTGTTGGTAGTAACTTCAGCTGACGCCAAAGTCTGAGGGACCTCTTCGAAATTCTGACAAGGAGTTTCTATGAATTCCCCGTCCATCTCTACGTAGCGAAAGCAATTGAGATGACTCACCATATATTCTTCTTCACCTCGCACCGTGATAATCTTCCCCTTCACTGGGTACTTCAGCATTTGATGGAGCATGGAAGTAACTGCCCCAGCCCTATGGATCCAAGGACGACCCAACAAGCAAGAATACGATGGTCTGATATCCATTACGTATAAGGTGGACGCAAAAGTCTGAGAACCCACTTTGACAGGGATGTCCACCTCCCCGTGCACCATTCTCTTTGATCCATCAAAAGCCCTTACCACAATGTTACTAGGCTTTAAGGTCAAACCTTCACAATCTAGACGGTCTAACGCTTTCATCGGCATAACATTTAATGAGGACCCGATATCTACCAGCACATGGGCCATAGTGGTGCCCCTGCACTCGATCGAGACGTGCAGAGCATCATTATGATTTCTCCCTTTCGGTGTCAGATCCGCATCTGAGAAACCCAACCCATTGTCAGCAGTCAGGCTGGCCACACAATCTTTGAACTGATCTGCTGAAGTTTCCTACGGCACATGCGCAATCTTGAGAAATGCAATCAAAGCCTTCCCATGGGCTTCAGAACATAATAGCAAGGACAACATGGAGATCTTTGACGGGGTCTTCCCCAGCTGCTCGACTACATTGTAGTCGCTCTTATGGATAATTTTTAGTATTTCCTCTATTTCTTGTCTAGAGGTTTCCCCAACGATCTTCTTAGGTGCCTCTGTCCGAGCAGGCTCACCTATAATTTCTTTGCCCCGAGTCCCAGATGGCTCAACAACAGGGGTGATAACAGGAGTAAGAATATGAATAGTAGCAGGTGTAATAAGAGTAGGAACAGGAGAAATGTCAGGAGTGCTGGTTGGAACAGTAGTTGGAATAACAGTAGGCTTGATGATAGTCTTCGGGGAAATCTCAGGAGAGAAGACCCTTCCACTTCGGGTAACTTTACTAGTCCGGACAATATTACTGACATCAGTATCGGCTTCTTCAGTCTTTAGATCATGCTTAACACCATGGTAATATACATCAGCACCATAATGCCATGGGACAACCTTGTCTGAGGTGTACGGAATGGGACCAGGAACAGTGATTATTAGCGGAGAAACTCTTGGAACAGGTGTAACCCTAACAGGTTTTCTCGAGGAAACCTTGGAAGGATTGGCAGAAATGGTTATAATGGCAACGTCTTCATTTGGAACCAACAGAATCATAGTCTTCTCAAACAAAATCTCTTTATTATCCCTCAGGCGCTGAACACCTTACCTCAACAAACAGCAACCAGTAGGCATAATTGAACACATTTGGCAACCTTCACCACAACCCAAAAATAAACCGGCCAATAGAAAATTCTTCTTAACAATCATCAAAGGAGTAGAAATTTCTTCAACAGAGGTCACAAACAAATCGGTGTCAACAACATTAACTCCACGACCATGTTTGGGCATGGGAGCAGTTATAACATTAGGCTTTTCTGGAGCATCAAACTCTATCTCCCTGGCTTCAAGCAAATCTTGCACTTTGTTTCTCAGAGCCCAACAATCATTTGTATCATGGCTTGGACTCTCAGAATGGTAGGCGCATTGCGCGTTGGGATTGTATCTGGGAGAGGTAGTGTTTGGATTCTTGGGAGCCTCTCTCAAGGTTGCCAAGTTGGATTTCAGCAGATGAGGCATAACTTCAGCCAAAGTCATATTAATGCGGGTAAACTACCGTTGCGGTCTTTCCACCCTTTGTTGATTGTTGCATTGTGGAGCAACTGTGGGTATTGGTATCACTACAACATTCACCATTTGACGGTGTTCAGATCTGCTTTGGCCCCTCGGGCTATAGACTGCACTAGCTTCCTTCTTACCAGCAAAAGGCTTCTTCACCGAACTCAAAGAGGCATTCTTCTGTATTTTACCACTTCGAATGCCAGCTTCTACTCTTTCTCCAGTCAAAATCAACTCAGTAAAACCAGATGACGAGCTGCCGATTAAGTGATTGAAAAATGGACCAGACAGCGTCCCTAGAAACATGTCAACCAACTCCCTATCAGACAAAGGGGGTTGGACTCTTCCAGCCAAATCTCTCCACTTTTGAGCATAGTCCTTAAAACCTTCACCTGCACCCATGGACATACCCTGGAGCTGAGTACGAGTGGGAGCAAGATCGACATTGTACTAGTACTGCTTGTAGAAAGCAGCAGCAAGATCTTCCCAGTTTCAGACACTGGCTCCCTCCAACTGATAGAACCATTCAAGCTGAGTCCCTGATAGACTATCTTGAAAGAAATTTACCCATAAATTTCTATCAGCAGTGTGGGGTTGGATTTTCCTGACATACGAGCGAAGATGGAGTTTTGGACAGGATACTCCATCGTACTTGGCAAAAACCAGAGCTTTGAACTTATGAGGGATGACCACTCCCGATACCAGTCCCAATTCTCCGAAATCCAAACCAGGTATTTTCTGAATCTCTATAGCACTCAGACGGTCTTCTAGCTACTTGTACCTATCCTCGGTAGGAGGATATTGCTCATCATCGTAATCCGTATCGTTATCAGAAACTGCAAGACTAGGGTCCTTTGCCCTTTCTTGGTTCTCCCCGTCCTTGGATGAGGAGGTCAGATCATCTGGTTGTCTCAACATTTCTCTGAATCTTCTACCCATGTTCAGAATACCGACCTTCTTCTTATTCTTCTCTTTTAGAATAAGGGTCTTCAGATCCTCTTTCCCTTTAGCCAGACTTATGAACATCTGTTGGAACTGGGCATTCTGTGCCTGAAGATCTTTGATGGCTTGATTGAAAGACATTTCTGCTGAAATAAACAGCGAAGAAGATGAGAAACCTGTAGTGGTACCTGTAATAATGTGTATGATAATGGGATGCGCATGTAATGATTTCAAAGACTTTGGGAAATTTAAATTTGCAAACCAAAAATAAAATAAAACTTTATTAGCTTAAACTTTGAAAGGTTCAACAATGCCTTTAAGGCGTTTACAAAGAAGTAAATAAAACAAAATCTAAAACTAGAAAAAGCAAAATCAAAAGTCCCATGGTCGCTTCCTCTTTGTGCTGATGTAGTCATTGATCACTCTTTCTTCCTCGAGCTGCCTGGTGATATTTAAAATCTTCCTTTCTTGCTCATGGAACTGCTCCCGGTAAGTATCCCGCTCATTCCTCAGCTGAATCCAAGACCTCTGCAACTCCCCAGGACCAGTGGGCATGTAAGGATAGAGAACCGTGTAAGGAATGCCTTCTTCATTAGTGGGCTCCACAATCACTGGTAACACGGCCTCATAAGGCATCCCAAGCTTCTGGGCATGAGATCGGACCCATTGGAGGTAAGGCTGCATAGGAAGGGAAGTCTTTGGTCCCAACTCTTGGGGGTCAGATCTGTTCACCATGCCCCAAGCTCGTATAAACCTCAGGCGATGCTCCTTAACATCCTCCTTATAGTCAAATGCAATGTCCTCAAGAAGTAACTCATGGGGACCATCTCTTTGAGCACGACCAAATTGTCCCAAGGCTAGACAAGGACTATAAGTTATACCTCCTCTGATTCCGAGCAGTGGGACATTAGGGTATCCCCCACAACGATCAATAACAACAGTGTCTTCCATAGCCCGGGAACACCAAAGAATATCTATATGAGCAAGTGACATTATTCTGTACGACCAACCCAAACCTTCTTCGTTCTTCAGCACAGACTTAGGGAGGTGAGAAATAAACCACCTCGACAGCAACGACATGCAACACATAAGAGTTCCTCTTCTCCTTATAGTACAGGTGTAAAGAGCATGCAAGATATCTCCCAGCAGGGTACGCACAGGGTTGCGAGAAAGGAAATTCTTGACAGCATTCACATCTACAAAGGAATCCGGATTCGGGAAGAGAACCAAACCATAGATAAGGAGAGCCAAGACATCTTCAAAAGCTTGAAAATCCAAATCATCCCAGAATAGCTGAGCCTGGTCTATCAGAAATTTGGCTAGAAAACCTTCGACCCCGTTTCGTGTTTCCCAATTGGATACTACATCAGCCCGTTTCAAATGCAGAGCTAAGGCAATGTCTTATGGTCTAGGAACTTCTTCCATACCTGTGAAGGGTACCTGTTCGAGGATGGATATGCCCAATCGATGAGAGGACTCTTCCAAGGTGGGTACCAGCTGGTAATCTGGAAAGGTGAAGCAATGATGCACGAGATCAAATAACTGAAATAGTACGCTCATCATCTACTCATCAAGATTTGAAGTAACCAGGCTGAGAAGTTGACCGTGTCTCTTAGTGAACATAGAAGTCTCAGAGACTCTTGAGGCTAGCTGTTTAAGTTGGGCAAGTATTTTCACAAAGTTGACTCGGATGGTATTTCTACGCACGGAAGCCATGATCTGCAAAACAGAAAAAAGATAAATTCCCTTGTAATACCTAATTAAGAAGAAAATCCAAAGTTCTAATTAATTTTAAATTTTAAAAAAATAAATAATTCAATGTAAAACCTATTTTTGTATTTTTTATTTATTTGAGAAAAAAAAGGAAAAAATTAAATCAAGAGTTAACCTAATTTTCTAATTGAATTTTAATTGCAAAAAAAAAACACAAGTTAAAATTTCCCTAAATTAAATTAAACTAATTAATTAAAGAAATTTATTAAGAAAATAAATCTTTTTTGGTGTTTTTTTGATTGGTCAATTTAATAAAATAATTTTTGTGTTGATCTAAAAAAAACAAAATAATTAAAGCAATGGAATTAAAGAAAAATAGAAAATTAACCAAATGGGCCTGCTGCCAGCAGATCTGGATGGAGACGGATCCAGAAGATGATGACCCTTATAAGTTGTATGCGGTGGCTCTGGTTCTGGCTGATGGATCAAAAGATGTTGCTCTTCAAAAGATGAGGTGCACTGGATTTGATTCTGGCTGATGGATCAGAAGATGCTGCTCTTCAGAAGATGAGGTGCACTGGATTTGATTCTGGCTGATGGATCCAAAAGGTGATGCGCTGGATCTGGTCCTGGGTAGTGGATCAGAAGATGATGGCCCTCAGAAGATGCACGTGCTAGATCTGGTGAAAACAAAGGAGAAAATACCAAAAGCTCACACCTGGGATCGAACCCAAAACAATGAGCTTTTGACTTCCTTCTTCTGACCAACTGCGCCGATGTTAACTTGTTAATACAATAAAAACAAACAGATAATATATTAGAACAACAGGTTTATGGCCAGAATAACACGCCAGAATTTGAATTAGCCAATCAGGTTGTGACACGCTGTTGTCTTCTTCCCTAGAACTGTCGTTTTAGGTTCTGAACCTTTACCTACAGACGCATGCCTGTTGCTGAAACCCGTGTCATTCAAGAATAAAGCATACGCAATATAAATTCAATTGGGGACCATGGATCAACTAGGTTTGAAATTTTGATCGTCATGGTACCCAGTATCAGGCCTAATTTCACTTGAAAACCAAAAACCCCAAATTGGAGCACGAAACCCTAACAATGGCAAAAGCTTGTTCCTGCACTGTAACTCAAATCAAACTATCCAGAAACATTGCAAACATGATAATGAATACAAATATGTAATTTAAACATGCCAAATATGCAAGAATTACATTAATCAAATTGGATATTTGTGCAAACTGTAAGCGTGATAGGGTGTTATTCTGGATGTTCTGACGCCTGCGAATGACTGGGAATGCTTCCTGAGTTGTTCTGGAATAGGTTGCTAGCCTTAGATTGCTCTCAAAGGTCTTCTATCCTGAAATCAGAACTTCACTCTTTGCTAATATTTTTTTGAATTTTGTTCTTCCAGTCTCACGCCTTCAGCCTCCTTCTTTTGATCTGCCAAGCTTTCTTATATAACCTAGAGTGAATTAGGTTAACAAACTTGGATTAAATCTTTGCATTTATCCAAGATTTGATTTGATTTTCAATGTATATGATATCTTTCTATTTTCATGCCAATCATGCCTTTCTTGTACCAATTACCATTTATATGATTTTATTCTAATACGCTAGCACTATGAGCTCATGATTCTGTCCACAAATCCAATCAAAACAAATCTTTGCTATTATTTACCAATTATTTGATTTAATTCAATTTTTAATAAATAAAAAATAAATAAAAAATAAATAATGAAGCAAATAACACGTGGGTGAGTATTTGGGTCGTGGACAATGTCATAAGCAAGATTCAATCATGAAAAAATAGGCCCATTTGACAAAAATGTATTTTTGAGCACATTTGACTTTTGGCAATTTTGCCAAAAAAAAGGTCAACTTGGCCAATGCATAACTTTCTCAATTTTGACCCTAGAGGGGTGTTCTTGGACTTTTTAGAAAGCTTAGGATGTCCTCTAAGCAACCATTTTGGTATCATCTCAATTTATTCTTCCATGTTCATGTATGAAGCTTTGACTCAAAAGGTGTTTTTGTTGACTTTTCAAAAGGACCTATAATGTCAAAATTTATATCTTTTTGTGAGTGAATATTCTGAACTTGGGAGCTAAAGATGAATTGTAGGGAATTACATCCTCTTCAAAATGAGCTTTGGATGGGCCATTTCTGATAAAGTATGAGAAATGTATGCTTGGTCAAAGTTGAGTTGACTTTTCCTATAAAACCCTAACTTAGCAACTTTTGAGTTTTGATGAATTGTGAGAAATCCTTAAGGGATCATGGTCAAACCTTGATCAAATGATGAATGATACTTCAAAATGAGGATGTTGACCAAAAGTCTAAAGGTTTGACTTTATGTGGGCCACAATTGACTTTTGACCTAACACATTTGATTTTCAGGCATTTGAGCAATTGACTGAGCAAACTTCTTCTGCAAGGTTTGAAACCTGACATGGATGATCTTGAGAACATATTAGGACAATGGTGAGAATTTGAGTCCTTTGGACTCAAGCATCTTGATGAAAAATGAAACCCTAATTTGAGGTATACTGCCTTTGGAGAGAGTTTGTCTGGTCAACTCTTGAACTTCCTTGAGCAATTTGGGGACCTCACTTGACATTTGTTGAGAAATATGGGAGGGAAAATTTTGGGGTACAACAGCCATTAATACTGATCTATTCATAACCTCAATGAACGAAGTTTCTACTCCTCTTTCGACTGTTAAGAAGAATTTGTTGTTGGCCAGTTTATTTCCGGGTTGTGGTTAAGGTTGCCACATGTGTTCAGTTCTACCTTCTGGTTTCCATTTGCTGAGGTCAGGTGTTCAACGCCTGATGGACAACAAAGAAATTTTGTTCGAGAAAACTCTTGTTCCCGTTGTTCCATCTGAAGACATTGCTATTATAACCATTTCCGCCAATCCTTCCAAGGCCTCCTCGAGAAGACCTGTTAGGATTACACCCGCTACGAGAATCGCTCCGCTAATAATCACATGTCCTGGTCCTATCCCGTACGCCTCGGACAAAGCTGTCCCTTGGCATTATGGCGCTGATGTTTACTATCATGGCGTTAAACAAAACTTGAAGATCGAAGAAGTTGATCCTGATGTCGGTAACATTGTCGGGACCAACAAGATTACTAGAAGTGGAAGGGTTTTCTCTCTTGAGATCTCCCCGAAGACTGTCACTAAGCCTATCTTTATTTCATCTTCTGCACCCGCTAGTACTTCAGTTACTATTCCTGTTCTTACTCTAGCTGGTACCCCTGCTGATAAGGCATCTGAGACTCGAGGCAAAGAAGCTGTAGGTGAGCCTGCCCGGACGGAGGCACCTAGAAAAATTGTTGTGGAAGCTTCTAAGCAAGAGATAGAGGAAATTTTGAAAATAATTAAAAAGAGTGACTACAATGTTGTCGAACAGCTGGGGCAGACCCCCTCAAAGATATCCATGTTATCCCTACTATTGTGCTCCGAGGCCCATGCGAAGGCTTTGATTGCATTCCTCAAAACTGCACATGTGCCGCAAGAGACTTCAACTGATCAATTTAAAGATTGCGTGGCTAGCCTGACTGCTGACAATGGACTGGGTTTTTCAGATGCAGACTTAACACTGAAGGGAAGAAAGCATAATGATGCTCTGCATGTCTCGATTGAATGCAGGGGTACCACTATGGCTCATGTGTTGGTGGACACTGGGTCTTTGCTGAATATTCTGCCCAAGAAGGCGTTGGACTGCGAGGGATTAACTTTAAAGCCTAGTAACATTGTAGTAAGGGCTTTTGACGGGTCGAAAAGAATGGTGCATGGGGAAGTGAATATCCCTGTCAAGATAGGCTCTCAGACTTTTGAGTCCACCTTCTATATGATGGACATCAGGCCATCGTACTCTTGTTTGTTGGGTCGTCCTTGGATCCACAAAGCCGGGGCTATTACTTCTACACTACACCAAATGTTGAAGTATCCAGTGAAGGGGAAGATTGTCATTGTACGTGGCGAAGAGGAGTATATGGTGAGCCACCTCAACTCCTTCAGGTACGTAGAGATGGACGAGGAATTCATAGAGACTCCTTGCCAAAACTTTGAAGAAGTTCCCCAGATCTTGGTATCGACTGAGACCACTACCAGCACCAAAACTCCTTTAAAGATGGTTTTTCTCAAGGATGCTAGAGCAGTATTTGAAGAAGGTAGGAGTACCGATTGGGGACAGCTTCCTGAGTTTATCCATAAAACTGACAAGTTTGGTTTGGGCTTTACTACAGGTGCTCAAAGGGCTGTTCAACGCGCTCGAGCTGGAAGACCTCCCCTACGCATCAGCAATCGAGGAATTAATGCCATTGAAGATAGTGAAGAGGACTCAGAATTGATTTACCCGACTACCAACGGTGGACCGAGTAATTGGACGACCAGAGGTTTCATACCAGTTTCTTTTATTCCGCAGTAATTGTCTTAATTGTTTTCTAAGTTTGTAATGAACAATTTAAACTTTATGGCCCTGTGTCTTACCCGAGGCACAATGTTTCTATCTGTGAGGGTTATTATATGTCATCTCATATATCATCAATGAAGCATGGGACGTTCTTTGCATACAAATTTTGCACTCTCTATTTTTTCTTTTCTGCCTTTGCTTTATTAATACAGCTATGCTCTTACACACACTCACATATCAAACTGCAGATTCATATCCACTCTGGATCCCATTGATAATAATCCTGCTATTGCCAATTATGACTTCGAAAATCCGATCAACCAAGCTGAGGACGAAGGTGAGGACGATTGTGAGGTTCCTGGAGAACTTGCTAGACTCAACAGGAAGAGAGGGCTATACAACCTCATGAAGATCCAGTTGAGACAATAAACTTGGGAACATAGATAGACAAAAAAGAGGTTAAAATAGGTGCAAATCTGGAGCTTAACGTCAAACAGAGGTTGATACAGATGTTGCACGACTACGTTGAGATCTTCGCCTGGTCCTATAAAGACATGCCTAGTTTGGACACTGATATTGTGGTACATCGCCTGTCGACTAAGGAAGACTGCCCGCCGGTTAAACAGCAGGTCCGCCGTATGCACCCTGAAATGTTAGAGAAGATCAAGGCAGAGGTCATGAAGCAGTTCGACGAAGGGTTCTTAGCTGTCACCTCCTATCCGCAGTGGGTTGCTAACATTGTTCCAGTACCTAAGAAGGATGGAAAAGTAAGAATGTGTGTGGATTACAGAGATCTGAACAGGGCAAGCCCCAAGGATGACTTCCCGCTTCCCCACATTGATATTCTGGTTGACAACACCGCACAACACAAAATCTTCTCCTTGGATGGTTTCTCTGGCTACAACTAGATTAAGATGGCTCCTGAAGACATGGAAAAGACAACTTTCATTACACATTGGGGCACCTTCTGCTACAAGGTGATGCCTTTTAGGTTGAAGAATGCTGGGGAAACTTATCAGCGCGCCATGGTCGTTTTGTTCCATGATATGATTCACCATGAGATCAAAGTTTATGTCGATGACATGATAGCCAGGTCTCAGACTGAGGAAGAGCACCTTGATCATCTCCAAAAGTTGTTCGACAGGTTGAAGACATGCAAGCTGAGGTTGAACCCGAACAAGTGCACCTTCGGGGTAAGGTCCGGTAAGCTTCTTAGTTTCATCGTCAGTGACAAAGGTATCCAGGTAGACCCCGCAAAGGTAAAGGCTATACAAGAAATGCCAGATCCCCGTACAGAGAAGGAAGTTAGAGGTTTCTTGGGACGCCTGAATTATATCGCCAGGTTCATTTCACATCTTACTGCTACTTGTGAGCCGATCTTCAAGCTTCTGAAGAAAGATCAATTGGTAAAGTGGAATGATGAATGCCAGATCGCTTTTGAAAGAATCAAGGAATACCTGCAAAAACCACCAATTCTGATGCCTCCAATTGAAGGGAGACCTTTGATATTATACCTGACAGTGCTAGACAATTCGATGGGGTGTGTGCTGGGGAAGCATGACGAGTCTGGTCGAAAAGAGCACGCAATATACTACCTTAGAAAAAAGTTTACCGACTGTGAGACAAGACACTCACTGCTCGAGAAAACTTGTTGGGCTTTGGCATGGGCTGCTCGCCGACTGAGACAATATATGCTGACTCACACTACCTTGTTGATATCAAAGATGGATATGATCAAGTACATTTTCGAGAAGCCCACTCTCTTCGGAAGGATAGCAAGGTGGAAAATGGTCTTAACTGAATACAACATACAATATACAACCCATAAAGCAATCAAAGGGAGTGTATTGGCTGATCATTTGGCTCATCAGGCCGTGGATGACTACCAGTCCATGAATTTTGAGTTCCCGGATGAGAATATCATGTTAGTAACCGACTATGAAGAACCTGGACCGGATGAAGGACCTAAGGAAGGATCCCGATGGTTTATATATTTTGATGGAGCCTCAAACGCACTGGGTAACGGCATTGGCGTTGTAATCATATCTCCCGAGGGTTGTCATACTCCATTGACTGCCCGATTATGTTTCAACTGCACCAACAATATGGTGGAGTATGAAGCATATATCATGGGTCTTCGAGTTGTTATTGACCTGAGGATTAAGTTCATAAGTGTATTCGGGGATTCTGCTCTGGTGATCAGTCAGATCAAGGGCGAATGGGATACGAAACATCCGAATCTCATTCCTTACAGAGAGTATGTACTGACGTTGCTCCCACATTTTGAAGAAGTAAGCTTTGAACATTTCCCATGAGAGGAGAATCATATAGCGGACGTGTTAGCCACCATGTCTTCTATGTTCAAAATCCGGTGGGACAACGAAACTCCCCGAATCACCATTGAAAGGTTGAATGAACCAGCACACTGTTGTGAGATTGATACTGAGGAGGTAACAGAAAAACCATGGTTTCACGAAGTCAAAAGGTATCTCGAGGCTCAAGAGTATCCCGAAGGGGCATCTGTCAATGATAAGAAGTTTATGAGAAGGTTCGCTGCAAAGTTCTTCCTCAGTAATGGAATCCTCTATAAACGCAACCATGACGCTACCTTACTGCGATGTGTAGAAAAGGGCGAAGTAGAGAGGATCATGACAGATCTACATGAAGGCACCTTCGGAACCCATTCTAGTGTACATACCATGGCTAAGAAGATCCTACGGGAAGGATACTACTGGTCCACTATGGAAGCCGATTGTTATCAGCACTCTCGAACTTGTAATAAATGCCAAATCTACGCTGATAAGGTGCATGTGCCTCCGGTTCCCTTGAACGTCTTGACAACTCCGTGGCCCTTTGCAATGTGGGATATCGACATGATCAGAGAAATCAGGACCACCACTTATAATGGACATCGCTTCATCCTAGTAGCCATTGATTACTTCACGAAGTGGGTTGAAGTAGCCTCTTTTTCCACAATAACCAAGAACGTTGTGGTGCGGTTTATCCGACATAATCTGATCATTTGATACGGTGTTCCAGAGAGAATTATTACTGATAATGGTACGAATCTCAACAATATAATGATCACCGAGCTCTGTAAACAGTTCAAGATACAGCATCACAACTCTTCTCCCTACCGGACAAAGATGAATGGCGTTGTTGAAGCATCTAACAAGAACATCAAGAAGATTGTACAGAAGATGATGGTGACATATAAAGACTGGCATGAGATGTTACCATTTTCTCTTCATGGGTACCGTACCTCAGCATAGACGTCGACAAGGGCTACACCCTACTCTCTGGTATATGGCATGGAGGCAGTCCTACCCATCGAAGTCCAGATACCTTCTCTCAGGATTATGAAGGATGCGGGTTTGAACGAAGACGATTGGATCTAAACCCAGATTGATCAGTTAAATCTAATCGATGAAAAGAGACTCACTGCTATCTGCCATGGTCAGACGTATCAAAAGCGAATGATCAAGGCTTTCAACAAGAAGGTCAGACGCCAAAAGTATCAAGTCGGGGATTTGGTGATCAAGCGTATCATACTGCCACAATGTGACCCCAGGGGAAAATGGACTCCCACATACGAAGGGCCATTTGTGGTAAAAAATGTTTTCTCGGGTGGAGCCATGATTCTAACCACCATGGACGGCTATGACCTTCCCCACCCTCTCAATGCGGACATAGTGAAAAGATACTACGCATGATAAAAGACCCGCTAGGTTGACTGGCCTAGGCAAAAATAAGGGCTTCCCGGCGAACCAAAAGGGTTCGGGCAAAAATAAGGGATGGAAATGAAAAAATATGTACACCCGGCAAGTCGAAAACCTGAAAAGGCGACTTGGGTAAAAAGGGGTATCCCGATGGACCGAAAACCCGAAAGGGCGGTCCAGGAAAAAGTTAGGGATGAAAAGCATATCACTATGTCCCATTGGATCATCCTGCGATCTGACCTCAGTGTCAACAGTCAAACTCAAATGGCATCAACCAATCTAATTAGCTTCAGACAAGAATCAAAGTGAGGAGACGCTCGAAGGCATAGTGGCAATAGCGGACTTGAAACCCAATGGGATTGTGGCACATAGCTGTTCTCTTTTTGTTGTATACAATATTGTATATCTCATTTTTACGGCGGCGTTCTCTTACTAGAACGTCAACTTCCTTGTACAAAAACTCCTGTTATAGGCCAACGTCAAAATTAATACAAGTCATTTTTACAAAACTATTTGTTTTTCTTTTTCTGTTTTGTTTTTGCAAAGAACGTCCAATGGTTTATTCCCGACATATGCACTTCAATATGATTGTTGTTCATAAATATTTGCATAGGGAGAGAAATACAATGGCTCATAACTTAAGAAACAGGGACGAAGAAAAAAACTAAAATGTCAAACCCGACAGTTACCCTGTCCAACATGTACCAGAGCAGAAACAACTTTGGAGCACAGTCATCAATACATGTGACCTTGTAACATCTGTATTCCCCACAGAGTAGGGGTAATCAAATCCTTGATATCAGCTCTCTCAGAACGGGAAGTAATCTCCCTAGCCGGGGTCGCCTAGAAACCTGACATCTATATCCCCCAGCCAAATTTCATAATCGCGAGCAGATCATTGTAAATTCTAACTCCCCAAGCAGAGTTTATTTTCCTGGATACAGGAGCTCAATCCCCGACAAAGACCATTACTTTAGCTAGGGAAATTCACCTTCCAAGTTGTTCCCCGCAGAGTTATTCTCAAAAGAGAATCTCCCTCTGACAGAAGTACAGTCACTTCCATTCATCATCTCCAGCGGAAGTAGAAGAGCCATGTTTCTCTACAACAGTCAAGAAATTCTATTTTCTCCAACAGCAGTCAGGGATTTATTTTCCTAAACTCGAATATGTCACAACTAACATGCTCATACACCATGACATGCACATATATATCACATACAACATAATCTCGTTTATTTTGAGAACATCATCTCACAACGCATTTCATGCATCACATATAACTAACCATGTTATCTTTTCAGGAAAGGCAATTATCACCAACAATCCCAGCAGTTATACATGTCATATCTGTAGGCAACCAAGGGAAAATCAGTTCCCAAAACCAAACAGGTCAACTAATCCACATGATCAAACGAAGTAACCCTACTATCCAAGTTCCTTCCCACAAGCCCTACTATCCAGGCTGTCATCTCGAAGTAACCCTACTACCCAGGTTCCTTCCTACAAGCCCTACTATCCAGGCTGTCATCTCGAAGTAACCCTACTACCCAAGTTCCTTCCCACAAGCCCTACTATCCAGGCTTTCATCTCGAAATAACCCTACTACCCAGGTTCCTTCCCACAAGCCCTACTATCCAGCCTATCATCTCGAAGTAACCCTACTACCCAGGTTCCTTCCCACAAGCCCTATTATCCAGGCTGTCGTCTCGAGGTAACCCTACTACCCAGGTTCCTTCCCACAAGCCCTACTATCCAGGCTTTCATCTCGAAGTAACCCTACTACCCAGGTTCCTTCCCATAAGCCCTACTATCCAGGCTTTCATCTCGAAGTAACCCTACTACCCAGGTTCCTTCCCACAAGCCCTACTATCCAGGCTTTCATCTCGAATTAACCCTACTACCTAGGTTCCTTCCCACAAGCCCTACTATCCAGGTTTCATATTGAAGTAACCCTACTACCCAAGTTCCTTCCCACAAGCCCTACCATCCAGGCTTTCATCTCGAAGTAACCCCACTACCCAAGTTCCTTCCCACAAGCCCTACTATCTAGGCTTTCATCTTGAAGTAACCCCACTAACCAGGTTCCTTCCCACAAGCCCTACTATCCAGGCTTTCACATCGAAGTAACCCTACTACCCAGGTTCCTTATCACAAACCCTACTACCCAGGTTCCTTCCCACAAGCTCTACTATCTAGACTTCCATCTCGAAGTAACCCCACTACCCAGGTTCCTTCCCACAAGCCCTACTATCCAGGCTTTCACATCGAAGTAAACCTACTACCCAGGTTCCTTCTCACAAACCCTACTATCTAGGTTCCTACTCCCTTATCTCCAGACAACAGTTTACAACACTGTAAGGCTTGGACCCGACAAGATACGGTCGATTTCACATTTCCCCAGCGAGTCGTTGTACAACCTGGACCCCGACCAGGTTTACATTCTACTTTCACTTCCTCAGTCAAGAGATAATTCCCCAGTAGAGTAATGTACAATCAAAGCTCCTGGACTTTACTTCCCAGTGCATAAATCAACATTCCCCAGCAAAGTCCAGCTCAACAGCAGGTACAAGAATTCTCGCCAAGGAATCTCTTACACAACCAATCTTTTCCGGATGGCATCTTTAAGCCCATTTCCGATATCGCCAATCAATATTACTTCATGCGAGTAAAAATTTCTGGGCACTCTAGTGTTCAATCATCTTCCACCTTCAGATCACGAAAGGCAGACCAACCAATCTACATCCTCAAGCTTAAGAAGATTGAGCAGGGGCACCTATTGTACCCCAAAATTTGCCCTCTCATTTCTCAAAGGATCATCCTGGATTCTCTGGTTTGCTTCTATCAAGTTCCAAGTCTTGAATTATCACTTTTCAAGGAAATCATACATAAGGGCAAAATGGTCAAAAGCACACTGAAAAGTCAGACTTTGACTTTCAGATCAAATCAAGTTTCAACAATTTTATCAAGACATGAGATTGGTTCGTCAAAAAAATCAGGAGTTAGAAGTTACTTTGAAAAAATCAAATTTTCTAAACATTTAGAAAATTTTCTAAGTGTTAAGAGTATATGATACTTCAGAACTTCTGAGCCAGCCTCCATGCAAGCGCAGTAAGAAGTTCAAATATGGTTCAGAACATAGTCTTCAATCAGAATATGACTCTTCAGCCTCCACGTAAGCGCAGTCAGAAGTTTCAAATATGGTTCAGAACATAGTCTTCCATCAGAACGTGACTCTTCAGCACATGGAGGTTACATTTCTGATCTTCTACGATCAGAACATCACCAAATCCAAAAACCTCGTTTAAATAACCTGCTACCCTGCTACATCACAGTCCTGAAATTAGTTGCTGACCCAGTCCACGCCTGCACTTCCTCAAACCCCATATTTGCATCAAATTAGCATACGAAAATTGTGATTAAAAAGAAATGGAACAGTATACCAAAAAGGTTTGAATTCCATTTGTTTTCCCCCAAAACCACAGCAAACCCACTGTGATACGGTGGCTAGAACCGGGACTATTTTGAAATGCTGGTTTGTGTTTTGCGTTTGTATTCGCAAAATGTCGCGGTAAGCAAGAGCCTCCATCGACTTTTATTTTATCCAACAAGGAAAGGAAAAAAGCATAGAAAAATTCCTTTTTCGAGATTTTCTGAGTACGGGGGGTAGATTATAGAAAGGGAAGGTATTAGCACCCTTTATATCTATGGTTTTCCACGGGCTCTTAGGTACTTGCTTATCATTTTCAAAATTGCTTCTGTGTATTTGTGTGATTTGAAAAGTTTTTGACTTCGATTTAACCCTTGCTTCTGTCTTCAAGAGTGTTACAAAGTGTTTTTGAAAGCTTTGTAGAAAAGAGTGTACGTGTGAAAAAGTTTGTTTGGATTGAGCAAGTACTTAAGATTCTACCTACTCAAAAAAAGAATTGTTCTATGTTTGTTTCCTTTAGACAGCGTTATCCCACTATTAGTGAGTAGGTAGCATCGTCGTTGGAGTTTTGAGGGTCAATTTGAAAGGGACGTGCGATCACTAAAGCAATGTTAGGACATCTTAGTAGTAATCCTAATGTCTTAGATCAATTATTCGAGGCAACAATTCCGAGGAAACTTTTCCGAACGGTACTTTGATCTTTGAGACAGAAGAGCGACCACTAAAATATCCTATACTTAATGACCGTTTACCGAAGGCAACCGAAGTGGGAGTGTACCCTAGGAGTGCGCATGTGCGAGTGATTCAATTTCAAGTTTATTATCTTTGCACATTTTAGGGTTAGCTAACCGTTTTAAAGTTAATCATACATTCTTGTCATGCAACCTTAATTCATCACCTAACATTTAATATTTGCGGAATTTAAAGTGCGGAAAGTAAAGCTAAGCTGTTACAAGGCTTCAGGTATTTACATAGCCAAAAACAAACCCGTAAAAAAAGCGATAAATGAAAGTAAAAGATCTCAATTAATCTATTACAACTTGTGAGCAATTACATTAATATGGTAAACATAAATAATAAAGCGTGCGCGAGGAAATTAAGAACGGGAGAGAACTAGGGTTTTGACCCCTTCTAACCTAATTGAAAGAAAAAAAAGTTTTTTGGTCGTTTTTGATTATTTCTAAGAAAAAGAATTAGGTTTTTTAAATTAAATACAAAATTAATTATTTAGTTAAATTAATTAAAGAAAATAATTAAATTTAACCTATTTTTGTGTTTTTGGTTATTTTAAGAAAAAGAAAATAGAATTTAATTTAGACAAAAACCCTAATTTTCTAATTGTTTTTAATTTATTTACAAAATAATTAAAGTTACCTAAAGTTAAATAACCTAATTAATTAATTAGTGTTTTTTTTGATAAAAAATAAACCTAAATCTAATTGGGTGAAAATATTATTTTTTATGATTTTTTTGAATAAAAGAAAATTAATTTATGTTAGTAAATATAAATAAATAAATAAATAAAGAAAGAAAATATAAAAAGAAAACATAAAGAGATTGGGCCTACTTTGGTGATTTGGAGGGTGTAAACAGCAGATTCTGGGCCCAATAGAATTTTGTCCACGCTTGACTTTCTGGATCCCATTCTTTGTTTGACCAAGGCCTTTGGTGCTCCTTCATCTGATGGCCTTTAGATTTGGCCATGTGGACACTTGGCTGGCTGGATAATGATGGACCATGGTGGTCTCTTGGCTTGTGCACGCGTCTGGTCACTGAAAGAAAAATAATATGGAATAATTGGGGGACCTGGGATTCGAACCTAGGTTCTGAAGCACTTTTCCAACGCCTGGCCACCAACTGAGCTGCACGTTCTTATTGTACATATAATAATAATAATAGATGATATGCAATAAAAGGGAGTTAGTGGAGACAATAAAAAAAACGCGCCAGAATTTTGAATGGACCAACAGGATGATGCCACGCTGGTCATCCCTGTACTCACTTTGTTGCTAAAAGTTAAACACTTTTACCTACGGACATATGTCCGTAGCTACAACCTTGGCTCGTTCCAAAATCTTCCATGGGCAAGATAAATGACTTCTAATGCCATGAATCGAACCGTCTTGGCATTCTGAGCATCACGATACCCTTCACGGGGGCTAATTTTGCCTGCACATAAAAACCCTAAAACGAAACCAAAAACCCTAACATTGGCAAATCTTAATTCAGTCCAAAAAAATGCAATTGAATGATATGGATAGCTTGCAAATGTGTTAAGGGACAAGAATATATAATTATTTCATGCTATAAGTGCCAAAATTATGCAATTCGAATTCAAGAAAAAGCCATTGTCGTGGCTGACTTACAGTGAGTTACAGTGTTGGAAACTCCTTGTTCTTGATTGGTTTCGCTTGCTTGTGATCCCAGGAAGCGATTGGGATGGCTAGAGGGTCTTGTAATTGCCTGGAAGTAGCAAAACGAATTACCAATTTTCTTTGTTTTTTCCATGTTTGGTTCTTGTTCTTGCGCCTCCCTAACCTCTTGTTTTAGGTCTGCAATTGTTCAATATATATCAATGATTGAATTAGGGTTGCAAACAAGATCTCAATCTTTGCCAATTATTGATTTTGATTTGGATTTGATTCACACGAAGATACTTCCAAAAATAGGCCAAAATCAATCTTTTTGTGCACACCAAGGCTTTGCATGAATTCAATCTTTTGCCAACTGGATATAAGACCTGAAACATGCACAATATCTTGAGGTTTCAATGTTTTAGATTTTTTCATTATTTGTTTTGATTTAAATTGATTTAATAAAAATAAAAATAAAAATAAATAATAAAAATAAGATAATGACAAGTGGAAAGAGCTATGGCTCGTGGACCATGCTACCAACTCAAGACAAGTGCAAAAAGTTAGGCCCATTTAGCAAAATTGCAATTTGAGGCATAGTTGACTTTTGACAATTTTGCAAAAAGGGTCAACTTCACCAATGTTCATGTATGAAGCTTTGACATTCCATGTTCATGTATGAAGCTTTGACAAAAAAGGTCTTTTTGTTGACTTTTCAAAGTGACCTATAATGTCCAAATTCATAACTTCTTGTGAGTGCATATTTTGAACTTGGGAGATGAATATGGATTGTAGGTTATTGCATCCTATTTAAAAATGAGCTTTGGATGGGTAATTTCTCATAAAGTATGAGAAAGTTATGCTTGGTCAAAGTTGAGTTGACTTTTCCTACAAAACCCTAATTTAGTAACTTTTGGTTCTTGATGAATTGTGAGCAATCTTTGATGAATCATGATAAACCCTTGATCAAATGATGAATAATACTTCAAAATGAGAATGTTGACCAAAAATCTTGAAGTTTGACTGTATGTGGGCCACAATTAACTTTTGCCCTAGCACAATCGATTTTCAACCCTTTGAGCAATTGACTGAGCAAACTTCCTCTGCAAGGCTTGAAACTTGACAAGGATGATCTTGAGAACATATTAGGACAATGGTGAGAATTTGGGATCCCTTGGACTCAAGTATCTTGATACAACATGAAACCCTAATTTGAGGTAGACTGCCTTAGGAGAGAGCTTGTCTGGTCAACCCTTGGACTTTCTTGAGCAATTTGAAGACCTCACTTGAAATGTATTGAGAAATATGGGAGGGAAAATTTTGGGGTACAACAGCTGCCCCTGTTCAATATTCTTAAACCTGAGGATGTAGATTGGCTTGCGTGCCTTTCGTGACCCGAAGGTGCAAGATGATTGAACACTAGAGTGCCCAGAAATTTGCACTCGCATGAAGTTGTATTTGTCTTGTGATGTCAGGAATGGGCTTATAGATTCCATTTGGAGATTGTTGACGGGAGATAGGCTTAGAAGATGCCATCCGAAGGAGTGTCGATCGCATAAGAGATTCCTTAGCGAGAGTTTGTATACCTGTTGTTAAGGAAGATTCCACTGGGGAATGCTGATCTTTGTCTTGGGAGAAATAGAATTTTAAGAGCTCCAGTCGTCCGTTATTCTATTGAGGAATCATCTCTTAGTTGAAGAGGTGAGAATGAACTACTATCTAGTCGTAATCCAGGCTTCATAGTGATAAGACTGACTGCTATCTGGTCGTTCTCCAGGCTTTACAGTGACTCACTGGGATTTGAGATTAAACTTGCTATCCGGTTGTAATCCAGGCTTCGCAATTTCTCAATTCTTATCTGGTCGTGATCCAGGCTTCAGAAGGGATTAAGTTGTTATCCGGTCGTGATCCAGGCTTCAACTTGAGTTTAGGGCACACTAATATCTGGTCGACTCCGGGCTTCTTAGTATTTGTCCAGGTAAACTGCTATTTGGTCGAAATCCAAGCTTCGCAGTGTTTTGTACTGTTATCTGGTCGTAATCTAGGCTTCAGTCCTTTTATCGTTATCTGGTCGTAATCCAGGCTTCACGATGCTTTATACCATTATCTGGTCTAATCTAGGCTTCACGGTGTCTTATACTGCTATCTGGTTATAATCCAGGCTTCACAGTATCCTACTTCTTACCTGGTCGTAATCCAGGCTTCGAAAGAGATGAAATGGTTATCCGGTCGTAATCCGGGCCTCCCTTTGGCTTTGTGCATACTAATATCCAGTCGAATCTGGGCTTCATAGTAATTGGCCGGGTAAACTGCTATTTGGTCGTAATCCAAGCTTCACAGTGTCCCTCACTGTTATCCGGTCGTAATCCAGGCTTCAATTTTTCTTACCGCTATCTGGTCGTAATCCAGGCTTCACGATGTCTCATACCACTATCTGGTCGAATCCAGGCTTCATGGTGTTCAGAGAAAATTAAGATACTATCCGGTCGTAATCCGGGCTTCATAACTTGTATTAAAGATATACCATTATATGGTCGTAATCCAGGCTTCGTAGTATTCTTGGTTACTATCTGGTCGTAATCCAGGCTTCACAACGTCTTCTACCATTATCTGGTCGTAATCCAGGCTTCATGGTTTTGTATTACTATCTGGTCGTAATCCAGGCTTCATAATAACTTGTTGAGTTGTTATCTGGTCGTAATTTGGGCTTCACGGCTTGTGTTTATGATATACCACTATCTGGTCATAATCCAAGCTTCATGGTACTTGCTGAGCTGCTATCCGGTCGTAATCCGGGCTTCACGGCTTGCTGGGGATTAAACTATTATCCAGTCGAATTCGGGCTTCGTAGCTTGCTTTTAAGAGATACCACTATCTAGCCGTAATCCAGGCTTCGCGGTATTTTAATATTGTTATCTGGTCATTCTCCGGTCTTCAAATATGATGGAGTAATTAAGATACTATTCGGTTGTACCCGGGCTTCATAGCTTGAACTTTGTGAGAATTTGATTGTATCTTTCCTGAAAGGTAAAGGGTTAGTCGTATGTAATGCATGATATGTATCAAGCAATGATGTTATCAACATAAATGAGATTGTGTTGTATGATGCGCATATGTATGCCATGATGTATGGAAATGTGATGTTTTTATGATATTCTTAGTTGGGGAAAATAAATCCCGGATTGCTGCTGGAGAATATAAAGAGTTTCGCTCGCTGGAGATAACGACCGAAGATAATTGGGAGAATAATCCTGCTGGAGAATACATTGGTGAGAGAATGACTCTGTGGGGAAGAGATGCTCTGCTTGAAGATATGCTGACTTAGAGCAATAACCTCGGCTGTGGATGAATTACCATTGCTGGAGGTGATGAACTCTGTCGGGGATAAAGTTTTTGTTTGTGGAAGAAATAAACTCCACTAGGGATGGTCTTCATTGCTGGTGAAAGATGAACTCTGCTTGGGGAGAATCTTACCGACTCATTCGCGATTGCGAACCTCAGCTGGGGAGAATTAACACCATTGTCCTTCTCTTACTCTGCGGGGAGTGTACATATTTTTAGTCATTTTCTTCAGCTAGGTCTAGCCCTGTACATGGTGAATAGAGAAACTGTAAGGTCTGGACATTTCTTGTTTGCCCCTGTTTATGAAATTACGAGTAATCGTCTTTTGTTTCGCATGTAAATATTTATGAGCAACAATTATTGTCAAATGCATATATCAAAAATGAACATTGGACGTTCTTGCAAAACAAAATAGAATAAAGGAAAATAATTTGAAATTTCTGTGAAAATGAATTGTATTAATTTTGAAGTTGGCCTGTAAATAGGCGCTTTTGTACAAGAGGCTGGCGTCCTAGTAAGAGAACTCCGCCGAATGATAGAATTTATACAATTTGTACAAAAAACAAAGAAAAACAGCTATGTGAACAATCCCACTGGGTTCCAACTCCGCTATTGCCTTTATATCCTCGACCATCTTATCACTTTGCTACTTGGTTGAAGGTAGATCAGATTGATTAGTGTTGTCCGAGCTTGATACTCGATACCGAAGTTTGGTTGCAAGATGATCCAATGAGACATAGTGTTATGCTTCAATCCCTAATTTTTTCCTGGACCGCCCTTTCAGGTTTTCAGTCCACCGGGATACCCTTTTTTTCCCAAGTCGCCTTTTCAGGTTTTTGACTTGCCGGGTGTAAATTTTTTTTATTTTCATCCCTTATTTTTTCCAAAACCCTTTTGGTTCTCCGAGAAGCCCTTATTTTTGCCTAGGCCAGTCGACCTAGCGGGTCTATGATTATGCGTAGTATTTTTTCACTATGTCTGCATTGACGGGGTGATGAAGGTCGTCACCATCCATGGTGGTTAGAATCATAGCTCCTCCTGAGAAAATGTTCTTAACCACAAATGGCCCTTCGTACGTAGGAGTCCATTTTCCCCTGGGATCACCTTGAGGTAGTATGATATGTTTGATCACCAGATCCCCAACTTGATACTCTTGTCGTCTGACTTTCTTGTTAAATGCCTTGATCATTCGTTTTTGATACGTCTGACCATGACAAATAACAGTAAGTCTCTTTTCGTCGATTAAGTTCAGCTGATCAAGCCGGGTCTGGATTCAGTCGTCCTCGCTCAAACCTGCATCCTTCATAATCCGAAGAGAGGGTATCTGGACCTCAATGGGTAAGACTGCTTCCATGCCATACACCAAAGAGTAGGGTGTTGCCCCTGTTGAAGTCCGTGCTGAGGTTCGGTACCCATGAAGAGCAAATGGTAACATCTCGTGCCAATCTTTGTAGGTCACCGTCATCTTCTGCACAATCTTCTTGATATTCTTATTAGCCGCTTCAACATCCCAATTCATCTTCGGCCGGTAAGGAGAAGAGTTGTGATGCTGTATCTTGAACTGCTTGCAGAGCTCGATGATCATTATATAGTTGAGATTTGTACCATTGTCCGTAATGATCCTCTCTGGTACACCATATTGACAGACCAAATTATGCCGAATAAATCGTGCCACGACGTTCTTGGTCACTGTAGCAAAGGAAGCTGCTTTAACCCACTTTGTAAAGTAGTCGATTGCTACCAGGTTGAAACGATTCCCGTTGGACGCAGTAGGTCTTATCTCACCAATCATATCGATACCCCACATTGCGAAAGGGCAAGGAGTTGTCAAGATATTCAGAGGAACTGGAGGTATGTGCACCTTATCAGCATAGACTTGGCACTTATGACAGGTCCGAGAATGTTGATAACAATCGGCTTCCATAGTAGACCAATAATATCCTGCCCGTAGGATTTTCTTCGCCATGGTATGTCCACTGGAATGAGTTCCGAAAGTACCTTTCATGTAACTCTGTCATGATCCTTTCTGTCTCGTTCTTGTCTACACATCATAGTAAGGTTGAATCATGGTTACGCTTGTAAAGGATACCATTACTGATGAAGAACTTCGCAACGAACCTCCTCAAGAACTTCTTATCATTAAGAGATGCACCCTCTGGGTATTCCAGAGCCTCGAGATACCTCTTTACCTCGTGAAACCAGAGTTTATCTGCTACCTCTTCAGTCTCAATGTCACAGCAATGCGGGGGTTCATCCAACCTCTCAATGGTAATCTGGGGAGCCTCATTGTCCCACTTGACTTTGAACATAGAAGACATGGTAGCTAGCGCGTCTGCTAACTGATTCTCCTCTCTGGGGAAATGTTCAAAGGTTATCTCCTCAAAGTGTGGGAGCAACGTCAATACATACTCTTTGTAAGGAATAATATTTGGGTGCTTCGTATCCCACTCGCCTTTGATCTGACTGATCACTAGAGCGGAATCTCCGAACACACTCAGAAACTTAATCCTTAGGTCAATAGCTGCTCGAAGGCCCAGGATGCACGCTTCATACTCTGCCATGTTGTTGGTGCAGTTAAAACATAATCGAGCAGTGAATGGAGTATGACAACCTTCAGGAGATATGATCACGATGCCAATGCCATTACCCAAAGCGTTTGAAGCATCGTCAAAATACATGGACCATCGGGATCCCTCCTCAGGTCCTTCATCCAGTCCAGGTGTTTCACAGTCGATCACCAACATGATGCTCTCGTCCGGGAACTCGAAATTCATAGACTGGTAATCATCCACTACATGATGCGCCAAATGATCCGCCAACAAACTCCCCTTGATTGCCTTTAGGGTCGTGTATTGGATGTCATACTCAGTCAAGATCATCTGCCATCTCGCTATTCTTCCGGACAAGGTAGGCTTTTTTCGAAGATATACTTGATTTGATCTATTTTTGATATCAATAGGGTAGTGTGAGTCAGCATATACTGTCTCAGCCGACGAGCAGCCCGTGCCAAAGCGCAGCAAGTTTTCTCAAGCAGTGAGTATCAGGTCTCACAGTCGGTAAACTTTTAGCTAAGGTAGTAAATAGCATGCTCTTTTCGGCCAGACTCGTCATGCTGCCCCAGCACGCACCCCATTGAATTGTCGAGTACTGTCAAGTATAAGATCAAGGGTCTCCCTTCAACTGGAGGCATCAGAATAGGTGGCTCTTGGAGATATTCTTTGATCCTTTCAAAAGCGGCCTGACATTCATCATTCCATCTTACCACCTGATCTTTCTTCAATAGCTTGAATATTGGTTCACAAGTAGCAGTCAGGTGCGAAATGAATCGGGAAATGTAATTCAGACGTCCCAAAAAGCCTCTGACTTCTTTTTCCATTTGGGGAGCTGGCATTTCTTGTATAGCCTTAACCTTCATAGGATCCACTTGAATACCTTTATCTCTAACGACGAAACCCAGCAGCTTACCAGACCTCACCCCGAAGGTGCACTTGTTCGGGATTAACCTCAGCTTATACATCTTCAACCTGTCGAATAGCTTCTGGAGATGGTCAAGATGTTCTTCTTCAGTTTGGGACCTTGCAATCATGTCGTCAACGTAAACCTCAATCTCATGGTGAATCATGTCGTGGAACAAGGCAACCATGGCACGCTGATACGTTGCCCCAACATTCTTTAATCCGAACGACATGACCTTGTAGCAAAAGGTTCCCCACTGTGTAACAAAAGTTGCCTTCTCCATGTCCTCGGGAGCCATCTTAATCTGATTGTAACCAGAAAAACCATCCATAAAGGAGAATATCTTATGTTGCGCGGTGTTGTCGACCAGAACATCGATATGAGGTAGAGGGAAATCATCCTTGGGGCTAGCCCTGTTCAGATCTCTATAGTCCACACACATACGTACCTTACCATCCTTCTTCGGCACCGGAGCCATGTTAGCAACCCACTGCGGGTAAGAAGTAACAACTAGAAATCCGGCATCAAACTGTTTCATGACCTCAGCTTTGATTTTCTCCGACATCTATGGGCGCATTCGGCGAACTTTCTGCTTCACTGGAGGACAATCTTCTTTGGTTGGCAAGCGGTGTACCACAATATCAGTATCCAACCCAGGCATATCTTCATAAGACCAAGCGAAGATCTCAACATAGTTACGCAACATTTGTATTAACCTTTGCTTGACACTAGGCTCCAGATTTGCACCGATCTTGACCTCTTTCTTGTCCTCATTTGTACCCAGATTCACTGATTCCACTGGCTCTTCATGGGGCTGTATGACCCTCTCTTCCTGTAGTAACAGTCTAGCAAGTTCCCCAGGCACTTCGCAATCATCCTCACCTTCGTCCTCGGCTTTGTTGATCGGACTTTCGAAGTCATGATTGGCAATAGCAGAGTCGTTATCAGTGGGATCCATAGTGGATGTGGATATGCGTTATGATATGTGAGTGTGTGTAAGACAATAGCTGTTTTGATAAAGTGCAAGATAGAAAAGAAAAACAAGGAGCACAAAATTTGTAATGCAAGAAAACGTCTAATGCTTTATTGATGATATATGGAAATGACAAACATTAATCCCTCACAAACAAAGCCACAGTGTCTCGGGCAAGGCACCGGGCCGTAAAGTTTTAAATTGTCTGTTACAAATCTCAAAACAAAAGTCTATTACTGTGTAATAAAAGAAATGGGCACGAAGTCCTTTGCCGTCCAACTGCTCAATCCACTGTCGGTAGTTGGGTAAATCCAGCTGTCGAACTCTGACTCTTCTTCATTATCCTCAATTGCATTCACTCCCGGATTGCTGATACGCAGGGGAGGTATTCCAATCCGTGCATGCCGAACAGCCCTTTGAGCTTCTACAATAAAACCCAAACCAAACTTGTCAGTTTTGTGTGCGAAGTTAGGGAGTTGACCCCAATTTTCACACCCACCTTTTTTCTATTACAGCCCGGGCATCCTTGAGGGAAGCCATCTTAATCGGAGGTTATTCAACAGCCACTTCAGTCGACGCCAGAGTTTGAGGGACCTCTTCAAAGTTTTGACACGGGGTTTCAATGAACTCCCCATCCATCTCCACATACCAAAAAGAGTTAAGGTGGCTCACCATGTACTCCTCCTCTCCTTGTACTGTAATAATCTTCCCCTTTACTGGATATTTTAACATCTGATGGAGCGTGGAAGTCACTGCCCCAGCTTTATGAATCCACGGGCGACCTAACAAACAAGAATAAGATGGTCGGATGTCCATCACATAAAACGTAGATGCAAAAGTCTGAGAGCCAACTTTAACAGGAACATCCACCTCCCTGTGCACCATCCTTTTGGACCCATCAAAGGCCCTAACCACAATATTACTCGGCTTCAGAACCAACCCTTCACAGTCCAACCGGTCTAATGCTTTCTTGGGTAAAACATTTAATGAGGACCCGGTATCCACCAGTACGTGGGCCAGAGTAGTGCCCATGCACTCGATCAAAACATGCAGAGCGTCATTGTGATTTCTTCCTTTAGAAGTCATATCTACGTTGGAGAAACCTAACCCGTTGTCAGCGATCAAACTAGCCACACAGTCTTTGAATTGATCAGCAGATGTTTCCTGCGGCACATGCGCAGTTTTAAGGAAAGCAATTAAAGCCTTTGCATGGGCTTCTGAGCACAACAGTAAGGATAACATGGAGATCTTCAACGGGGTTTGCCCCAGCTGCTCGACTACGTTGTAGTCTCTTTTCTTGATAATCTTCAGAATTTCCTATATCTCCTGTTTAGAGGTCACTACAATAATCTTCTTAGGTGCCTCCATCCGGGCAGGTTCACCTGTGACCTCTTTGCCCCAGGCGTCAGATGACTCGGCGACAGGGGTGATAATTGGAATATGAACTGGGGTAGTAGCTGATGTACTGGAAGATGGAATGGCAACAGGCTTTTGAATAGTCGGTGGAGAAATCTCAGGAGAGAAGAGTCTTCCGCTTCGGGTGACCTTGCTAGACCCAACAATATTGCTGACATCAGTATCAGCTTCTTCAACCTTCAAGTCTTGTTTGATCCCATGATAATACACATCGGCCCCATAGTGCCAAGGGACAACCTTATCCGAAGTGTATGGGATAGGACCAGGAATAGTAATGATCACTGGAGCAACTCTTGTAACGGGTGTAATCCTAACAGGCTTTCTCGAGGAAGCCTTGGAAGGATTGGCGAAAATGGTTATTATGGAAACATCTTCAACAGGAATCAACGGAATCACAGTTTTCTCGAACAAGATCTCTTTGTTATCCATCAGGCGTTGAACACCTGATTTCAGACAATAGCAACCAACAGGCAGGATGGAACATAGGTGGCAACCTTCACCACAACCCGAAAATAAACCGGCCAACAATAGATTCTTCTTTACGGTCATCAACGGAGTAAAAATGTCTTCCACAGAGGTCACAAACGAGTCATCATCCATAGCGTTTACTCCATGTTTGGGCATAGGAGCAGTCATAACATTAGGCTTTTCCGGTGCGTCAAACTCGATCTCTTTAGCTTCAATCAAATCTTTCACCTTATTCCTCAAGGCCCAATAGTTGTCTGTATCATGCACTGGGCTATCGGAGTGATAAGCGCAGCGGGCGTTCGGATTATACAGCGGAGAGGTGGTACTGGGATTCTTCGGAGCTTCCCTTAGAGTTACCAGGTTAGTCTTCAACAATTGCGGTAAAATTTGAGATAAGGTCATACTGAGCCGAGTATACTGTCTTTGCGGTCTCTCTGCTCTTTGCTGATTGTTGGGCTGTGGGGCAACGGTGGGTCTTGATATTACTACCGCATTAACTTCTTGGCAGCGTTCAGGTCGGTTTTGGCTCCTCGAGATGTAAACTACACTAGCTTCTTTCCTGAAAGGCTTTTTTTCTGTACTTGATGAAGCAACTTTTTGTATCTTGCCACTTCTGATACCAACTTCTACTCTCTCCCCAGTCATAATCAATTCAGTAAACCCAGATGATGAATTGCTGATCAAGTGATTGAAATATGGACCAGACAAAGTCCCAAGAAACATATCCACCAGCTCGCTATCAGACAGAGGGGGTTGTACTCTTCCAGCCAGATCTCTCCACTTCTGAGCATAGTCCTTAAACCTTCGCTTGCACCCATAGACATACCCTGAAGTTGAGTACGTGTGGGAGCAAGGTCGGCATTATACTGGTACTGCTTGTAGAAAGCAGCAACAAGGTCCTCCCAATTGCGGACATTAGCTCCTTCCAGTTGATAAAACCATTCAAGTTGAGTCCCTGACAGACTATCTTGAAAGAAATGAACCCACAGGTTTCTATCAGCAGTATAGGGTTGAATTTTTCTAACGTATGAACGGAGATGAAGCTTTGGACAAGATACTCCATCATACTTAGCAAAGACAGGAGCTTTAAACTTGTGAGGGATCACCACCCCAGATGCTAGTCTAAAATCTCCAAAGTCCAAACCAGGGACCTTCTGAATCTCCATAGCACTTAGTCGGTCTTTAAGTTGTTTGTACCTATCCTCAGCAGGAGGGTACTGTTCATCATCAAAATCAGTATCATCATCAGAGACCACATGACTGGGCCCCTTTCCTTCCTCTTGATTCTCTCCTCCTCCAGATGAATGAGACAGATCAGCTTCCTGTCACAAATTGTTCCCAAATCTGTGACCCATATTCAGCAGGACCACCCTCTTCTTCTTCTTCTTCTTCTTCTTGTCCTTCAAGATGAGAGTCTTCAAATCTTGCTGCCCTTTGGCCATGTTTAAGAACATCTCCTGGAACTGAGCATTCTGTGCTTGAAGAGCCTTGATGGCTTGATCGGTAGGTATTTCAAAAGACATTCTGTGCTGAAATAAACAGCGAAGAAGATAAGAAACCTGTAATGGCACCTGTAATGAGGTGCATGGGAATGGAATGCGTATGATGTGATTTCAAAGACTTTGGGAGATTCAAATTTGTAAAACCAAGAAATAAACAAACTTTATTAGATTCAAACTTGTAACAATTTTCATCAATGCCTTCAAGGCGTTACAAAAGAAATAAACTGAAAAGCAAATCTAAAGTAGAAACAACGAAAGACATCAGAAATCCCATGGTCGTTTTCCCTTCATACTGACATAGTCGTTGATTGTCCTTTCATTCTCAAGCTGTCTCGTGAGCTTCAAGATCTTCCTCTCTTGCTCATGATACTTCTCCCTGTAGGTATCCCACTCTTCCTTCAACTGGATCCAAGATCTCTTCAATGCCCCAAGATCAGTAGGCATGTAGGGATGAAGGGCTGTATAAGGAACACCTTCTTCATTAGTATGCTCTATAATCACCGGCAAAACAGCTTCATAAAGCATCCCCAACTTTTGAGCACGGGCTCGAACCCACTGGAGATAAGGTTGCATAGGGAGAGAAGTCTTTAATCCTAGCTCTTGAGGGTCAGACTTGTTCACCATGCCCCAGGCTCCTATAAACCTGCGACGATACTCTTTGACGTCCTCCTTATAGTCAAAGACAATGTCTGTAAGAAGTAGCTCATGAGGACCGTCTCTCCGAGCGCGTCCAAACTGTCGTAAAGCCAAACAAGGATTGTAGGTTATTCCCCCTCTAATTCCAAGCAACGGAATATTAGGGTATTCCCCACATCGATCAATGACAGCTACTCTTTCCATATCCTTAGAACTCCAAAGAATGTCCGTATGAGCAAGGGACATGATTCTGTAAGCCCAACCTACACCTTCCTCATTCTTCAATACAGACTTGGGGAGGTGCAAAGTAAACCACCTCTCCAACAGCGGCGTACAACACATGAGGGTCCCCCTTCTTCGCACAGTACGAGTATAGAGAGCATGCAAAATATCACCCAAGAGAGTAGGCACTGGATTACGAGACAAGAAGATCTTGACCGCGTTCACATCTATAAAGGAATCTGGATTCGGGAAAAGAACCAAGCCGTAGATGAGAAGAGCCAAGATGTCTTCAAATGCTTGAAAATCCAAGTTATCCCAGAAATGTTGAGCTTGATCCATTAGAAACTTGGTCAAGAAACCTTTAGCCCCGCTCCGTGTCTCCCAGTTGGATACTACATCAGCCCTTTTTAGATGTAAGGCTGAAGCAATGTCCTCGGGTTTAGGAGCCTCTTCTAAACCTATGAAGGGTGTTTTCTCGAGGATAGATATGCCCTGTAAGTCAGAAAACTCCTTCAAAGTGGGAACTAGCTGATAATCCGGGAAGGTGAAACAATGATGCACCAGATCGAAGAATTGAAAAAGCACACTCATCATTTGCTCAACCAACATTGAAGTGACCAGGCTAAGGAGATGACCATGTCTTCTAACAAATGAATAAGTATCAGGAACTTTTGAGACCAACTCTCTGAGTTGAGCAGGCACTTGCACGAAGTTAACTCGAATGGTGTTTCTGCGTACTGAAGCCATAATCTGCAAAACAGAACAAAGATAAATCCCCTCGGTCTTCGAAATGGTTAGTGTAATGCAGTATGCATGCTATGTCATGATGCATGATGTCATGATAAAACACACAACAGGTATAACAGGTAACAAACATGGTAAAGGCAAGCAAGTCACACAATAGCCCTTAAGTTTAGGCTTGCATGGAGTCTAGGTACTACCCTCTTGAAGTTCAGTTGGTTTCAACCTGTCCTAATAATAGTAACCGGGTTCTAGAGGTTCTCAATATCACTGACCATCCTTAATCGGTCATGGTTTCAGCTCACGCAATATTTTCTTGCAGCCAGAACTATCTCGAGAGTATGGTCTCAATGAGTGTAGTATCGAGTATCAACCAGTTCCCAGCTCTACACCGAGACCGGCTATCTCTCTACTTCCTATGGCCAAGTTGGTCAATTATAGGTTCTAAGGTCAGTTGATGCTTAACGACTCATATAGCAGCCCCATATTCTCCTTGTTTCTCCATAAGGGATACCAGTACCAACCAATGTGCCACATCAACGTAACTACTGCTTCAACCATATCAGTCTACGCCGTACAATTCCCTCACAATCTATTGCTACTTACCTAAAAGGTGTCCCCCAGATCTGGGTTAGGATCTATAGTAACTCCGATAAAAATCCCACAAAGATAAATAAATCAAATCAAACAATAGAAGCAATATGATGAACTAATCCTAAGGTATACCCCACTTATTAACTCCCCAGCAGAGTCTCCAGTTCTGTGATACGGTGGCCATAACCGACACTGTTTTGAAATGCTAGTTTGCGTTTTGCGTTTGTATTCGCAAAATGTCACGGTAAGCAAGAGTCTCCACCGACTTTTATTTTATCCAACAAGGAAAGGAAAAAAGCACAGAAAAATTCCTTTTTCGAGATTTTCTGAGTACGGGGGGTAGATTATAGAAAGGGAAGGTATTAGCACTCTTTCTATCCGTGGTTTTCCATGGGCTCTTAGGTACTTGCTCATTATTTTCAAAATTACTTCTGTGTATTCTTATGATTTGAAAAGTTTTTGACTTCGATTTAACCCTAGCTTCTGTCTTCAAGAGTGTACGAAGTGTTTTTGAAAGCTTTGTAGAAAAGAGTGTACGTGTGAAAAAGTTTGTTTGGATTGAGCAAGTACTTAAGATTCTACCTACTCGAAAAAAGAATTGTTCTATGTTTGTTTCCTTTAGACAACACTATCCCACTATTAGTGAGTAGGTAGCATCGTCGTTGGAGTTTTGAGGGTCAATTTGAAAGGGACGTGCGATCAATAAAGCAATATTAGGACGTCTTAGTAGTAATCCTAATGTCTTAGATCAATTATGCGAGGCAACAATTCCGAGGAAACTTTTCCGAACGGTACTTTGATCTTTGAGACAGAAGAACGACCACTAAAATATCCTATACTTAATGACCGTTTACCGAAGGCAACCGAAGTGGGAGTGTACCCTAGGAGTGCGCATGTGCGAGTGATTCAATTTCAAGTTTATTATCTTTGCACATTTTAGGGTTAGCTAACTGTGATACGGTGGGAAAGAAATGACTTTTTTTTGGAATGCTGGTTCGCGTTTTGCATTTGTTTTTGCAAAATGTCGCGGTAAGCAAGAGTCGCCACCGTCTTTTATTTTATCCAACAAGGAAAGGAAAAAAGCATAGAAAAATTCCTTTTTCGAGATGTTTCTCGGGTCCGGGGGTAGATTATAGAAAGGGAAGGTGTTAGCACCCTTTCTATCAGTGGTTATCCACGGGCTCTTAGGTACTTTCTCAAAGTGTTTTCAAAATTTGCTTTTTCTTTGTGTTTGTGGGTTTGAAAGAAGTTTTTGTTTGAAAAGTGTAAGTGCGAAAAGTTTTGTTTTGTTTTAGAATGAGCAAGTACCTAAGAACCATCTACCTACTCGAAAAAGGAATTAATCTGTACAAATGTACTTTAGACAATGCTATCCCACTATTGATAAGTAGGTAGCATCGTCGTTGGAGTTTAAGGGTCAATTCGATTAAGGGACGTGTGGTCACTAAAGCAATGTTAGGACGCCTTAGCGGTAACCCTAATGTCTTAGATCATTTTATCTGAGGCAACCGTTTCGAGGCAACTTATGATCTTTGGACAAGAGGGCGACCTCTAAAACTTCCTATACTCAATGACCACGTTCGAAGGCAACCAAGTGAGGTGTACCCTAAGAGTGGCATGTGCAAGTGTGTTATTTTTCAGTTATTTATCTGTACATGTCATGAGTGAGCTATGTTGATTTTAGGTTAATGATTTTAATCTTGTCATGCATTCCCTATTTATCAAACATCTAACAGTTAATAGTTGCGGATTTTAAATTTATGGAAATTAAATCTAAACTATTACAAGGTGTCGGGTATTTACATCGCCAAAAACAACCCTTTAATTTAAATTGCGAAAAGTAAAATAAAGCGATAAATAATTAAAGTCCTAATTAAAAGCTATTACATACCGGAAGCAATTACAATATTGGAATCAAATGGATCGCGTGCAAGAAAATTAAATCGGCGCATTTTTTAGGGTTTTGACCCCTTTTTGAAAAGAAAGCATTTTTTGTTTATTTTTGAATTAAATGGAATTAAACCTAGGCTAATTGTTAAATAAATAAATTAATTAATTAAAAAAGTATTTTTGGATTTTTGAGTAATTAAGGAAATAAAATAAAATTGGTCAAAGTTATTAAAACCTAATATTCTAAATTAATTTTAATTTATTGCAAAAAACGTTAAAAGTTAAATCTATTTAAAACTAAATTAATTAAATTAATTTATTTAGAAAAATAAAGTGATTATTTTTAATTTTAATAAATAAAAGATATTTTTGTATTTTTGATCTTATGAGAAAAATAATTAATTAGTTAGTGGTTAAATAATAAAAATAATAATATAAAACAAATAATTAAATAAAAGAAAGAAAAGAAAAGAAATAAACCAAATGGGGGGTTTGGGCCAAGAGGATGTGAGATCAGCAATTGTTTGGCCCAATTCAAGCCAGCCTGCTTTGACTTTCACCATTCCACGCGTATGCATTGACTGGGGAGTATGGTGAACCTTCAATCCTGGCCTTCAGATTTGGCCTGGAGGCCATCTGGCGTTGATTGCATGAGGGAGCATGGTGGATCTCAGGCCTTGGCATGCACTGGAATACATGTGGAAAAAATTCAACAAATATATGGGGGACCTGGGATTCGAACCCAGGTCCCATTGGACTTTGAACAAACGCACTAACCACCACGCCACTTTGTTGCTTTTGTTAGTATAACAGATGGAAATTATTATATTGGAAAATAAAACAAATGCCTGGAAAATAAAAAAAACAGCGCGAATATTTGAAACCACCAATCAGAAGAAGACACATGGTCATCTTCTTCGTTGAAAAGCCTGGATATTTACCTGCGGATTTTATCCGCAGCTAAATTCCTAGGTTCGTCCTAAAATTAATTCTAGGCTGTATAAATGCAATCCAAAGCCATGGTTCCCTTCGTCTCTCCCTCCTGAGTTCATCTATATCCATTATTGGTCCTAATTTTACCTGCAAAGCAAACGCCTAAAAACAAGAAATGGAAACCCTAGGTTCGGGTATTACATTATAGGCCATAAAAACGAAATCAAATATTGCAGATAGCTTAGAAATTATGCAAGGATCAAGAATATGTCCATGATTTATCAAAAATATGCAAGAATCCAAGGTTACGATTTCATGTACAGGGATATGTTCAGGACGACTTACAATGCGTTTGGGGATGTTTCAGGACTCATGAATGGTTTCTTTAGCTTCAGAGGATATCAAGCAAGAAGGCTACGTTGAGCTTTTGCCTTGAATTGGACTCCAAGCAAGATTTCGATCCCACACTTTTAAAGCTTTTTTCCAGTTTTGGTTTTATGATTTTGGCAGCTTTCAGGTCGTGTTCTTTGTGCCTTTGCTTTGTACAAGTATAAGGGAAGCAATTAGGTCAAGTCTTGGGCCTTGAATCCATTAGCATTGATGTTTGAAAATTAGATATGATTCACCATTAACAAAGCTTCCAAAAATGTCAAAAACCAATATTTTGTTCCTAACATGGCATGATTCGAATTTGATTTGGTCCATGATGTCAATTAAGACCTGAAATGATAAAAAAGATATCAAGTTATCAATTTTTAGATTTTATTTAGATTTAAATTGATTTAAAATGAATTAATTCAATAAAAATCGAATAAAATAGAAACATTAATGAATGGACATAAAAATGAAGATAGGACACGTGTGTGGGGTGACAAGATCAAATCAAGTGGAAAAAAGTGGACCCATTTGGCAAAATTTGAAGTTTTGGGGATAGTTGACTTTTGGCAATTTTGGAAAAATGCCCAACTTCAACAATGCATAACTTCTTCAATTTTGAACTTTTGGAAGTGTTATTTGACTTTTTAGAAACCTTGAGATGTCCTCTAACCAACCCTTTTGGTATCATATCATTTTGATATTTCATGCTCACGTTATAAGCTTTAGAAAAAAAGGTGTTTTTGTTGACTTTAAAAAATGACCTATAATGTCCAAATTTGTAACTTGTTGTGAGTGAATTTCTTGATCTTGGGGTGTGCATATGGATTTTAGGAAATTGCATCCTCTTAAAAATGAGCTTTGGATGGATCATTTCTCATAAAGTATGAGAAAGTTATGCTTGGTCAAAGTTGAGTTGACTTTTCCTACAAAACCATAATTTAGCAACTTTTGAATCTTGATGAATCTTGAGCAATCCTTGATGAATCATGATCAAGCCTTGACAAAATGATGAATTATCCTTAAAAATGAGAATGTTGACAAAAAAATATTGAGGTTTGACTATTTGTAGGTCACAATTGACTTTTTCCCTAGCATAGTCGATTTTTGGGCCTCTTGAGCAATTGACTGACCAAACTTCCTCTGCAAGGCTTGAAATTTGACATGGATGAACTTGAGAACATATTAAGGCATTTGGGATCATTTGAGGCCATTTGGATGTAAGGACCTTGATGCAACACAAAACCCTAATTTTGAATTGACTGCCTTAGGAGATGATTTGACTGTCCAACTCTTGAGCCACCTTGAACCACTTGGGGATTTTTCTTGACATGTCTTGAGAAATATGGGAGGGAAAATTTTAGGGTATAACACTAACTGTTTTAAATTTAATCATACATTCTTGTCATGTAACCTTAATTCATACACCTAACAGTTAATATTTGTGGAATTTAAAGTGCGGAAAGTAAAGCTAAGCTATTACAAGGCTTCATATATTTACATAGCCAAAAACAAACCCGTAAAAAAAAGCGATAAATGAAAGTAAAAGATCCTAATTAATCTATTACAACTTGTGAGTAATTACATTAATATGGTAAACATAAATAATAAGGCGTGCGCGAGGAAATTAAGAACGAGAGAGAACTAGGGTTTTGACCCCTTCTAACCTAATTGAAAGAAAAAAAAAAGTTTTTTGGTCGTTTTTGATTATTTCTAAGAAAAAAGAATTAGGTTTTTTTAAATTAAATACAAAATTAATTAGTTAGTTAAATTAATTAAAGAAAATAATTAAATTTAACCTATTTTTGTTTTTTGGTTATTATAAGAAAAAGAAAATAGAATTTAATTTAGATAAAAACCCTAATTTTATAATTGTTTTTAATTTATTTACAAAATAATTAAAGTTACCTAAAGTTAAATAACCTAATTAATTAATTAGTTTTTTTTGATAAAAAATAAACCTAAATCTAATTGGGTGAAAATATTATTTTTTATGATTTTTTTGAATAAAAGAAAATTAATTTATGTTAGTAAATATAAATAAATAAATTAATTAAGAAAATATAAAAAGAAAAGATAAAGAGATTGGGTCTGCTTTGGTGATTTGGAGGGTGTAAACAGTAGATTCTGGGCCCACTAGAATTTGGTCCACGCTTGACTTTCTGGATCACATGCTTTGCTTTGACCAAGGCCTTTGGTGCTCCTTCATCTGATGGCCTTTAGATTTGGCCATATGGACACTTGGCTGGCTGGATAGTGATGGACCATGGTGGTCTCTTGGCTTGTGCACGCGTCTGATCACTGAAAGAAAAATAATATGGAATAATTGGGGGACCTGGGATTCGAACCCAGGTCCTGAATCACTTTTCCAACGCCTGGCCACCAACTGAGTTGCACGTTCTTATTGTACATATAATAATAATAGATGATATGCAATAAAAGGGAGTTAGTGGAGACAATAAAAAAAACGCGCCAGAATTTTGAATAGACCAACAGGATGATGCCACACTGGTCATCCCTGTCCTCACTCCGTTGCTAAAAGTGAAACACTTTTACCTACGGAAATTGGAGACAATAAAAAAAATGCGCCAAAATTTTGAATAGACCAATAGGATGATGCCACACTGGTCATCCCTGTCCTCACTCCGTTGCTAAAAGTGAAACACTTTTACCTACGGACATATGTCCGTAGCTACAACCTTGGATCGTTCCAAAATCTTCCATGGGCAAGATAAATGACTTCTAATGCCATGAATCGAACCGTCTTGGCATTCTGAGCATCATGATACCCTTCATGGGGGCTAATTTTGCCTGCACATAAAAACCCTAAAACGAAACCAAAAACCCTAACAATGGAAAATCTTGATTCAGTCCACAAAAATGCAATTGAATGATATGGATAGCTTGCAAATGTGTTAAGGGACAAGAATATATAATTATTTCATGCTATAAGTACCAAAATTATGCAATTCAAATTCAAGAAAAAGCCATTGTCGTGGCTGACTTACAGTGAGTTATAGTGTTGGAAACTCCTTGTTCTTGATTGGTTTCGCTTGCTTGTGATCCCAAGAAGCGATGGGATGGCTAGAGGGTCTTGTTGGAAGTAGAAAAATGAATTACCACTTTTCTTTGTTTTTTTCAAATTTGGTTCTTGTTCTTGCGCCTATCTAACCTTTTGTTTTAGGTCTGCAATTGTTCAATATATATCAATGATTGTATTAGGGTTGTAAACATGATCTCAATCTTTGCCAATTATTGATTTATATTTAGATTTGATTCACTTGAAGATACTTCCAAAAATAGGAGAAACTCAATCCTTTTGTGCACACCAAGGCTTTGCATGAATTCAATCTTTTGCCAACTGGATATAAGACCTGAAACATGCACAATATCTTGAGGTTTCAATGTTTTCGATTTTTTCATGATTTGTTTTGATTTAAATTGATTTAATTAAAATAAAAATAAAAATAAATAATAAAAATAAGATAATTACAATTGGAAAGAGATATGGCTCGTGGACCATGCTACCAACTCAAGACAAGTGTAAAAAGTTAGGCCCATTTAGCAAAATTGCAATTTGAGGCATAGTTGACTTTTGACAATTTTGCAAAAAGGGTGAACTTCACCAATGCATAACTTCCTCAATTTTGACTTTTTGAAGGTGTTCTTGGACTTTTTAGAAAGCTTGAGATGTACTCTAAGCAAACCTTTTGGTCTCATCTAAATTTGGTATTCCATGTTCATGTATGAAGCTTTGACAAAAAAGGTGTTTTTGTTGACTTTTCAAAGTGACCTATAATATCCAAATTCATAACTTCTTGTGAGTGCATATTTTGAACTTGGGAGATGAAGATGGATTGTAGGGCATTGCATCTTATTCAAAATGAGCTTTGGATGGGTCATTTATCATAAAGTATGAGAAAGTTATGCTTGGTCAAAGTTGAGTTGACTTTTCCTATAAAACCCTAATTTAGTAACTTTTGGTTCTTGATGAATTATGAGCAATCCTTGATGAATCATGATCAACCCTTGATCAAATGATGAATGTTGTACCCCAAAATTTGCTCTCCCATATTTCTCAAAATATTTCAAGAAAAATTCACAAGTCCAACCCGGCGCGTCATATTCAGGTATTCTTTCGCCAAGATATCTCTGATAACATATTCTCAAATTCAGGTTCGGCTCAAGAGTCAATTCTTTAAAGAAGGTATCCGAATGTGTGAGTTTTCTCGAAAAAATATGGTGAAAAAGTGTGTTGAATGTGCAGTTTTTACGCGTTAAAAAATTCATAACTTGAAGATCGTGGCTCGTATTGAACCCGTTCTGGTGGCCAAAATTCCGTCTTGACATTATCTACGTTTTCATCTCTCACGGCTAGAAGCCAATTTCGATCAGAAGGTCTTCAAAAATGTGGATTTATCAAGTATTTTTGCACAGAAAATTTGTGACAGAAGTTTATTTGCGTCATGTTCAGAAAATCATAACTTGGTCGATTTTCATCGTATCGAGCTGGTTCCGGCGCCAAAATTTCACAAATTGAGGTGACTACATTTTCACAGAAGGTATTGAGTTCAAACGGTATTCAAAAGGCCTTCGTTTTTTGCTCAGAGTGCGTAACACGCTGAAAATCCTGAATGCTGAATATTATTTCATCTCGGCCGAAACTTCGAAAATTCATAACTCGACCAATTTTTATCGGATTGGGCTCATATTTTTAAACAAGGTCCCTGACTCATAGATCTACAACTTTGCTACAAAAGTCGAGACCGGATTATGCTCCGATCAATACCAGTTTTTTATTGAAGAACGTGTCAGAGTCGACACTGGAGCCCAAAATAAGTTTGTCTGAGCTGAAACTTCAAAAATTCATAACTAATTCACCGTTTATCCGATTGAGCCGATTTTCGGACAGGAGTTAGTTCTCGATGTAGGCTATATTTTTTTTCACATTTCAACTTCAAAAATTGCACTTAAGTCCCTGCGATTTAGCCTGGAAAGTGACGAACTCAAGTGAATATTGGAGGCCCAATTGCACATTCAAAGCCCATTTTCTTTACCCTAATTTTCATTATATAATCACATTCTTTTCACACAAACAAAGAGGAAAAAAAGAGAGAAAAAACCTTGCCACAACACTGTTAGAATAGCAAATTCTTTCAAGAACCCTAAAACCTTGAAATCCTTATTACAAATCCCTCTCTCACTACAAACAAGCCATCTCAGTTACAAACCAACACCTCACTACTTCTTCAGTAAGGGTAAGGCTGACTTGATCTCCATGATCCAAAAGGCATAAAAGCATTCAGGTCACTAATTTTCCAGTAAGGGTAAGATTGATTTGATCTCCATGATCAAAAGGGTATAATCATTCATACATGCCATATTGTGCCTAAACATTAAATTTCTTCATATATTGACTTTATTTGCATTTTATGATTTTATTTAATGTGTTCATGAGATTCAACACTGCAGATTTAGACAGGATCCCATGCAGGTTCATTAAGGAACATTGAGGCAAAAAGCCAAAAGCCAAATGGCCAAAAGCCAAAAGCCAAAAGCCAAAAGCCAAAAGCCAAAAGCCAAAAGCCAAAAGCCAAATGGCCAAAAGAACAACTTATGCATGACACCAATACATGGCGAGACAGACATCCTGAGAAGATTAAGGAACGTTGCTCAGAACACAAATGGCCAACAGCCAGAACACAAATGGCCATGAAACTCAATCCAATGGCCAAAGAATGCAGACCACGGTACTCAGGAGTCAATGAACACGCACGTGATGCCAGAAAGTCAAACAAGGCTTTTTGTCTAATGGGCCAGAATACTTCAAAAAAACCTCCCCTTGGGCCTGAAACCCCCCCTTGGTTTGCATCCTTTTTAATTTTATTTTCTTTTCTTTTCTAATTCTTTTTTAATTGTTTTAATTTTTTTTTCACCATAAAATAATTTTCTATAATAAAAACAAAAAAAATCAAAAATACAAATATATTTAATTATTATTAATTTCATCACTAACCTATTTTTTGTAAATAAACTCTAACAATTAACTTAGTTTAATTTAGGTTTTTAAACTTTAATCTTTTTCTTAATAAGTAAAAAATATGTAGAATTAGGTTTTTTTGACATATTCATCTTTTTCTTAAATAAATTATTAATCATCATTATTTATCATTATTATTAATTATCATTAATTTTGTAAATAAACATGTATATTAAATATTTAGTAAATTAGGTTAAACTTTAATTTTTTTTTTATAATTAAAAATACTTAGAATTAGGGTTCCATTTAACTTCTAATTAATTTTCTTTATTTCACATATACAAAACACAAACCTAAAAACATTTCTTTTCTTTAATTTAATAATTAATTAGCTTTTCTAATTTCAATTTAATTTCAAAAGGGTTCAACGCCCTCGAACATTCGATTCTAATTTCTTTTCGCGCATTTATTCTTATTTATTTCCTTTGCAAATATTATGTAATTGTTCAAGCCATGTAATAGTAACTAGGTTTTACTTTCCGCATTTTTATTCAAACGGGTCTTTGTTAATTTGGCGATGTATAGACCCGCGCCTTGTAATAGCGTAGGATTTTACTTTCCGCATTTAAATTTCCGCACTTTTAAATTATAATTGCATGAAAGAATGTATGGCCTAAATTAAAAAACAAGCATAGATCACCATGACGCATGTACAAGATAAAACATAAATGAAAACAATACACAAATTCACACACCACTCTTAGGGTACGCCTCACTGTTGCCTTGCCTTCGAAACGTGGTCGTCGAGTATAGGACGTTTTAGTAAGTCCTTATGTCCGTTGATCCACATGCCTCAAAACAAGTTGCCTCGGAAAAGTTGCCTCGAATTAAAAAGGATCAATGGCATAAGGGTAGCTTCTAAGGTGTCCTACTGTTGCTCTGGTGACTACACTGTCCCTACAAACGAATTGACCCGAACACCTCCAACGGTGGTGCTACCTACCTCTCAATGGTGGGATGGCACTACCTTGAGGACATTTACACAGCCTAATTCCTTAGGGTAGGTAGATGACTCATAGATACATGCTCTAATTCAAAACAAATCAAAACTTCTTTTCACACCGACACTTTCAAAAAAGCTTTCAAAACAATTTTTCAAACACTCTTGAAGACTGATACAAGAGTCGATCTGAAATCTTTAAACGAAACTTTTTCAAACTCACTTACAATTGAAAAGCAAACACTTTTGAAAACACAAATGAGCAAGTATCTAAGAGCCCATGGATAACCATGGATAGAAAGGGTGCTAACACCTTCCCTTTCTATAAATCTACCTCCCGAACCGAGAACTATCTCATAAGGAATTTTGCTGTGCTTTTGTCCTGTCCATGTTGGATAAAATAAAAGACGGTGGCGACTCTTGCTTCCGCGACATTTCGCGAAACCAGCGTTAAATAGTCAGTTCCAGATCCACCGATCACAGAACTGGCGACTCTGCTGGGGAAATTATAAAGTGAGGTGTACCTTAGGACTAAGATCACTTGTGTTTTCAATTGTTGTGCTTGTTTACTTTATATTGTGGGCTGCATCAGAGTTACATAGATCCTAACCCGGATCTGGGGATACCCTGTTAGGTAGCATAAGCTGTGAGGGACCTGTCCGGCGTAGACCGACATGGGTGAAGCAGTGGCTACGTTGGTGTGGCACCTTGGTCTGTACCGATATCCCTTATGTCGCAACGAGGAGAATATGGGTCTTCTGAGGAGTCATTAAGCACCAACCGACCTTAGAACCTTAAATGACCCAACTTGGCCAATAGAACAGTAGCAGTATGCTACGCCCATTGAGGCTAAACTCTCGTGATGGTTCTGGCCGCAAGAAAAGATTGCGATGCTGGAGTTATGACCGATTGAGGGTAGTCAGTGATATTGGGATCCTCTAGAACCCGGTTACTTCTGATAGGACAGGTCTTAACTAACAAACTGAAAGAGGGTAATACCTAGACCCCATGCTGACCTAAACTCTAAGGGCTCTTTGTGTGACTTGTGTGCTTTCAAACTTGACTACTTGCATACTTGTTATCTGACACTTGAGTTTCCTGTAGGTTTTGTTTACAGTCCTTAATCTGGACTCATAATAGGATTTGCTTACATCACTCCATGCATAACATGACATCATACCATTGCATACATCCTGCATAAGGACTAATCCATTTCAAGGATCTCAAGGGTCTGTGATGCAGGTCATGGTGAATCAAAATGTCTAGCAAGGGGCAAAGGGGGTTTATTTTCCTCTGGCCAAGGTTGTCAGGGGCTATGACCCACTGGATATGGTGAGCCTTTGACCCTTGAAGAAGGACTCTCAACAACATACAGTTCATTCAGTCAAGCTATCGGATCCCAACTCTAACGATTTTTTTGTTTACCCCGCGAGATCCTTGAAAACATTGCATGCATACATACATATCATTGCATTACAGGTACCCCTTTTACATGTTGCTTACCTTCTTCGCTGTTTATTTCAGCCAATCGTCATGAATCCTGAGTCATCTACTGAGCAGTCCATCAAGGCTCTCCAGGCTCATAATGCCCAGTTCCAAGAGTTGATCATGAGTTTGGCCCATGGGCAACAAGATCTGAAGACCCTGCTTTTGAAAAAGAAGAAGAAGAGGACGGTGTTGTTCAACCCTAGACGCAAATCTGGGAATGGATCACAAAACGAAGCTGAGCAGACTACCCCATCTGTTGGGAAAGACAGTCCACAAGAAAGGGAGGTTCCTAGTCCAGTGGTCTCCGACAACGAGACTGATTACAATGATGAACAGCACCCTCCAGCTGAGGATAGGTACAAACAATTGGAAGACCGGCTAAGTGCCATGGAGATACAAAAAGTGCCCGGCCTGGACTTCGAAGATCTAGGTCTGTCTTCTGGGGTAGTGATCCCGCACAAGTTCAAGGAACCTGCTTTTGCAAAATATGACGGGGCCTCCTGTCCTAAGCTGCATCTCAGGTCTTACACGAGGAGGATCCAGCCCTACACGGCTGACAAGAATTTGTGGATTCACTTCTTTCAGGATAGTCTGGCCGGAACTCAACTCGACTGGTTCTATCAACTGAATGGAGCCAACATCCGCAGCTGGGAGGACTTGGCCACTGCATTCTACAAGCAGTACCAGTACAATGCCGACCTTGCTCCCACGCGCACTCAGCTTCAGGGAATGTCTATGGGTGCAGGTGAAGGTTTCAAAGAATACGCTCAAAAGTGGAGGGACCTTGCTGGAAGGGTACAACCACCTCTGACTGACCGCGAGCTCGTCGACATGTTCTTGGGAACCCTGTCTGGTCCATTCTTCAACCACCTGATTGGGAATTCTGCTGCTGGGTTTACAGATCTAATCTTGACCGGGGAAAGAATAGAAGCTGGCATCAAGTCGGGGAAAATACATAATGGTGATTCCTCAAACATTGAGAAGAAACCATCCAAGAGAGAATCTAGTGCTGTCAACGCGGTAACTATTACAAAGCCGGCCGGTGCTCCTCAGCGTCACAATCAACAAAGGGAAGAGAGACCTAAAAGGCAATTCACTCCCCTCGGCATGACTTTGTCACAGGTACTGCCACAACTGCTGGAAACCAAGTTGGTAACTCTCATGGACCCTCCAAAGTATCCTAACAGGACACCTTCAAGGTACAACCCCAATGTTCGCTGCGCCTATCATTCTGACAGCCCGGGGCATGCTACAGATGACTGTTGGACTTTGAGAAACAAGGTTCAGGATCTGATCGATGCGAAGGAAGTCCAATTCGACTCTCCAGACACTCCGGATGTGATCACTGCTCCCCTGCCAAAATATGGCTAGGATTGGAAATTTTTTTGTTCATTCGAATGTTCAATTTGTAATTTTCTTTTGATTGTTCAAACATTTATTCATGCTAAACGTTGTTATTTCATTAATGCATTACACATGTCTGTTTTGAAGCAATTATTTCGTATTCACCATATGCAAACTGCTTTCATTTTGATGTCAACTCTCAATTAATAATTCTAAGCCTCTTGAGGGAGGATGACGAAAACGATACCACGATCTTTACATTATGCTTTTGAACAGATCCCGCTGATGAGGTACAGGCATTGTTTCAATTCCTAAACACTGGAGTTATAAGGAAGATAATCCCTCGTTAACCCCTCTGAGCCAAAGAAGTAGGAGTTTTTCGTTTCGAAATTTAAAACCCTTAATCATAGCCTGGGGCAGGGTAATTCTCTCAGTTGATCCAAGTGCACAACAAATGGCACCAAAGAGGTCCTTAAAAAACAAAAAAAGACAGTGGTGGTTTCGAACAATCATAAAGACAGGCAGTCATTACTTCTTAAAATAAAAGCCCAATAAGTCAAAACCTATGAAGGAGAGTTACAAAACTGGGGCATCCCGCTGACTGTAATCACAAAAGAAACAGTTCAGGCAAAAATAGGGATAACAAAAAAAAAGAAAAAGAAAGAGTTATTACAAACCCTCAACAAAAAAGGAAAGTGACTGCCTATTCAAAATAAATTGTCAACATCCGAACCATCACTGGTATATCAAAGCAAAGACTCAAACAAGGTCTAACGCACGGTCAGCTGAGTTTAGGTTTGAAGAACATCACGAAGAGCGGGTGGGTACAAATATACTTTGAGCCTTTATCCTTTGTTTCTTAAACCGTGAACCAGGCCACGTTATAACCCTTAAAAAGTCCTAGTTGAAGCATGGGTTAGTTCGAAGGCATACTGTTACGAAAGGTATCCTGACTCCTTAAGGCTTGCTGTAAAATACTGAGTTGACATCACATTTTACAAAACTTGCTTGTTTTACTAAAAAAATGCATTTTCAAAAACTTCAAGGCAGACATAAGCTTTGCATTTTTAACATAACTTTGTTTGCATATGACTTTTTGTTTGAACAGCATAAGAGTTCGTACGATGAATGTCTAATGGACAAAAGCTCTTCCAATCAAGGGGACAGGCATGATCATCGTCCATCATCTGGGGCAGTTAAGTCAAGATTCGGAGAATCTCTCAAAAGGCCAACCAACTTGGGGGCAAATCTCCATCTGGATCACTTGGGGCATTGGACGATCAAACGAAGATCTTCTGGTAGTATGGCAATACAACGCTACTGACAGTGACAACCTCCCTACATTCTGAGAGCACGGACATGGTCGAAAAAAATACGCAAAATCAAAGACCCGCTAGGTTGACATACCTAGGCAAAAATAAGGGCTTCCCGGCGAACCAAAAGCGTTCGGGCAAAATGAGGGATGAAGCGAAAAATCTGTACACCCGGCAAGTCGAAAACCTGCAAAGGCGGCTTGGGCAAAAATGGGTATCCCGGTGGACCGAAAACCCGAAAGGGCAGTCCAGGCAAAAATTAGGGATCACAGCGTATGACTATGTTCCGTCATCTCTTCCCTTGCCTACCAGAAGAAGATTCGTAAATCGGCAGGTATCAAACACCTCACAGGCCTTCCTCTCCCGCAGAAACTGGGGCAATAAGAATGGTCTGAACGATCAAGCTGCTCTGTCCTCCAGGCACCAAGGTAAGGTCAGCTGAAGAACGTAACCAAGATACCTTAATTCCCCAGAGAGTGAGACAAGATCCAACAATTCTCCCCAAGCAGAGTGGGTCTCCAGTCAGCCCTGAGAAGGCCCATACCTCCAGCAAGTCGGCAACACTCTCCCCAAGCAGAGTTAGCTTACTGTCAGCCTTAAGGAAGTTGGATTATTCCCCGAAGATCTCAACATTCCCCAGCGGAGTGTACAAACATTCCTAACAAGCATCCCCAGCAATCTTGATCTAAGATTGTTCCCCGGCGGAATACCGCACATCCAGTGGAGCCACTTCCCCAATACAGTGTCAAAAGCCTCCCCAAGAAAGTTGAATCAATCTCCCCAGTAGGAAGCTTATCCCCAGTAGATTCTGGAAGCTTATCACCTGCAGAGTACGAACTCTCTCCCCCGGCTTTATTCAAAGGTTATTTCCCCACCAGGATATAACTGGGTTATCCTCAGCCAATTGCCACAGAAAGATCGTCCCCGGCGAAGTCTTCCTATCCCCAGCGGAGTTCATCCAATCTTCCAACAAAGCTCAACAATGGTATCCCCAGCGGAGTTATCATCAAACCTCAGCAAAGTACATCTCTTCCCACAGAGCATTCCCCGTAGAGTATTCTATTCTCCAAGTTTATTCCCCAACGGAGTCATCTTCTCCTACCGGTATTCTTGCAACCATCATCCCCAGCGAAAACGAAGAACTCTCTTCAACATCAGCCCAGGATTCAGCTCCCGGCATTCGTCAAGGATTTATTTTCCTAGACGAAAAAACATTCATAAACATCACATTGTCATACATTATGATACATGCATACATGAATCATATCACCCCAATCTCATTTATTTTTGAGAACATCATGACATCATGCATGTCATACATTATGACATTGCATACAACTAACTCGTTACTTTTTCAGGAAAGAACGATCAACAGATAAAAGTCTTTACCTTTTGAAGTAAAAGACGTCCAAGATTCCTTCATCATTCTGTTGAGGTTGTAGTCGCCTAAAGATTCTCTCATCATTCTGCTGAGGTTGTAGTCGCCTAAGATTCTTTCATCATCCTGCTGAGGTTGTAGTCGCCAAAGATTCTCTCATCATTCTGCTGAGGTTGTAGTCGCCTAAAGATTCTCTCATCATTCTGCTGAGGTTGTAGTCGCCTAAGATTCTCTCATCATCCTGCTGAGGTTGTAGTCGCCTAAGATTCTCTCATCATCCTGCTGAGGTTGTAGTCGCCTAAGATTCTCTCATCATCCTGCTGAGGTTGTAATCGCCCAAGGTTCTCTTATCGTCCCGTTGAGGTAGTAATCGCCCAAGGTTCTCTCATCGTCCCGTTGAGGTAGAAATCGCCCAAAGGTTCTCTCATCGTCCCGTTGAGGTAGTAATCGCCCAAGGTTCTCTCATCGTCTCGTTGAGGTAGTAATCGCCCAAGGTTCTCTCATCGTCCCGTTGAGGTAGTAATCGCCCAAGGTTCTCTCATCGTCCCGTTGAGGTAGAAATCGCCAAAGGTTCTCTCATCGTCCTGTTGAGGTAGTAATTGTAAGTGCCTTCGTTTGGGATTGGCTCATCTCTTGTAAAACAAATAGTAACAACAATAATGTAATGTAATGTAAATGCCTAAACATGTTGTGCTGAATCAACATCTGGAACAACATGTCTCAAGTGATGTCATAACATCATACCAGACATCAAGCTACTGAACTATCAAGTCTGATGCAGTTCTGTTACTGAAGTTATGCTGAATATTCTGCCAAATAGAATGCATAACAAGTAGCGAAAATTGAAGGCATATGTGGAGACCTAGAAGATTCAATCAGAAGCTAAGGATAAGGAGAAAAGCTCGGTTGAAGACCTAACTTACAGCATAAGTTTTCTGCTTACTTTATGCAGGTCGTTAAAGCTGCATTGCTGTCATATGAAGGCCCAAAATCCAGTTGGGTAAAAAGGGTTATAAATAGAAGCATTGTAACCTAATTTAAAGAGAGGTCGTGGATTGACAAGATGTGATTATTAGGTCTAGTTTCGTTGTGAACCACCCGGGCTGTGGGATGGTCACCATACTCCTTGAAACCTGTAGGTCAGAGGATGTATGCATTGTACTTGATTGAAGCTTTTAAGCATGATCAAGTTGTGTAATGGAAGTGTATCTTCTGAACAGTTTATGTATTGTAGAAAGTTATCACTGCGGTGATTGAGGGGGAGTGAGAGGGGTCTCATATCTAGGATTGGATCTTAGGTAAAAGTGTCATTGGGTAGTGATTAAGTGAGAAGGCTGTCAACGGGTGTGTTGGTTGTAGGGTCTTTGAATTGATACTACTAATAGTGAACTTTATCCCTGGCTTGGAAGCCCCCAGATGTAGGTTGGTTGAACCGAACTGGGTGAACAATTCTGTGTGTTATTTACTTTCTGCATTGGTTATTTGTTTGATGTCACAGCATTCCTCGTAACATCAATGTATATGATTAACCTTAACAGTTCTGAACTTCAGTAAATCAGAACCTGTGTTTGTCAAAAGGTGTTGCAGGCTCTGGTATGTTAGTCCAGTGACTGTTGTAGAACAGATATCAAAAGCACAACCTATTCTACCTGTACAACCCTTAATGTCAGATCAGATGTCTTAACATTCCATTAGACATTCTGAGTCTGTGACATACCAGGAATTTTCAATTGGTATCAGAGCAGGCATCCTGTCTGTCTCTGGATGAGATCCATGGGGGATACTTTCCTGTTGTGTACAAGGTAGAATATTGTTTGAACCAATAGTGTTCATATTGTTTGGTCCCTAGGAGTGGAGGATGGACCAATTTGGGAGAAACTAGATCAATCTGATCAGCTATGTTGAAGGAAGGTGAAAATGTTTGAACAAATTCAAAAACCTCATGTGGGAGTGAAGATTTTGGAGAGCACTGTTCAACCTATATTCAGTACAAAAGAAGAATATTATCAAAACCTTCATGCGAGAGTGAAGATATTGATAAGGCATCATATGTGCTTATAAAGCTTCCTTTTAACAGGGCTGTAGAGTTGGGTCTAGAAAGTTGCTTGGTGAAGAAGCAAACAACTTGAAGGATTGATTTAAGCAGGTTCTGTTGAAGTACTGCTATTCCGCTGCACAACTTCTGATACAACCCCTAAAATGAAAGAAGAACTCTAGGGTTATTATTTTCAACAGAATTTCTGCTTGAAGACCTTGAAGATTATCAAGGATGATGTGTTCCAAGGAGATGGAACTAATATTCTTAAGGATGTTAGAACATCATGCAACTGCCAGTTGAAGAACAGATGTTCTGGGTGCTAAACACATGGAATGAGAGTACATATGTTTGGAACCTACTCCTGATCTGGAAGAGGAGACATCTGTGAGTTTAAGGGAGTATATGAGCTGAGCTAAATGCACTTAAAAGGACTTTAAAGCTGTGATTTCCAGGTTTCCCCTCATGTGATGGTTGATGGAACATCAGTCGTTGAGGAAAGACAGATAATTTCCAGATTTAGTGAACATCCTCATGATTGATAATGAAGTTACTTCTAGTACAAGTTACAGAATGTGGCAACCTGAAACTTGTACAACAAGCAAACTAAGGACTCTTAATTTGAAACCTGTGGCAAATTCCAAATAAAGAGTACTTACTATGTGTCTAAAGTAAAGAGCTCAACACTGTATCCATAAAGAGGGAAGTTGGATAACATTTTGTTCAAAGGGAGTTCATCTTACCTTGTTCTATAAGATGCTTGAGTTTATTTCTCATGATCTTAGTGATTTCCAAGGAGGATAGGAATAGAACAGGTTATGTCTACCAATCACATAAACTGCAGCATGTGAAGGAAAAATTCACTTAATTCTCTACAAAGATCTGAGCTGTGTTTCAGGGGGAATCCTTAACCTGAAGATCTAGGAAGACATGTCATACAAAATGTCTTGACATCCTGGACCAAATTCAAATGATGGATATCTGCACTTTGACAAGTCATCCCCATCACCTAGGATGAACTTGTTAGTTGTATGTAGCAAGGAGGAGAGATCATGGGTTCCTGAGAATTTTTTTTAAAAGTTCATTTATGTGGTGTCCTCACATAATAGAACAACTTGGTCTGCTCTTGTCTACAGGAGTATGGTACAATTAACTTCTTTGTACTGTTCAAGGGTCAGCAGACAAGGTGAAAGTGATGCATGCTAGTCTGATCATAAAGGATGTAAGAAAAGTGTGCTTTGATTGCTATGGATGTTCATCCAAAACCATAGTATAAGCCAGGCTCATATGGTTGAGATCAATGTCAGATCTGATGGTGCAACATCATCTCAAACGAAGGGCCTCTTCAGCAAAGGAAGCTTGTAAGGACCAGTTGGTTCTTCATGCATAGAGCAGAAGATTGTTAGGATAATTATCCTACCTTGAGAAGATGACACAATCTAACTAATAATGAATACTTTGACGGGAGACTAAGTATTCATTAGGATCTTGCATAAAGATATTTATAAGCACTTTGATGGGAGACTACGTGTTTGTATAATATGCATGCAAGACTGTATTCTGAACCTGTTTCTCAGAACTTGATAGAGAGTTTATTTCTCTCTAAGAGTATTCTGGTGAGAAATTATTTCTGAAGATGAAAATCATAACTTTTCTATTGGGAATATAAAAAGGGCATCAATCCCCTGGATGTTAACTTCAGAACCCAAGCAGATAGGTTCTTGCTGTAACATCATTATTGTTAGAAGTCTGTGGCAGAGACTTGGGACTGTGAATCTTAATATTGTTGGTTTGGAATAAGTAGATTCTACTTGTGTTTAAAAGTAGTATGCTTAACAATACATAACTACTGTTGTGGTCTGAAGAATTTACTAGTATTAGCAACTACTAGTAAATATATTATACAGAAGGATGACATGATCAAAGGATAATCCTTCTAGAAAGTCTGAATCTTAGTAAAGCTTGTAAGCACACTGAGAAGGTTGAAGGTTGGTTTCAGACTATGGCTACATGAGAGTCATGATAAGTGTGGAAGTGCAAGGGAATGAATCAGAGATGTCCTTCAGGGTGCTTAAAGTTACCACCTCAGAGCTAGTGCTACTGGTTTCCACGCCACTGTTTTGATTGGCCTTAACAAGGGAAGTCACTGAGTGTTGCACTTTTACAATATACATTGAAGGGAGACTCTGTATATGTATTGTTGGACTTAATCTGAAAATCAGAAGTCAGAAGAGGGCGGTGGTATGCTGATGTTTATGTGTTCTGATAATATGACATTGTGAACTTCTAAGTGAAGTCATGGATAATGTCTCAACATCAGGAGATCGAAGAATTGCTCTTGTTATTGGACTGGGGTTAGGAAGAAAATCGCAGAGATTCTTAAAAGTATCATAAGTGGCAGTTTTGATACTTTTGGTGCAATTTGGAAGATTCAGATCTTATCAATTGCAACTTGGTCTGGCAAATCAGAAATACTATTGTGGTAAAGACTTCACTAGCTCTAGCAACTACTAGTAAATGGAGATCAGAAGAAGTAAATCAGATATATTCAGCATATGTTCAAGGGGTTCTCTTACTACAAGAAATAGAAGTGGCATTTGAATTTGGTGTATTAGAACTAATATGTGATGTCTTGTGAAACATCTTGGAGTCTTCTGGTTTATTATTTTGCTGTCTGGAAAAAGGTAGAAAGTAATTGTGTTGGATCTCAGCAAGAAAGCATGATTGATGGCCATGCTTAATGCTACGAGTCTCTTGCTACTAGCTGGTTAAAGTGTCCTTCTCTGTGCCTAACTGAGAGAAGTAAAAAGAAGGCTGCTGTTGTTGAAGAATGTAAGGTAATGTCTAAGTAAGTGTCATGACATTACCAACGACATTGCAACCTTGGGGAAATCAAGAAGAATACGTGGAAGATAACTTCACCACATCATTGGTATTTTGTTTCCTAGAAGGAATAAATCTTCAGCCTTAAAAGTCGGTCAAAGGCTGATTTTATTCAGGAATTGTTTAACCCAAACTTATGCATGTATTAGGACTGGTTCTTTTGGCAGAAACAAACAAATGCATGCACAGTCAGTCTGAAATATGCAACAAACTTAACAGGTATCCTTGACCAAGATTTTATATTGCCATCTTCTTGAACCTGTTATCTCCTTATATAAACTCCTGTCACACATTCTTTTCTCTCACAACCATCATGGGGTTTGTACGGATCTGGGAAAACTGTTCTTGGATCTGGTTTTGTGAGGGCTTTCTTTGTCAATTTTTGGCCAAAAAGGGGGAGAAAAGGGTACTGTTACTGTTTGACATTGCCCTCGTTGCAGCAGCTACTCAAAATTTTGATCACAAAGACTTGTCACAAATTCAGCAGAAATTCAAATGGCGTGAATTTCTTTGTGACTTGTGATCTGAGTTATGAACACAGTTGTGACCTGTGTTCTGAGTTACAAGGGAGATATTCTGGTCACTCCTTAAAGGTTCTCTGATGCCTCTGAAAGGATAGTTTATCTCCCACGGTCCTCTTTTTCCACCACCAGTGACAAGAAATGGTTCGTGGTCTAAAAGGGAATGAGGTGCATCCTCTTCCTCCTGTGCTTCAAGAGGTCCTGAATGGTTAGTGTTATTGTTGTATTTGTTTTAGCCAAAATTTGCCAAAGGGGGAGATTGTAAGTGCCTTCGTTTGGGATTGGCTCATCTCTTGCAAAACAAATAGTAACAACAATAATGTAATGTAATGTAAATGCCTAAACATGTTGTGCTGAATCAACATCTGGAACAACATGTCTCAAGTGATGTCATAACATCATACCAGACATCAAGCTACTGAACTGTCAAGTCTGATGCAGTTCTGTTCCTGAAGTTATGCTGAATATTCTGCCAAATAGAATGCATAACAAGTAGCGAAAATTGAAGGCATATGTGGAGACCTAGAAGATTCAATCAGAAGCTAAGGATAAGGAGAAAAGCTCGGTTGAAGACCTAACTTACAGCAGAAGTTTTCTGCTTACTTTATGCAGGTCGTTAAAGCTGCATTGCTGTCATATGAAGGCCCAAAATCTAGTTGGGTAAAAAGGGTTATAAATAGAAGCATTGTAACCTAATTTAAAGAGAGGTCGTGGATTGACAAGATGTGATTATTAGGTCTAGTTTCGTTGTGAACCACCCGGGCTGTGGGATGGTCACCATACTCCTTGAAACCTGTAGGTCAGAGGATGTATGCATTGTACTTGATTGAAGCTTTTAAGCATGATCAAGTTGTGTAATGGAAGTGTATCTTCTGAACAGTTTATGTATTGTAGAAAGTTATCACTGCTGTGATTGAGGGGGAGTGAGAGGGGTCTCATATCTAGGATTGGATCTTAGGTAAAAGTGTCATTGGGTAGTGATTAAGTGAGAAGGCTGTCAGCGGGTGTGTTGGCTGTAGGGTCTTTGAATTGATACTACTAATAGTGAACTTTATCCCTGGCTTGGAAGCCCCCAGATGTAGGTTGGTTGAACCGAACTGGGTGAACAATTCTGTGTGTTATTTACTTTCTGCATTGGTTATTTGTTTGATGTCACAGCATTCCTCGTAACATCAATGTATATGATTAACCTTAACAGTTCTGAACTTCAGTAAATCAGAACCTGTGTTTGTCAAAAGGTGTTACAGGCTCTGGTATGTTAGTCCAGTGACTGTTGTAGAACAGATATCAAAAGCACAGCCTATTCTACCTGTACAGCCCTTAATGTCAGATCAGATGTCTTAACATTCCATTAGACATTCTGAGTCTGTGACATACCAGGAATTTTCAGTAATCGCCCAAGGTTCTCTCATCATCCCGTTGAGGTAGTAATCGCCCAAGGTTCTCTCATCGTCCCGTTGAGGTAGTAATCGCCCAAGGTTCTCTCATCGTCCCGTTGAGGTAGTAATCGCCCAAGGTTCTCTCATCGTCCCGTTGAGGTAGAAATCGCCCAAAGGTTCTCTCATCGTCCCGTTGAGGTAGTAATCGCCCAAGGTTCTTTCATCGTCCCGTTGAGGTAGTAATCGTCCAAGGTTCTCTCATTGTCCCGTTGAGGTAGAAATCGTTCAAGGTTCTCTCATCGTCCCGTTGAGGGCACGTCCGAAGAGTTTGAAGATCCGATTCCTGTATCTTGCCAGGGTGTATCTGTTGACGACTAATTCCAGACTCGATTCCTGTATCCTGCCAGGGCACGTCTGAAGAGTTTGAAGATCCGATTCCTGTATCTTGCCAGGGTGTATCTGTTGACGACTAATTCCAGACTCGATTCCTGTATCCTGCCAGGGCACGTCTGAAGAGTTCGAAGATCCGACTCCTGTATCTTGCCAGGGTGTATCTGTTGACGACTATTCTCCGGACTCGATTCCTGTATCTTGCCAGGGCACGTATGAAGAGTTTAAAGATTCGATACTTGTATCCAGCCAGGGCACATCTACACGAAGAGTTTGAAGATCAACCCCTGTAACAGGCCAGGTAATTATCTTTCTTTCTCAGGTACGCAAGTTCTCGCTAAGGAATCTCTTACGCGATCGACAACCTCTCGATGGCATCTATAAGCCCATCCACATACCAACAGTCTCCAAATGGCATCTATAAGCCCATCCCCCCATCCATCACTTCCAAATGGCATCTATAAGCCCATTCCCCCTACATCACATTGCTGATACTACACCATGCGAGTGCAAATTTCTGGGCACTTTAGTGTTCAATCATCTTCCACCTTCGGATCACGAAAGGCACGCAAGTCAATCTACATCCTCAGGTTTAAGAAGATTGAACAGGGGCAACTGCTGTACCCCAAAATTTGCTCTCCCATATTTCTCAAAATATTTCAAGAAAAATTCACAAGTCCAACCCGGCGCGTCATATTCAGGTTTCTTTCGCCAAGATATCTCTGATAACGTATTCTCAAATTCAGGTTCGGCTCAAGAGTCAATTCTTTAAAGAAGGTATCCGAATGTGTGAGTTTTCTCGAAAAAATATGGTGAAAAAGTGTGCTGAATGTGCAGTTTTTACGCGTTAAAAAATTCATAACTTGAAGATCGTGGCTCGTATTGAACCCGTTCTGGTGGCCAACATTCCGTCTTGACATTATCTACGTTTTCATCTCTCACGGCTGGAAGCCAATTTCGATCAGAAGGTCTTCAAAAATGGGGATTTATCAAGTATTTTTGCACAGAAAATTTGTGACAGAAGTTTATTTGCGTCATGTTCAGAAAATCATAACTTGGTCGATTTTCATCGTATCGAGCTGGTTCCGGCGCCAAAATTTCACAAATTGAGGTGACTACATTTTCACAGAAGGTATTGAGTTCAAACGGTATTCAAAAGGCCTTCGTTTTTTGCTCAGAGTGCGTAACACGCTGAAAATCCTGAATGCTGAATATTATTTCATCTGGGCCGAAACTTCGAAAATTCATAACTCGGTCAATTTTTATCGGATTGGGCTCATATTTTTACACAAGGTCCCTGACTCATAGATCTACAACTTTGCTTCAAAAGTCGAGACCGGATTATGCTCCGATCAATACCAGTATTTTATTGAAGAACGTGTCAGAGTCGACACTGGAGCCCAAAATAAGTTTGTCTGAGCTGAAACTTCAAAAATTCATAACTAATTCACCGTTTATCCGATTGAGCCGATTTCCGGACAGGAGTTAGTTCTCGATGTAGGCTATATTTTTTTTCACATTTCAACTTCAAAAATTGCACTTAAGTCCCTGCGATTTAGCCTGGAAAGTGACGAACTCAAGTGAACATTGGAGGCCCAATTGCACATTCAAAGCCCATTTTCTTTACCCTAATTTTCATTATATAATCACATTCTTTTCACACAAACAAAGAGGAAAAAAAGAGAGAAAAAACCTTGCCACAACACTGTTAGAATAGCAAATTCTTTCAAGAACCCTAAAACCTTGAAATCCTTATTACAAATCCATTTCTCACTACAAACAAGCCATCTCAGTTACAAACCAACACCTCACTACTTGTTCAGTAAGGGTAAGGCTGGCTTGATCTCCATGATCCAAAAGGCATAAAAGCATTCAGGTCACTAATTTTCCAGTAAGGGTAAGATTGATTTGATCTCCATGATCAAAAGGGTATAATCATTCATACATGCCATATTGTGCCTAAACATTAAATTTCTTCATATATTGACTTTATTTGCATTTTATGATTTTATTTAATGTGTTCATGAGATTCAACACTGCAGATTTAGACAGGATCCCATGCAGGTTCATTAAGGAACGTTGAGGCCAAAAGCCAAAAGCCAAATGGCCAAAAGCCAAAAGCCAAAAGCCAAAATCCAAAAGCCAAATGGCCAAAAGAACAACTTATGCATGACACCAATACATGGCGAGACAGACATCCTGAGAAGATTAAGGAACGTTGCTCAGAACACAAATGGCCAACAGCCAGAACACAAATGGCCATGAAACTCAATCCAATGGCCAAAGAATGCAGACCACGGTACTCAGGAGTCAATGAACACGCACGTGATGCCAGAAAGTCAAACAAGGCTTTTTGTCTAATGGGCCAGAATACTTCAAAAAAACCTCCCCTTGGGCCTGAAACCCCCCTTGGTTTGCATCCTTTTTAATTTTATTTTCTTTTCTTTTCTAATTCTTTTTTAATTGTTTTAATTTTTTTTTCACCATAAAATAATTTTCTATAATAAAAACAAAAAAATCAAAAATACAAATATATTTAATTATTATTAATTTCATCACTAACCTATTTTTTGTAAATAAACTCTAACAATTAACTTAGTTTAATTTAGGTTTTTAAACTTTAATCTTTTTCTTAATAAGTAAAAAATATGTAGAATTAGGTTTTTTTGACATATTCATCTTTTTCTTAAATAAATTATTAATCATCATTATTTATCATTATTATTAATTATCATTAATTTTGTAAATAAACATGTATATTAAATATTTAGTAAATTAGGTTAAACTTTAATTTTTTTTTATAATTAAAAATACTTAGAATTAGGGTTCCATTTAACTTCTAATTAATTTTCTTTATTTCACACATACAAAACACAAACCTAAAAACATTTCTTTTCTTTAATTTAATAATTAATTAGCTTTTCTAATTTCAATTTAATTTCAAAAGGGTTCAACACCCTCGAACATTCGATTCTAATTTCTTTTCGTGCATTTATTCTTATTTATTTCCTTTGCAAATATTATGTAATTGTTCAAGCCATGTAATAGTAACTAGGTTTTACTTTCCGCATTTTTATTCAAACGGGTCTTTGTTAATTTGGCGATGTATAGACCCGCGCCTTGTAATAGCGTAGGATTTTACTTTCCGCATTTAAATTTCCGCACTTTTAAATTATAATTGCATGAAAGAATGTATGGCCTAAATTAAAAAACAAGCGTAGATCACCATGACGCATGTACAAGATAAAACATAACTGAAAACAATACACAAATTCACACACCACTCTTAGGGTACGCCTCACTGTTGCCTTGCCTTCGAAACGTGGTCGTCGAGTATAGGACGTTTTAGTAAGTCCTTATGTCCGTTGATCCACATGCCTCAAAACAAGTTGCCTCGGAAAAGTTGCCTCGAATTAAAAAGGATCAATGGCATAAGGGTAGCTTCTAAGGTGTCCTACTGTTGCTCTGGTGACCACACTGTCCCTACAAACGAATTGACCCGAACACCTCCAACGGTGGTGCTACCTACCTTTCAATGGTGGGATGGCACTACCTTGAGGACATTTACACAGCCTAATTCCTTAGGGTAGGTAGATGACTCATAGATACATGCTCTAATTCAAAACAAATCAAAACTTCTTTTCACACCGACACTTTCAAAAAAGCTTTCAAAACAATTTTTCAAACACTCTTGAGGACTGATACAAGAGTCAATCTGAAATCTTTAAACGAAACTTTTTCAAACTCACTTACAATTGAAAAGCAAACACTTTTGAAAACACAAATGAGCAAGTATCTAAGAGCCCATGGATAACCATGGATAGAAAGGGTGCTAACACCTTCCCTTTCTATAAATCTACCTCCCGAACCGAGAACTATCTCATAAGGAATTTTGCTGTGCTTTTGTCCTGTCTATGTTGGAGAAAATAAAAGATGGTGGCGACTCTTGCTTCCGCGACATTTCGCGAAACCAGCGTTAAATAGTCAGTTCCAGATCCACCGATCACAATGAATAATACTTAAAAATGAGAATGTTGACCAAAAATATTGAAGTTTGACTGTATGTGGGTCACAGTTGACTTTTGCTCTAGCACAGTCGATTTTCAACCCTTTGAGCAATTGACTGAGCGAACTTTCTCTGCAAGGCTTGAAACTTGACAAGGATGATCCTGAGAACATATTAGGACAATGGTGAGCATTTGGGATCCCTTGGACTCAATTATCTTGATGCAACATGAAACCTTAATTTGAGGTAGACTGCCTTAGGAGAGAGCTTGTCTGGTCAACCCTTGGACTTTCTTGAGCAATTTGAAGACCTCACTTGAAATGTATTGAGAAATATGGGAGGGAAAATTTTGGGGTACAAAACCCACCCATAAATAATATGCTCCATCACACGTTCAAGGGGCTGGCTGGTTTTTGGAGAGAGGGAATCATCAAAAAAGAGAAAAGAAATCTGTGGAACCCCTTCATAAAAATCCAGAAATCCTAAACAGAAAACCAAAACCCTTGTTCTTCCCTTGAAGTAAAAGAACTTGGTATTTTCTCTTTCGTTACTCTTGCTGACTCCAGAATATCTGAAGGCAGCAACTCAAGTCCCAAACACACGCTCCAGGTTCAAGGTAAGTCTCCCTGACTCTGCATCTTCTCATTCAGAACATCATTAAACATGTAAATATCATAGTATTGATATTGTCCATATCACTGCGTAAGTAGAAAAAACTGAGGATCAGAACTTCCTGATTAAGGCTAGACTCAGGACCAGGATCAGAACTTCCATAAACTATTGTGCTTTTATCCTTCTGATTTGCTGTTTGCTGAAAACTGAATAAGTTATCGTTGTGCTGATTGATATAAGGAAAGAGCTGAAATGTAACACAGAACTTCTGTTTTTCGCTCACCATTCTAACACATAGAACTTCCATGATTCACTCACTGTTCTAACACAACACATAATTTTTGAGTTCTCCCTACATGTCAAACATACTGAACTTCTGATGTTTCCCTTTGTTGTTTTTACACACTCAAAGTTTCTGATTTTTACATGGTGACAATATACTGAATTTCTGGGATTTACTCACTGTTTTAGTGTAATACAGAACTTCTGACTTGTGGTCCACTGTCAGAATACCACCCAGAACTTTTGTGTTTCCCCTCTAATGTTCCTTGCAGGACCCCAAAGTTTACCAACTCAGAACTTTTGACACCCACTGATGTCTCCTGCTGAGTCACAACACTCTTGGCTTCAGAACTTCTGATTCCATTTATTTTTCTTGTAGCAGCACGCTGGTCTTATATCTCATTTATTTTCCTTTTTATCACTTTCAACATTAAAACTCTTTTCATCAATATAAAAAGGCATAAAAATATTTTTCTTTTAATTTATTTATTTATTTTTCATTAAGATAAAAAACCATTTTCTAAATAAGTCCTTTTTCTTTCTTATATATTGTACATTTCAATATGGTTATAATAGTAACTTAGGATTTAATTTTTATTTGCAACCCCCATTCATAAATATGTACCCCCATCCCTAAAATATTGTAATAGCGTAAGACTTTACATTTCCAAAATTTATCGCTTTCAAATATAAATGCTAGTAATTAAGTTATGTATGGCAAGACATGAAACAAACAAATAGTCAACCCTAATCAAGACTAAAATGCATACAATCAAACACACTTTGCACACATGCACCCTTAGGGTAATATCACTTTGTTGCCTATTGGAAAAATAGTCATGTCCCTCGAACATGGGCGTTTTAGCAAAAGACCCTCGATGACCCTCGATGTTGCCTCCGGTAAATGATCTAGTCCCTAAAATGATATTGCTAAAACATTCCATGAGTTGCCTTCTATGACTATACAAACGTCCCAACATTCGTCCCTTCACATCCAACAATGGGGCTTCTCACCAACACAATGGTAAGATAGCAACATCTAAAGGAGGAGGAAAAGAACATCTAAGACCTTTTGAGTAGGTAGGTTCGCTCTTAGTTGCTCATTTGCTCACAACAAAAACATTTTATAAACTCACACTTTAATTTGAAATATTTTTCAAAAGACAACACTTTGTACGCATTCTTATAGAGACGAGAATCATTACAAAGTCACATTTTCAAAATACTTTCAAAACCCACACCATAAGCATATTCAAACAAAAGCAAGTAGATCTAACAAGTAACTAAGAGCCCATGGAAAACCATGGATGAAAAGGGTGTTAATACCTTCCCTTTTCATAATCTACCCCCGAACTCAAGAAAATATCTCTAAAGGTCTTTCCTGTGCTTTTTCACCTTTCCTTATTGGATAAAAGAAAAGTTGGTGGCGACTCTTTCTAACCGCAACATTTGCGATCAAACGCAAAACAATCAAGTTAGTTCTCCCACCGTATCACACTATCTAACGGAACGAGGCATTGAGGCAAACCCGGACATATGTAGGTAATTTTACGAATTTATGACCCCCATCTCAAAGAAGTCCATCCAGATCTTGAACGAAATGCTCACTTCTCTCTCGATTCGTGGCAAAGTCCTCCCAACACGCGATTCCCTTGTTCAAGCTCATGTGCAAGGAAGCCACCTTCGAGTGGACTCCTGGATGCAATCAAGCCATAGTTCATTTGAAATGAGCGTTATCACAACCACCCGTCCTATCTCGGCCCGAGAAAGACGATATCCTCTACCTCTATCTGGCTGTCGCCTCCGAGGCAATAAGCATGGCGCTGATAAGGGAAACCCTAGAAGGATAAAGGCCAATTTACTTCACGAGCAAAGCCTTGCAGGGCCCGGAAGCAAGATATCAACAAATAAAAAAGTATCTCTTGCCCTTGTTAATGCAGCGAGGAGACTCAGACACTACTTCCTAGCCCACACCATAGTGGTCCGGATAGATGAACCAATAAAATAACTGCTCGGAAGACCATACATGGATGACATAATGTTGAAATGGTCCTTAGAGCTCTCAGAATTGGATATCCAATACGAGAGTAGGAAATCCCTTAAATCTCAAGCCTTGGCCGACTTCGTAGCTGAAATGACCTCGCATGCAGACCCCGATGGATCACGTTGTTGGACAATCTTCATCGACGATGCCTCCAGTTCGACCGGAAGCGGTGTGGGCATCATGCTGGAAAACGAGGAAGGGACTCTAATCGAAGTCTCCCTCGTATTATCTTTTCCAACTTCTAACAATCAGGCTAAATACGAGGCATTCCTCGCGGGTTTATGACTGGCCGAAGATCTGGGAGTCGAGGAAGTGAAAATCTTCATCGACTCTCAGTTGGTTGCCTCTCAAGTCCGAGGAAAATATCAGGTTAAAAATGACCAACTCTCTGAATATTGGTGCCTGGTCCAGGAGACAAAAAAGAAGTTTAAGTTCATCGACGTACAACACGTTCCCCGTGAGCACAACGCCTGCACATATATCTTATCCAAGTTGGCGAGCACGAAGAGAAAGGGAGGAAAAATTTTGTGATACAAGAGATACTCCCTCGATCGAGCACCCAGAGGCCATCCTCTACCCTAGAAGTATTCTCCATCAGGGACAACGATTGTTGGATGACCCCCGTACACGACTACCTCACTAAGGGCAAACTTCCCAACGACCCAAAAGAAGCAGACGTTGTCAGGAAGAGAGCTTGCTCGTACGTCTTGGTTGAAGGAAAACTTTATAGAAGAGGATTTTCCATTCCACTTCTCAAGTGTGTTGACCGAAACAGGGCAGAGCGCGTCTTGCTCAAAATCCACGAGGGCATCAGCGGCCAACATCTAGGCGGGAGATCCCCCGCGAGAAAAGCTTTGTGGGCAGGATACTATTGGCCCACCATGCAGCACAACACGAAAGATCATGTGAACGAATGCGATAAATTCCAGCGACACGGAGACATGCATTTAGCTCTTCCTAACGAGCTTAAATCCCTCTCCTCTTCTTGGCCCTTCGCTTGGTGGGGACTAGATCTCCTCGGCCCATTCATGTTCGAAACCAATTGAAACAAATACCTAATCGTAGCAGTCGACTACTTTACCAAATGGATAGAAGCAGAATCTTTGGCCAAAATCACCTCCCAAAACATCCTCCGCTTCTATAAAAGAAATATCCTCGCTCCCTTTGGCATCCCACAAGCAATAGTCACCGACAACAGGACCCAGTTCACGGACTACACCTTCCAGGAATTTGTCACCAAACTTGGCACGACCTAACACTTTGCCTCTGTCGAGCATCCCCAGACAAACGGCCAAGCCAAGTCTGCGAACAGAGTAATACTGAGGGGCCTTAAGCGGGTGGGATGAAACCAAGAAGTGATGGGTCGAGGAGTTACACAGTGTGCTCTGGGGATACCGAACGACTGCCCATTCATCCACCAGGGAGACTCCATTCTGAATAGCCTGCGGGACGGAGGCCTTCATTCCCATGGAGATCGAGGAACCTTCCAGGCAAATCGAGGCACCTCCTGACGAGGAGATGAACGATGTCGCCCTCCGTGAAGAGCTGGATCTGGTGGAAGATATCAGAACAGGAGCGGCCCTACGAGAGGCCTCGGTCAAACAAATAATAGCCATGTGCTACGATGCCAAGGTCATACGATGAGAGTTCGAATCAACAACCTTATCTTGAAGAGAAATCATAAAGAATCTCGCAAGGGCAAGCTCGCAGCAAACTGGGAAGGTCCTTATCAGATCTACGCGAAAATGGGGACTGGAGCGTATTACTTGCAAAAATTACAAGGGGAACAGCTCATTCGATCATGGAACTCTGAAAAGCTAAAGCAATATTACAGTTAAAAACAATGATCAGTCAGCTAGTTTGCTCGCCGAGACAAACTCACTCAGGCCCAAACACGCGTTCATGCCTAGGCACAAGCATGGCACCCAAAATATTCAGAAGGGGCGAGACCTCGCTCTGTTGACGAGTGCACACTCAGCCCGACATGGATAACTCGACTGAGCTCTATAGTCCTTGTGCCACGATGGTAGAACGCCCTACTCATGATAGGAGGTTCACGCCACCGAACCCGGGTCCCCCGAAACGAGACCTGAGTTCTGGCCCTCGCCCGATATTCACCCTACCTGTTTGATCAGTTTCCCCACATTGACGAACATATAAAACGAGCACGTCCCCACTATAAACTCTTAGCAAAATAGGAAACGCCCTAAACGGGATAGTTTGTCAACAAATATATAAAAAACACAAGTTAAATATTCAAAGCAAACGGCCGATGGCCTGAATTTAAATAAAACAACCACTGGTTTAATATTGTGCGAATATTACATAAATGGGCAGTAGCCTAGAGAAAAAATACATTAAATACGGCACGCAGGCGGAAATAAACATACAATCATCCTTCCTCTTCCCCTTCGACAATGGGCGACAGTTGAGCAGGATCTCCAGTCGGTTAAGCGACAATATCTCTGAGATAATGAGGGACCAGAATCTAGCCATCAGCCACATAGTAGTTGACCCCCATTCCTGAGGTGTTGAGCTCAACACCAAGGTTCAACACACGCATCTGATTCATGACATTCTCGAAGCTCCCCTCAGAAGCAGCCTAAGCATCATCCATGGCCAACTGGAATTGAGCAACCAGCTCCGCTCAAGTCTTCATATCCTTAGTATCCTCCGGATCGTCTTTAGAAGGCGCAATCTTAGTAGTTAGGGCTGCTACCTTTCCCTCAAAACCCTCTCTCTCAAGCAAAAGAACCCTGCATTCCTCGAAGAGCTTCCCCGATTCTTCCTCAGACTGCTTCAGAGCTTTGTCCTTCTCAAGGCCTTCTCACTCGCAACTAGATTTTCCCAAAGATTCTTCATTTTTGTCTCCTGATATGAACTCCCCATCGGTGTAAGAAACTGCCATCTCCAAGATCTGCATCAAACCGCCCGCATCCTGCGCCAGCGTCGCCCTATTCTCCGGAAGACCCATTCCCTCGAGAAGGAGAGATTTGACCCGAGGAAGAAGGAGAGCTGCACCATCAAAAAAGACTTCTCCAGTCAGCAAGGGGCAGGTCGTACGTCCCTTTCCTTGTTTCCCCGGTCAGATCGACACTCCCCTCAGCTCACGGTCTCATCGCCTTTGAAGAAACGGTAGCGGGAGAGAGAGCGACCATGGCCTGAACTGAGGATGAGCCGCCCTACCTCGAGGCAGAAGCTGGCCCTGCACCAGTCTGTGCATCCTTCAAAGCCCTCCTCGCTCGGGCATCAAGAGTCTTGTCCAAACGCTCCTGAGCAGGATTCATGCTTTCTACAAAACAAACGAAAGGGAACAGAGTCAGTAAAACAAGGAGTCTAACAAACGAAGACCACTTACTAATATTAGAAATATATATACCCAAATATCTAATGGGGTCCTTGCTTCCGAGGATCTCCTTGATGTTTATGAGGCCCGGCTCGTATACAGGCTCCCCGTTCTTATCTAACACAGGCCTACCTCCCCGACCAACTCACTGGACCCGAGGGATTTAAGCCACGAACGTGGTTAGAGTACTAAAACTCTCCATATCCTCGTCTCCGAGCTCCCCCTCTCTCCAAACATAGGAGCCCAATTCCATGTCAAAATGTTTCCTCGTCCATTGGAACGGGAACTTGTAAATCAACTTCATAGTAGGCTCCCCCAGCTCGTTTAGATGGGGAGTCCCATCCTTGTTGAGCGATGACGCATTCCTAAAAACGTTCAACAACACCTTTATCAAGGAGGGGTGTACCAAGATATATTTGTCCTTAAAGTGATGGACAAACTCCATATAGGCTTTGAATAACTTCCCATTGCCTTGCTTTAGGGAAACCTATCCCCACTTTCCTTCGACCTTACTCCTCTGAATGTGGAAGCAGTAGAAAAATAATGGAATGGTGGCCCCTATCTTGAGATGGTCGCAAACTATCTCGAATGCTCGCATGAATGCGATACAGTTCGAGTGCAGGTTAGAAGGAGCCACATGCAAATGCCTGAAAACGGCCACCTCGAAGTCAGAGAAAGAGAGACGAAGACCCATCTCTCGAAAAACGATTTCGTACATTGGGATCCGCCTCCTATCATACTTCGAGCAAATCCTACTCTCCTTCCCAGGAATGTATATTGACCATTCCTCTGGGGCCCCCTCCTCATGAGTATATACGTCTGTGAAGACATACTCCCCGTGCTCGTAAAAATACAACCTTCATTACAAAAGGATGTTCGAGACCCAATCCTAGGGATTCTCCTTGTCTCCAGGAGGAAACAAGCTGTCCTGATCGGTGGAAGTCGCCCCCACGCCAGGCTCCCCCATTTGCTGTCCCATCTGGTTTTGCATATCCCCGAAGATTTCCAGGATGCTTGACAAGCTACTTGTCTCATCCGAGGAACTCCCAGAAGACTGTGTAGATTCACTCGAAATAACGACCCGAGAAGTATCAGCCATGGCACCTGAAAAGCTGAGAAAAAATATGAGCTCAACATCAATGCCAGAACCACCCTTCCACCGCTGAACAAGCGAAACGACACTGTGAAACGAGGATTATATCCCTAACCAGAATCCTCATTGAGGCACACTAATGGGCATGAATTGCAGAAAAAGAACTAAGCCCTAATGAGCCACCTATAGTGCACCACGAGGTCCCCGAGGAGACCCCACGGTGGCTCCGGCGATTCTAAATCACATAAACACCGTCCACTACCAACAATCTCTAAAGATGTCCTCCCTAACAGAACCCTAAATCCTAACCACATGCATCTCTAGAAAGGAAAAATAAAAAGTACAAAAGAAAATAAAAATGGAAGTTCCGAAACTTACCAGTAATAAAATAAAAGATGGAAGCTTGCAGCTATGAGCAAAGAAACTCAACGAACATAGATGGTCGATTGTCGAGCTAATACGAGCAATTGAAAGAGAATGCAAAAAAATACTAAATGCCTTGTTCCTATCTTATTTATAGCTGAGATAATCTGCACGTATGAAACACACGCTTGGAGAACCCTAGGGTCGTCATCATTACACCCTATACCTAGGCCATCATAGTGCCGCTCCGCTAGCACGCTTCCAAAAACATGCTACCTCTCCAAATTCAAAAGTTCTAACGACCAACGTCTCACCTCCCCGCAGGCTAGTGTCAACGGGAAATACTCATTTCCCCGTCATACACGTCCCCTCTGTCGAGCAGATGTTAAAGTTATCATCGGACAGACTGCTTATTAATCAAATGGAACAGATGTCTCACATATGAGTACAAGTCTGTTGTTATTTTTCATGAGTTCTTGTAACGGTCATTTGAGGTCAAGCAACAATTTAAGTTTGGGGGAGTTTGATCAGCGGTTTTGACACAAATATTTAGCATTTATTTTAGTTATTGTTTATGTTTCTTATCGAGGTTTTATTTTGTTTTATCGCATATTATGCTTTCGTTTTGTGTTTTAGTGTTTTGCGGTTCAAAAGAATAAAACAGGACAAATTGGGGTAGAAAAAGTGCATAATTCAAAGTTTCGGAGGAAATGCTACAGGAGCCCTGACACGGGTGGCTGTGTCATCTGACACGAGCCATGTTAGAAGAAAGACTTGGAAAACGTGGAAAATAGGGGATGACACGGGCGACCGTGTCGCCTGACACAGGCTGTGTCAGCATGTTTGGAGCAGGAAAATTCCTGATGGCCAACACGGGCGACCGTGTCGCCTGACACGGGCCATGTCGGCAGTGACGCTGATTTTAAGTGTTTTTATGATTTTTCATGATTTGGGACCCAGAGGGGCGTTTTGGGAATTTCAGACCGAGACAAATGGATTATTTACTATTTAGAGAAGTTTCCACGATGAAAACTAGGACTTTTTGCCACACAAAGAATTGAGGATTAAAGGTTGAAGCCTACACAAGTGTTGGAGAACGAAGACCTTTCATGAGCGAAAGCGATTGAAGATCAAAGTTCACCATCTATGTGTAATGTTTAATTTTTATTCTAAAATTACTTTGAACAATATGAGTAGCTAAATCCCCCAATGCTAGGGGGTGTCCCTGATTTGAATTTGTAATGATTATGAATTTCTGAGTTCTTTAATAAAGTCTTCTTTATTCAATTTAATTGTGCAATATTTTTTATGCTTTCCTGATCGGAAAAAACTAGGATTTATTTATGGTTAACAACCAGCTGGACCATGGTTGTTAAGGTTTTTTTGTAAAATTAGACTATAGTATATATTACCTAGGACTAGGGATACCCGATAGTCACTGGATTTAACCCTTGATAAAATAAAGTCTTGACTCCATCATATATCTCTAAGGACTTAGGATTTAGGATGGATGGTTAAATATTTTCTCACTAAGGACTTAGGGGAAAATACTCTAAAGGGCTGGTAGTTGAATGTTATAAACTTTTTGAAGAAATTAGGATTCAAGATCGTTTTAGGTAAAATTACACACCACACCCTAGCATGTTCATCATATCTGTGAAAAGTATATTTATATTTCTGCTTATAATTTATTGACAATTTCTAAAACCAAAACCCCAAGTTAAGTATTTGTTTAATTGAACCAAGCATTAAACTCGATAATTGTATGTATTCCTCGAGATCAACATTCGAGTAATCTCCCTATTATTACAAGAGGTAAAAATAGTACACTTGCTATTTTTTCTATCAACAAGAAAACACTCAAAGTATCCGAGTCAAGAGAGAAACGAGTCACTTCTGAGAGTTATATGCTTGCGCCCATCTTTAAATTCAAAGTAATTTATTACAAGTTTTCTGTCTTGTATATCATTCTTGCAAATTTATCTTTATCTTTGTTTTTTTTACCTTTTTCTACTTTCTAATCCCAAAACACCATATCAAACATAACACTAATTCTTTGACTCTTGTAGTTGGCCCTGCAAGTAATCTTTAAGTATGAGGCTAGAGATTGTTCATGAGAAACCGTTGCGAATAAATTGGCATGCCCAGTGGGACACGTTTGTGTTAAGTTCGTCTCAATCAGTGCATGAGATTGAGGAGTGGTAGAAAAATGGTAGATCCTATTAATCCATACGCGGAACAACCCCCAGGAGGAAATACCAGTGCTACATTAAGTGTTGGTTTAAGCTTTGTGGTTGTGTCTTCAATGACCCCAAGCATACCAATCATTACGAGTCATCCAGTGACTTCAAGACCAAACATGGTAAATACTACAAGGCAATATGTGCCTAGTTTTGCAATGCCGACCCATGGTGGTAGAGAGAGAGTGTATAGAGTGCCAACATCAATGATGGAAGGCTTGCATAATAGCGTTTTGACATTTGGTGAAATTGTAGCATCAATATTTCCCCCTTATTATGAATTAAGACATATGGAAAGTCAGTTTGGTCATTCGACTGGGTTGAGTTTTTCACACCAAGTAATACCCACTTTCACCCCAAGTTCCATTGCACTTATGAGGCAACAGATGGATGAATGTAATCACAAAATGGTCAACATTCTCACTCAATAGATGAGTGTCATATTGAGACCATTAATTGAGAGTTCGATGTGGAGTTACCAAATGTTGGCAACTCAAATGACTCGTATTGGGGACTTTCTTGGTGCCCGTAGAATACCAATTCGAGATGATGCGACACCTCCATCGGAAGAGCCAGTGCAGTATGAAGAAATGGTCGACAAGACAATCAACTAAGAGTAATAGATTCCTCAGCGCATCGAGCCTATACCGAGGGTTGTTAAACCCCTAGTGGTGATAATAAATTGAAACCAGAACACCGACCAAGTGGTCAGGCAAGTTTGACGAGACGCAGTGGCTGGAGAACAAAACCTAGAAGCCATTGTCAAATGGATCATGGTTCGAAATGAAATGAATACTGGCTCTCAGAGGCCTATGTATTCTTCTCCATTTTTAATTTTTTTTTACAAACAAAACTACCCACGAGTTGGAAGATCCCTAAATTCACCAAGTTTGTAGGGGATATAAAAGAGTCCATTGTCGAGCATGTTTCCAGGTATCAAATTGAAGCTGGTGATATAGCCAACAATGAGGATGTGAAACTGAAATATTTTCCAAGTTCCCTATCGAAAAATGCATTTACCTAGTTTACAAAGCTACCTCCCCAGCCAATCCATACATGGAATTAATTAGAGAAATTGTTTCATGAACAGTTTACATGGAGCAATCAAAAATAAGTCTAACAGAGCTTGCTAGCCTCAAATGAAAAGCTACTGAGTCCATCGACTAGTACTTAAACAGGTTCAGGCTTTTGAAATCAATATACTTTACTCAAGTACCTAAGCAAGAATTAGTCGAAATGGTTGTGAATGGCCTAGACTATTCGATTAGGAAAAAGTTGGATACTTAATACTTGAGAGATATGGAGAAATTAGCTATTAGGGTTTGACAAATTGAATGCTTGAAAGATGAGAAAGTCAAAGTCAACAAGTATAAAAAGAAAGGGAAGGTTGCTGATAAGTGCAAATTATAGCTATTTTTATATATACTTTTTGTTGCACTTATCGATTATTTGTTGTTAATATCATTTAATAAACCCGACATTTGTATAAATAAATTTAGTTTGTGTTTATTTGTGTTTTTGTGTACATAGTGTATCGTTTGATGTTTTTCCATTCATTTTGTATGTATTGATACGTATTTGGAGCATGAGCAATAACGGGTCGAAGACACGACTTCAAATGCACAATTTTGAGCAACACATCAATGAATAAGGCTCAAAATCAAAGAATAATAAATCATAAATTTGGTTGACATTTAGGCATTTTTATATAGATAATTGAATAATCTTTCCAATGCTTCTAACCGGGCATAAATCAGAGTTACGATTCTCAAGTTATGGCGAAAACAAAAAGATGATTTTTTTTCTCATGACAGTAGAGCGCGCTTAGCGGGATTGTGCCGCTTAACGCGGTCCCCTGGAAAAAATTACGTTAAAAGGGCCAAAATATACATTTTTAGGTTATGTTTTGGGGTATTTGTTCCCAACTCATAAAACCTTCATTTTTTTGATAAATTAGCTTAGAAAACAACTTTGGAGCTTGCATACAAATGATCCGGGGTGGATTGATCATCAATCGGCGCTGACAAACCAGGATATTTTTGGTTCATTTCTCTTCCTCTTTGTGTATTTATTTTTTGTTTGGTATATGATTTTACTATGAACTCATGTATATTTGTCGCCCATGGCGTTATATTTAATTTTCTTTACAAATTTGTTTCAATTGTTATCTTAGATTTTTGCTCTGTGCTCGGGGTTTGGGTTGTTATAGATATATACTGCTCAAATATTTATCTAGGATGATTATCTGTTAGTTACTGAATTCTAGAGATATATTTAGAACTAACAATATTTATGGGTTTCGAAGCTTAATGCTTATGTGTTGGTTGTGTCAGTTGAGAGATCGACGATACGAGTAATATGGATGTTTGTTGTATTATTGAAGTTGGCTGAGAGATCTTCACTGAGATGATATAATAGTTCTCTCTACTTTGAGTTAGAAATAACCTAGGGAGTGAGAGATGCTAGATGACTTTGAGGAGTATTGTAGGTTGAGTGTAACTGGTTGATAAGTTTAAGTTTGTGAGAAGCAGATTATATGCTTGCTTAATAAGTTTCTTCTCTCTAGAGAATGGATTATTTCCTGTTCATATTTACTTTTATGTTTCTATGTTTTTATGTTTTACCAATTCAAACCAAACTCATTAACGAGAGAATTATTGAATGGTATTTCAATACACCAATCTCTGTGGACACGATATGATATAACCTATATCACCCGGTAAATTAATAACTTACTTTTTGCTTGCTGCTTTACCGCTGCAACAAAATAACGTTGTTGTCGGGGATTGCTGTTTATTGTTTTGCATTGCGATAGTTTCTTTGTTTTTGAGTTTTGTAATTAATTTATATGTTGTATAGAATGTGTATATAAACTTGTATATTTTTACTTGTGCATGTTTTGTGTTTACTTTCCATACTTGTGCATATATGTGTTTTTCTTTGTTTTCACGTATTGTTGTGAATTGTCCCATTTTTGTAACATTTGTTGTGTGGATGTTAGGACATTTTCTTTAGGTTTGTGTGGTGTGACAATACCATGGCATGACGAGAGGAGGTTACTAGCTCGCACAATAAAGGCGTCAAGCTTACAACATAAAACAAGCATGTTTTATTTGTATTCGTTTATGTATTAGTTGACTTGTGTTTTAATAAGTTAAAATTGGAGTTGTTTTAAATTTTCAAATTTTCACTTTTCAACTTATTAATTCACTTTCACCCGTTAGTTTTGTTATGTCAATTTGTGTTTTTGCGCAAGCTTGTCGTGTTTAGCTTGTGGAAGTGTGTTTGTATGTTGTAAATATTGTACATATGTTTGAGATTGTATAGGTGAATATGGAGGTTGCACTGCTATCCACTGGAGTGATTTTTGTTGTTCTAGTGTAGCGCGCTTAGCACGCTTTCTTGTGTTGTGTTAGTGATGTTTTTTTAGTGTTCACTTGGCTGTCCTTTTTCCCACTTTCACCAAGGCCTTGTAGTAGTAAATAAAAATAGTATTATTTTTCTAATTCTTTTTTGTTTGTCTTTGAACTTGTTGTGAATAGCTTGAAGTCTCTTTTGGTGATTTGCCAAATTTAAACATTTTAACTTGCAAATGCGTGGTAATAATTTTGTTAAAGTTTTGTACACGTTCGAGGTATGTGTTTATCGCTTTCTATACTTTATCATATTCATGATACTTAGACTTTTTACAATTTTTATGCCATACATTCTTTTGTATACTTGTTCATTTGTGAATCACTTTAGTTCCTACCCTTTTTGTGAGGTAGTTTTCCATTGTTCACATATGTTGGAGGCAATTCCTGTTTTAACTAGATTTTATTATGTTTAATATTTTGTTTATGTTGATTGTATGAAATTTTGAACATGATCAAGACATTTTTTGTTTCATTTTGAGCACAACTACCTTAGCCAAATAGTCAATTCACCTTTTGAGTGTGTGACATTAGTAACCTCTTTTGACCCTTTTTATCGATATCCATGTTGTTTTTCTAAATGCTTGTATATTTGTGTTTAGTTCATATTTTTGTATGGATGTTGATTTTTTTTGTTTTCTTGTACCCTCAATTATGATTTTTAGTTGAATTTTTACCTCGCCTTAGAAAGTAGGGAGTATTCACATTATGTTGATGGTTGAATTCAAGTTGGGGAGAAAAATGGTTGTGTATTTATTGGTTGATTGCTATGAGGTTGAAAAGAAAAAGAAAAGAAAAAAATGTGAAAAACAAGTGAATAGAAAAAGAAAGAAAAAAAGGGCTTTGAAAAAGAAAAACAAAAAGAGTTGGAATAATTTTGTGCTAATAAGTGTTGTGTGTTGGTTTGAAATTTGGAATGAAGAAGAAGTTTGATTGAAATTATTTTGCTTGAATCTTTGTGAATCGATCACTCCCTTAGGTTTAGGCAAGTTTTTTTTATGATTAGCTTTAGGATTTATCCCTTGTTTGTTAACCAAGTCATATTACAACCTTGAAAAGCCCTTGAGACTCTTGCTTTTATATTTTCAATGTAAATTTTTGGATGAATGCTTAACTTAGTCTATTGTTTGTAAGATTGTTGGATGAGTGAAAATACCCCAATTTTGTTTGTTTTTCATCTACCGATGATTGTGTTTGCTAGGTGTGATTCATTTGTGAACTAATATTGTTTTATAATGTTTGACATGTTCTTTGTATTTAGCATTCATTTCGTGTTTATGTTATCGTTGTAGTTTAATGATAAGTATGTTTCTTCGTGTATACCGTTTTTCATTTGAACTATTGCATTTGTTTTCCGTTTTCAAAACTTGTTGATTCATGATATTTTGGCTGATTACTTTTGGTTCTTTGAGTTTTTTGGCTTTGTTTGAGGACAAAAAAGTACAAGTTGGGGAGAGTTTGATAACTGCATATTGTAGCTATTTTTGTATATACTTTTTGTTGCACTTATCGACTCTTTGTTGTTAATATCGTTGAATAAACCCGACTTTTGTGTAAATACGTTTAGTTTGTATGTATTTGTATTTTTGTGTACATAGTGTATCTTTTTATATTTTCCCATACATTTTGTATGTATTGATACGTATTTGGAGCATGAGCAATAACGACTCGAAGACACGGCTTCAAAAGCGCGATTTTGAGCAACTCGTCAAAGAATAAGGCTCAAAATCAAAGAATAATAAATCATAAATTTGGTTGACATTTAGGCATTGTTAGATAGATAATTTAATAAGCTTTCCAATGCTTCGAACTGGGCATAAATCGGATTTACGGTTCTTAAGTTATGGCGAAAACAAAAAGCTGATTTTTTTCTCACGACAGTAGAGCGCGCTTAGCGGGATTGTGCCGCTTAGCACGGTCCCCTGGACAGAATTGCGTTAAAAGGGCCAAAATACACATTTTTTAGGTTATGTTTTGGGGTATTTTTTCCCAACTCATAAAACCTTCATTTTTTTGATAGATTAGCTTAGAAAATAACTTCAGAGCTTGCATACGGATGATTCGGGGTGGATTGATCATCAATCGGCGCTGAAAAACTGGGGGATTTTTGGTTTATTTCTCTTCCTCTTTGTGTATTTCTCTTTGCTTGGGTTTTGTATATGATTTTACTTTGAACTCATGTATATTTGTTTCCCATGGAATTATATTTAATTTACTTTAAAAATTTGTGTCGATTGTTATCTTAGATTTTTGCTCTGTGCTCGGGGTTTGGGTTGTTATAGATATATACTGCTCAAATCTTTATCTAGGATGATTATCTGTTAATTTCTTGATTCTAGAGATAGATTTAGAGCTAAAAATATTTATGTGTGATGAAGCTTAATTCTCCCGTGTTGGTTGTGTTGGTTGAGAGATCGTTGACACGAGTAATATGGATGTCTGTCGTGTTGTTGAGGTTGGCTGAGAGATCGTCGCCGAGATGATATAGTAGTTCTCTCTACTTTGGGTTAGAAATAACTTATGGATTGAGTGATGCTAGATGACTCTGAGGATTATTATAGGTTGAGTGTAATTGGTCGATAAGTTTAAGTTTGTGAGAAGCAGATTATATGCATGCTTGATAAGTTTCTTCTCTTTAGAGAATGAATTCTTTCCTGTTCATATTTACTTTTATGCTTTTATATTTTACCAATTCAAACCAAACTTATTAACGAGAGAATTGTCGAATGGCATTTCAATACACCAATCTTTGTGGACACGATACGATATAACCTATATCACCCGGTAAATGAATAACTTACTTTTTGCTTGTCGCTTTACCGCTGCAACAGTTGCTTATGTAGCCGTTGAAGAATATTCTTCTGACGATGATGAGTCAGTCAAAGAAATTGAGGTTTATGTGGCTGAACTCTATCCTGGGCCTCCTTATGCTTATAAACCATTGAGGCCATTAAACGGGAAAAATCTCGTCAAAACCAAGAAAGTGGAAAAGCCATCACAAAAACGTACACTTTAGATATAACTAAGTGTGATGAAATATTTGATTTTTTAGTAGATGATGGTCAAATTATTGTGCCTCTGCGCCTAAAGAATCCCCCATTAGAACAAAAGAAAAAAAGGGGATTCTGCAAGTTTCATAATTTTCTTGATCATAAAACATCTCAATATGTTCTTTTCAGGAATTTGGTGCAAAAAACTATGAAGGAAGGCAGACTTCAATTTGGCGAAAAGCCAAAGATGCAGGTGGAAACTGATCCTTTAAATATCGAAGAGGCTCTATATGCAGAACCTTTCAAGTGCATGATGGTCAAAGCTACTGAGGTTTTCGACGGTGAAATTATGATGGTCGAAGCTACTGAAGGCTTTAGCGTGAAGATGGAAGATGAGTTACCAACAATTTATCCTCAACCTGGGGAAAGTTTGGCTGATTTTTAGGAAAAATGCAAAGTGAACGGATCGAAGGCTAGATTATTCCTAAGGTGTAATGTTGTGTATGACGAAAAAGTGGCTGAAAGATATGAAGTTGTAGCAAAAAAGGCTTTCAAGGAAGAGAAGCTTCCAGTACCAAGGTTTGTGTTCAGCAAAGATGGAATCCCTCGATGCAATGAAGAATATAGGAGGCTATTTCAAGATCCTCGACAGAAAACCTTTCGTCCTCTGTCGGATACACCACAAGAAAAATGGGTGGAACCAGTAAGTAAAAAAGGAGGGAAAAGACCAAAGTGGAGAGTGGTGGTCCAATAAATTAAGGCTCGAGAAAAAGGTTGGAGCCCAAGGGATATAAGGTGTCTCCTAACTATAAGGGGAACAACCCAATGACCAGAACATAATAGAGGCGTTATCATAGAAAAAAGAAAACTGCAAAAGAAGCCTCAACATCACATATAAAGGTTGTCGAAATTCCTAAGAATGTGAAAATTGTAAAGTTTGTCGAAAGCCTGAAGCCGGTGGGAGCTATCAAATCTGTCGAAATGCCAGACCAGAAAAGAAGTTACCCAAAACAAAAGTTGACCAAAAAATAAAATATCATAGTGAATCAAAGATTGGAAATGATAATAACACCTCTATGAAATAAGGAAGTGGTGGCAACACAAAGTGCATAATACACTCATATGTATGAAGATGAAAAGGAGGAGGAATATGAACCTCTACCTGAAGATGATGAGGTTTATTATGATCCTCTTAAAGATGACATGGTTGATAATGAATATGCCAAAGATTTCATCATAAACTATGGAATTTGTTGTACCCCAAAATTTGTCCTCCCATTTTACTCAACATATGTTCATGGAGATCCTCAACTTGCTCAAGGATGCCCAAGGATTGACCAGACAAATCCTTCTCCTAAGCAAGGAACCCCCAACTAGGGTTTCCCTTTTCATCAAGATGGGTGAGGTCCAAAGGCCTCAAATCTTTTCCATGGTCCTAATATGTTCTCAAGATAATCCATGTCAAGTTTCATGCCTTACACAAGAAGTTTGCTCAGTCAACTGCTCAGATGCTTGAAAGTCAACTATATTAGGTCAAAAGTCAATTGTGACACACATACAGTCAAACTTCAAGAGTTGTGGTCAACATCAACATTTTGAAGTGATATCCATCATTTGATCAAGGGTTGATCGTGATTCCTCAAGTAATGCTCCTAATTCATCAAAACTCAAAAGTTGCTAAATTAGGGTTTCTCAGGAAAAGTCAACCAAACTTTGACTAAGCATAACTTTCTCATACTTTATCAGAAATTTCTCATCCAAGGATCATTTTGAAGAGAATCTAATTTCCTACAACTCATCTCCATCCCTCAAGTTCAAAAAATGCACTCATAAAAAGATATGAATTTCTACATTATAGGTCCTTTTAAAAAGTCAACAAAAACACCTTTTGGGTCAAAGCTTCTTAAATGAGCATGGAAGACCCAATTGAGGTTAAACCAAAAGGGTTGTTTAGGTGACATCCTAAGATTTCTAAAAAGTCCAAGAACACCTCTCTAGGGTTAAAATTGGAAGAGATATGCATTGTCAAAGTTGGCCAGTTTTGGAAAATTGCCAAAAGTCAAATGTGCTCAAAAGTGTATTTTTTGTCAAATGGGCCTAGCTTTTCATGATTGTATCTTGTTGAAGACATGGTCCACGACCCAAGTCAGCATCCATATATTATTTGCTCTATTTATTTATTTTATTTTGATTTTTATTATTTAAAAGTCAAATTAAATCAAATAAATGGCAAAAAAATATAAAAGATTGATTTTTTATCTGATTTTTGTTAGAATAAAATCTAATCAAGCTGGCCTAATCAGATCAAATCAAATCAAGGCAAATTGATGTGGAAATAGCATGATTAGGATGGTTTTGGAAAGATATCATATAGCAAACAAATGACATTCAATTTCCATGATTGGAAAAGATTCAATATGTTTTTGTTTCCCTAATTCATCACACTGCATATATAGAACATACACAAGCCTAAAGAACAAGGGTTCAATCCTAAGAGCTGAGGAAGAAAACTCAAAAATTGGGCAAAAAGTGTGGATCTGATTTCTAACCTAGGGGACGATTCAAGGCCATTCAAAGCTTCAAATCGCTTCCTGGATATCTCCTGAAGCTAACATGATCAATTGCAAGCGTTCCCAACTCCAGAATCGCCCCATAGCCTTCACACGGCTTGCCCTTTGTTTTAAAATTGATTACAACAATTCTTGCATCATAAACATATTCTAATAATGTATTTATGATTATTGACATATTTGTAACATGCTTGACTGGTTTAATTAATGTTTTGATGCATATATTGATGATTTCCATGGCTAGGGTTTAAGAAGCCGTTTTGGGGCTTCTCTGTACAAGTGAAATTAGGCCAAGAAAATGATACCATATGCTCGTGGGATCAAGACGAATTGATCCATGTACTCACCTTTAATTTATCAGGCGATTTGTGGATTTTTTAAGCTTGCATGTTTATAGCTATGGAAAACATCCGTAGGTATAAGTCTGATACCTAAGACGGCGAACAGGAGAAGAAGATGATGATTTGGCATGACACCATTGGCTTGTTTGAATTACGCGCATTTTTCAGTTTATTCACCTTGTCTTGTATATTATAATTTAGTCTTATTATATTGACAACTGAACAAAATAGCCCAGTGGTGAAGCGCGCGTTGGATAGTGGAGAGGACCTGGGTTCGATCCCAGGTCCCTGCATTTTCTTTATTTTCTTAACGTTCATTTGCAGATTCCATGTATACACGTTCCAAGCGCCTACCATGTGGTCTCAACATCCAGCCACTGGATCGCTACCAACACAGATCCAACGCTCAAACCAAGGAAAGACCATGGTACATTCTCCAAACGTGGCTGCACAGAATTAGGCGCAGGAATGGGCTCAGCATCTTTGGGCCTAACCAGAATTTGGAAGCGCACCCACTAATTGCTCATTAAACAGGCCCAATTCTTTTTTTTTTAATTCCTTTTTATTATTTATTAATTATTTCTTTTTTCAAATAACACCAAAAATCATATTTTTTATTTAATCAAAAAATCATAAAAACATCAAAAATCATCTTTCATAAAAATATTTTATTAATTAATTAGTTTAATTAAATTAGGGTAATTTAATTCTTTTTTTATATTATTTAAAATAATTAGAATTAGGGTTTAATGTTTTACATAACCTAATTCTTCTCAAAAATAACCCAAATATTTTCTCAATTAGATTTTTGGGTTTTCCAATTATTTCTCGCATTTAATTCGCCGTGCGCGCCTTTAATTTTCCTTTTTTCTATTATTGTAACTGCTCCGAGTTTGTAATAGTAATTAGGGTTTTAAATTTCCGCATCTTTATTTACATTATGCATCTGCGAAAGCCTTGTAATAGCTAGGACTTTAATTTCTTGCATTTTAATTTTCGCAAACTATAAGCTGTTAGATGTATGATTATAGGATTGTATGGAAAGACAAATTGTAATTAATACAGTAGAAAACCCTAAATGTGAAAAGATAAATAAACTGGAAAAAACACACTTGCACATGCTCACTCATAGGGTTTACTCCACTCCGGTTGCCTTCGGTAAACGGTCATGAAGTGTATGGAATGTTAGTGGTCGTCCTCTAGTCCCAAAAGATCTAAAATGACCCATTCGGATGTTGCCTCGGAAAAAGATCTTTAAGGCTTTAGGACGATTACTAAAATTTCCTAACATTGCTTTTGTGACCGTACTTGTCCCTTCGAACGTCCCTTAAAACTCTAACAACGGTGCTACCTATTCCTTAATAATAGGATAGCGTTGTCTAAAGGAAAACGAACAGACTTTTTTCAAGTAGGTAGATTAGTTCCTAGGTACTTGCTCAAACAAACAAATTTTACAAACACTTTTCAAAACAACTTCGTCGTACTCTTGAGGACCGATACAAGGGTTATCACGAAGTAAAACAAAACTTTTTTCAAACACACAAACACACAAAAGCAATTTAAGAATGAGCAAGTACCTAAGAGCCCGTGGAAAACCACAGATAGAAAGGGTTATAACACCTTCCCTTTCTATAATCTACCCCCTGTACTCAGAAACATCTCGAAAAAGGTTTTTTTGTTATTTTCCCCCTTTTCCTTTGTTGGATGAAATAAAAGTCGGTGGCGACTCTTGCTTACCACGACGTTTGCGAATACAAAACGCAAACTAGTATAACAGTCGGTTCTACCACCGTATCACAGAACTGGCGACTCTACTTGGGACAAAAATAAGTGGGGTATACCTTAGGATCTAGGTCATTTTTAAAATTGCTTTCTGTGAGGGAACTGTGCAGGGTACACCGACACGGTTGAAGCAGTAACTACGTTGATGTGACACTTTGGTTGGTATCGGTAACCCTTGAGTCAATCAAGGAGAGTACGGGGATGCTGCATGGTGTCATAAAGCATCAACTGACCTTAGAACCTTTAATTGCACAACTTACCCAGTAGGACATAGCGAGATGGCCGGCTTTGGTGTATTCCCAAGGTCGACAGATACTCGATGCTACACTCGTTGAGGTTTGGCTCCTGAGTTTTGTTTGGTTGAGAGCCAATCGCCTATTGAACGAAGCTTGGGGGAAAGATCAGTGATATTGAGATCCCTTAGAACCCGGTTACTATTTATAGGATAGGTTGAACCAATCCAGCTTCAAGAGGGTATTACCTACAAACCCCATGCAAGCCTAAACCTAAGGCTGCTTGTGTGACTTATTTGCCTTCATTGTCTAACAACTTGAATTCTTTGCAGGGTTGTGTTTGTCACCTTACATCTTTTCTTAATGCATAACATACACATCATAACATCATGCTACAACATTTCCTTAACCATTTCAAGGATCTCAAGGGTTTGTGATGCAGGTTATGATGAACCAGACGTCTAGCAAGGGGCAAGGGGATTTATGTTCCTCTAGCCAGTGCTGTTAAAAGACCAAAACACGACAACTTGAGTCAGGGGCTATGACCCACTTAATATGGTGAGCTTGACTCTCGTAGAAGGACATTCGATGATACGAAGTTTTTCAATCAAAGTTGCAAATCTCAACTTCTGACATTTTCTTGTTTACCCCGCGAGATCCTTGAAAATATTGCATACATATATCCTACATATCATTGCATAAACAGGTTTCAAAGTAGGTCTCTCATGTTCTCGCTATTTATTTCAGCAATGACTCTCAAACAAGACAACAAAGATCTCCAAATTCAAGAGGCTTAGTTCATGGAAATGTTCCTAAACCTATACAAGGGGCAGGAAGAGTTGAAAACACTCCTCGCTGGGAACTTGGTCAAGAAAAGTCCTGAAGACAATAAGGACGAACGAATGGAACAACTGCAATTTGAGGTAGAAGCAATGAGAACCCAGATGCTGGGGCAGATGGCTCCCGAGGCCTAGCCCGGGGATAAGAAGAGCCGAGAGCCATCATCAACCAACTTCGTTAAGACGAACACAACCGTATTAAACAAGCAGTCGAGGCTGGGGACCAAGTCATTGATCAACCTCCAAGAAGACAAAAGGTTGGTTGGGTGAAGAGTGGACCTTTCCAAATTGCTACTACCTCACAGGTCCAACAACAACCTCGCTAAAAACAACGAGTTAATCAGAGTAAGCCATATATACCCAAAAAGAAGTTTACCAAACTCAACGTGTCGCTGTCATAAGCTTTGCAACACCTGTTGAGGATGAATCTGATCACGTTGATAGGACCTCATCCGAATCCCAAGACTTCCTCTCTTGACTACAATTCGGAAGCAAGGTGTGCTTATCATTCTGGAATCCCGGGGCACGATACTAATGATTGTTGGGCGCTGAAATACAACATTCAGAATATGATTGACGCCAAGGAGATTGAATTCGACCCTCCTGAGACTCCCAACGTGATTACTGCTCCCCTGCCAAAACATGGCTAGGATCGAAAGCTTTTTTGTTCATTTGAATTCTCAAGTTGTATTTTCTTTGTTTATTTGAACAATTATTGTCATGTCAAAACTTTGTTATTTCATTAATGCATTACACATGTTTATCTTGAATTAATCTGTTTTCACTATGCTTAAACTGCTTTATACTTCCTTTTCGTGATATTCAACTCTTGATTAAAAGTTGTAAGCCTTTAGAGGGAGGATGACGAAAATGATACCACAATCTCTACAATATGCTTTTGAGCAGACCCCGATGACGATGTACATGCGTTGTTTCAAATCCCAAATAGTGGAGTTATAAGGAAGATAATCCCTAGTCAACCCCTTTGAGCCTAAGAAGTAGGAGTTTTCTTTTCACACAAATTAAAACCCTTAATCATAACCTGGGGCAGGGTAGTTTCTCAATTAATTCAGATGCGCATTCAGTCACAATATTCTACTTCATACATAATGAATGGCATCAAAGACGTCCTTCCAAATCAAAAGACGATGATGGTTCCGCATAGTCATTAATAACAGACAGTCATTATCTCTCAAAATGAAAGCCTACTAAGTCAAAACCTATGAAGGAGACTTAAGAAAAAACTAGGGCATCCCGCTGGCTGTAATCACAAAGGAAACAGTTCAGGAAAAAGAAGGGATAATAATAAAAAAAAGGTCCTACCAATCCTCGACAAAAAAAAAAGATTACAAAATGACTGCCTCTTCCAAATAAACTTTCAGTATCTGAACCATCATCGGAACATCAAGGACAAGATGCCAAACTCAATGGGGATCTAAATGCGCAACTAGCTGAGCATAGGACTGAAGAACATCACGAAGAGTGGGTTGGGTACAAATAAAATTTGAGCCTTTATCCTTTGTTTCTTGAACCGTGAACTAAGCCACATTATAACCCTTAAAAGTCCTAGCTAAAGCATGGGTTAGTTCGAAAGCATATTGTTACAAAAGGTATCCTGACTCCTGTTGGGTTCGCTTTAAATCCCGAGTTGATATCACACTTTTACAAAATTTGTTTATTTTACTAAAAAATGAATTTTCTAACTTCAAGACAGACATAAGCTTTGCATTCTTAAAATACCATTGTTTGCATATGACTATTTGTTCAACAACGGAGAAATTCACACGACGGATATCCAGTGAACAAGGATCTTCTCAATGAACAGAATCACCTCGGACGGAAAGACATTCCATTAGTAGGTCTTTCATAATCAAGGGGCATAGCATGATGTCCAGCTGATCTGGGGCAGTCAAGTCAAGATTCAAGGAATCTCTCAGAGATGCCAAGTAGCCAGGGGCAGATCTCCATCTGAATCACTTGGGGCATTCGACATGAATTTCGACAACGAATCATGTACGATCAAGCAAGCACCTTCTGGCAGTGTGACAACACTTACTACTATGGACAGTGACAATTCTTCGTACCCGGTGAACATGGACATAGTCAGAAAATACCACGCATGAAAAAGACCCGCTAGGTTGACTAGCCTAGGCAAAATAAGGGCATCTCGGCGAACCAAAAAAGGTTCGGGCAAAAGTTAGGGATATACATATGAAAAAACTATACACCCGACAAGTCGAAAACCTGAAAAGGGGGATTGGGCAAAAAAGGGTATCCTAGTGGACTGAAAATTTGAAAAGACAGTCCAGGCAAAAGTTAGGGATTAAAGCTTACGACCATGTCCCAAAGACTGATCATTCTGATCGGCAGTTACCAAGCACCTCATGAGTTGGGATAACACTCAAGCTATCCACAAAACCTCTGCAGGTACTTTCTCCAGCAAGTACAGGGGCAGAAAAGTCCTGATGCAAAGTCATTGCCGTATCCTCAGCATGCGTGCCAATGACATCTACATTCCCCACAGAGTAGAGACAACTAAAGCTTTGACACCGGCTTCCCCAAACATGAGTTACTCTCCCCAGTCTGGTCCCTTCAGAAAATTGACATCTATATTCCCCAGCCGAATTTCATAATCACAAGCGGGTCATAAAGTTTTCTCCTGAGAAGAGTTTATTTCTCTGAATACAGAAGCTCAATCCCCGACAGAGCTCATTACTTCAGCTACAGAAATTCACTTTCCAAGTTGTTCCCCGCAGAGTTATCCTCAAACAGAATCTCTCCCTGACAGAATATTCATAAATAACAAAGAGTAAATCTCCAGAATAGTCATTTCCATTCACCATCCCCGACGGAAGTAGAAAAACCACAATTCTCTATAACAGTCAGGAATGCTATATTCTCCAGCAGCAGTCATGGATTTATTTTCCCAGACTCTGACATACCCCAATAGCATTTCATGTACATACATCATGACATGCACATACATATCATATACAACAGGATCTCATTTATTTTGAGAACATCATCTCACAAGGCATTTCATGCATTGCATATAATTAACCCTGGTATCTTTTCAGGAAATACAATCATCTTCAACAAATCCATCAGTTATATAGGTCACGTTTGCAGATGACTAATGGAAACTCAGTTCCTGAAACCAAACAGGTCAACTAATCTAGGCTTTCATCCCAAAGTAACCCTACAACCCAGGTTCCTTCCCATAAGCCCTACAATCCAGGATCTCATGTCAAAGTAACCATACGACCCAGGTTCCTTCTCATAACCCTACTATCCAGGCTCTCATTTCAAAGTAACCCTACTATCCAGGTTCCTTCCCATAAGCCCTACTATCCAGGCTCTCATTTCGATGTAACCCTACGAACCATGTTCCTTCTCATAGCCCTACTATTCAGGCTCTCATTTCAAAGTAACCCTACTATCCAAGTTCCTTCCCATAAGCTCTACTATCCAGACTCTCATTTCGAAGTAACCCTACTATCCAGGTTCCTTCCTATAAGCCCTACTATCCAGACTCTCATTTCGAAGTAACCCTACGACCCATGTTCCTTCTCACAACCCTACTATCTAGGCTTTCATCCCGAAGTAACCCTACGATCCAGGTTCCTTCTCATAGCCCTATTATACAGGCTCTCATTTCGAAGTAACCCTACGACCCAGGTTCCTTCTCATAGCCCTACTATCCAGGCTTTCATCCAGATGTAACCCTACTATCCAAGTTCCTTCTCATAGCCCTACTATACAGGCTTTCACTCCGAAGTAACCCTACTATCAAGGTTCCTTCTCATAGCCCTACTATCCAGGCTCTCATTTTGAAGTAACCCTACTATCCAGGTTCCTTCTCATAGCCCTACTATCCAGGCTTTCATCCCGAAGTAACCCTACTATCCAGGTTGCTTCTCATAGCCCTACTATCCAGGCTTTCACCTCGAAGCAACCCTACCATCCTGGTTCCTTATCTCTTATCTCCAGATAATAGTTTACAACACTGTAAGACCTGGACCCGACCAGTTATGGTCGAGTTCTCCTTTCCCCAGTATGTCACCGTAAGACCTGGACCCGACTAGTTATGGTCGAGTTCACCTTTCCCCAGTAAGTCACTGTGCAACCTGGACCCTGACCAGATATGCAGTTCACTTCTACCCCCTCAATCAAGAATTAATTCCCCAGTAGAGTAATGGACAATCAAAGCTCCTATACTCTATCTCCCAAGACACAAATCAACTTTCCTCAGTGAAGTCCTCCTCAGCGACAGGTACAAAGTTTCTCGCAAAGGAATCTCTTATGCGATCGATATCTTTTTTGGATGGCATCTTTAAGCCCATCTCCAACAATTCTCTGTCAACTTCCAAATGGTATCTGTAATCCCATTCCCGACATCACCAATCAGTATTACTCCATGCGAGTGCAAATTTCTGGGCACTCTAGTGTTCAATCATCTATCACCTTCAAATCATAAAAGGCAGACCAAGCCAATCTACATCCTCAGGTTTAAGAAGATTGAACAGGGGCAGCTGTTGTACCCCAAAATTTCCCCTCCCATTTTACTCAACATGTGTTCATGGAGATCCTTAACTTGCTCAAGGATGCCCAAGGATTGACCAGACAAATCCTCCTCCTAAGCAAGGAACCCCCAATTAGGGTTTCCCTTTTCATCAAGATGGGTGAGCTCCAAAGGCATAAAATCTTTTCCATGGTCCTAATATGTTCTCAAGATCATCCATGTCAAGTTGCATTCCTTACACAAGAAGTTTGCTCAGTCAACTGCTCAGATGCTTGAAAATCAAATGTATTAGGTCAAAAGTAAACTGTGACCCACATATAGTCAAACTTCAAGAGTTATGGTCAACATCAACATTTTAAAGTGATATCCATCATTTGATCAAGGGTTGATCATTATTCCCCAAGGAATGCTCCCAATTCATCAAAACTCAAAAGTTGCTAAATTAGGGTTTCTCAAGAAAAGTCAACCAAACTTTGACCAAGCATAACTTTCTCATACTTTATCAGAAATTTGTCATCTAAGGCTCATTTTGAAGAGAATCCAATTTCTTACAACCCATCTTCATCCCTAAAGTTCAAAAAATGCACTCATAAAAAGATATGAATTTCTACATTATAGGTCTTTTTGAAAAGTCAACAAAAACACCTTTTGGGTCAAAGCTTTTTACATGAGCATGGAAGACCCAATTGAGATGAAACCAAAAGGGTTGTTTAGGGGACATCCTAATATTTATAAAAAGTCTAAGAACACCTCTCTAGGGTTAAAATTGGAAGACATATGCATTGTCAAAGTTGGCCATTTTTGGAAAATTGCCAAAAGTCAAATGTGCTCAAAAGTGTATTTTTTTTGTCAAATGGGCCTAGCTTTTCATGATTGTATCTTGTTGAAGACATGGTCCACGACCCAAGTCAACATCCATGTATCATTTGCTCTATTTATTTATTTTATTTTGATTTTTATTATTTAAAAGTCAAATTAAATCAAATAAATGGAAAAAAATATAAAAGATTGAGTTTTTGATCTGATTTTTGTTAGAATCAGATCTAATCAAGCTGGCCTAATCAGATCAAATCAAATTAAGGCAAAATCAGGAAAAAATAGCATGATTAGGATGGTTTTGGAAAGATATCATATAGCAAACAAATGACATTCAATTTCCATGATTGGAAAAGATTCAATATGTTTTTGTTGCCCTAATTCATCACACTGCATATATAGAACATACACAAGCCAAAAGAACAAGGGTTGCAGTCGTAAGAGCTGAGGAAGAAAACTAAAAAATTGGACAAAAAGTGTGGATCTGATTTCTAACCTAGGGGACGATTCAAGGCCATTCAAAGCTTCTAATCGCTTCCTGGATATCTCTTGAAGCTAACACAATAATTTACAAGCGTTCCCAAGTCCAAAATCGCCCCATAGCCTTCACACGATTTCCCATTTGTTTCAAAATTGATTACAACAATTCTTGCATCATAAACATATTATAATGATGTATTTGTGATTATTGACATATTTGCAACATGCTTGACTGATTTAATTGATGATTGCCATGGATAAGATTTAAGAAGCCGTTTTGGGGCTTCTCTGTACAAGTGAAATTAGGCCCAGAAAAGGATACCATGATGCTCGTGGGATCAAGACGAATAGATCCATGTACTCACCTTTAATTTATCATGCGATTTGTGGATTTTTGAAGCTTGTAGGTTTGTAGCTATGGAAAATGTCCGTAGGTATAAGTTTGATACGTAAGACGACGGACAGGAGAAGAAGGTGATGATTTGGCACAACACCATTGGCTTGTTTGAATTACGCGCATTTTTTCAGTTTATTCACCTTGTTTTGTATATTATAATTTAGTCTTATTATATTGACAACTGAACAAACACTACTACAAAAAAAGGAAAAAACAGCGTTTTTTTTTTGCCTTTAACAGCGCTGCTAAAAGAAAAGACAACGCTTTTCTTCAACGTAAAAGTGCTGCCTTATGTCCACTTTGGACAGTGCTTTTAGAATAGACAGCGCTTTTTAATTTTTTCCAGATAGGCTTTAGACAACGCTTTCCTTTGAAAGCGTTGTCTATTCCCCCACTTTAGACAGCGCTTTCAGACTTTAGGCAGCGCTTTTTGTTTTTTAACTTTTTACAGCGCTTTTCTCCTAAAGCGCTGTCTATTGTTTACAATTTTTTTTAATAAATTATCTATTTTAATCAGAATTTTTATCATATTTGGTAGCTTCATTCCAATATTTTGATCCAGGTTTTCAGAATTATTTTTTATGCTCCATATTCGGTAGCTTCATTCCAATAAAATATACATATATAAAAATTGCACATATATATAAATTGATGATATAGACAACAACAATTACAAAATTTATGATACAAGTAAAATTCTACAAGTTAAAATGCCTAAAATATTCAAAATTGAATTTACATCTAAACATCTTTCTATCTTCGAGAATTCTCATGAAACAACAACAACATGAATATCTTAGCTCTATCTTCTACACATGTACCTATAAACCTAGAAAAAAACCAAATGATCGAAATTCATAACATGATAATATATATTAACGTTGCACTTTATTAATTCGAATTTAATTTATACTCAAAACTCGAAATTTCTCATCAAAGGAAATAAGACAATATACCTTAGCTTATAAAATTCTCAACCCGATAATGAATTGACACCATTCGTCCATAAGTTCATCCAATTGATCTTTTGAGTAATGTGCACAATTGAATTCCTCAAAGTACTACATATATAATAATATAACATAGTATGTGATTTAGTTAAAACAATATGTCATTTTATGAGAAACACAAAATATGAAAATAGTATGTAATTCCTAAGTTAGAAATCCATACCGTGGATGGAATCTCTAATCGATCCAAAAGAATAGCTGGCGAGGACACTACACATGGAAAGAAAATACGAATATATATCAGAATATACCCCAAAAAATATATATAAAATGACAATGCCAAAAATTAACATAAACATAAACTTAAATATAAACACAAACATAAACATAAACATTTTAATATCTTACCTCTTTCACTAACATCTCTTTCTTTTCTTGGTTGGAACATGAATTACTTGCTTCTTAACAATGCGGACGGATGGATTTATTTCCAATTAATCTTTTACCTGCCTTTTTTTCAAACATATGACTTTTGGGGAGTCCAATGGATTGAACTTTGGATAAATATTCAGTACAAAACTCAACCGCTTCTTCAACAATGTATCACTCAACAATACAACCCTCTGGGCGACTTCAGTTTTTCACGTACCCTTTTAATACTTTCATATAAAATTCAGCAGGGTACATCCATCTCATATAAGCTGGGCCGCACAACTGTGTCTCTTTCACAAGATGAACAACAAGATGTACCATTATGTCAAAAAATGAGGGAGGAAAATACATTTCAAGCTTACACAAAGTAATAACAATTTCTTTTTGAAATGTTGGTAAGATCTCAGGATCAATCACCTTACTACAAATTGGCATAAAGAAAAAACACAACTTAGTTATCGCGCTCCTTACTTTATCTGGAAAAATAGAACGTATACCTATTGGTAGAAAATGCTCCATTATAACATGGCAATCATGTGTCTTTAAACTCTTTAACTTGAGGTCTTTCATAGACACAAGTCTTCTAATATCTGAAGAGTATCCTTCTGGAACTTTAAATTCACTTAGAAACTTACACAATATCTTTTTCTCCTTTCTAGATAGAGTAAAAGCAGCAGGTGGTAGATATGTTCGACTTCCTTTCTTCACAGGTCCTAGTTCAGTTCGTATTCCCATCTTTAACATGTCCTCCCTTGCTTTAAGGCCATCCTTAGACTTTCCTTTAATATTGAGTAACGTACCAATAACACTTTCAAATACTTTTTTTTCAATATGCATAACATCGAGAAAATGTCTCACATACAGAGACTTCCAATATGGCAATTCAAAAAAAATCGATCTCTTCTTCCACCCACCTTTGACAACTGTATGCGCAAAAGGCTTGCAAAACTGAGTACACACATCTTTCACCTTTTCAAAAATTTGGTCACCTGACAATGCAGGTGGAGCTTTACATTATTCGGTGTCACCATTGAATGCTTTTCTCCATGCACGGTAGTTATGTTTAGAATATAAGAATCTACGATGACCGAGAAACACATTCTTTTGACAAAGTTCCAAACGCGTCGTATCGGTTCCATCTTCACAAACATGACACGCACGTTGACCTTTAATGCTATACCCGGATAGATTCCCGTATGCTAGAAAATCATTAATTGTGCCAAACAACATCGCCCTTAAATTGAAACTTTGTTTCCTATATCCATCATAAACCTCCACCCCGTTCTCCCACAAAATCTTTAAATCTTTGATCAAAGGTGTCAAGTATACGTCTATGTCATTCCATGGTTATTTAGGCCCAGATATTAACATAGATAACATCATGTACTTACGCTTCATACATACCCATGGAGGTAGGTTATAAATCATAAGAATCACAAGCCATGTGGTATGTGAGTTACTTTGAAGACCATGCAGGTTCATTCCACCAGTAGATAACGCCAACCGAAGGTTTCTTGCTTCTTCTCTAAAATCAGGATAATCATTATCAATTTTCAACCACTATGGTGAATCTGCCGGATGTCAATACTTTCCATTAATAATTCTTTCATCTGCATGCCAAGTTAGGTGTCTTGCATCGGTTTCACTATGAAACGTTCGCCTAAATCTCGGAATTATAGGAAAATACCATAAGACTTTTTCTGGAGACAATTTTTTCTTATATCGAGACAAACCGCATTTAGGGCACTCATTTAACGAAGCATATTTGTTTCGAAACAAAACGCAATCGTTTGGACAAGCATGTATCTTATCATAGCTCATGCCAATAGAGCACAACATTTTTTTGGCCTCATAGGTTGGATTAGGAAGAACATTATCCTCCGGAAGCATATCTCTCATAAGGGCTAATAACTCTGTGAAACTTTTATCTGACCATCCATTGCCCGCCTTTAAGTTGTACAACTTTAATACCGCAGACAGTCTTGTGAATTTAGTGCACCCTTTATACAACGGTTTCTCTGCATCTCTTACCAATCTCTCAAACATTTTGGGACAATCTTGAAGATCTTCTTCAAGTGCATCTACAATCTCTTCGACTCGATCAAAATCGTATATATATATATATATATATATATATATATATATATATATATATATATATATATATATATATATATATATATATATATATATATATATATATATATATATATATATATATATTCAGAAACCATTTAAAATAACAAAAAAAAAACCATCATATATATCGTCTTTTATATTCCAAAACATAGAACTAAGAATCCAAAAAATGCTAAAAATATTGTTGTTATATATCAAGCCCTACCAAGAATCCAAAAATTAAAATGCATACATATAACCCAGTTTAGACATCAATAGGAGATAAACACATTTGGACATCAATGGATATTAACATATTTTCAAGGATGATAACTCAGTTTGGACATCAATGGAGTTAAACACATTTTCAATAAAGAACATAACTTGAGAACCGGCCGGTGTGGGTGGAGGAAAACGGAGCGACACGATGGAGGACGGTACGACGGTGAACGGTGAGGACGATTTGAGACGAAGACGGAAATGGGTTTCGCGAGGGAAAGGGTTTCTGTTTTCGTTTGATACTGATACTGTGAATACAAATGTTCTATTTTTTAATTCTGACTTATAAGGGTTTAGACAGCGCTTTCTAAAAGCGCTGACTAAAGTGGACCTTAGACAGCGCTTTTGAAAAGCGTTGGCTAATAGTGACCTTTAGCAACGCTTTTCTATTATTTTTATTTTTATTTTTATGACTTTAGACAGCGCTTTCTTAAAACACTGTCTAAAGTGCCCTTTGCCAGGGCTTATGATAAAGCGCTTTCTAAACAATCCTTTAGCAAAGCTTTTTAAAAGCGTTGTCTAAGGTCATATGTTTAACAGCGCTTTTACTAATTATTTTATACGTTTTCCGTGTTTTTTTTATTCACTTATAGCAGCGCTTTTTTACAAAAGCGCTGTCTAAGGTGCGCTGTTAAAACTTACTTTTGGCGTAGTGAAAATAACCCAGTGGTGAAGTGCGCGTTGGATAATGGAGAGGACTTGGGTTCGATCCCAGGTCCCTGTGTTTTCTTTATTTTCTTAACGTTCATTTGCAGATTCCATGTATACACGTTCCAAGCGCCTACCATGTGGTCTCAACATCCAGCCACTGGATTGCTACCAACACAAATCCAACGCTCAAACCAAGGAAAGACCATGGTACATTCTCCAAACGTGGTTGCACAGAATCAGGTGCAGGAATGTGCTCAGCATCTTTGGGCCTAACCAGAATTTGGCAGCGCACCCCCCTAATTGCTCATCAAACAGGCCCAATTCTTTTCTTTCTTTTTTTTAATTTTAATTCCTTTTTATTATTTATTAATTATTTATTTTTTCAAATAAAACCAAAAATCATGTTTTTTATTTAATCAAAAAATCATAAAAACATAAAAAATCATTTTTTATAAAAATATTTTATTAATTAATAAGTTTAATAAAATTAGGGTAATTTAATTTTTTTTTATAAATAATTTAAAAGAATTAGAATAAGGGTTTAATGTTTTACATAACCTAATTCTTCTCAAAAAATAACCCAAATATTTTCTCAATTAGATTTTTATCTTTTCCAATTATTTCTCGCATTTAATTCGCCGCGCGCGCCTTTAGTTTTCTTTTTTTTCTATTATTGTAACTGCTCTGAGTTTGTAATAGTAATAAGGGTTTCAAATTTCCGCATCTTTATTTACAGTCAAAATAATTATGTATCTGCGAAAGCCTTGTAATAGCTAGGACTTTAATTTCTCGCATTTTAATTTCCGCAAACTATAAGCTGTTAGATGTATGATTATAGGATTGTATGGAAAGACAAATTGCAATTAATACAGTAGAAAACCCTAAATGTGCAAAGATAAATAAACTGGAAAAACACACAGTTGCAGATGCTCACTCCTAGGGTTTACTCCACTCCGGTTGCCTTCGGTAAATGGTCATGAAGTATAGGGAATGTTAGTGGTCGTCCTCTAGTCCCAAAAGATCTAAAATGACCCATTCAGATGTTTCCTTGGAAAAAGATATTTAAGACTTTAGGATGATTACTAAAATTTCCTAAAATTGCTTTTGTGACCGTACTTGTCCCTTCGAACGTCCCTTAAAACTCCAATGATGGTGCTACCTATTCCTTAATAATAGGATAGCACTGTCTAAAGGAAAACAAACATACTTTTTTCGAGTAGGTAGATTAGTTCCTAGGTACTTTCTCAAACAAACAAATTTTAAAAACACTTTTCAAAACAACTTCGTCACACTCTTGAGGACCGATACAAGGGTTATCACGAAGTAAAACAAAACTTTTTTGAAACACACAAACAAACAAAAGCAATTTAAGAATGAGCAAGTACCTAAGAGCCCGTGGAAAGCCACAGATAGAAAGGGTGCTAACACCTTCCCTTTCTATAATCTACCCCCCCCTCCCCCGTACTCAGAAACATCTCGAAAATGGTTTTTTCTGTTCTTTTCCCTTTTCCTTTGTTGAATGAAATAAAAGTCGGTGGTGACTCTTGCTTACCGCGACATCTGTGAATACAAAATACAAACTAGTATAACAGTTGGTTCTGCCACCGTATCACATCATTGTATCAATATTGCCTGTGGAGTACGACAGAGTGTCAAAAATATTAGAAAATAAGGAAGGTTTAGTGCCATATGAAGTAGTTGATGAGAGGCCATTATGCTAATATGTTATGAATAGTGATGTGGTGAAGGATCAAAAAGTTGTGTTCAAGAAACCAAGTCCATACATGTTATGTCACCTCAAGCCTTTATTCATAAGGGAAAAAGTGGATGGTATGTCTGTGAATAAAGTATTTGTCGATGGGGGATGAAACAACCGGCCAAACACAACATCAAGATGAAATCAATGAAGTCGCCATCTAACATTTTTTATCCCATAGGAAGGGAAAGGTAAACATCGAGTAAACCTGAGAAGGGTGAAATCATGGTCAAACGACCAAGAGATCGAGTAAGGGAGTCTGTTACGTGAGGGGAAGGTATTAGCACCCCACACGCCCGTAGTACTCTACGGTATCCACTCTTGTTATTCTAATCTAATGGGTGTGATCAAATCTAGTGCTTAAGGTTTAAAGTAAAAATAAAGAGGGAATGCATGCAAAAGAAAAGGAAAAGAAAGTGTAGGGAAAAGAAAGATATTTTTATAAAGATATGCTCGATTAGGCCCCACAAAAAGCCTCCGCCTATGTATCCCTTTTAAGTAATCAGAGCAGTCGTAGTTCGGCTCACATGTTTTGGTTGGTTTGTGTTTTTTAATGGAACGCCATCAATTTTTCATTCTACCTACAACTCGACCTTTGGAGACTCACGCATCTGGATTAGAAAGGAATTAATGTGCTCAAAAAGTGTCCGGAGGCGAATAATGCTAAAGTCGTGACTCTTAGCAAGTAAACATGGTGCAACCCGACCTTTGGGTAATTACGTGTCGTATTCCGTAGAGAGGGAAAATAACACATCCAATTTGAAAGTTCCAAAGAAAGGCCTGAAGGCGGAAAAAGTTTGTATTGGTTGATATCTTTTACCTTAAATAAGGATTTGAGAGTTTGTTAGATGTTTTGTGCATTTTTTAAGAAAAAGAGTTTTAGTCTTAATGCAAGGATGCAAAAGAAAGAAAAACATCTAAGGGAGAATATCCTAAATCTACCCCTAATGTTGTCATACAATGATTGATCCTAAGATTGAGGATAAAAATGGAAATATCTACCTATTGTTAGCATGCATGGATTACTATCCTAAAGTCTAGCTCGAATCGGGAAAGAAACAAGTACATCCTAAGCGAGCATGGTATATACAAACAAGTGCTTTTTGCAAAAACATACAATCGGGGTGTACAAGACTCAGGGATGGGGGTATAAATAGAAAATGCTTTAGCTAAGGGGAGCGGATCACCCAAAGCAAACAAGCGGGAGACTGCGATAAAATAAAAAAGAAAAGCATTACTTTATCTAAGGGGAGCGGATCACTCGAAGCAAACAAGCGGGAGACTAAGATGAACTAAAAAAGAAAAGCATCACTTTAGCTAAGGGGAGCGGACCACCCAAAGCAAACAAGCGCGTAGTGAAGTATCAACAATGGCCATTGTGAACTCCTAACAAAGTGTGGGGGTTTGATTGCAAAACCCTTTTCCACGTGACCGAATCGATACATATGATATGTACAAAACTAAAGCATCGATGTACAACGTGAGCTAAGGATGACACAGACGAAATGCGGAGACCGATTGCAAACCCTTTTTGCTCGCCTCCTTTTGAGGACTTATTAGGGTGGAGGAATATGCGAGCACAAATGTAAACACACATGAGAAATACCTACTTCAAAGGTAGGATTTTAAACAATCACAAATAGCACACATAATGCACATAATGCAGAATTTCCCTAAACGAGTCTTTAAATAAACTAGAGGAATTCCTGACATGATCAACAATGGAGATCTCTGTCATACATCTCTATTCCTACTTTACATGGCAAGGCAAGCGGTAAAATCCCTACTTCTCATGATCTCTAGAAAGCCATAAAATACAGAGAGAAAATAGAAAGGAAATGTACCAAACGGATAACAATCCGTAGATGCCAAGCAAAAGCAACGATACTCGAAAAATTTCACGAGCTTATATCACCAATAAAGAAAATTTCATTAGACTAAGCATCAAAGTATCAACAAATCAAGATTGGAATTTGTAGCGGACACATCCAAATATCAAAATACACATGCACGATACACAATCCATACAGTGCATAACAATCACTGGTGGAATGTGTAATGGACACATCCGTGTGATTCCAAGGTACCTACATGAAATACAATTTATAAAAGAATAATATCATTTACGCTTCATACGCAAACTTTCACTTAACAAATGATTGCATAAGATGTCCTTTCAACCAATAATCATGAACTAATTAAAGGTTGAAGGCCTAACAATGTACCTTGCAAAGCATTCACAAAAGGAGTTAGAAGTAACAAGGCAATGTTGCAAACATGCAATAAAAACAAAGTAAAATTGACATTTCTGTCTGGGTAACCGGTTACCATATTTGGGCAGCCGGTTACCAAAAGTTGAAAATTGGCTACTGACTTGGGGTAACCGGTTACCATAACTGGGTGATCGGTTACCAAAACTTTGAAAATTTAGGAAATTTGCTACTGACTTGGGGTAACCGGTTACTATAACTGGGTGACCGGTTACCTCGTGAAAATTTTAAAAATTTTGTGAGCAAAATGAATGGTAATCGATTACCATATCTGGATGATCTGTTACCCTCGTGTCAGAGGCAGTTTTTTTAACAGACTTTTGAGTATTTCCAATGGTTTAGACAATTGATAAAACACAAGATACTCTCATATCAAACACATGATTTTGCATAATTCAAAGTCTAGATTCACACTATTCATGATGAATTAAGGATCAACAATTAAGTTTCATGCAACATCATCAATTTGTTTCAATAATTAAACACTTTCATGTAAATCCACTTAATTCAATAAGCACTTAATTCCACTATCCAATTCTGTATTTATCCATAATCATCAAATCAATTCACAATTATAAGCTTAGATCTATGTTCTCAACTCAAAATTCAACTTAGATTCAATTCATGCTTGATCAAAAAAAGTGCTTCTCAAATAATCACTTATTTCAAGAAGTGCTTAATTCAAGAAAACTCGCTGATAGAAGTAAAGAGGAGGCTTAGGTATAGAGATTGCAACTAACGGATCAACAATCGAAGAAAAATTTCTCTTGATCTTGACTTTTTGATCTTGATGCAATTGTTGTTGTGTTCTTGATGAAAAAGTTGAGAAAAACCTCGATTTGATCCTTGAGAGAATTGGGAGACAAATTTAGAGTGTTTGTAAGATTTTGTGAATTATGAGAAACCCCCTTGAAAATTAGAGTCCAGAGGAATATATAGTGTTAAATTATGTGAGTGAATTTGATTAATGGACCTCAAATAACCACAAACCAAAATGCAGATTTTTGAATCACTTGAGCGCGACACGTTCCAAGAAAATTCACAGGAACCTCAGTGTGATTTTTGAAGTTGACATGTGAAAATAAAATGTAACCCATATCGAGAATGACCTCGTGTCCGAAGATGGGCTCAATCGGATAAGTGATTAGAAAGTTAGGAATTTTTGAAGTTTCGTCTCAGAGGAAAATATTTCTCGGTTCAAGATTTTCAATATGTTGCGCGTGATTTGGACCAAAATCGAGAACCTTCGGATCACTATTTGCTTTTAGAATATTAAGATAAGTTTAAGTAGACAAGATTTTTGAATCAACGCCACCAGAGCTAGCTCAATACGATCAAAATTGACCGAGTTATGTTTTTTTGAAATATGATGCAAATAAACATTTGCCACAATTTCCCCGTGCAAACATACTTGATAAATCCACAATTTTGGAGACCTTCTAAGCAGAATTAGCTTATGGTCTTGAGAGATGAAATGAAGAGGACATCGATACAAAATTTTAGCCATATGAACGAGTCCAAAATGAGCCACGGGCCCTGAGTTATGGATTTTTTAGTGTCCAAAAACTGCACTTCAGCACACTCTTCCGCTATATTTCTTTGAAACAACTCGCACATTCGAAACACTTCTTCAAAGAATTGGATCTTGATCCACACATGAATTTGAAAATACATCACCAGGGATATCTTGGCGAAAGAACACCTAAATATGACCACCAGATTGACCCTGTGAATTTCCGACCACCCGAGCCGTTGTGAAACGGTGGACCGACTATTAGCATAAAGAAAACTCTGAGAGTATCTATTGACGAAATAAACGTCTCTTGCAATTTACTGAGGCTCATATGAAATTCCTTGATCCCATAATCATAGAACCAATAATATATATGCATATGATGATGCAATATAAGCCAAATTAAATTCGAAATGAAGAGGGTAAATTTTGGGGTACAACAGTTGCCCCTATTCAAGCTTCTTAAACCTGAAGCGAGATTGGCAACAACAACATTTCAAGCGATAAGGTAGAAGGAGATTGAATAAATAAATGAACTCAAAAATTTGCACTCTGAATTGATACGACGTATTAACACAGGGTATAATTTTGATGACCTCTTGGCACTGAACCAAATAACAAGTTTGTAGATGGGAAATAGGTATCAAAGACCGTGGAACTTGATCCAAAACGCTAGTAATGATTAGACTTCACATAATGCCAAAACTCTGCATCCTGAGACAAGGTACGCAAGTAACGACTGGACTCCACAGAATACCAGAACACTGCATTCTGAGGAAGAAAAGTAACAACCAAAAGGTGCTAGTAACGACTAGACTTTATAGAATACCAGAATGCTGCATGCTGAGAAAGAAGATAAAGACCGAAAGATGCTAGTAACAACTAGACTTTACAGAATTCTAGAACACTACATCCCGAAAAATAAGGACCAAAAGACGCTAGTAATGACTAGACTTCACAGAATGCCATAATTCTGCATTCTGAGAAAGAATAATGGCCTTACAGGAGGAGACTAGTAACGACTAGACTTCTCAAAATACCAGTAACAAATGGTCTCGATTAAACTGGAACAATTCCTTTCTGAACCAAAACCTATTGGCACGTTAATCACAACGCTGGGAGGAGCGAGTGAAGGTACGAGTAACGACTCGATCTTAGGAATACTTCAAAGAATGTGTCACAACTGCATCATAAACCAAAACCACGAATAATGACTCCTATTTTAAAAGTAACTTGTAAAGACTATACCTTGATGAGTACTCCTTAGGATACCAATAACGATTGGATCCACAAAACAATGCGAACACCTGATAATCCCGAACCCGGAATAAATAGTAAAGACTGACCCTAACCAAGGAATTACAGAGATGAAACGAGACAAATATTACTCTGACTCGGTAGAACCTAGTAATGACTAGGCTCAACTAATTCGAAATGAATGCCAGAATGTTGTATTAAAAAATCAGGTGACAAGTAGCAAACTTGAACTTGGTAGGAATGGTATCCACCAACCCACAATGTTGTGCTAGGGCGAAGCTAACAACAACAAGGAAAATTAGTAATAACTTTATAAGGGAGGACTAGTAACAACTAGACTCTTCAAAATACCAGAACTCTATATTCTGAAAAATATACGCGAGCAACGACTCGACATAAAAGGTGCTGATAATGACCATAACAAAAGAAACGCTACGCCATGACCGAATTGGAACGTAACTAGTCCAATGAGTAGTGAATCTAAAAATAAAGACATTGAATAAGGATTAGAAACATCTAAACCAAAAACGGAGGTACATCCATAGCGATCGAACACGACCCACGCGAACCTACACCGAGACAGGGAATTCCCTTAGGTAGGAGGCGAGAAAGGGGCTGACTTACACGAAGTAAAGGGACAACCAGGGGATATCTTCTGAATCCTAAGGAATCACTAGGAAAACATCCAAACCTTGCAACAACAATATTGAGAAAAGCGAGCATTTAAACTCGAAACTACTGTGGAGAAAGACAATAAACTTGGCTTATACTTCAATGCATGTTTGAATTTCTTTCCCCTATATAGAGTAATATCCCCAAGGAAAAAATGGGAACACTACACATTTGAGGATGCAATGTGATGATGCATGCTTAAATGTTTCACTAGGAAACACTAAAAACGAAAGGACAAAAAATCAGGTCGCCGGGACTCCATTGGGCGAACACTGATGAGGTACCAGTAACCACTGGATTTACAAGGAGAATATAATTCAATGTCGTTGGGAATAAACATCCACTTCAACATGAGTTCAAATTTCTAGCTTTCTAGATATAGCAATCTACCAACACGGAGGTTGTTCCTACCAACGAGACCACACTGGGAATAAAATAGGCTTCAGCGTTCTGGATATATCACACACAAGTGAGGTCGGACATTGCCGAGGAACAATTCACATGCTTCACAGGGGAATCACAGATCTCTATCAGGATTTTCAAAGCCATCCACATTTAAAGAAGAAAACTTCACTAAGGAGCAAGGTGACTCATTGGGAGAGTACGATAGATTCTGAAGAGATTTCACCAACACCAACCATGCGGGAGAAACACTCTGAAACTGACCTCACCGAAGAAAAACAAGATCCTGAAAAAAATGGATCGACAGGTACTTCATGGAGACGCGAGGCACTCCTGCACAATTCTCTAGAGATGCGCGAATCTCGGCCAGGATCTACTAACCTTCCACTGCATGGAAGAAAAGTTTACTAGGGAAGATCATCACTGACGAGAAAACTTCTTTCAAACAAAGAATGATCTTTTCATTTCAATTATCGACATCACAGGGAATGTGCAACTTCATGCAGGTCAGAAAGTTGTAGACCTCATGGAGGACAAAGGATTGAGTTCGGTCTTCTGGGACTCAATGATCACTTTATGAAGACAAATCAAGGAAACTTCCTGAGGATAATATTTATTAATAGGACTCTTAAAAATATGCCAACCCTTCTGGGGAATTAAGATTCCATTTTGAATTAACTGGCGGAATGATATCCTGCATCCAACCACTCTTAATAGGAGATTCTACTGGGGAAAAGAAGAGATCTAGGCCCTGAAATATCAGGATACCTCATCGTGAATTCCCAAAAGGAGTACCAATCTATGGTATACTTCACCGAGGATAACCAACTTGCGATATGCCTTGTTGGGGATCACAAATCTGTTCTAGTTGGTCGAACATATCATCCTTATTGGGGACTTCCTCGCTTCAGAATATGCATCCAAAATCACAAGACGAAAAAATACAGAATGCCCCAGGTATGGCATGATGACTTTTGTCTTCCAACCGGGTACAAAAGCTTTTGAAGAAACTTTCAAATATATCTTATCTCGTGTAAGGCGCCCAATTTTAATATGCAATTTTTTTAATCAAAAATTGAACGTCTTTAATGCAAGCAAAATAGTAAAATATAAAAAAAGAGGCTTTTGAGTGAAAGACACTTTTTTTGATTAAAAGTATGCCTGTAAATAGGCAAGTACATCACAATAAAATTCTTAGAAAGAGGTAATTGCAAACAACAAATAGAATTCAAAGAGTAACAGACACATGGCAATGCTATAACGGATTCCCTCCAGGTTCCAATCCTGCTATCAACCTTATGACCTGAACTATCTCATCACCTTGTTTCCTGTTGAAGATAATTGGACTGATTCCTACCTTTCGGAATTTCCAATTGTAGCATCAAAATCAAAGATCCAACGCTGGACATAATCATTCGCTTAAATCCCTCTTTTTCCTGGATCGCCCTTTCTAGTTTTCAATCCACCGAGATACCCTTTTTTGCTTAAGATACCTTTGACAGGTCAACTTAGCAGGTGTACATTTTTTCACTCATACCCTCTTTCTTTCATCCCTAACTTTTGCCCGAACCTACTCACCAGGTTCGCTGGGTGTGCCTTTTTTTCCTGAGCTAGTCAACTCAATGGTCACATTATACGAAGTATTTTTTAACTACGTCCGAGTTCATAGGGAGTGAGAAGCGTTCACCATCCATCATTGTAAGCATCATGGCACCGCCAGAGAAAACCTTCTTTACAACGAATGATCCTTCAAAATTAGGAGTCCACTGTGATTGCATGCACTCCAATTAAAGTGTTTTGATGAAGACCACCATACATAAAGTCAAAGAAATATCAAGTCTGTGAAAAAGAAGATATTCAAGATCATATAATATTTCAAGATCACTCTTTAAATTCTTCTACATGTGTACAACCAACTTTCAAAATGAAGATTATGAAGATTCATCAACAAGTTAGGTACAAGTTTTAATTTGAGGTTTTTAAGATGATATAGTGCTCAAAATATATTCTAAGAATTTTACATAAGTTTCATGATCATTTTAGAGTAAAGAATTGCATTTCCATCACTTAAAAAATAAATTTTTATCACTTTCATTCAGTGGTAACCGGTTACAGGGTTACAGGGTTTCGTAAAATTAAAATAAAATTTTTGGTTCAGTGGTAACCGGTTACAGCTTTTGAGTAACCAGTTACAGGCATGCAAATTTTAAAATATACACATTATCACATATGTGTAACCGGTTACAGCCCTACGGTAACCGTTTACCGTTGAAGAAAAATTCAAAAAAAATTATGTTTTACTTGGTTGTTGGATGATACCTCTTGGGATCCAACCATTGTATCTTTTTACTCATTTAGGGTGTAATGAAAGGGTGCATTTCATATATAAAATTCATTTGCACTCTAATCATAACATAACACACATTATTCAAAATTTCAAAAATTCTTAAGTGTTGTAAAACTTTGAGAATTTACATATTGCACGAAACATTGTTTAGAACTTTCATACTCATCATTGTTTCAGCATATATTAAGCACTAGATATGACTATAAACTTCCTATTAAATATTGTCTTAGTATCTTGATAAACATAGTGTTATTCAATAATTGATCATACTTTGAAAAAAAATCAGATTTTGTATAAGATTAACCTTGCATTCCAGGATTGTTGGAGCAAGTGTGTGCATTGAAGAGGGTTTTTCTTCTTGCACTTAGTGTTCAAGATTTTAAAGGTTTTAAGAGACTTTGATCTCGCTATAGATTATATAGTAAGGCATCACCTTTGGTGTGATTAGGCTTGTGCAATCATTCTAAACTATAGTGAAATCTCTTCCGTGTTTGCAAGAGAACTGGAGTACTCTCAATCTGTGAGGGAAACCAGTATACATCTGGTGTTCACTTACTTTCTGCACTTTATTTCTTTCATCACCATAATCAGAAAAACAAGTAATTTAAAAAAAATAAAAAATTGGCCATCACCTAATTCAACCCCCCTCTTAGCGCATTATTAACTTACATTTGGTATCAAAGAGAGTTAAGTTAACTTGTTCCTATTCGATCCAGAGTGACCTCAACACAACTAACTTTCAAAGATGGTGGTAGTAACAACAAGCCTCCATTGTTTTGTGGTGAATACTTTGACTTTTGGAAAATTCGTATGAAGGCTCATCTAGAAGCACATGGAGAAGAAATATGGGATGTTGTCCAAAATGGTCAATTTATTCTGATATCTGTTATCAACGGTGTTGGAACATAAAAGCCTAAAACATCATGGGATGACGATGATAAGAAAAAGGTCCTTTATGATAAGAAAGAAATTAATATTCTTCAAGGTGCACTTTGCATGGATGAATTCTTTCGTGTTTCGGCATGCACAACGGCAAAGGAAATTTGGGATACTTTGGTTGAAATACACGAAGGAACAGTCGAAGTCAAAAGCTCAAGATTGAATACATTAATTCAATAGTTCGAGATGTTTAGAATGTAACCCGGAGAATCTATTCTCAATATGCAGAAAAGATTTGTTCATTTGACGAATCACTTAAAAGCTCTTGGTAAAACTGTCACCAATGACGAACTCAACCTAAAGGTGCTTCGATCTTTAACTATAGAATGGAAACCAAAAGTAACGGCTATTTTGGAGAAGAATAATTTATCCAATATGTCATCCGCAACTCTATTTGGTAAACTTCAAGAGTACGAGAAAACTTGGAAGACTTGCTAAGCATGAAAATCAATAAAATAAATCAAAAGGCATGGCTTTGAAGGTGGAATTCAAGGAAGTCGCTATTGAAGAAAATCCGGAAGAAGATGAAAATTTCATGCTTCTTGTAAAAAGGTTAGGAAAATTATTTGGTCCTAAAAATAACTTTGGTAACTCTAACTTTGTCAAAAGGAAGAAATTCTCAAGGATAAAAGATAAAGAAGCATCCACATCAAATGTTACATGCTATGAATGTGGAAAGCAAGGCCATATCAAACCGGATTATCCAAGCCTCTCCAAGAAGGATGGAAAGAAAGGAAAGAAAGACTCCAAATGCAAGAAAGGCTAAATCGCTTGGGATGACAATGAAGTTAGTATATCATCTGAATCGGAAAATGACGAATGTGCAAATTTAGCATTGATGGCTACTCATGAATCTGATGATGATGAAAATGAAGAGGTTAGTAAAAATTTTACACTTTATGATGAAAATGCTCAAGGTGCAATTGATGAACTTCTAAATGAATTAAAATTCTTGTATAAAAAGATATCAACACAAGAAAAGGAACTTATTTCTTTTCAAGAAAAGATAGATACTATGAACAAGGATCTTGAATGTCAAAAACAATTTTTTCTTTAAAAAAACAAGACTTTGTATGCAAAAAATATGAATCATATACTTTTCAAATTGTTCAACTAAAAAGAGTTATTGAACAATATGAAAAGGGGAAAATTGGTTTGGAAGGATTGCTTAGCCAATAAAGATATCTTAATGACCAAAGTGGACTTGGTTATTCAAAAGAAAATAAACCAAGTTCTAACAAAACCATTTTCATAAAGGCTAGTAATCAATCCGAAACTAAGAAAACCAACAATGTGAAAATTAAGCATAATCATCAAAAGAAAAAGAAAAGAGTTGTTAAGAAAAAAAAAGTTCCAAGATACAAGAGAAACTTTATTCCAAATTGTTTTTATTGTGGTATTCTTGGCCATACACCTAATGCTTGCTATGTTAGAAACTTTAGTATGACAAATTGACACTATGTATGGGTTAAGAAAGGAACTAACTACGAAGGACCCAAAGCAACTTGGGTACCTAACAAGAAATAATTTCTTTTGTTTCGTAGGTATGCTTGAAATCCACTCAAAGTCTATGGTATCTCGATAATGGATGTTCGAAGAATATGACAAGAGATGTTAAAAAAATTTCACATCTTACATTTAAAGCCAAGGGGTATGTCACTTATGGAGATAATACCAAAGGAAAAATTCGTGGCATCGGCAAAGTTGGTGCATCACCTTTCATATCCATTGAAGATGTACTTTATGTTAAAGGACTCAAGAACAATCTTCTAAGTATTAGCCAACTTTGTGACAAAGGGTTCAAGATCAAATTCAATAAAGATGAATGTTTGATCATGGATGAAACAACCAATGAGGTAAAACTCAAAGGTAAAAGAGTTAACATTTTTATGATCTCTTTAAATAAGTTGTATTTGAAAGTAAAATTTCTTATGGTAAATAATCATGAATCATGGTTATGGCATAAAAGGGAAGCCCATATACATATGGAACATTTAAATAAATTAACCAAACATGATCTTGTCATTGGATTACCAAAGATAAAATTTGTCAAAGATAAATTGTGTGATGCTTGTCAAAAGGGAAAACAAACTAGATCAACCTTCAAATCAAAGAATGTGGTGTCTACTACAAGGCCACTACAATTGTTGCATATGGACTTATTTGGTCCATCAAGAACAAGAAGCTTCGGAGGTAATGTATATGTTTTAGTTATTGTTGATGATTTTTCTAGATATTCTTGGACTTTGTTTCTTGTGCAGAAAAGCAATGCTTTTAAGGCATTTAAGAAGAATGAAAAGCAAATTCAAAATGAAAAATCATTAAAGATTGTATCCATAAGAAGTGATCATGGTGTAGAATTCCAAAATGCATCTTTTAAAGAATTTTGTGAAGAACATGGTATCTCTCACAATTTTTTAGCACCATGGACTCCACAACAAAATGGAGTAGTTGAAAGAAAGAATCAATTTCTAGTGGAACTTGCAAGAACAATACTTAGTGATGCAAATATACCAAAATACTTTTGGGTGGATGCGGTTAGTACGGCATGTTATGTTGGAAATCGAGTTATTATTAGACCTATCTTGAAAAAGACTCCATATGAACTCTTCAAAGGAATAAAGCCAAACATTGCTCATTTTCATATTTTTTAGATGCAAGTGTTTTGTCCTCAACAATGACAAAGACAATCTCGGTAAGTTTGATGAGAAATTCGATGAAGGTATATTCATTGGTTACTCTCTTTCAAGTAAAGCTTATAGAATATACAACAAAAGAACTTTAACTCTAGAAGAATCTATACATGTTTCTTTCGATGAAACTAACCCCTCAAAAAAGGATATAGTCTCTTGTGATGATGATGATATTTTATATATGCCAATAGAAGATGTTACCAAGGCCAATAAAAATAACAATAAAGATTATTTCATAGAAGAAACTTATCAAATAGATCTACCCAAAGAATGGAGAACTCATCGAGATCACCCAATTAACAATATTATCGGTGATATTAGCAAGGGAGTATCAACAAGACTCAATCTTCAAGATGCATGTCTATACATGGCATTTGTATCTCAAATTGAACCTTCCAAAATAGATGAAGCTTTGTTGGACAATCATTGGATGGTTTCTATGCAAGAAGAATTAAACCAATTCGAAAGAAGTCAAGTTTGTGAACTAGTACCAAGACCGAACGGAAAACATATCATTAGGACTAGATGGATATTCAAAAACAAACTCGATGAGAATGGGATAATTGTTTGGAACAAAGAAAGATTGGTCGCACAAGGATACAATCAATAAGAAGGAATTGATTTTGAAGAAACCTTCTCTCTGGTTGCAAGGTTAGAAGCAATTAGATTATTATTAGCTTACGCTTGTTCCATGAATTTTCAACTTTTCCAAATGGATGTCAAAAGTGCATTCTTGAATGTATACATCAATGAAGAAGTCTATGTCAAACAACCTCCTGGTTTTGAAGACTTCAAGAATCCTTTAGATGTCTTCACATTGAAAAAGGCACTGTATGGCTTAAAACAAGCACCAAGGGCATGGTACGATCGACATAGCAATTTTCTATGTAAAAAGGGCTTTGAAAAGGAACAAGTGGACAAAACGCTTTTTATCAAGAAGATCAAGAATCATACTCTACTTGTTTAAGTATACGTTGATGATATCATCTTTGGATCAACAAATAGAGACTTGTGTGAAGAATTTTCATCCATGATGCAAGGAGAATTCAAAATGTTCATGATGGGAAAAATGAACTACTTTCTTGAATTACAAATCAAGCAACTTGCAACGGGGACTTTTATTCATCAATTAAAAAATTGTAAAGAGTTATTAAAGAAATTTGACATGGATGCATGCAAACCTATTTCCATTCTAATGGGTTTGAGAACTTATGTGGATCTTGATGAAGTTGTTGTGCCCATAAACGTGTCAAAATATCGAGGAATGATTGGCTCCCTATTATACCTAACGACAAGTTGACCCGACATCATGTTTAGCGTATGTCTTTGCGTTATATTTCAAGCCAATCCATAGGAGTCTCACCTTGCTGCATTTAAACGCATTATGAAATATCTTAAGGGAACTACGAACGTCGGCTTTTGTATGCTAAAGGCAGTATGTGTTCGTTACTTGGTTATTCTGACACAGATTATGCAGGATGTAAAACAGATAGAAAAAGCACTAGTGCACATGTCATATTCATGGCAACACTCTAGTGTCATGGTCATGAAATAAGAAAGCATGTGTTGCTCTTAGCATGCATGAAGCGGAATACATTACGGCTGGAAGTTGTCACACTCAAATTATATGGCTAAAATAACAACTGCGTGACTATGGAATTAATCTTGGATGCATCCCGCTAAAATGTGACAATACAAGTGCAATCAACATCACGAAGAATCCAGTCATGCACTCTCGGACGAAGCATATCGATATACGACATCATTTTCTCTGGGATCATGTGCAAAATGGTGATGTAGAAATCTCATTTATTGATACACACAACCAACTCTCATACATCTTTATAAAGCCTCTAGAAAAAGATTCATTCTTCAAGATTCAACGAGAACTTGCTATATTAGATGAACATGACCTTTGATTTATATCTCTGAAACATAAAAGGTGCATGTATTCTTTTCATCACCTTTTATATTATTCTTACCAAGTATATCTCTCTTCATCCTACATTCACTTTCAATGGTTCTATATAATGTTTATCTATATGTTTTAATGTCATATATACCTGTTAATATGTTGTTATACATATTTAGTAGAAGTTAACATAGATAGGTATAGGTTCTGGACTTGTATGTACTATATTTTCACTTTTTTCGCTATCAGTAATCGGTTACCCTAAATCAGTAAACGATTACCATGCAAACAGAGGCGTTTTTAACTTTCCAGGCACCTTCAGTAATCAGTTACTCATATCTTGTAAACGGTTACCATATGAAGTTTTTCAAAATTTTGGTTTTGTCAAGGCATTTATGATTTCCCACATCATTTCCCTCAAATTATTTTTTCCTTTTTGACCAAAATTATTTCCCACCTACAAACTTCCCACCAAAAATTACTCTTACCAACAATTACTCCCTCCAATATTTACTTCACCAAAAAGAGTAATTACCTCCAAAAATTATCTATAAATACTCACTCATACTTACATCTTTAACTCACAACACAAACATTCTCTCTTACATAAATCTCTACATCCCGAACCCTTTCTCTCCAAGAAAAACTCCAACCTTTGTCATGGGGCCATCAAGAAAGGAGAAAGGCAATTTAAAGGAAATTGAAGGAGAATCCCAAAATTAAGAGGAACATGATCCAATATTTGCATTCCAATTCTTCCTTCTCACTCTAGTAAAATATGGTAATCTCTCATCCTTTCCTTCAACGAGTTTTAGTTTTCCATCAATGTTGGCTAGGCAAGGAGTAGGTGAACTCATCACCGAATGTGGAGTTTACTACCCGGATTTGGTTCGTGAATTCTATGCAACTATGCAAATTGGTGCCGACGGTGTTCTCTCATCATGGGTAAAAGGGAAACACATCTTAATGTCAACCAATAAATTTGGAAGATTCTTGGATGTTCCTAGTGAAGGCTTACTCATCAAGCATGGGTATACTATTGATGTTGATGCTTACAACCATACTCGCTACTACTATAGCATCACTCGTCTCTCCGAAAAAGAAATATTGGACAAGAAAAAGGAAGTCGGTTCTACAACAATTCGGTTAACTTTGTATTCCTCCAACCTCACTGTAAGTGACCGTATGCTACATTACTTTATTGCTTACATTTTTCTCCCTAAGAACTCAAATCACTCTCAAATAAGTGATGTTGGGATGTAAGTCTTGTTTGCAATAAAAAATAATCTTCAAATAAATTGGTCATACTCAATCATAAACTATATCGAGCATCTCAAAAATCTGTCTGGTGGACTTCCATATGCTCATTGGATAACCAAGATTCTCAAGTTTGGAAAAGCTAGCTTCCGAGGAGAAACCGAAACTAAAATGACTTCAAGAGATTGTGAAATTTCAATTGTAGCAGCAAACAAAAATATGGGCATTTTCAAAGATGACGATGGACTGTTCAAGCATAGAGAAAAAGGAACTTCCTCCAATCAAGATGAACATCCCCCACCACCCGCATATGACGGCGAAATATCAAATGAGATGATTTATCACAAAATCTGCTCAATGGAAAATTTCATGATTTTTGAATTTTAAGACATCCATCAAGAATTGACAACCCTTCAAACACCAATTCAAGAGGACTCTATGGTTGAGATAGATGATGAATAATTCTAAATTCCTTAGTACCTTTGTTTGTTGTTTATATTCTTCCTATGTAATGTTTTTATCCTTTGCATTCTTCCGTATCGTTTATGTCATCAAAGACCTAGTGTTCAATGTGTTTCTAAGTATGCATTAACTTTGTGTTTGTGTTATAACTTGTGTTATATTTTACTTGTGTTTTATATTATGTTTTATTATGGTCTTTTCCACATCCTTTTTGATATTGACAATGGGGGAGAAGACATTGTGTGCACTGTTTAGTGATGCAGAAAATTTTTCCAGACATTAAAGATTTCTCTTTGAAGAACAAGTCTTCAAAGGATACTTAAATTCAGGGGGAGATATCCAACTTAGGGGGAGAATGCACATCACTATGGTATACATACAATCAACACTCAAAGATATTAATGCACAAGCTACGAATGTCAAATTGATTGTCTACATCAAAAAGGGGGAGAATGTGATTGCATGCACTCCAATCAAAGTGTTTTGATGAAGACCACCATACATAAAGTCAAAGAAATATCAAGGTTGTGGAAAAGAAGATATTCAAGATCATATAATATTTCAAGATCACTCTTTGAAGTGTTCTACATGTGTACAACCAATTTTCAAGATGAAGATTTATGAAGATTCATCAACAAGTTAAGTACAAGTTTTAATTTGAGGTTTTTAAGATGATATAGTGCTCAAAGTATACTCTAAACATTTTACATAAGTGTCATGATCATTTAAGAGTAAAACATTGCATGTCCATCACTTAGAAAATACATTTTTATCACTTTCACTCAGTGGTAACCGGTTAGAAGGTTACAGTAACAGATTACAGGGCTTCGCAAAAATAAAATGAAATTTCTGGTTCAGTGGTAACCGGTTACATGCATGCAAATTTGAAGATATACACATTATCACATATGTGTAACCAGTTACAGCCCTACGGTAACTGGTTACCACTGAATAAAAATTCAAAAAAAATTATGTTTTACTTGGTTGTTGGATGATACTTCTTGGGGTCCAACCATTGTATCTTTTTACTCATTTAGGGTGTAATGAAATGGTGCATTTCATATATAAAATTTGTTTGCACTCTGGTCATAACATAACACACATTATTCAAAATTTAAAAAAATCATAAGTGTTGTAAAACTTTGAGAATTTACATATTGCATGAAACATTGTTTAGAACTTTCATACTCATCATTGTTTCAGCATATATTGAGCACTAGATCTGACTATAAACTTCCTATTAAATATTGACTTAGTATTTTGATAACCATAATGTTATTCAAGAATTAATCATGGTTTGAAAAAAAAATCAGATTTTGTATAAGATTAACCTTGCATTCCAGGATTGTTAGAGCAAGTGTGTGCATTAAAGAGGATTGTTCTTCTTGCACTTAGTGTACAATATCTTATTGGTTTTAAGAGCCTTTGATCTCCCTATAGATTAGATAGTAAGGCATCACCTTTGGTGTGATTAGGTTTGTGCAATCATTCTAAACTATAGTGAAATCTCTTTCGTGTTGGCAAGAGGACTGGAGTACTCTCGATCTGTGAGGGGGACCAGTATACATCATGTGTTCATTTACTTTCTGCACTTTATTTATTTCACCACCATAATATGAAAAACAAGAACTTTAAAAAATAGGAAAAAAATGACCATCACCTAATTCACCCCCCCCCCCCTCTTAGGCGCATTATTAACTTACATCCACTTGCCCCTGGGATCACCTTGTAGAAGAATTATTCTTTTTAATACGAGGTTACTGACCTCGTAGTACTGAGGCCGGACCCTTTTATCATACGATTTCTTCATCCTTTTTTATATACCTAACCATGGAAAATATTCGCAAGCCTTTTCTCATCAATGAAGTTCAACTGGTCTAGCCAATTCTGAATCCACTCATCCTCATCAAGTTCTGCATTTTTCATAATCCTTAACGAAGGAATTTCCACTTCCACAGGAAAAACTGCTTCCATGCCATAAACGAGCAAAAATGGTGTTGCCCTAGTTAAAGTGCGAGTTATGGTGCGATATCCATGCAATGTAAAAGGCAGCATCTCATGCCAATCCTTATATGTCACTACCATCTTCTGCACAATCTTATTAATGTTCGTATTGGCTACTTCAACAACGCCATTCATCTTTGGTCGATACGGAGAAGAATTATGATGTTTGATCTTGAAGGACTCACAAAGCTCCCTCATCATTTTGTTATTGAGATTAGATCCATTTTCCGTAATTATCTTTTCAGGAAATCCCTAACGACGGATGATATTGTGCTTGATAAACCGAGTCACCACTTTCTTGGTAACATTTGCATATGACGCAGCTTTGACCCACTTGGTGAAGTAGTAATAGCAACTAGAATAAAATGATGACCATTGGACGCAGTCGGTTCGATCTTTCCAATCATGTCGATACCCCATATTGAAAATGGCCAGGGAGAAGTCAAGACATTCAACGGTAACGGCGACACATGCACTTTGTCAGCATACACCTGACACTTATAGCAGATTCTGGCGTGGTTGTAACAATCATTTTCCATGGTAGACCAATAGTAGCCAACTCGCAAGATATTCTTGGCAATAGTGTATCTACTGGAATGCGTCCCAAAGGAACCTTCGTGCATTTCTTTAATGATTTTCTCCGCTTCATTCTTATAAACACATCTCAATAACAAACCTTCATGGTTTCTTCTATATAACACATCATTGCTGAGGAAGAACTTGGCAGAATATTTTCTCAAGAACTTCTTATCCGTGACTGATGCCTCTTCAGAATACTCCTGAGTCTCAAGATATATCTTGATGTCGTAGAACCATGGCTTTCCATATAGATCCATCTCAGCTTCATAACAGAATGTCGGTTCATCCAACCGCATAATTATGATTGACGACGCTTCATTAGCCCACTTTACTTTGAACATGGATGCCAAAATGGCTAAAGCATCAGCCAAATGGTTCTCTTCTCTAGAGATGTGCTCGAATGTAATCTCCTCAAAGTAAGGAATCAACTTAATGACATGTTCTTGATACATGATCAAATTCTGGTGACGAGTTTCCCAATCTCCGTTAACTTGACTGATAACGAGATTAGAATCCCCGAAAAATTTCAAGTGCTTGATTCGCAAATCAATTGCAGCTTCAATACCGTAGATGCATGCTTCATATTCCTCCATGTTATTGGTATAATCGAAACAAATTATGGCAAGGAACGGGATATTAAAACTCGTAGGAGAAGTAATAACGGCTCAAACACCATTCCCCAATGCATTTGAGGCACCATCGAACACAAGCGTCCATTGCAAACCTGGTTTGGGCCCTTCTTCTGGGTCAGGAACATTACAATCCCTGATATACATGATGTCCTCGTCTGGAAATTCAAATCTCATTGGTTGATAATCATCCATGGGTTGATGAGCGAGTTAATCAACCAACACACTACCCTTGATGGCTTTCTGAGTAGTGTATTGGATATCGTATTCAGTCAAAATCATCTGCAACCTCGCCACTCGGCCTGTAAGATCTAGATTTTCAAAAACGTACTTGATAGGATCCATTTTGGATATCAAGTAGGTGGTATGCATCAAAATATATTGCCTCAGACGCTTAGCAGCCCAAGCCAACACACAACAAGTTTTCTGGAGCAATGTATACCTTGACTCACATTCCGTGAAATTCTTGCTCAGGTAATAAATTGCTTGTTCTTTCTTTCCAGTTTCATCACGCTGACTGAGAACACAACCCATGGAACTTTCGAGCACTGTTAGATACATGATCAATGGCTTCCCCTCCACTTGAGGCGTGAGCATCGGAGGTTCCTGCATATATTTTTTTATTTTATCAAATTCCACCTGACAATTGTCATTCCACCTGACCACTTGATCTTTCCTTAATAACTTGAAAATAGGGTCACATGTGGCTGTAAGATGAGAGATAAATCTAGAGATGTAGTTCAATCTCCCGAGAAAGCCATTGACTTCTTTTTCAGTTCTTGGTTCAGGAATTTCTTATATTGCTTTTACTTTGGAAGGATCAATCTTGATACCTCTTTCACTTACAATAAAGCCTAACAATTTTCCAGACCTCACCCCAAAGGTGCACTTGTTGGGATTCAACCTCAACCTGAATTTCCACATTCTTTCAAACAATTTATGTAGGTGAATAAGATGCTCTCCTTCTATTTGAGATTTCACGATCATGTCATTGACATGCACCTCGATCTCTTTCTGAATCATATCATGGAGAAGAGTCACAATTGCATTTTAATAGGTTGCCCATGTGTTCTTCAAACTAAAGGGTATCACTTTATAACAAAATGTTCCCCACGGGGTAATGAACATAGTCTTTTCCATGTCCTCTGGCGCCATCTTAATCTTATTGTAACCAGAGAAACCATTTATGAACGAAAAGACTTTGGCATGAGCTCTATTATCAACTAGAACATCAATATGCGGAAGCGGGAAATCATCTTTCACACTTGCCCTATTCAAATCCCGATAATCAGTGCATATTCTGACCTTGCCATCCTTCTTAGGCACCAGAAAAATATTTTCAATCCACGACGGATAGGAGATCACACTCAGAAACCCTCCATCAAGCTGTTTTTGCACTCCCTCCTTAATCTTCTTAGACTTCTCAGCATGAGTCCTTCGAAGCTTCTGTTTCACAGAAGGACACCCTTCTTTCAAAGGCAACTTATGCACGACAATGTCAGTATCTAACTCGAGCATATATTTGTAAGACCAGGCAAAGATGTCTGAATACTCTCAGAGCATACTAATCAATCTTTGCTTTAAACTGTCTTCTAACGCGACCCCTATCTTGACTTCTCTCTTGACATCTTCATTTCCCAAGTTCACTACCTCAATTGGCTCTTGTTGTACCCTAAAATTTTCCCTCCTATTTTCCCTTCTATCAGGCTTAGGCTTCGCATTCATTTGCATACTATTTGGTCATTAGTGTAGCATGTATTTTCATTCAATAAAGCACTCGCGGTTCAAAAAGATCAGTGGTTGTGCAAGCTAGTTTTTTCTTTTGGTTTGAGGTCTACATATCAAATAAAGTCCGATTCTTCTGGTTCTTCAAGCATTGAAGTGTGAAATTAGGGTTTTGATTCATGGTTATTGTGGATTTCGTCTTTATCAAGCTACATGGCCATTCGGTTCTTCTCAATATCAAGTAGCAAGGTTTTTCTCTCCAAAGATTACAAGATTAGGGTTGCGATATTTGTGCTTCAACTGAGGTTCATTGAACTTTCATTTCAAGTCTATCTTGGCTATACTTGTTCCATATTCCCATATTCACTATCAAGGAGTTCCCCAAGGACACGATCTTCGTGTGAGGTCATGGGTTTTCAAGTTAAGATGTTTGATGGACTGATTTACTAAACTATGGGTCATGGTACAAGATATGAATGGGTTCATTGAAGATGCAAGAAATATCTTAAGCATTGGTTCATTTTAAAGAATTTTGATTCAAGAAATATTGAAATATTGGAGTTCAAATTTGAAAGTTAAATTGAATTTGGATTCAATGGTGGAAATATTCATTCAAGCTCTTAATGGGTCCGATTTAATCAAAAGGCATCAAGGTTCATGCATCATTATGTTCACTTAAGTTCATCATCATTCAAGATCGTTTTCAAGCATCCATTATTCAAGCTTATTCAAATACTAGGCAAAGTTCAAGATTCAATCGGGAATCCAACAAGGGCAAAATCAAAGAAAAGAACTTGAGGTTCAAGTCCATAATAAAGGGAAGGCCATCCGAATTTAAGTTCCAATCTTCATAAACAGAGAATAGCTTTTTATTTGAAATTGAAGACTCTTGGTTACAAGTGATGTTCAAAGTTACATTCAAAGTTCAAAGGCAAAGGGAAATTCAAAAGTATTTGAAAACAAGACTTTGTTCATTACAAATTCAAGAACAATACTACATTATCATTACAAAACTAACACTAAATTTGTCCATCTTGTAACAATTCCAAACTTGCACCAAAATGTTGTTGTCCAGAAAAACTCCAAAAAAAACTTGATATTTTACAACCCAATACTATCCAAACTTTGCTGCCAAAAACCTACAAAACCAGCATGTTGTCCCAAAACCAGCCTGCTGCCTAAAGCCCTGTATCAGTCCAACCTTGTCCAAACTTGCTGCCCATAAAACTGCCAAACAAGCCCCACAAAACCAGCTCTGTCAAACCTGCACAAACAGTCCATAAGCCAACCAAAATTGCATCAAAATAGGTAAAAACAAACCTGCATAATAATCCAAAACAGCTTGCGCCAAACCAAAAGAAAGAATTGTCAAAGAAGTCGAAACGTTGTATGAAAATGAGCAAAGTATAGACTGCACAGAGAAGGCATCACAACAGAGCACCCTATTTGTTCAAATTCAACAAAATTCCCTCCCAAATTAAGATTATCTTAGCTATAAATGAAAAAAACACGGAAAAATGTTTGGAGACTTCTCAATTCAAATCATCTCTAAACTTGGCCCCTCTTCATCTTCAGACTTCAAATCTCCTCTTCAAATCTCCTCTTCAATCTGCCTCACATCCATCATGTTAACCTCAATCCACCACTCATCAGCCATCCGCGAGACACCATCATCACCAGTAATTCCACCAATTCCATCACCCTTCAATCAATTTCCACCGCCATCATCAATTGTCACTGTGAAAAACGCAATAGAGTTCCTCTGTTTCACAAACACCATAGTATGGACCACCCTTAAATTCTCCTTCCGTTCATCTTCGAAACACTGCCAGAAAACCCAAAACTCTTCCTCCAACAAAACTTCAACCTGCAAAACGATTCTGAAAACTCAACACAAGCAACAACTTTGCACCGAAATTGATCGTTTCCGTGACACCAACACAAATTCAAAGTTTGCAGCTAAAAAATTTTCAGAATAAAAATTTTCATGAGGAAGAGACTTGATGAGGAAGTAAGTTTACAAGTCCTCCAGATGAGTCCCCAATTTTCCATATGTGACTTCAAATGGTCATAACTTGGTCAATTTTTATCACCTTGAGTCCATTCTTTTTCCATAATGATCTTGAAGATGTGAACTTTATGCCTTTTTTTATGTGCAAAGTGGGAAAATGGATGGAAGTTTCCTTTAAGATGCAAAAGATTATAGGTCATTTCATGCTTTTTTCCCAACTTCAACAAGTCATAACTTGCTCAAATTTTGGAGATTTTGAATGATTCAAGTTTCAAAATGTCATTCAAGAGATCTAATTCATGCCATATTTTTTGGTCAAGAGCAAATTCAAAGTGGAAGGCCATGTTTGGATGCAAAACATTATAGGTCACTTTTGAAGGAAAAGTTGAAATATTTTTAAGTATGGAAATCAACTTCTTTTTACCCAACTTTGACTAAATGTAAATTTCAGCTCAAGCATCCATTTAACTCTATTCTTTTTCCATTGCAAATCTTGTAACCTCATCTTTCTAAAGCATCAAGAATCATGCCTTAAGACCCCTTGAGTTGAGAATGCCATTGTTTCAAAAATGCTAACTTGGAATTGAAGTTTCCTTGCAAGTCAGAATTTAAATTTCATGTTACAACCTGTAAACCTCAAATTAACTCGCGTTTTGGGTCTAAACATGATTAGACAACTTTCCCAAGTGGATTACTGCATCAAAACGCAAGAGTTGGATGAGTTTTGGTGAAGTTTGGATCACACTTCACTCGTGCATCAGGTTTGCACGAATTCCCTCCAAAACGCATCATTCACTCTTCTTTTTGATCCCATTCGCTTCTCCTATAAATACATGTACTATCCCATTCATTTTCCCAAGCTTGGATAGCCAGAATCACCCTGCCAAACTTGTTTCACAACTCACAATTCAGTAACTTCAAAATCCATTCTCGAGCCATTTTCAATCTTATTTTTCCATCAATTCACCTTCCTTGATCTTCCCTGAAACTAACCACATAATTACATTCAAGAATCGTGCCCTATACTGCTTCATAGAAGTCCAGTTTTAGAGCTCTGCAACTCAATTTCAATAGGTAAATTCCTTCATCAATTCTTCAAAACTCTGATATCATTGTGTTGCTCTCACTGCCTTGGTTCTAGTTGTAACACTTACCTTTTACTGGAAACACGTTTTGACCATGAAATTTCAAATCCCTTTTTAAAACTTTCCTTTCAAATTGCTTGAGCTATAGTTTATATAAATTTGGCGCGGGGGTGTGGTTGTCTTTGTCTTTAAGAGACGAAGCGAATGGCATAGGTCTGAGATTTTGATTTTACAGTTTGAGAGACCTGCAATTTGTGATGGCTGGAGGTTGAAGATGACCAATGTGTCATCTTCCAACCAATGAAAGCGTGCCATCTGTTTTTTTCAAATTCTGATTTAATGATTATGTATAATATTCACTAATGACCATGATATGCACATCGAGCCAGATCCCTTAGATTTGATTACTAACGCGTTTTAACTCTCATCCAATGGTCCACATATTTTACTTTTATTTTCTTTTTCTGATTTTTATACTTTAATTGTTTTAAATTTAAAAAAAATCATAGAAAATTCATTTTTAGTCCAAAAAATCTGAAAAAATTATGAAAAATAGTTTTGATATTCTCTTTTTGATTTTTATTTTTTCACAATTTAATTTTGTGTTTTGGTATTTATTATAAATTTTACACTTATTTGATTTGTTTTAAATGTTTAAAAATATTTTTATACATTTTTAAATTCTGAAAAAATTATGGAATGATCCAATGATATTGTGACAAATATTGGTGACCTTATTTTATTTTTGTTTCTGACTTTACTATTTTTTTTACCATTTTTGTTTATTTTACCCATTTATTTTAATTTTAAAAATAGTTTCTGACTTTAAAAATTACCAAAAAAATTTGTACAATTATTTGAGCTTTTTTCTGATTTTTCTATGGTCTTACTTTTCATTTCTTGATTAATTTGAACATAGTTGATATGTTTCTCATTATTTTCTATTTTTAAAACATTTTTTTAAACCCTTTTTGTGTATATTAAATGTGATATTATTTTATGACTATTTTCTGGCTGATCTTGGGTTAGATTTTGGATCATGAACTTTATTAACATCATTGGATCCATGGTGTTGAGTTTAACTCCACAAAAATGGATGAATAATTTTAATAATAGTTTGACTAAAATTTAATTCAAATGTGGTTTGTATATTTTTTCCCCCATCCCTCTTCATCTCATCCCTTTCTTATTGCACTAAATGTTGTTGGAGCATGATCTTTATATCATGTCTCAAAACAAATGGTGCATAGATTTCTATTGACCGACCTCAAAATAGGTGCGACTTCTATATAAGTCCACTTATGATTGCTTAACATAGCGCTAAATTTTGTCCCGATTCGAATAAATGATCATTCGGGGCCCAAACTTATGATTGCAAGCCCAAGTATGTTAATTTGATCTCTTTGATCCAATAACCTTGAGATTCATTGTGTGGAGGATTTGGTTCTACCAATCCTCTAATGGATCTACAAAACCTTTGGTCAACGCGGATCACTTAAACATTGTTGATCATTAAATGGTACTTATGAGAATTCCAAATGGATGATATACTTGACAAAAAGCAAATGCAACTTGTTGCGTGGAGGCTTTGGTTCTACCAATCCTCTAATGAGTTCCAAATGCAAGCTTGAAGATGGTCATCCAATTAACCACTAATTATTGACTTGTTTTACCTTATACTTTTATTCTTTTTTATGCTTTATGTACTATTTACTTTTAGCATTTACATTTAATGTCATTTTCATCTTTGCTCATTTGAGCATTTACTTTCTTGTCATTTTTATTTTGCTCACTTGAGCTTTCCTTTCCCTTTCTTAAGTTAATAATCAAGATAAACCCTAAAAAATATTTAATGGTACTTGGACTATTTGGTTACTATTCTTGGTGTGATACGGTGACAGAACCGACTGTTTAATACTGGTTTGCATTTTGCGTTTTGTGTTTGCAAAATGTCGCGGTAAACAAGAGTCGCCACCGACTTTTATTTCATCCAATCGGAAAGGAAAAAAGTACAGAAAAAATCATTTTTCGAGATTTTGAGTACGGGGGGTAGATTATAGAAAGGGAAGGTGTTAGCACCCTTTCTATCCTTGGTTTTCCATGGGCTCTTAGGTACTTGCTCATTTTTAAATTGCTTGTGTGTGTGCTTTGTTTTGGAAAAAATTTTCTACTTCGTGATAACCCCTTGTATCAGTCCTCAAGGGTGTGACGAAGTTGTTTTGAAAATTTGTTTTGGAAAGTGTAAGTGTGAAAAGTTTTGATTTGAGCAAGTACCTACTAGCATCTACCTACTCGAAAAAAGATTGTTTCTATTCTTGTTTCCTTTAGACAGCGCTATCCCACTATTGAGAAATAGGTAGCACCGTCGTTGGAATTTGTAAGGGTCAATTCGAAATGGATGTACGGTCACTAGAGCAATGTTTGGACACCTTAGTAGCAACCCTAAAATCTTAAGATCATGTTCGAGGCAACATTTCCAAGGCAACATTTATGAGGCAACATTTCCGAGGCAACATTTGAATGGGACACTTTGATCTTTTTAGACTGGAGGGCAACCACTAAGACACCATATGCTTAATGACCGTTTACCGAAGGCAACTGAAGTGAGAGTATACCCTAAGAGTGAATATGTGCGAGTGATTTATTTTCAGTTTATTATCTTTGCACGTTAGGTTTTTCTAACCATTTTAATTTTGTCATGCATTCTTGCCATACAATCCTATTAGCATACATCTAGACAGTTAAATATTTGCGGGAATTAAAAATACGAGAAAATAAACCTAGCTATTACAAGGCTTCGGGGAGGGGGATTAATTACATAACCAAAAATAGGGGATTTAAACAGTAAATAAAAACCCTAAGTTAACTATTACAAAGCATGAACAATTACAAATAAATGGCAAAATAATCAACAAACGCGCGGCGAATTAAATACGAGACGATTAGGGTTTTGACCCTTGACTAAACATATTTTTGATTGATTAAAGAAAAAAATTCTTTTTTGTCATGTTTTGTTATTTAAGAAAATAATGAAATAATTGAATTAAAAGAAAATCCTAAGTTCTAATTAATGTTAAATTTTTGAAAATAAATTAATTAAGTTAACCTATTTTTATGTTTTTGTTTGAAAAAAGAAAAGAATTAAATCAAGAACTTAAACCTAATTTTCTAATTGATTTTAATTATAAAAAACAAGTTAAAATTTCCCTAAATTAAACTAAATTAATTAAATTTGATAAAAAAACCTAATTCTAATTTTTGTGAATTCTTGGTTTTATGATTTTATAAAAAATAAAGAAAGTGATTTATTTTTGTCAATTAAAATAATTAAAGAAAATAATAAAATAATTAAAAAAAATAAGAATAAATAAAAGAAGTGAAGAGATGGGCCTGTGTTGAATAGCATGCTAGGGGGTTTGGAGTTGAATTTCAGGGCCCAAAAACTCCAAGCCTGTTTGACCACGCCTGATCTGGTGTAACGTTGACTTGGATGTATATCATGGTCCTTCATTGGAGAGGCATTGGATCTGGATGGCTGGGCATCAAAGGGCTGGATGTTAAGGTTGTATGGTGGACATCATGATGACAGATGCGCTAGATCAATTATCTGAAAATAATACAAATGAAAACGCTGGGACCTGGGGATTGAACCCAGGTCCTTATGCTCGCTTCCACTAATCCCTTGCCATATGTGCTACGCGCTCTATTTGTTCATATAATAGAAACAAAATAATATAAGCAGAACAAATAATATATTCAGAAAATGCACGAAAATTCAAACGGGTCAGCCATATGCTGCCACACCACCGTCTCCTTCCTTGGACCGTCGCTTTAGGTAAAACACTTTTACCTACAGACATTTGTTGTAGGTATAACCCTGTTCATCTCCAAAATTGCATACGATCAAGATAAATGACAAATACTGGTACCAATCAACTCACCTCATCCTCACGAGCATCATGGTACCAGAATCAAGGCCTAATTTTGCCTGTACAAAAAACCCCTAAACAAGAACATAAAACCCTAACCATGGCAATATCACGTACAGACATCAAAAATGCAATTAAATGGCATGGTTAGCTTGAAAACATGATGACAAACATGAATATAACAGTCAATAGTGCTAATGATGCGTAAATTGCAATAATCGAATTGCAAAAATGTGTCAAACCGTGGGAGGCGTAGCGCGCATTTCTTGGCGTTTTGAAGCTTGCAAAGGATGTTGTTAGCTTCCTGAGATGTCTAGCAAGCGATTGGGAACCTCAGCACACCTTGAATTGGCATGTGGAAGGAGATTTGTCTCACACTTTTCTTGGAAATTTTCAAGCTTTGTTCTGGTTTTTGGAGGCAGGTTGTGCACGAAAATTCTTCTCTTTAGGGTTCAACGAACTTCAGTATATGTATTGAATCCAATTAGGTTAACAATTTTGGATCCAATCTTGAGAATTCATGAATGGAATATTTGATTTTTAAGCCATATGATATATTTCTATTTTCATGCCAATCATGCCTTTCTTGTACCAATTATGAATGATTCGATTTGATCATGTAAGCTCAGCATATCTTGGTTTCTAAACTGTCAAAAAAAAATCAAATCATATCTTTATTAATTTACATCATTTATTTGATTTAATCCACTTTTTAGTTAATGAAAAATCAAAATAAATTGAAAAATGAAGCACATAATGAGTGAGTGAACATTTGACTCGTGGACCACATTATAATTGATGTTCAAGCATAAAAAGTTGGGCCCATTTAGCAAAAAATGCAAATTTGAGCACATTTGATTTTTGGCAATTTTACAATAATGGTCAACTTGGAAAATGCATAACTCTCTCTATTTTGACCCTAGATAGGTGTTCTTTGACTTTTTAAAAAGCTTAGGATGTCCTCTAAGCAACCCTTTTCGTCTCATCTCAATTGATTCTTCCATGTTCATGTATGAAGCTTTGACCCAAAAGGTGTTTTTGTTGACTTTTCCAAAGGACCTATAATGTCAAAATTCATATCTTTTTGTGAGTGCATATTCTGAAGTTAGGAGATGAAGATGAATTGTAGGTAATTGCATCCTATTTAAAATTAGATTTGGATGGGTCATTTCTGATAAGATATGAGAAAGTTATGCTTGGTCAAAGTGTAGTTGACTTTTCCTGCAAAACCCTAATTTAGCAACTTTAGGGTTTTGATGAATTGTGAGAAATCCTTGAGGAATCATGATCAACCCTTGATCAAATGATGAATAATACTTCAAAATGAGGATGTTGACCAAAAATCTTGAAGTTTGACTGTATGTGGGCCACAGTTGACTTTTGACCTAGTATGGTTGATTTTCAGGCATTTGAGCAATTGACTGAGCAAAATTCTTCTGCAAGGCTTGAAACTTGACATGGATCATCTTGGGAACATATTAGGACAATGGTGAGAATTTGAGTCCTTTGTAGTTCACACATCTTGATGAAAATAAAAACCCTAATTTGGGATATACTGCCTTAGGAGAGAGTTTGTCTGGTCAACTCTTGAACTTCCTTGAGCAATTTGAGGACCTCACTTGACATGTGTTAAGAAATATGGGAGGGAAAATTTTGGGTTACAACAGCTGCCCCTGTTCAATCTTCTTAAACCTGAGGATGTAGATTGGCTCGTCTGCCTTTCGTGATCTGAAGGTGGAAGATGATTGAAGACTAGAGTGCCCAGGAATTTGCACTCGCATGAAATGGCACTTGATTTGTGATATCGGGAATGGGCTTATAGATGCCATTTGGAAGTTTCTAGAGAATTGTCAGAGATGGGCTTAAATATGCCATCCGAAGACGTGTCGATCACATAATAGATTCCTTTGCGAGAACCCGCATACCTGTTGTTGAAGAGGACTTTGCTGGGGAATGCTGGTCTCTGTCTTGGGAGAAATAGATTTTTAGGAGCTTCAGTTGTACCTTACTCTACTGGGAAATAACTCTGGTTTAGTTAAACGAAAGTGAACTGCGTGTCTGGTCGGGGTATATGTTGCACCGCGACTTTTTGGGGAAATATGAAATCAATTGGGTTTGATCGGGTCTCGGTCTTACAGTGTTATGGACTGTTGTCTGGGGATAGGAGAGGAAGAACCCGGATAGTAAGGTTATAAGAAGGAACCCAGATAGTAGGGTTACTTTGAGATGAAAGCCTGGATAGTAGGGCTTAATAAGGAACCTGGATAGTAGGGTTACGAGAAGGAACCTGGATAGTAGGGTTACTTCGAGATGAAAGTCTGGATAATAGGGCTGTGAGAAGGAACCTGGATAGTAGGGTTACTTTGAGATGAAAGCCTGGATAATATGGTTGTGAGAAGGAACCTGGATGGTAGGGTTACTTCGAGATGAAAGCCTGGATAGTAGGGCTTGAGAAGAAACCTGGATAGTAGGGTTACTTCGATATGAAAGCCTGGATAGTAGGGCTTGAGAAGAAACCTGGATAGTAGGGTCACTTCGAGATGAAGGCCTGGATAATAGGGCTGTGAGAAGGAACCTGGATAGTAGGGTTACTTCGGTATGAAAGCCTGGATGGTAGGGCTGTGTGAAGGAACCTGGATAGTAGGGTTACTTCGATATGAAAGCCTGGATAGTAGGGCTGTGAGAAGGAACCTGGATGGTAGGGTTACTTCGATGAAAGCCTGGATAGTAGGGCTTGAGAAGGAACCTGGATAGTAGGGTTACTTCGAGATGAAAGCCTGGATATTAGGGTTGTGAGAAGGAACCTGGATAGTAAGGTTACTTCGGTATGAAAGCCTGGATGGTAGGGATGTGAGAAGGAACCTGGATAGTAGGGTTACTTCGATATGAAAGCTTGGATAGTAGGGTTGTGAGAAGGAACCTGGATGGTAGGGTTACTTCGAGATGAAAGCCTGGATAGTAGGGCTTGAGAAGGAACCTGGATAGTAGGGTTACTTTGATATGAAAGCCTGGATAGTATGGCTGTAAGAAAGAACCTGGATGGTAGGGTTACTACGATATGAAAGCCTGGATAGTAGGGCTTGAGAAGGAACTTGGATAGTAGGGTTACTTTGATATGAAAGCCTGGATAGTAGGGCTTGAGAAGGAACCTGGATAGTAGGGTTACTTCGAGATGAAAGCTTAGATAGTAGGGCTGTGAGAAGGAACCTGGATAGTAGGGTTACTTCGGTATGAAAGCCTTGATGGTAGGGCTGTAAGAAGGAACCAGGATAGTAGGGTTACATCGATATGAAAGCCTGGATAGTAGGGCTGTGAGAAGGAACCTGGATAGTAGGGTTACTTCGAAATGAGAGCCTGGATAGTAGGGTTGTGAGAAGGAACCTGGATAGTAGGGTTACTTCGATATGAAAGCCTGGATAGTAGGGATGTGAGAAGGAACCTGGATAGTAGGGTTACTTCGAAATGAGTTTGGGTAAAACTGCAGAGGGAAGCCTGGGTAAGGTTGCTTTTTTCGTATCGATGATTACTCTGTTTAGCTTTGAGTGTTGATCATGGACCTGCTGGAAATTGTTGATAATAACCGTCTTTCCTGAAAGAAATACAGGGTTAGTTATGTGTGATGCATGACATGTATTGTGATGAGGTTCTCAAGATAACTGAGATCATGTTATATGTAATGTATGCACATGTCATGATGTATGAACAAGAAATGCTGACGTAATAATCTGAGTTTGGGAAAATAAATCCCCGACTGCTGTTTGGAGAGTATGAGAAACAATATTCTTGACTGCTGTAAAAAAACATAGTTCCTCTATTTCTGTTGGGGATGGTGAACAAAGATGACTGGATGGGGATTCACATCCATTCGGCTGGTGAATAATCTGCCGGAAGAGACCCTGTCCGAGCATAACTCTGCGGGGAATAACTCTGTTGGAGAGGAGATACTCTATTGATAGATCTGCTGATTTGTAGGAATAAACTCAGCTGGGGATGAATTTTCGTTGCTGGTGATAGTGAATTTTGTTGGAGATTGAATTTCTTCTTGTGAGAGAAATAAACTATGCTTGTGGAAAAATTTATTGACTCACTCGCGATTCTGAACCTCAGTTGGGGAGAGTTGTGTCCTATTCGAGAAAGCTAACATCACCGTCTTTGGATACTTTTTACTGTGGGGAGTGTATGTACCACTACTCATGTTCTCAAGCTGGCTATATCCCTGTACCTGATGGGCAGAGTAACTGTAAGGTTTGGGCACCTCTTGTTTTTCCTGTTTCTAGCATTACGAGTAATCGTCTTTTGTTTCTTGTGTAAATGTTTATGAGCAGCAATTATTTTCAAATGCATATATAAAAAATAAATCATTGGACGTTCTTGCAACACAAAACAAAAAAAACAAAAAAAAATCGAAATTTCTTGTGAAAATGAATTGTATTGATTTTTGAAGTTGGCCTGCAATAGGCGTTTTGTACAAGGAGGCTGACGTCCCAGTAAGAGAACGCTGCCGAAAGAGAAATTACAATTTGTGTTAAAGAAAGAAAAACAACTATGTGAAACAATCCCATCGGGTTCCAACTCTGCTATTTCCTTTATATCTTCAAGCGTTTCATCACCTTGCTACTTGGCCGAAGGTTGATCAGATTGATTAGCGCTGTCTGAGCTTGATAGTTGATACTGAAGTCTGGTTGCAAGATGATCCAATGATACATAGTGTTACGCTTTGACCCCTAATTTTTTCCTGGACTTCCCTTTCGGGTTTTCAGTCCATCGGGATACCCTTTTTTTGCCCAAGTCTCCTTTTCAGGTTTTCGACTTGCCAGGTGTACAGTTTTTTTTTTCATTTTCATCCCTTACTTTTGCCCGAACCCTTTTGGTTCGCCGGGAAGCCCTTATTTTTTCCTAGGCCAGTCAACCTAGCGGGTCTTCGATTATGCGTAGTATCTTTTCAATATGTCTGTATTGACGGGGTGAGGAAGGTCGTCACCATTCATGGTGGTTAGAATCATAGCTCCTCCTGAGAAAATGTTCTTAACAACAAATGGCCCTTCATATGTGGGGGGTCCATTTGCCTTGGAACTGGGAACACCTTGCGGTAGTATAATGCGTTTGATCACTAGATCCCCGACTCGATATTCTTGACGTCTGACTTTCTTGTTTAAAAGCCTTGATCATTCGCTTTTGATACATCTGACCATGACAGATAGCAATAAGTCTCTTTTCATCGATTAGATTCAGCTGATCAAGTCGGGTTTGAATCCAGTCGTCTTCGTTCAAACTCGCATCCTTCATAATCCTGAGAGAGGGAATCTGGACTTCTATGGGTAGGACTGCCTCCATGCCATACACCAAAGAGTAGGGTGTTTCCCCTGTCGACGTCCGTGCTGAGATACGATACCCATGAAGAGCGAATGGTAACATCTCGTGCCAGTATTTGTATGTCACCGTCATCTTCTGCACAATCTTTTTGATGTTCTTGTTAGTTGCTTCAACAACGCCATTCATCTTTGGCCGATAGGGAGAAGAGTTATGATGCTGTATCTTGAACTGTTTACAGAGCTCGGTGAATCATTGTGTTGTTGAGATTTGTACCATTGTCAATAATAATTCTCTCTGGGACACCATATCGACATATCAGATTGTGTCGGATGAACCGCGCCACGACGTCTTGGTTACTGTAGCAAAGTGTAGCGATAAAAAATGTAGCGGGGTAAATCAGAGATCGAATTATTGATTAATTCGTCTCACAAAAAGCAAGAGTCGCCACCGCGCTTTATTGTTTCCAAGGGAAAAGGGGAAGAAGAGCGAATTAAAACCCTAAATATGCAATGTAAATAATACTTTTTAAAAGTAATAAAAATATAAGGCGTTTTTGAAAAGAGATCTATGGTTTCGGGGGGGTTGGTTATACAGTGGGAAGGTATTAGCACCCAATGTATCTATAGTACTCTATAGGAACCTTTTGAAATATCTGTTTATTAAAATTGTTCGTTTGATTGAAACTGAATCGTTTTGGCCGAAAAAGGGGTACGGACGGGTTTTGAAGAGACGACGACCTAATGTCGAAGTTTTTGCTTAAAAGGTATAAGTGTTGAAAAGATTGAATATTTGAGGAAAAATTATCCTAAGTTTTAATGAAATGCGAATGTTCGCGCGATCGACTTGAGGACATGAAGGTCAACAAATTTAATCGTTTTTTTCCCTTGGATTTAAACGTAAACAGAATAAACAATTAAATATGAAATAATTAAACAGAAAAATTATGCGGGATAATGATTAAATAGCAACAGTTAAATAAATGACTAAATGGTGTAAATATGCATTTTTATGATTTTTGTTTAATATTAATGAAAAGAAAAATGTTTTAATTGTTAAATTCTATTTTTTTTATATCTTTGTATTAGTATTAACTAAAACGAGGTGAATTAATTAAAAGAGGTAAAAACGTTTTTTAAGTTTATTATTATATGTTTTTAGAGTTTTTATTTTTTATGCATTTTTTAACATGAAACTAAAATACTATTTTAAGAAATGTTAGGTAATTCTAAATTAAATTAAAAGTTATCAATTAAACCAAATGAAAATAATATTAAAACTTCTAAGTTAATTCCAAAGTTTAAACCAATAAAAAGATCAAATTATTTAAAAAAAGCTTAATTAAACATCTCCCTTTATTTAGGTTTACTAATCAAATTAATAATAGTTCTAAAAAAAAGGCAAAAGAAATCAAAATATGAAAGATGCATCAAAGGAAAAAAAAAAGGTGGATAAGTATGGGCCAAAGGTATAAAGGGGCCTAATCAAAACTGAGGACAAGGGGGGGGGGGGGGGGGGGGGGGGGGGGGGGGGGGGGGGGGGGGGGCATTAGAAAACTCGTTTGGGCCTAGGCGTTTGAGGTTTAGTCCAATTGTTTCATAATTTTGTTTTAGGGTAAGCGTGATTTGGTTTAGGGAAAAAGGGATTAGGGTTGCACAGGGACGGCGCTTGTTCTCTCTTCTTCGCGTGATTCATCTCTTCGTCTCTTGCTTTCGTCCGAGCCTTGCCTGAGCTTTCTCTCCCTAATGGCCACCAGTAGTCTTCAACCTCCTCTTCCCTCCGGTCAAGGCGTTAGGGCAATAGTTACGGGTTCACGGTACGAACGTTATCTTTCAATTCATTAGGTTTTGGTTACGATTGCATGTTCGTGATTTTCATCTATTCTGATTCTTATTCGTTTTTCACATGATTATTTTGAGGTATTGAAAGGAAAGAAGAATGACCGTTACCTGGATATGGAGGAGGAGGATTGAGGGTGATACGCTTAGGAGGCCGGGACGGCGAGGGATACCCACGATGTTGCTTCAGACTACCGGTACTTCATTCTTAATCGTTTGATGATGAGTAAACTGAAAACTTGCAATATTTCTTCTCTTCTGCCTAAACCTTGCTTTGCCTAAACTGTGACCTTCGAATACTTTCTCTCTTCTTCTTTACTGCATCTGTATGCTCTTTTTGTTGCCTGGATGCCTTGAATGCTATGTTGCCTTGCGTACCATTGTTGGAATGCTATTGTTTTGATTAGCTTGCCCTTTCTTCTTTCTGCTACTGTTGTTTCAGTTGCCCTTTTTGGATTTTTGGCCTATGATGATGTATCTGAGGTCTTGACGGTATTGGACATGTTATTGTTTATGCTTCGTGGTTATGGTTGATGGTGTTTGGGGCTTTTACAGGTTTCTTAGGCCATTATGCTTGACTATGCCATTTTTGTTTGGTTGAGGCTAGAAGTGGGTTATTGGTGGTTATTGATGGTTATTGATGGTTAATGGTTTTTGTTTGACAGCAGTTTCTATGGTTTAGGCCAAGGTTGTTTTGTTTAGGCCATAAGGTTCGGTTTTGGTTATGGTTTTATGGAGGGTACAGGTTTGGTATGGTTTGACAGTAGGTTTTTGGTTCTATGCAGGTTAATGGTTTTTAGGCCATGGAGTGATGGTTGTGAAAATGGTTTATGCAGTAGGTTTTGAAATGGTTCTATGCAGGTTTTGAAATGGTTCTATGCCATGTTGTTGTTTATGGTTATATGCAGGTTTAGCATTTTTGACAGTAGACTCTATTGGGTTTTGTTTTAGACTTGGAGAACAAAGGTTTTTGCTTCTTTGTTTTACAGTTTTGGAGTATTTCCAAACTTTAGGCAGGTTGAACTCTCTTTCTTGAAGGGGTTCGTGTTATGTTATACAGTTTGCTTGGCATAACTTGATGGCTCAGGTTTGAATATTTAACTATATTTCCTTGGCCTCTGCACAATACTGCTTCATATGGTTTGTTTGTATTCTAATTTCATGCTTCTTTCCTCTTACTGTGTTATTGCTGTAGTTTTGTAACTCCTTTTGCCTAAACCAAAACCTGTAAAACCATCTTTCTATCTCTCTTCTCTCTCTTAAGTACCATTTGATATCAAAATGATGTGCACTTTATTTGGTTCTGAAAAAGCAGGCTGGAAGATGATGAGAAAAAATGGAAAATATACTTGCTTGCATATATTGATTTAATAATGCACACTTCTCTTTGTCAACCATATGGTACAGTATGGAGCCTATGTTTTTGGCTTCTTCTTACCTCTTGGCATAGTTACGTTGCACTTGGTGGGAAGCTTGCATATGCTGTTGATTTTTGTATGCTGTGTATATTTTTTTTGAAATATGCAGTTTTTTGACAAAAGAAATTATGCATATTCGAAATATGCAGTTGGCTTTTTAAAATGCAATTGATTTTAATTATGCAGTTTTGAAAATAAAAATGAATTTGTGCATGTTTTTAAATTGTGCATTCATTTATGAAAATAAAAATTCCTCCCTTTTTTGTGAACCGGGAGAAATCCCGTGATTTGCAAAAAAGGGTAAACTGATTCCAGCCGTTTGCTTTTAATGATGAACGCTTAAGATTAATTTTCTGCTTTTAATTGTTTATTCAATTCTAACTTTTCTTTTAATTGTCTTTTGCAGGTAAAATTAAAATGAGGAGACAAAAAGGCATTGGATAGAAGATGAAGATTTAGAATTTAGGAAAATAGTTTTTATTTTACTTTAAACTCTTCTTGTAATTGTCATTATAAATATTTTGTAAATAATACAATATTTAAATAACAATTGTAATAAATAGAATAGAGTGAATAAAATTCTATTATTTCCCAATTAATTCTTTTTCTTTCCAATTATTTATTTATCGTTTATAATTCTTTAAATTGTATAATAATTGAACATCAATTTCAATCACTTAAATTCAGAATAATAAACAAATAAATAAACATCATTGATCAATTAATAATTCCAATTATTTAATTCATTATTCATAATTCTCTAAATTATAATAATTAAAAATAGAATTTCAATTATTTAACTTAGAATGATAAATAATCAAATAATCATTGTTGACCAATTAATAAACCTCTTTTCAAATGTTTATTTCATTATTCATAAATCTTTAAATTATATAATAACCGAAAATAGATTCCAATTATTTAATTTTAAGATAATAAATAATTAATAATCATTGTTTGATCAATTAATAAACCTCTTTTCCAATATTTATTTTATTATCTATAAATCTTTAAATTATATAACAATTGAAAATAAATTCCAATTATTTAAATTTAAGATAATAAATAATTAATAAACATTGTTTGATCAATTAATAAACCTCTTTTCCAATATTTATTTTATTATCTATAAATCTTTAAATTATATAACAATTGAAAATAAATTCCAATTATTTAAATTTAAGATAATAAATAATTAATAAACATTGTTTTAGCATGAATCGATTAATAAATTTAGCGTTCAAAAATAAACAGCTCTCGACTCGAAAAAGTTATGAATTTTAAAAATCAAAAGATCCAAACGCTCGCAATGTAATGATGCAGATGAAAGATGGTATCTTAGGTCAAAATTTGGGGTACAACAGCTGCCCCTATTTAAGTTTCTTCTATCCGGAGATATGAAGATTAAAATCTTCGTTTCGACGAGATTGAAGGTACTTAAATACATAATACGCAAATTTTTACCCTAAGATACCGCCATTATGTTTGATATGAATGCAGTGATTGAATTCACAGAGAAAGATATTGTTTGAAACAAGACAATGCTGGAGGAATCAAACGCCAACAAAACACAGAGACATGGATTATACACTACTGGGGAAACGAGTCATCGACTTCAAATGGCAGACTCCTGACAACGAATAAAATTGAGGGAATACGACCTCTGACCCTAACAAAGAAGGCATCTTGCATAGGCCATAAAACAGATTATTGACCCAAAATAGTGAGTTCACAACTCAAGGTCGAAGATAGACGAAAAGTATCAATCTTGCTGATGATGGATTACCGACTTCTGAAGGTAATGATTCATGACAAACTTCTCTGCGAGATTTTCCGGAGATATACTCATTAATGCTGAAAGAATAAGATTGTAGATACGCAAGTTGTTCAAATAAAGAAACTGCCACTTGCTGTCTTGCCAAAAAATATTATGACATACAAGCTACTCAAATAAAGAGGCTGCCACTTGCTGTATTCCAGAAAACTATGACATACAAGCTGCTCAAATAAAGAGGTTACCACTTGCTATCGTCCAGGGGTGTCAATAACACACAAGCTGCCCAAATAAAGAAGCCGCCACTTGCTGTTTTCCAAAGAAAATACCAATAACATACAAGCTGCTCAAATAAAGAGGCTGCCACTTGCTGTCTTCCAGAACAATAACGCACAAGTTGCTCAAGTAAAGAGACTGCCGCTTGCCATTTTTCGAAGATAATAATAACGCACAAGTTGCTCATGAGGAGCCGCCACTTGTCGTTTTCCAACGATGACTATAACGTACAAGTTGCTCGTGAAGAGACCGCCGCTTGTCGTTTTCCAAAAAAAACAATGTACAAGTTGCTCGCGAAGAGCTGCCGCTTGTTGTTTTCCAAAATAATAACGCACAAGTTGCTCGTGAAGAGCTTCCGCTTGTCGTTTTCCAACGATGTCTATAACGTACAAGTTGCTCGTGAAGAGCTGCCGCTTGTTGTTTTCCAAAATAATAACGCACAAGTTGCTCGTGAAGAGCTGCCGCTTGTCATTTTCCAACGATGTCTATAACGTACAAGTTGCTCGTGAAGAGCTGCCGCTTGTCGTTTTCCAACGATGTCTATAACGAGACTGTCGCTTGTCGTTTTCCAAAAATAATAATAACGCACAAGTTGCTCGTGAAGAGCTGCCGCTTGTCGTTTTCCGAAATAACTCAGAAGGAAATTGCGATGACACTGGCAGAGAATAAAAATCTTCGTCAAAGAGAATCATGAATCAGTCCATTCCTGAGGAGATCACATATAAATGTGAAAAATAAATGCACCATACGTCTAGGTCGCGACTTCACTGGGGAAAATCATGAGATAGCCTACGCAAGAGACAACAACTTCATCCAGGAATAACTAGAGAGACAACAGTCAAGCAAGACTCCACCCAATGAGAAAGCAATTTGATTGGGGAATTCATCCTATCCAGAAATGGACAAGGTGAGCTAAATCAAAAATCATCCATGAGGATTAGCTCAGTTGGTGAACTTAGAAAGGAAGCACATTTTCTGCCTAAGCTAACCTTCTACTTGGAAAGAAACATGTACGTTATTTGAATAAACAAAGTACAACCCAAAATCGATGGCAAATGTGAATATGTATGCGTGATATAAGTGTAAATGAATAAATGAATGTTATGCTGACAAAACGAATAGATGGAATATCTTGAAGACGATAAGATGTCACGACAAGATAGATACTCGGCCAATCTTAAAAGGACGGAAGATAACTGGAATCGGAAACACAAAGCAACGTCGGAGCGTATCACGCCACAAGGCTCAAGTCTTCTGAGGAGAAAAGCATTCAAATCTAATCTTACAATACCAATAGACCACTGGCATGAGACAAAGTGTACCACACTTCCGAAATCTCCCAAATAAAGATAACTGAAACAAATCTTAACTGGAACAACCGGGGAGTCACGAAACTTAGTACCACCAGAAACACAAGCTTACACAACTAACACCTCATGATGTTCTTGAAATAAGACATGCTCATCATGCAAGGATAAATTACTGTACTGTTTTGCATTTCATGGCTTGACCATCCTTGGAACAAACTGTTAATATTCCTTTCGTTATTCACGACACATTTTTTAAAATAAGAATATTTTAAGTAAATTTGTTTCAAGTATTTCCATAAAAATTAAAATTTTGCCCATAAAAGGGTAAATGCTTAAATTTCATTAATAAGATGGTAGTTCGCTAACAATGCGACTCCAACGGTTTACAAAAGCTTGGGAAATAGTACATGAAAGGAAAAGGTTACACAAAAACAATGATCACTATTCTCCCTAACAACTTGGAATTCCAAAATGTGCTCAAATGCCAAGACTGGCCTGACCAAAAGCCTGCCTAAGCGAAATACTTCTTAACTGCATCGGCGTTCATGGGACGCGGGAGTTCTTCACCGTCCATATTAGTGAGAATCAAGGCACCTCCAGAGAAAACTCTCTTAACGACATACGGTCCTTCATAATTCGGAGCCCACTTGCCCCTAGAATCAGGTTGGAAAGATAATATCTTCTTGAGCACAAGGTCACCTTCTCTGAACTCGCCTGGTCGAGCCTTCTTATCAAAAGCTTTCTTCATTCTCTGCTGATACAATTGACCGTGACACAAAGCTGTCAATCTCTTCTCTTCAATTAAATTCAACTGATCATATCTACTTTGACACCATTCGGCCTCAGAAAGTTTAGCTTCCATCAACACTCTCAGAGACGGAATCTCAACCTCCACGGGGAGTACTGCTTCCATACCATAAACTAAGGAAAATGGGGTTGCACCTGTTGAAGTTTGAACTGAGGTACGGTATCCGTGCAGAGCAAACGGAAGCATTTCATGCCAATCTTTACAAGTTACTACCATCTTCTGGATAATCTTTTTGATATTCTTGTTAGCAGCTTCAACAACCCCATTCATCTTCGGTCTGTAAGGAGAAGAATTATGATGTTCGATCTTGAACTCTTCACAAAGCTCTCTCATCATCTTGTTATTCAAATTCGAAACATTGTCAGTGATGATCTTGCTCGGGATGCCGTATCGACAAATGATCTGATTCTTGATAAATCTGACTACCACCTGTCTGGTTACATTAGCATAAGATGCTGCTTCCACCCACTTAGTAAAATAATCGATCGCTACCAAGATGAAACGATGACCATTTGAAGCTTTGGGTTTAATCATTCCAATCATATCAATGCCCCACATAGAGAAAGGCCAAGGTGAAGAGATAACATTAAGGAGGGTCGGTGGGACGTGCATCTTGTCCGCATAAATCTGGCATTTATGACACTTCTTCACATATTTGCAGCAATCAGATTCCATTGTCATCCAACAGTAACCAGCTCTCAACATCTTTCTAGCCATTGCATGTCCGTTGGCATGTGTGCCAAAGGATCCTTCATGTACTTCTTGCATCAGCATGTCTGCTTCACGTCTGTCTACACATCTGAGCAAGACCATGTCGTAATTCCTCTTATACAAAACCTCTTCATTGAGGAAGAAACTGCTTGCTAATCTTCTCAACGTCTTCCTATCTTTATTGGATGCCCCAGGCGGGTACTCTTGAGTTTGAAGAACACGTTTAATGTCATAGAACCACGGTTTATCGTCGGTGACCTCTTCTACTGAGAACACATGAGCAGGTCTGTCAAGGCGCATAACCCGAATTGTAGGCACATCGTTCCAACCATTCACTTGAAACATTGAAGACAAAGTAGCTAAAGCATCAGCCATTTGGTTCTCATCTCTAGGGATATGATGTAATTACACCTTATTGAAGAAAGTTAACAATCTTCTAGCATAGTCTCTGTAAGGGATCAAACCAGGATGACGAGTCTCCCATTCTCCTTTGATTTGATTAATTACCAATGCCGAATCTCCATAAATATCAAGAATCTTAATCCTTAGATCCACTGCTTCTTCGAGACCCATAATACATGCCTCATACTCAGCCATGTTGTTCGTGCAGTCAAACTTCAATCTCGCTGTGAACGGGATATGAGTACCTCGGGGAGTGACGATGATTGCCCCAATTCCATTTCCATAAGAGTTCACTCCGTCAAATATCAAACCCCAATGCGATTCAGGATCAGGTCCTTCTTCAGGTAACGGCTCTTCACAATATTTAGCTTTCAAGTACATAACATCTTCATCTGGGAAATCAAACTTGATGGATTGATAGTCTTCAATTGGTTGGTGAGCCAAATGATCGGCTAATATACTCCCTTTGATTGCTTTCTGAGTGTGATACTCAATGTCGTATTCGGATAACAACATCTGCCAACGGGCTATTCTTCCAGATAAGGCGGGTTTCTCAAAGATATACTTGATCGGATCCATTTTGGAGATCAACCAAGTGGTGTGGTTAATCATATACTGGCGCAGACGGCGAGCAGCCCAAGCTAAAGCACAACAGGTTTTCTCAAGCAATGAGTATCGAGACTCACAGTCTGTGAATTTCTTACTCAGATAATATACAGCATGCTCCTTTCTTCCAGTCTCATCTTGTTGACCAAGCACACATCCCATGGAATCTTCCAATATAGTCAGGTACATAATCAAAGGTCTTCCTTCCACCGGAGGAATCAAAATGGGAGGTTCAAGTAAATATTCTTTGATGCTATCAAAAGCTTTCTGATAATCTTCTGTCCACACACATCCTTGGTTCTTTCTGAGAAGCTTGAAAATCGGCCCGCAGGTAGCAGTCATATGAGATATAAACCTAGAAATGTAGTTCAGTCTCCCAAGGAATCCTCTTACTTGTTTTTCCGTCTTGGGTGCGGGCATTTCCCGAATAGCTTTGACTTTATCAGGATCTACCTCAATACCTTTCTGACTGACAATGAAACCCAGAAGTCTTCCAGAACGAACACCAAAAGTGCACTTGTTGGGATTCAGACGGAGTTTGTACTTTCTCAAACGCTGGAATAACTTCAACAAATGTTCCAAGTGATCCTCCTCAGTCTGTGATTTGGCAATCATGTCATCCACATACACTTCGATCTCCTTATGCATCATGTCATGGAACAAAGCAGTCATGGCCCTTTGGTATGTTGCACCAGCATTCCTCAAACCAAACGGCATAACCCGATAACAAAAGGTTCCCCAAGGTGTAATGAAAGCTGTCTTCTCCATATCTTCTGGTGCCATCTTGATTTGATTGTAACCAGAGAAACCGTCCATGAAAGAAAAGACTTTGAACTTGGCGGTACTGTCGACCAATACGTCAATGTGAGGTAATGGGAAGTCATCCTTTGGGCTAGCCCTATTCAGATCTCTATAGTCTACACACATCCGAACTTTGCCATCTTTCTTTGCAACAGGAACTATGTTGGCTAACCACTGAGGATAGACCGATGTAACAAGGAAACCTGCATTAATCTGCTTCTGAACTTCCTCTTTGATCTTGTCAGCCATATCGGGACGAGTCCTTCTCAGCTTCTGCTTAATCGGCGGACATTCAGGTCTCAACGGTAAACGATGCTCCACAATATCGTTGTCCAAACCCGACATATCTTGGTAGGACCAAGCAAACACATCAACATACTCTTTGAGAAGCTCCAACATTTTCTCTTTAACTTCCGGGATAAGCAATGCTCCGACTTTGACTTCCTTTCTATCTTCTTCATCACCCAAATTGACTAACTCTACAGGCTCTTCAAATGGCTGGATAATCTTCTCCTCGTGCTCAAGCAAACGGGAAATTTCAACAGGAATCTCTTCACCATCCTCCTCTTCGGCTCTGAACACAGGGAATTCAAAGTTGGGAGAGGGCATAGGATCATCGTTTTCGATGGTTAAGTCATGGATTAATCTGCACATATGATTACGCTTTATTTTAGAAATAGATTTGTGCAAATAAAACAAAAGGTTATTATATTTCCTATTACTACCAATTAATTTCATTGCTATTTCCCAGAAAAAGTGAAAAATAAAACAGTAATGGACAAAATAACATTTTTATTCATTGAAGGGAAATACTTGAAACAAAGGGCCCAGACATTTCTCTTTTGCCTTGGGCAGAGCAAAAGGAATTATTTTTCATAGCCCGACACAAAATACTTTTCGCCTTGGGCAGAGCGAATTTTTTCAAAGAAAAACAAAACAAAACATTACTCGGAAATATGCATAACAATAGGAACATCAACAGCTATCCAGTTTTGGCAAGCCAATCCAGGCGTCACAAAATCGGGCAAATCTTCCTCGGAATCGTCATCTATGATAGCATCAACCTCAGGATGTATAAACCCTGCACTTCGGAAAACCTCTTGAATCGGACGAACAACCACCTCCTTCTTGACTCTTGCAGACACGGGACTAAAACCAAGACCTTCCCCGGATTTGTTCTCGGGCAAAGTCAACACCTGGCCCCATCCTTCGGCCGAACCACTTTCCACCACTCGCCGCGCATCCTCAAAAGAAGAAATGGATGCCCCTTGCTTCTTCACTGCATTCTTAGCAACAGAAAGACCTTGGAACTGGGTTCCAACATCCTCGTCAGCATCAATAAAAGAGAATGATGATAAATGGCTTACCACCATAGCCTGCTCTCCCCCAATCATCACTAGCTTCCCATGCCTCACAAACTTCAGTCTCTGATGGAGCGTGGAGGTGACTGCCCCTGCATCATGGATCCATGGACGACCCAATAAGCAACTGTAAGCAGCACGAATATCCATCACTTGGAAAGTGATTTGAAAAGTATGGGGACCAATTACTATAGGGAGATCCACTTCACCAATGACTGTCTTCCTAGAACCATCAAACGCTTTAACAATTACTCCATTAGGTCTCATGGGAGCACCTGGATATGAGAGCCGAGATAAAGTAGTTTTGGGCATCACATTCAACGACGAACCTGTATCCACCAACACACTTGATAAGGTATCATTTCCGCAACTTACTGAGATATGCAAAGCCATATTGTGGTTCCTCCCCTCCTCCGGGAGTTCTTCATCACTGAAACCAAGATTGTTACACGAAGTAATATTTCCCACAATTCCATCAAATTGGTCAACCGTCACATCATGATCCACGAACGCCTGGTCCAAGACCTTCATCAAAGCTTCTCTATGGGCACCAGAATCTCTCAGTAAAGCAAGCAAAGAAATCTTGTAAGGAGTTTGTAATAGTTGGTCCACAATCTTATATTCACTTCTCTTGATAAGCTTCAGAATCTCATCATCCTCAGGGCGAGGGATAGGTTCACTGGATCGGCCTATCTCAACCCTTGGTTCAACATTTCTCACTGGAATTTCCGCCGGTATGGGCCTCCTGACTTGAAATTCTGGTCTCTTCAAAGGTACAGCTGCAAAGACACGTCCACTTCTCGTAACTCTACTCACATCAGCAATGTTAACAAAAGATGGCCTTGTCGGTATAGGGACTTCTACCCCATTCTCAATCATTGTGGCATTATACTTATACGGTACAGCTTGGTCTGAGTTGTAAGGCATAGGACCAGGTGGGTAAATAATCAAAGGATCAACAGGTGCAGTCTGACTGTCGTAAACGATCTCTACTGATTCAGGTAAATTGAATTGTGGAATTATAACATTCACTTCATCCTCCGGATTTCGGTCATACGTAATAGTGATAACTCTCTGGTCTAGCAACTTCTGAATATCCTCCTTCACAATGGGGCAATCAACCTCCCTTGAACAAAATTCACAAACATCATAATCATGCTGGTGCCTAACAAAGGCAAGTCTTCTCAAACTCTGATGTAACCTGATCAATGACTCTCTTATGTGTTCAACTTGAAAAACTCGAAACTTTCCCGGACAACCTTCCACCATATTCACTGAAGCTGCCCCATGTCGAGGCAAAGGATTATCTCTAACATTTGGATTAACATCCTTGAAAGACAAGATACCATTCTTAATCAACCTCTGTACGTCCGCCTTCAGAGCAAAGAAATTCTCAAGGTTGTGCCCCGGCGACCCTTGATGATATTCGCAAAACTGATCCGCCTTGTACCACAGAGAAGTACTATTTGGTGCGATAGGAGGAGGCTTTGTCGTTATGAGATTCTTTCTGATAAGGGTAGGGAACAATTCAGTATAAGTCATAGGAATGGCATCGAACTGCGGTTTTCTGGGTGAACGGTTCTGATTGTTGAATGGATAAGCCTGTTGTCGAGGCTGCTGCTGAAATGGCCGTTGTTGAGTTGGTGGGGTTTGATGAGCTGGGGTCATCAAAGCTGGGCGGACAGCCGGAGTGACTGCCGCAACGTGAGAGTAACCTCTCCTTGGTCTCCCTGGGAACAATGCACTGACATCCTGCTCTTTTCTTTTCAGGAAAACACTTCCAAACTTCTTAGTACTGCTAGACGGACTTCCTTCTTTAACCAAACTCCCTTCACGAATCCCTTCCTCTAACCGCATGCCCATGCTTACCATTTCGGTGAAGTCACTGGGTGCGCTGGCTATCATTCTTTCATAGTAAAAGGAACCTAAAGTCTTCAAAAATATCTTAGTCATCTCTTTCTCCTCAAGAGGTGGATATATTTGAGCAGCAATTTCACGCCACCTCTGGGCGTATTCCTTAAAAGATTATCTGTCTCTTTGCGACATCGCCCGGAGTTGATCCCTGTCCGGTGCCATGTCAACGTTGTACTTATACTGGTGAACAAAGGCTTCGCTAAGATCGTTGAAGTTGCGGATCCGAATACTGTCTAAACCCATATACCACTTTAGAGCAGCACCCGTCAAACTATCTTGAAAATAATGAATCAATAAGTCATGATCATCGGAATACATAGACATCTTTCTCACGTACATAGTCAAATGACTTCGAGGACACGAATCACCCTTATATCTTTCAAAGTCTGGTACTTTGAATTTTGCTGGAATCTTGACATTCGGAACTAAACAAAGGTCATGCGTGTTCTTTCCAAACAAATCCTTCCCCTTTAACGCTCTGAGCTCCTTCTGCATTTCTTGGAACTGATCCTGAAATTCTTCCATTCTATCAAAAAGACCCAAACTTTCAGCAGGCTCGGCAGGATAAGTAGGTTCATTCAAGTATGGCACGGAGTGGACCACAGGAGCGACAATTGTCATAATCGGTTGCGGAAAAGGTGTAACAGACGGGATTACTAGCGGCATGGAAGTTGTCTCTGGTTGAGGAAGAGACAAAGCATGTTGAAACAAAGGCTGTACGGCAGGCTGATACCCCTCTGGCACAAAGTTGTAAGGCATTCCCCACGGAAAACCTTTCGGCATCTGATGTTGAAGCGGAGAGTTGATTTGAGTCACAGATGTAGGAACGGTGACAATCTCGGAAACCACTGGAGTTGAAGTCTGAATCTCAGCAGCTGTAGTCGATGGCTGATTCTGAACAGCCACCAAACTTTCCACTAACGTAGTTAACTTTTCCATCTCGATACGAAGGGTAGCAACTTCCCCACGAAGCTCATGGTTTTCCTGTTCCAGATCTTCCATTTTCCTCTGACGATTGGCTCGAGTGTCGTATCGGTGAGACAGCTTGACAACCTTTGGAGTGGAAAAAGAAACAAGGATAAGACTCTAGAAAACACGTGAAGTGGAATGTTGAATGATGCATGATGTGTGATGCAAATGATGATTCATTTTAATAGTTTTTCAAGGACCTTCAATAATTTTGCACACATCAATGGTAAAGGACTTTGGAACAACAAAAACTCAGTCCATTAATCAAAAAGCGGTAAATTACAACTTACAACTTTGAAACAACAAAATAATAAATTACACTTTGGGATAACAACCCAAAAATAAAAGCAGTAACTTACAACTTTGGAACATGAAGCCCATAATAAAGCAATAAATTACAACTTTAAAACATGAAGTCCATAATAAAGCAATAAATTACAACTCGGAGCATGAAGCCCTTTTACATAGTTTTACAAAATGACATTAATAAAATAAAACTAAAAGCTAAAGATCACTCAGAATCATCGGATGAAGGATCAAACACCAACTGTAACCGGAGCTTCTTGATCTTCTCTTCATAAAAGTCTTCCATCTCTTTCTTCTCAGCTACCAGTCGATCAATGATTTCCTTCTGCGGATTAGGAACAAGAGCAACGCTTACCGAACCTTCCTTCTTTCTCTTCCTCTCACTAGCATACCTCTTCAGTAAAGCATCCTTTTGACGAAGCTTCTCATCATGATCAATGAACCAGCCGTCTTGAATAAACAGCAACTCCTCCTTTTCCTTTAGTTGCCGAGTCAGGACTCGATTCTCATATTCAGACATATTATACTTTTCTTTCCAAGCATCTCTCTCGGACTTCGTCCTAGCCAGATTTCCTTGGTATTCTCCTATATTCGCGATAGGGATAACAACAGATGATGATGCAACGGTAGGAAATAAAGGTTTCTCAAGTTTATAGGGCATCTTGAGAGCACAAGCCCTAGCACGGACCCACTGTAGGTAAGGCTCCAAAGAAACGGCACCTCTATGTCCTAACATATCTCTCCCTTTCCTATGGATGTGGCGCCAAGCTCCTTCGATCTCCCTCTTAGCTGCCTGATGATCTTGTCCTTCCTGTAGAAAGAAACCACTCACATGGATGTTGTTTGGCTTGTCCCTCATCGGATATCCAAACTGACGGCGCGCGAGAACAGGGTTATAGTTAATTCCACCTCTCGTACCGAGAAGAGGCACGTTAGGAAAAGCACCACAGCTATCGATGATCTTCACGTCGTAGTAAACTCGATTATACCAGTCAATGTTGAAATGAGTGAGAGCCATAATCTTTGGCGCCCAACGCGGTTCCTTCTTGAGATCCCAGAAAACATCAGACCCAGGTAGATGCGAAACATACCACTGATACAACAACGGTGCACAACAAATAATCATCCCTCCTTGATAAGAGTTTCGAAGATGGATGGAGTAGTAGGTATCTCCTAGCAGCGTAGGGACCGGATTTCCAATCAAGAAAATGATGATGGCGTTGATATCCACAAACTTATCAATGTTAGGGAACAAGAATAAACCATAAGCAAGTAAAGCAAAGACGTCTTCAAAGGCAACAACATCTTTTATCTCAGCAAAATGACGAGCTTTCCTCAACAAAAACTACGTAGACAAGCCTCAGATTCCCCCTTTTGTAGTCATGTTCTCCTCTATCTATGACTTCTTCAAGTGGGTAATGGTCTCTATCTCGTGAGATTTGGGCTCCTCTTCTAATCTAGAAAAAGGAACACAGTCGGTGATTGGCAAACCAAGTATGTAGGAATACTCTTCTAAGGTGGGCATCAACTGGTAATCCGGAAAGGTGAAACATCGGTACAAAGGATCGTAGAATTGAACCAACGTATTGAGGATGTCTTCCTTCATCTTGCGCTTCATGAGAGGTATAATGGACCCATAATTCTTCTGAAAATCCGTCGGGTTCTCGATCTTCGGAATCAAACTCTTCAGCTCTTCAATCTCGGGCTCCTTAAAACTAAAGCTTCGAGTGTTTCTCCTTCCAAATTCCATAATAACCTGAGGTGTCTGCAAAAATCATTCCTAAGTTCCTTGAAAAACAAGTTTTTTACAAAAATGTTGATGAATGCATGAATGAATGATAATGCAACAGTTACACACAAGTTGCAAACATGGGGTTCAAAGGCTCAACGTTCAGCATGGAGTCAAGGGTAAAGCCCACCCCAAGGTATGTACTAATGGTTCAATCACACCTGTAAGACAAGGTTCTAAGAGTTCCCAGAGTCTACATTCCTCCTTCGGATATTACCAACGTCTTGATTACTCAATAATTAGCAATATTCTCAAGAGAAACTCGTCCGAGCGTAGCATCGCGTAACAACTACTTCCGAATTACTCCGTTATAGTCTCCGCGCTACACCTAAAAAGGACAAGATGGGTTAGGGTTCTACGGTCCTCAACTTCTCGGGCTCCTAGGTCGAAAATAATAATGTCTTCCCGATTACTCGGTAAACAAATATTAAGTTCAAGAGGGCCTTCCATTGAGTGGGGGATCTCATGCCTCCTTCTTCGGGATTACTCCCTCAAAGTTAACATGACTATACCGCCCGTCCTATTCCTTAAGTGTTACTTAATCCGGGTATAGGATTCGTCCTTTTCAAAAACCCAAACACCCCAATTTAAACACATAATCAAACAAATAAAATAATAATAAACAGATAAGACAAACTAGGCTTAACCCACTTAGGGATGGACCAGCAAGAGGTCAATCTTTCCCCAACAGAGTCGCCAATTCTGTAGCGATAAAAAATATAGCGGGGTAAATCGGAGATCGAATTATTGATTAATTCGTCTCACAAAAAGCAAGAGTCGCTACCACGCTTTATTGTTTCCAAGGGAAAAGGGGAAAGAGGGAAATAAAACCCTAAATATGCAATGTAAATAATACTTTTTAAAAGTAATAAAAATACAAGGCGTTTTTGAAAAGAGATCTATGGTTCGGGGGTTGGTTATACAGTGGGAAGGTATTAGCACCCAATGTATCTATAGTACTCTATAAGAACCTTTTGAAATATCTGTTTATTAAAATTGTTCGTTTGATTGAAAACTGAATCGTTTTGGCCGAAAAAGGGGTACGGACGGGTTTTGAAGAGACGACGACCTAATGTCGAAGTTTTTGCTTAAAAGGTATAAGTGTTGAAAAGATTGAATATTTGAGGAAAAATTATCCTAAGTTTTAATGAAATGCGAATGTTCGCGCGATCGGACTTGAGGACATGAAGTCAACAAATTTAATCGTTTTTTCCCTTGGATTTAAACGTAAACAGAATAAACAAGTAAATATGAAATAATTAAACAGAAAAATTATGCGGATAATGATTAAATATCAACAGTTAAATAAATGACTAAATGGTGTAAATATGCATTTTTATGATTTTTGTTTAATATTAATGAAAAGAAAAATGTTTTAATTGTTAAATTCTATTTTTTTTATATCTTTGTATTAGTATTAACTAAAACGAGTGAATTAATTAAAAGAGGTAAAAACGTTTTTTTAAGTTTATTATTATATGTTTTTAGAGTTTTTATTTTTTATGCATTTTTTAACATGAAACTAAAATACTATTTTAAGAAATGTTAGGTAATTCTAAATTAAATTAAAAGTTATCAATTAAACCTAATGAAAATAATATTAAAACTTCTAAGTTAATTCCAAAGTTTAAACCAATAAAAAGATCAAATTATTTAAAAAAAGCTTAATTAAACATCTCCCTTTATTTGGGTTTACTAATCAAATTAATAATAGTTCTACAAAAAAAGGCAAAAGAAATCAAAATATGAAAGATGCATCAAAGGAAAAAAAAAAGGTGGATAAGTATGGGCCAAAGGTATAAAGGGGCCTAATCAAAACTGAGGACAAGGGGGGGGGGGGGGGGGGGTGCATTAGAAAACTCGTTTGGGCCTAGGCGTTTGAGGTTTAGTCCATTTGTTTCATAATTTTGTTTTAGGGTAAGCGTGATTTGGTTTAGGGAAAAAGGGATTAGGGTTGCACAGGGACGGCGCTTGTTCTCTCTTCTTCGCGTGATTCATCTTTTCGTCTCTTGCTTTCGTCCGAGCCTTGCCTGAGCTTTCTCGCCCTAATGGCCACCAGCAGTCTTCAACCTCCTCTTCCCTCCGGTCAAGGCGTTAGGGCAATAGTTACGGGTTCACGGTACAAACGTTATCTTTCAATTCATTAGGTTTTGGTTACGATTGCATGTTCGTGATTTTCATCTATTCTGATTCTTATTCGTTTTTCACATGATTATTTTGAGGTATTGAAAGGAAAGAAGAACGACCGTTACCTGGAGATGGAGGAGGAGGGTTGAGGGAGATACGCTTAGGAGGCCGGGACGGCGAGGGATACACACGATGTTGCTTCGGACTACCGGTACTTCGTTCTTAATCGTTTGATGATGAGTAAACTGAAAACTTGCAATATTTCTTCTCTTCTGCCTAAACCTTGCTTTGCCTAAACTATGACCTTCGAATAATTTCTCTCTTCTTCTTTACTGCTTCTGTATGCTCTTTTTGTTTCCTGGATGCCTTGAATGCTATGTTGCCTTGGGTACCATTGTTGGAATGCTATTGTTTTGATTAGCTTGCCCTTTCTTCTTTCTGCTACTGTTGTTTCAGTTGCCCTTTTTGGATTTTTGGCCTATGATGATGTATCTGAGGTCTTGACGGTATTGGACATGTTATTGTTTATGCTTCGTGGTTAGGGTTGATGGTGTTTGGGGCTTTTACAGGTTTCTTAGGCCATTATGCTTGACTATGCCATTTTTGTTTGGTTGAGGCTAGAAGTGGGTTATTGGTGGTTATTGATGGTTATTGATGGTTATTGATGGTTAATGGTTTTTGTTTGACAGCAGTTTCTATGGTTTAGGCCAAGGTTGTTTTGTTTAGGCCATAAGGTTCGGTTTTGGTTATGGTTTTATGGAGGGTACATGTTTGGTATGGTTTGACAGTAGGTTTTTGGTTCTATGCAGGTTAATGGTTTTTAGGCCATGGAGTGATGGTTGTGAAAATGGTTTATGCAGTAGGTTTTGAAATGGTTCTATGCAGGTTTTGAAATGGTTCTATGCCATGCTGTTGTTTATGGTTATATGCAGGTTTAGCATTTTTGACAGTAGACTCTATTGGTTTTTGTTTTAGACTTGGAGAACAAAGGTTTTTGCTTCTTTGTTTTACAGTTTTGGAGTATTTCCAAACTTTAGGCAGGTTGAACTCTCTTTCTTGAAGGGGTTCGTGTTATGTTATACAGTTTGCTTGGCATAACTTGATGGCTCAGGTTTGAATATTTAACTATATTTCCTTGGCCTCTGCACAATACTGCTTCATATGGTTTGTTTGTATTCTAATTTCATGCTTCTTTCCTCTTACTGTGTTACTGCTGTAGTTTTGTAACTCCTTCTGCCTAAACCAAAACCTGTAAAACCATCTTTCTATCTCTCTTCTCTCTCTTAAGTACCATTTGATATCAAAATGATGTGTACTTTATTTGGTTCTGAAAAAGCAGGCTGGAAGATGATGAGAAAAAATGGAAAATATACTTGCTTTCATATGATTTAATAATGCACACTTCTCTTTGTCAACCATATGGTACAGTATGGAGCCTATGTTTTTGGCTTCTTCTTACCTCTTGGCATAGTTACGTTGCACTTGGTGGGAAGCTTGCATATGCTGTTGATTTTTGTATGCTGTGTATATTTTTTTTGAAATATGCAATTTTTTGACAAAAGAAATTATGCATATTCGAAATATGCAGTTGGCTTTTTAAAATGCAATTGATTTTAATTATGCAGTTTTGAAAATAAAAATGAATTTGTGCATGTTTTTAAATTGTGCATTCATTTATGAAAATAAAAATTCCTCCCTTTTTTGTGAACCGGGAGAAATCCCGTGATTTGCAAAAAAGGGTAAACTGATTCCAGCCGTTTTCTTTTAATGATGAACGCTTAAGATTAATTTTCTGCTTTTAATTGTTTATTCAATTCTGACTTTTCTTTTAATTGTCTTTTGCAGGTAAAATTAAAATGAGCAGACAAAAAGGCATTGGATAGAAGATGAAGATTTAGAATTTAGGAAAATAGTTTTTATTTTACTTTAAACTCTTTATGTAATTGTCATTATAAATATTTTGTAAATAATACAATATTTAAATAACAATTGTAATAAATAGAATAGAGTGAATAAAATTCTATTATTTCCCAATTAATTCTTTTTCTTTCCAATTATTTATTTATCGTTTATAATTCTTTAAATTGTATAATAATTGAACATCAATTTCAATCACTTAAATTCAGAATAATAAACAAATAAATAAACATCATTGATCAATTAATAATTCCAATTATTTAATTCATTATTCATAATTCTCTAAATTATAATAATTAAAAATAGAATTTCAATTATTTAACTTAGAATGATAAATAATCAAATAATCATTGTTGACCAATTAATAAACCTCTTTTCAAATGTTTATTTCATTATTCATAAATCTTTAAATTATATAATAACCGAAAATAGATTCCAATTATTTAATTTTAAGATAATAAATAATTAATAATCATTGTTTGATCAATTAATAAACCTCTTTTCCAATATTTATTTTATTATCTATAAATCTTTAAATTATATAACAATTGAAAATAAATTCCAATTATTTAAATTTAAGATAATAAATAATTAATAAACATTGTTTGATAAATTAATAAACCTCTTTTCCAATATTTATTTTATTATCGATAAATCTTTAAATTATATAACAATTGAAAATAAATTCCAATTATTTAAATTTAAGATAATAAATAATTAATAAACATTGTTTTAGCATGAATCGATTAATAAATTTAGCGTTCAAAAATAAACAGCTCTCGACTCGAAAAAGTTATGAATTTTAAAAATCAAAAGATCCAAACGCTCGCAATGTAATGATGCAGATGAAAGATGGTATCTTAGGTCAAAATTTGGGGTACAACACAAAGGAAGCTGCCTCAACCCACTTTGTGAAGTAATCAATTGCTACTAGAATGAAGCGATGCCTGTTAGACACAGTAGGTCTGATCTCGCCAATCATGTCAATCCCCCACATTGCAAAGGACCACAGAGCTGTCAAAACATTCAGAGGGACTGGAGGCACATGCACCTTATCAGCATAGATTTGGCATTTATGACAGGTTCGAGAGTACTGATAACAATCGGCTTCCATAGTGGACCAGTAATATCCTGCCCGTAGGATTTTCTTTGCCATGGTATGTCCACTGGAATGAGTTCCGAAGGTACCTTCATGTAATTCTACCATGATCCTTTCTGCCTCACTTTTGTCTACACACCGCAGTAAGGTTGAATCATGGTTACGCTTATAGAGGATTCCATTACTGATGAAGAACTTCGCAGCGAACCTTCTCAGAAACTTCTTATCATTAACAGATGCCCCCTCGGGGTATTCTTGAGCCTCAAGATACCTCTTTACTTCGTGAAACCAGGGTTTATCTGCTACTTCTTCAATCTCAATGTTACAGCAATGTGCGGGTTCGTCCAACCTCTCAATGGTAATCTGGGGAGCTTCATTGTCCCACCTAACTTTGAACATAGAAGACATGGTAGCTAGCACGTCCGCTAGCTGGTTCTCCTCTCTTGGGAAATGTTCAAAGGTCACCTCCTCAATGTGTGGGAGCAATGTCAGTACATACTCTTTGTAAGGAATAAGATTTGGGTGCTTCGTATCCCACTCGCCTTTGATCTGACTTATTACCAGAGCGGAATCTCCGAATACACTCAAGAACTTAATCCTCAGGTCAATATAAGCTCGAAGACCCATGATACATGCTTTATACTCCGCCATGTTGTTGGTGCAGTTGAAACATAATCGGGCGGTGGACGGAGTATGACAGCCCTCGGGAGATATAATTACAACGCCAATGCCATTACCTAATGCGTTCGAGGCTCCATCAAAATACATAGACCATCGGGATCCCTCCTCGAGTGCTTCATCTGGTCCAGGTTCTTCGCAATCAGTCACCAACATGATATTCTCATCCGGCAACTCGAAATTCATGGACTGGTAGTCATCCACGGCCTGATGCACTAAATGATCCATCAATACACTCCCCTTGATTTCTTTTTGGGTTGTGTATTGGATGTCGTACTCGGTTAAGATCATCTGCCATCTTGCTATCCTTCTGGAGAGAGCGGGCTTCTCGAAAATATACTTGATCGGATCCATCTTTGATATCAATAAGGTAGTGTGAGTCAGCATATACTGTCTCAGTCGGCGAGCAGCCCATGCCAAAGCGCATCAAGTTTTCTCGAGCAATGAGTATTGGGTCTCACAGTCGGTAAAATTTTTGCTAAGGTAATAAATGGCGTGCTATTTTTGACCAGACTTGTCATGCTTCCCCAGCACACACCCCATTCAATTATCCAGCACTGTCAAGTATAATATCAAAGGTCTTCCTTCAACTAGAGGCATCAAAATTGGTGGTTCTTGAAGGTATTCCTTGATTCTTTCGAAAGCGGTCTGGCATTCATCGTTCCATTTTACCACTTGATCTTTCTTTAGCAGCTTGAAGATTGGCTCACAAGTAGCAGTCATATGTGAAATGAACCTGGCGATGTAATTCAGGTGTCCCAAGAAACCTCTAACTTCTTTTTCTGTGTGGGGGACCAACATCTCTTGTATGGCTTTTAACTTTGCAGGGTCTACCTGAATACCCTTATCATTGACGATGAAACCCGGAAGCTTACCAGACCTTACCCCGAAGGTACACTTGTTCGGATTCAACCTCAGCTTGTACGTCTTCAACTTGTAAAACAGTTTCTAGAGATTATCAATGTGCTCTTCATCAGTCTGGGACCTGGATATCATGTCATCAACATAAACCTCAATCTCGTGGTGAATCATATCGTTGAACAGAGCGACCATGGCGCGCTGATAAGTTGCCCCAACATTCTTCAACCCAATAGGCATTACCTTGTAACAAAAGGTGCCCCACTGTGTAACGAAGATTGTCTTCTCCATGTCCTCAGGAGCCATCTTGATTTGGTTGTAGCCAGAAAAACCATCCATGAAGGAGAAGATCTTGTGCTGCACGGTGTTGTTGACTAGAACATCAATGTGAGGAAGTGGGATGTCATCCTTGGGGCTTTCCCTGTTCAGATCTTTGTAGTCCACACACATCCGTACCTTACCGTGCTTCTTAGGTACCAAAACTACGTTGGCAACCAACTTCGGATAAGAAGTAACGGCTAAGAATCCTGCGTCGAACTATTTCATGACCTCTGCCTTAATTTTCTCTGACATTTCAGGGCGCATACGGTGGACCTTCTGCTTTACCAGAGGGAAGTCTTCTTTAGTCGGCAGGAGATGTACCACAATATCAGCGTCCAAACTAGGCATGTCTTCATAGGACCAGGCGAACATCTCAACATAGTCGTGTAGCATATGTATTAACCGTTGTTTGACACTAGGCTCCAGATTCGCACCTATTTTAACCTCTTTCCTGTCTTCCTCTGTACCCAAATTCACTGACTCAACCGTCTCTTCATGAGGCTGTATGGCCCTTTCTTCCTGCTGTAACAGTCTAGCAAGTTCTCCAGGCACCTCACAATCATCCTCACCTTCATCCTCGGCTTGGTTGATCGGATTTTTGAAGTCATAACTAGCAGTAGCAGAGTTATTATCAATGGGATCCAGAGTGGATATGGATCTGCAGTATGATACGTGAGTGTGTGTAAGAGAATAGCTGTTTTGATAAAGTGAGAGACAGAAAAGAAAACAAGGAGTGCAAAATTTATATGCAAGAAACATCCAATGCTTTATTAATGATATATGAAATTACAAATAATAGCCCTTACAAGCAAAGCCAAGGTGCCTCGGGCAAGGCACCGGGCCATAAAGTTTCAAACTGTTTATTACAAATCTTAAAACAAATGAGTCAATTACTGCAAAATAAAAGGAACAGGTATGAATTCCCTCGCCGTCCAGTTATTCGGTCCACCGTTGGTTGTTGGGTAGATCCAGCTGTCGATGTCTGAATCCTCTTCATTATCTTCAATTGCATTAATTCCCTGATTGCTGATGTGTAGAGGAGGTCTTCCAGCCCGAGCGTGCCTAACAGCCTTTTGAGCCCCTGTAGTAAAGCCCAGACCAAATTTGTCAGTTTTGTGAGTGAAATCAGGGAGCTGACCCCAATTGGTACACCCACCTTCTTCAACCACAGCCCTAGCGTCCTTGAGAGAAGCCATCTTCAATGGAGGTTTTTGGGTAGTAACTTCAGTTGATGCCAAGATCGGAGGGACCTCTTCGAAATTCTGACAAGGAGTTTCTATGAATTCCCTGTCCATTTCTATGTAGCGGAAGGAATTGAGGTGACTCACCATATATTCTTCTTCACCTCGCACCGTGACAATCTTTCCCTTCACCGGATACTTCAGCATTTGATGGAGTGTGGAAGTAACTGCCCTAGCCTCATGGATCCAACGACGACCCAGCAAGCAAGAATACGACGACCTAATATCCATTACGTAGAAGGTGGACCCAAAAGTATGAGAACCCACCTTGACAGGGATATCCACCTCCCCGTGCACCATTCTCTTCGATCCGTCAAAAGCCCTTACCACAATGTTACTAGGCTTTAGAGTCAAACCCTCATAATCCAAACAGTCCAACACTTTCTTTGGCAGAACATTCAGTGAAGACCCGATATCTACTAGCACATGGGCCATAGTGGTGCCCCTTCACTCAATCGAGACATGCAGAGCATTATTATGCTTCCTTCCTTTCAGTGTCAGATCTGCATCTAAAAAACCCAACCCATTGTCAGCAGTCAGGCTGGCCATACAATCTTTGAACTGGTCTACTGAAGTTTCCCGCGGCACATGCGCAATCTTGAGAAATGCGATCAAAGCCTTCGCATGGGCTTCAGAACACAACAATAGAGACAACATGGATATCTTCGATGGGGTCTGCCCCAGTTGCTCGACCACATTGTAGTCGCTCTTCTTAATGATTCTCAGTATTTCCTCTATTTCTTGTTTAGAGGCTTCCACAACGATTTTTATAGGCGCCTCCATCCGGGAAGGCTCACCTATAATTTCCTTGCCCCGAGTCCCAGATGGCTCAGCAGCAGGGGTAATAACTGGAATAGGAACAGGAGAAATGTTAGGAGTGCTGGTTGGAGCAGCAGTTGGAATAACAGTAGGTTTGATGATCTTCAGAACAATCTCAGGAGAGAAAACCCTTCCACTTCGGGTAACCTTACTAGCCCCGACTGTAGTTGTTTAGTTATTGGCTTGCATTTTTGGTAAAACCCAAGTGTGTATGTGTGAATGTCATAACTGATGTCATAACATTCTAGTTTAGTTGTACTGATTCATTAGGTACCTTTGCAGAAAAATATTGTCATTCAGGTACTGATGTTTATAAGTGTGTATCTGAGCATTTTGCAAAATTATCACATTTTCCTAAATCAGTAGACAGGTTTTCTCAGATGTCATAAAAGATGTTAAGACATCCTGTTCTGAACTAACAGGTTTTCAGTTTGGTTAATTCTGAGTTTTTTCAGGAAAATAACTCAGTCTTTCCAGAACAGAATCCTGCGTTTTCTTTGGGTTAACCTAGCTCAACCCTAACCTGGTTAATAGAGTCCTGTGACCTAGTCTTAAGGTCAAACGGAATTAACCCTAGGTTTTTGTGGAAACCCTAACTGAAGTTGCAGCTGCTATATATTCAACAGAGCTGCTGTTTTGCAAGTAATCCCTTTTTGGTCAGAAGATCATTTGTAAACTGTATAGGTTTAATTATTGTACTCCAAGCAATTATCATTGTGATAAGTGACTTGGAATAGGTTTTTAATTGTAAGGGTTGTGTAGCACTCAAAGCTTTGAAGCAAGAGTGTTTGAATGTTTCTTGACTAAAGCTATGAAGCAGAGTCTAGTTAAGTGTGTGTATCACTCAAAGCTGTGAAGCAAGAGTGGTTGTGTTTCTTGATTAAAAAGCTGTGAAGCTTAATCAAGTGTATGTTTTTGAAGAGTGTCTTCATCAATTCATTAGTCAAATTGTTTTATGTATCACTGCTGTGATTGAGGGGGAGTGAGTAGGAACTCAGGTTTAAGTTGTACTTAGATTGAAATTGCATTGGGTAGGTCTTAAGTGAAGGAGATAAACTGGTTGGTTTATTCCTGAATTAACATCTCTTATAGTGGATTTCCTCCCTGGCTTGGTAGCCCCCAGAGTAGGTGTTGTTGCACACTGAACTGGGTAAACAATTGACTGTGTTCTTTACTGTTTTTGTATTTACTGTCTTATAGAAAGTCAGATACGGTGTCATAACATTAAACGCGACATTGAGTATCTGCAGCCAGAATTTCAATTGGCATCAGAGCAGGCACCCTGCCTGTATTACTGGGTGAGATCTAGGGATATCACTTTCTGGCACTATGGACAAAGAAGGAGTTTTTGGAAATAGACCACCCATTCTGGATGGAACTAATTATGACTACTGGAAACCTCGTATGATTGCCTTCTTAAAATCTCTAGACAAAAAGGCTTGGAGAGCTGTTGACAAAGGATGGATCCATCCCACCATAACTGAGAAAGATGGGACAATCAGTCTGAAGCCTGAGGAAGATTGGAGTAAAGAAGAAGATGAGTTAGCCCTGGGAAATTCCAAAGCTTTAAATGCCTTGTTCAATGGAATTGATAGAAACATTTTCAGACTAGTACATCAATATGAACTGGCCAAGGAAGTTTGGGACACTCTTAAAACTACTGATGAGGGCACTTCCAAAGTAAAAATGTCAAGGCTTCAGATGTTGACTACCAAGTTTGAGAATCTAAAAATGATGGAAGATGAAACCATTCATGAGTTTCACATGAACATCTTGGAGATTGCCAACACCTCAGGAGCACTGGGAGAAAAAATGGCAGAAGAAAAATTGGTGAGAAAGATTCTCAGATCCTTGCCTAAAAGATTTGCAATGAAGGTAACTGCCATAGAAGAAGCCCAGGACATCAGCAAGTTGAAAGTGGATGAACTTATTGGGTCTCTTCGGACTTTTGAGATGGGGATCACTGATAATGGTGACAAGAAGAACAAGAGCATAGCACTTGTATCCAACACTGATGTTGAAAACAAGGAGGATGAAGAAGAAAATATTTCAGAAGCTATAGCCATGCTTGGAAGACAGTTCAACAAGCTCATCAAAAGAATGGATCCAAAGTCAAGGTCTAATGTTCATAACATTCCCTCTGACATTGACAGTTCCAGCAGAAGACCAAGATCAGAAGAAAAGGGAAACCAAGGCAGAGGCATTCAATGCCATGGCTGTGAAGGTTATGGACATATTCGAGCTGAATGTCCTACCTTTCTTAAGAAACAAAAGAAAGGAATGACTGTTACTTGGTCTGACTGTGATTCAGAAAGTAATTCTGAAGAAGAATCTGCCAAACTAGTTACTGCTCTAACTAGTGTTTGCACCTCTGACAGTGACACTAGTGATGAAGAAGTGACATTTGAAGAACTGGCTGATACCTACAAGAAATTGTGTATCAGAAGTGCTGAACTCTGTGTGCAGAATGAGAAACAATCAAAACTAATTATAAAGCTGGAGGCTGAAAAAGGGGCAGATCTTGAAACTATAAGTCACCTAGAAGGGGAAGTTCAATTACTGAACTCACAACTGAACCAAATGACAAAATCTGTCAAGATGTTGACCAATGGATCAGATAAATTGGAAGAGATTCTTCAAGTTGGACAAAATGTGGGAAACAAATCGGGTCTAGGATTTGTGGAAGCTAAGAAATCTGGTGCAGACAAGAAGATCAGGCATGTTAAACAATTGTCAAAGCAGATGTCTCAACATAACTCTCAACATCAGAAATACATAAAAAAAATACCAAAGATGGAGATGTCATCATTATGGGAGATATGGCCACATAAAGCCCTTCTGCTTCAGATTGCATGGATACCCTAATCAGAACTCAGGTGTCAAACCTAAGTCTAAAAAGGTACCACATGCTCCTGAATGGAAGAAAAAGGCTACTGCCCTGATAGCCCACACTTCCCTGAGGGTCTCTGCAAAGGAAGACTGGTACTTTGACAGTGGATGTTCTAGACACATGACTGGAATCAAGAACCTCCTCAATAATGTTAAGTCTCACACCACCAGTTTTGTGACCTTTGGAGATGGTGCTAAAGGTGAAATCAAAGGAGTTGGTGATTTGGACTGCCCTGGAGTTCCAAGTCTGAATGAAGTACTGCTGGTAAAAGGGCTGACTGCTAATCTCATTAGTATCAATCAATTATGTGATCTAGGATTCAAGGTCAACTTCTCAAAATCTGAATGTCTAGTAATTAATGAAAAACTAGAAGTTGTAATGAAAGGAATCAGATCCAAAGATAACTGCTACTTGTGGCAGCCTGAGAACAATGATAACTCCACTATGTGTCCAATTACCAAAGAAGAAAAAGAGATGAAACTGTGGCAGCATAAGCTTGGTCATCTTCATCTAAGAAGAATGAAAAGAGCTATCTCTATGGAAGCAGTCAGAAGGACTCCAGAACTACAGGTTGATAATGTCTATGATGTGGCAAATAAACTTGAAGAAGGATGTGTTGTCAGAACCATAAGTTATCATGACAAGGATGTTGGAAATAACAAGTCTAATAAATTCTGTTTCCCTGAAGAAATGAGGCGTGAAGTCTCCTCTCCTATAACTCTCCATCAAAATGGAGTGGACAAAAAGAAAATCATTCAAGAATCAACCAGAACTATGATTCATATCAAAAGAATGCCTTCCCAACTCTGTGCGGAAATAGTTGTTGCTAGGAAAAACTGTTCTCAAAATATCTGGTCAAAACAGATGCTCACTGAGTATAATGTCTCACAAGATGTTGTGAACATTGTGTTGTGACAATCTGAATACAATCAATATTTCCATGAACCCTATTCAGCATAACAGGACCAAGCACATTGACTTTGTAGAGAAGAAGTCATTTAAACTGGAACATGGTATCTTTAAGCTTCAGCTGACTGATTCTTCTACCAAGGCTCTTGTTGGAAATAAACTTGAAAACTTGAGGGGCAGGTTGGGTATTTACCAACATGGGAAATTATAGCAATTAATTTTGCTTAAAACAAGGGTTGAAGGAGTTAATTTTATTAAGTCTATTTTTAGTGGGTTAATCATATGTTTTCCCAATTCTTTCAAAATCCTTAAGAAGTTGAAAAGACTCTCGTTTGCCTCCTACCTCCCTCGTCTTTGCAACCTGTTCCCTCCTCTCAATCAAAGTTTTTTCTCAAATTGCTACTGGTGCTCAAAGTCAATCAAAATGTCTCAGACATCATCTTCAACCAAGGCGACTTCATCATCCTCATCATCCTCATCATCTGACCAAGACTCTAGAGCAATCACCACATGCATAGAATCTGAAGTTCTTGAGGTCACTCCTCTCAGAGAGATGGCAACTGACCCAGCCAAAGTCAAAAAGCTAAGAACTAGACATGCAGGAAGAGCTCAAGCTGCAGCCTCTGGTAATCCTTCTCATCCTTCTTCTTCTGTACCAAATAGAGAAGGATCAGTTCAAGTTCATCAAGCTATTTCTAGGCTTATTACTAGTATACTAAGCGGAAACCAACCCGTACCGGGGATTTCTGTCCCTTTAAATCAATCAGGAAGCCCAAATGTGGACGTCTCTGAGAATGTAGATGTCTCTGAGAATGTTGTGACACAAAATGACAACATTCAGAACCCTTCAGAAAAGACTGCTGATCCACCTATCATTGATGTGGATGAGGATTACTCAGATAATGATCTGATTGCCAATGTAAACCCTAGCATAGCTAGGAGATTGATGAAAAGAAAGGGTAATCAGAATGATGCAAAATGTGTGTCCAAAGATAAACCTGCTGTTAAGAAATCCAAGGCTGAAGGCATGGCTGAGAAAAGTATTCAGACAAAAGGGAAGAAGGCCCAGGTGCATACTGCTAGACAACCAATTTCAAATAAGAGAAAAGAACCTGAATCTTCTGATTCTGATGAGGAATCAGAATTTGAGATTGATGCTGAAGAAATTCCTATCAGAAGGACGCTCCCCTCCAGCAAAATTGCTAGAGTGCCTGAAGTCCCAACAGACAACATCTCTTTTCATCATCCTGACAATGCAAACAGATGGAAGTATGTTTGCTTAAAGAGAATAGCTTTAGAAAGAGAACTCAACAATGACGCCTTGGAGTGCAAAGACATCATGGACCTGATCAAGAATGCTGGACTGATGAAGACAGTGATAAAATTTAACAAGTGTTATGAAAATCTGGTCAAGGAGTTTGTAGTGAACTTGTCTAATGATTGTGCTGATGGAAGGTCAGCTGACTTTGAAAGTGTTTTTGTTAGAGGAAGAAGGGTCAAGTTCTCTCCATCAGAAATTAACAAATTTCTTGGAAGAACAAATGAGGATTGTCCTGATCTGGAGGTCACTGACAATGAAGTTTGTCAAACCATCACAGCAAGGCAAGTGAAGTGCTGGCCCTTGAAAGGCAAGCTGAATGCCAGCAAACTCAGCATGAAATTTGCCATCCTGCACAAGATTGGTGCAGCCAACTGGGTGCCTACAAATCATAAATCAACTATCTCCACAGGATTGGGGAGATTTATTTATACTATGGGAACCAAGACTGCTTTTGACTATGGCAGGTACATCTTTGAACAAACTTTAAATCATGCTGGTAGTTATGCTGTCAAAGGACCAATCGCCTTTCCCTCCCTCCTTTGTGGAATTATCCTTGCACAATACCCTGATATCCTGGTGGCAAGAGATACAGCCTGCAAAAGAGCTCCTGCCCTTGGGTTGCACTACAAACTGTTTCAGGGATCTCATGCTCCAGATATTGTCATAACATCAGCTGAGACATCGTCTGTGAAGACCCAGTCCAAGACATCTGATGTCATAGCTGTTTTAAAAGTGACCTGCAAAGAGCTGGAAGCTAGGAAAAAGACCCTAGAAATCCTAATTGCCAGGTTAGTAAAGGAGGAAGCTGAAGGAAACAGAAGGGAAGAAGGTGTAGAAGCTGAAGGTCATCTCAACATTGAAGAAACTAGCTCCTCTGAGTCTGATGACAGTGATTAAAGGTTGGTTGCTGTTTGGTGGTGTTGCTGGTTGGTGCTGATATCTGGTGGAGTTTGGAAGTGTGTTCAGTTTTTTTTCTCTACTGCTGCTCTTATTAATTTTGGATAACTGTATAATCTTTATGAACATGTATCTTTGGCCCATTTGTAGCTAAAGAGGGGGAGAATATTTTGGTACTTACTTAATTAGACATTCTATTTTTCTGCAGTCATTTCTTTCTGCTGCTATCTATCTCTGATTGCTTAGGGTCTTTAGCCAAAAATCTGCCAAAGGGGGAGTTTGTAGTTGTTTAGTTATTGGCTTGCATTTTTGGTAAAACCCAAGTGTGTATGTGTGAATGTCATGACTGATGTCATAACATTCTAGTTTAGTTGTACTGATTCATTAGGTACCTTTGTAGAAAAATATTATCATTCAGGTACTGATGTTTATAAGTGTGTATCTGAGCATTTTGCAAAATGATCACATTTTCCTAAATCAGTAGACAGGTTTTCTCAGATGTCATAACAGATGTTAAGACATCCTATTCCGAACTAACATGTTTTCAGTTTGGTTAATTCTGAGTTTTTTCAGGAAAATAACTCAGTCTTTCCAGAATAGAATCCTGCGTTTTCTTTGGGTTAACCTAGCTCAACCCTAACCTGGTTAATAGAGTCTTGTGACCTAGTCTTAAGGTCAAACGGAATTAACCCTAGGTTTTTGTGGAAACCCTAACTGAAGTTGCAGCTGCTATATATTCAACAGAGCTGCTGTTTTGCAAGTAATCCCTTTTTGGTCAGAAGATCATTTGTAAACTGTATAGGTTTAATTATTGTACTCCAAGCAATTATCATTGTGATAAGTGACTTGGAATAGGTTTTTAATTGTAAGGGTTGTGTAGCACTCAAAGCTTTGAAGCAAGAGTGTTTGAATGTTTCTTGACTAAAGCTGTGAAGCAGAGTCTAGTTAAGTGTGTGTATCACTCAAAGCTGTGAAGCAAGAGTGGTTGTGTTGCTTGATTAAAAAGCTGTGAAGCTTAATCAAGTGTATGTTTTTGAAGAGTGTCTTCATCAATTCATTAGTCAAATTGTTTTATGTATCACTGCTGTGATTGAGGGGGAGTGAGTAGGAACTCAGGTTTAAGTTGTACTTAGATTGAAATTGCATTGGGTAGGTCTTAAGTGAAGGAGATAAACTGGTTGGTTTATTCCTGAATTAACATCTCTTATAGTGGATTTCCTCCCTGGCTTGGTAGCCCCCAGAGTAGGTGTTGTTGCACACTGAACTGGGTAAACAATTGACTGTGTTCTTTACTGTTTTTGTATTTACTGTCTTATAGAAAGTCAGATACGGTGTCATAACATTAAACGTGACATTGAGTATCTGCAGCCAGAATTTCACCGACAATATTACTGACATCAGTATCAGCTTCTTCATTCTTCAGATCTTGCTTAATTCCATGATAGTACACATCAACACCATAATGCCATGGGACGGCCTTGTCTGAGGTGTACGGGATGGGACCAAGAACAGTGATTATCAGCGGAGCAATTCTTTGAATAGGTGTAATCCTAACAGGTCTTCTCGAGGAAACCTTGGAAGGATTGGCGGAAATGGTTATAAAGGCAACGTCTTCATTTGGAACAACAGGAATCATAGTCTTCTCAAACAAAATTTCTTTATTATCCATCAGGCACTGAACACCTGACTTCAACAAACGGCAACCAGAAGATATAATCGAACATATGTGGCAACCTTCACCATAACCCGGAAATAAACCGGCCAACAACAAATTCTTTTTAACAGTCATAAGAGGATTAGAAATTTCTTCAATAGAGGTCACAAACAAATCAATGTCAACAGCATTAACTCCACGACCATGTTTGGGCATGGGAGAAGTTATAACATTCGGATTTTCTGGAACATCGAACTCTATCTCCTTGGCTTCAAACAACTCTTGTACTTTGTTTCTCAGAGCCCATCAATCATTTTTATCGTGGCCCAGACTCTCAGAATGGTAGGCGCACCGCGCGTTGGGATTATATCAGGGAGATGTAGTATTTGGATTCTTTGGAGCCTCTCTCAAGGTTTCCAAGTTGGATTTTAATAAGTGAGGTAGAACTTCAGCCAAAGTCATGTTGATGCGGGTAAACTGTCATTATGGTCTTTCCACCCTTTGTTGATTGTTGCATTGTGGAGCAACCGCGGGTCTTGGTATCACTACAGCATTTACCGTTTGACAATGCTCAGATATGCTTTGGCCCCTCGGGCTTTAGACTGCGCTGGCTTCCTTCTTGCCAGCAAAAGGCTTCTTTGCTAAACTCGAGGAGGCATCCTTCTGTATTTTACCACTCCAAATTCCAGCTTCTACTCTTTCTCCAGTTAAAATCAGCTCGGTGAAACCAGATGACGAGCTGCCGATTAAGTGATTGAAAAATAGACCAGATAGCGTCCCTAGAAACATATCAACCAACTCCCTATCAGACAAAGGGGGTTGAACTCTCCCAGCCAAGTCTCTCCATTTTTTAGCATAATCTTTAAAACCTTCACCTGCACCCATGGACATACTTTGGAGTTGAGTACGAGTGGGAGCAAGGTCGGCATTATACTGATACTGCTTATAGAAAGCAGCAGCAAGATCTTCCCAGTTTCGGACACTGGCTCCCTCCAACTGGTAGAACCATTCAAGCTGAGTCCCTGACAAACTATCTTGATAGAAGTGGACCCACAAATATCTATCAACTGTGTGGGGTTGAATCTTCCTGACATACGAGCGAAGATGGAGTTTTGGGTAGGACACCCTATCATTCTTGGCAAAAACTGGAACTTTGAACTTATGAGGGATGACCACTCCCGATACCAGTCCCAATTCTCCGAAATCCAAACCAGGTATCTTCTGAACTTCCATAGCACTCAGACGGTCTTCTAGTTGCTTGTACCTATCCTTAGTAGGAAGATACTACTCATCATTGTAATCAGTATCATCGTCAGAGACTGCAGGACTAGGGTCCTTTTCCCCTTCTTGGTTCTCCCCTTCCTTGGATGAAGTGGTCAGATCAGTTTGATGCTTCAACCTTTCTCCAAATCTTCTGCCCATATTCAGAATACCAATCTTCTTCTTCTTCTTCTCTTTCAGAATAAGGGCTTTCAGATCCTCTTGCCCATTAGCCAGACTGATGAACATCTGTTGGAACTGGGCGTTCTGTTCCTAAAGATCTTTGATGGCTTTATCGGAATACATTTCTGCTGAAATAAACGGCGAAGAAGATGATAAACCTGTAGTGGTACCTGTAATGATGTGTATGATAATGGGATGCGTATGTAATAATTTCAAAGACTTTGGGAAGTTTAAATTTGTAAACCAAAATAAACAAAAAACTTTATTAGCTTAAATTTGAAGGTTCAACATGCCTTTAAGGTGTTACAAATAAGTAAATAAAACAAATCTAAAACTAAAAAAGAAAAATCAAAAGTCCCATGGACACTTCCTCTTTAATCTGATATAATCATTGAGCACTCTTTCTTTCTGTAGCTGCCTGGTGAGCTTTAAAACCTTCCTCTCTTGCTCATGGAACTGTTCCCTGTAAGTATCCCGCTCATTCCTCAGCTGAACCCAAGACCTCTGTAACTCCATAAGATCAGTAGGCATGTAATGATAGAGAACCGTGTAAGGAATGCCTTCTTCAGTAATGGGCTCCACAATCACTGGTAACACGGCCACATAAGGCATCATAAGCTTTTGGGCCCGAGCTCGTACCCATTGGAGGTAAGGCTCCATAAGAATGGAAGTCTTTGGTCCCAACTCTTTGGGGTCAGATCTGTTTAGCATGCCCCAAGATCGTATGAACCTCCGGCGATACTCCTTAACATCATCCTCATAGTTGAATACAATGCTCTAAATAAGCAACTCATGGGGACCATCCCTTCGAGCAAGACCAAATTGTCATAAAGCTAGACAAGGATTGTAAGTTATACCCCCTATGATGCCAAGTAATGGGACATTAGGGTATTCCCCACAGCGGTCAATAATAGAAATGTCTTCCATAGCTCGAGAACACCTAAGAATATCCGTATGAGCGAGTGATATTATCCTGTGTGACCAACCCAAACCTTCTTCGTTCTTCAGTGCAGACTTAGGAAGGTGAGAAATAAACCACCTCAATAGCAATGGAGCACATAAGAGTCCCTCTTCTCTTCATGGTACGAGTATAGAGAGCGTGCAAAATATCTCCAAGCAAGGCAGGCACAGGGTTGCGAGAAAGGAAAATCTTGATAGCATTCACATCTACGAAGGAGTCCGGATTAGGGAAGAGAACTAAATCGTAGATAAGAAGATCCAAGACCTCCTCAAAAGCCTGAAAATCCAAATCATCCCAAAATAGCTGAGCCTTTTCTATCAGGAATTTGGCTAGAAAACCCCGACTCCGCTTCGAGTTTCCCAATTGGATACCACGTCGGCCCGTTTCAAATGCAAAGCTGAGGCAATGACTTCTGGCTTAGGAATTTCTTCTATACCTGTGAAGGGTACCTGTTCAAGAATGGATATGCCCAATAGTTGAGAGAATTCTTCCAAGGTGGGTACCAACTGATAATTTGGAAAGGTGAAGCAGTGTCTCTTAATGAACTAAAAAAGTACGCTCATCGTCTGTTCATCAAAGTTTGAAGTAACCAGGCTGAGAAGTTGACCGTGTCTCTTAATGAAAGTAGAAGTTTCAGAAACTCTTGATGCTAGCTCTTTAAGTTGGGAAGGTATCTGCACAAAGCTGATTCGGATAGTATTTCTACGCACGGAAGCCATAATCTGCAAAACAGAACAAAGGTAAATTCCCTTGGTCTTTGAAATGGTTAGTGTAATGAAGCATGAATGCCATGTTATGATGCATGATGTCATGATAAACCACAGGTATAGCAAACACAGGCATTGCAAACATAGTCAAATCACACAAAGCCCTTAGGTTTAAGACTTGCATGAGGTCAAAGGTAATACCCTCTTGAAGTTAAGTTGGTTTCAAACCTGTCCTAGAAAAAGTAACCGGGTTCTAGAGGATCTCAATATCACTGACCATCCTTCATCGGTCATGGTTTCAGCTCACGCAATCTTTTCTTGCGGCCAAAATATTTCGAAAGGATGATCTCAATGAGTGTAGCATCAACTATCAACCAGTTCTCAGCTCTACACCGAGTCCGGCTATCTCGCTACTTTCTAATGGCCAAGTTGGGCGATTAAAGGTTCTAAGGTCATTTGATGCTTCACGACACCATGCACCGGCCCTGTATTCTCCTCGTTTCACCATAAGAGATATCGGTACCAACCAAAGTGCCACACCAACGTAGCTACTGCTTCAACCGTATCGGTCTATGTTGTACAATTCCCTTACATTCTATTGCTACTTACCTAAAAGGTATTCCCCAGATCCGGGTGTAGGATCTATAGTAACCCCAAACAAAACCCTCAAAAATAAAGCAAACAAAGCAAACAAGAGAAGCAGTTTAAATGACCTAGATCCTAAGGTATACCCCACTTATTATCCCCAGCAGAGTCTCCAGTTCTGTGATACGGTGGCAGAACCGACTGTTTAATACTGGTTTGCATTTTGCATTTTGTGTTTGCAAAATATTGCGGTAAGCAAGAGTCGCCATCGACTTTTATTTCATCCAATCGGAAAGGAAAAAAGTACAGAAAAAATCCTTTTTCGAGATTTTGAGTACGGGGGTATATTATAGAAAGGGAAGGTGTTAACACCCTTTCTATCCATGGTTTTCCATGGGCTCTTAGGTACTTGCTCATTTTTAAATTGCTTGTGTGTGTGCTTTGTTTTGGAAAAATGTTCTACTTCGTGATAACCCTTGTATCAGTCCTCAAGGGTGTGACGAAGTTGTTTTGAAAATTTGTTTTGGAAAGTGTAAGTGTGAAAAGTTTTGATTTGAGCAAGTACCTACTAGCATCTATCTACTCGAAAAAAGATCGTTTCTATTCTTGTTTCCTTTAGACAGCACTATCCCACTATTGATAAATAGGTAGCACCGTCGTTGGAATTTGTAAGGGTCAATTCGAAAGGGGCGTACGGTCACTAGAGCAATGTTAGGACACCTTAGTAGAAACCCTATAGTCTTAAGATCATGTTCGAGGCAACATTTCCGAGGCAACATTTCCGAGGCAACATTCGAATGGGACACTTTGATCTTTTTAGACTGGAGGGAAACCACTAAGACACCCTATGCTTAATGATCGTTTACCAAAGGCAACTGAAGTGAGAGTATACTCTAAGAGTGAATATGTGCGAGTGATTTATTTTCAGTTTATTATCTTTGCACATTAGGGTTTTCTAACCATTTTAATTTTGTCACGCATTCTTGCCATACAATCCTATTAGCATACATCTAGACAGTTAAATATTTGCGGGAATTAAAATTGTGAGAAAATAAACCTAGCTATTACAAGGCTTCGGGGAGGGGGATTAATTACATAACCAAAAATCGGGGATTTAAACAGTAAATAAAAACCCTAAGTTAACTATTACAAACCATGAACAGTAACAAAATAATGGCAAAATAATCAACAAACGCGCAGCGAATTAAATACGAGACGATTAGGGTTTTGACCCTTGACTAAACCTATTTTTGATTGATTAAAGAAAAAAATTCTTTTTTGTCATGTTTTGTTATTTGAGAAAATAATGAAATAATTGAATTAAAAGAAAATCCTAAGTTCTAATTAATGTTAAAATTTTGAAAATAAATTAATTAAGTTAACCTATTTTTGTGTTTTTGTTTGAAAAAAGAAAAGAATTAAATCAAGAACTTAAACCTAATTTTCTAATTGATTTTAATTATAAAAAACAAGTTAAAATTTCCCTAAATTAAACTAAATTAATTAAATTTGATAAAAAAACCTAATTCTAATTTTTGTGAATTCTTGATTTTATGATTTTATAAAAAATAAAGAAAGTGATTTATTTTTGTTAATTAAAATAATTAAAGAAAATAATAAAAGAATTAAAAAAATAAGAAAAAATAAAAAAAGGGAAGAGATGGGCCTGTGGTAAATAGCATGCTGGGGGGTTTGAAGTTGAATTTCTGGGCCCAAAAACTCCAAGCCTATTTGACCATGCCTGATCTGGTGCAACGTTGACTTGGATGTATATCATGGTCCTTCATTGGAGAGGAATTGGATCTGGCTAGCTGGGAATCAAAGGGATGGATGTTGAGGTTGTATGGTGGACATCATGATGAGAGATGCGCTGGATCAATTATCTGAAAATAATACAAATGAAAATGCTGGAACCTAGGGATCAAACCAAGGTCCTTATGCTCGCTTCCGCTAATCCCTTGCCATCTGTGCTACGCGCTCTATTTGTTCATATAATAGAAATAAAATAATATAAGCAGAACAAATAATATATTCAAAAAATGCGCGAAAATTCAAACGGGCCAACCATATGCTGCCACGCCATCGTCTCCTTCCTTGAACCTTCGCTTTAGGTAAAACACTTTTACCTACGGACATTTGCTGTAGGTATAACCCTGTTCATCTCTAAAATTGCATACGAGCAAGATAAATGACAAATACTGGTACCAATCAACTCGTCTCATCCTCACGAGCATCATGGTACCAGAATCAAAGCCTAATTTTTCCTGTACAAAAAACCCCTAAACAAGAACAGAAAAACCTAACCATGGCAATATCACGTACAGGCATCAAAAAAGCAATTAAATGGCATGGTTAGCTTGAAAACATAATGACAAACATGAATATAACAGTCAACAGTGCTAATGATGTGTAAATTGCAATAATCGAATTCCAAAAATGTATCAAACCGTGGGAGGCGTAGTGCACATTTCTTGGCGTTTTGAAGCTTGCAAAGGATGTTGTTAGCTTCCTGAGATGTCTAGCAAGCGATTGGGAACCTCATCACACCTTGAATTGGCCTGTGGAAGGAGATTCGTCTCACACTTTTCTTGGAAATTTCCAAGCTTTGTTCTGGTTTTTGGAGGCAGGTTGTGCACGAAAGTTCTTCTCTTTAGGGTTCCACAAACTTCAGTATATGTATTGAATCCAATTAGGTTAACAATTTTGGATCCAATCTTGAGAATTCGTGAATGGAATATTTGATTTTTAAGCCATATGATATCTTTCTATTTTCATGCCAATCATGCCTTTCTTGTACCAATTATGCATGATTCGATTTGATCATGTAAGCTCAGCATATCTTGGTTGCTAGACTGTCAAAAAAACAAATCAAATCATATCTTTATTAATTTTCATCATTTATTTGATTTAATCCACTTTTTAATTAATGAAAAATAAAAATATATTGAAAAATGAAGCACATAATGAGTGAGTGAACATTTGAGTCGTGGACCACATTATAATTGATGTGCAAGCATAAAAAGTTGGGCCCATTTAGCAAAAAATGCAAATTTGAGCACATTTGATTTTTGGCAATTTTGCAAAAATGGTCAACTTGGCCAATGCATAACTCTCCCAATTTTGACCCTGGAGAGGTATTTTTGTATTTTTATAAAGCTTAGGATGTCCTCTAATAAACCCTTTTGGTCTCATCTCAATTGAGTCTTCTATGTTCATGTATGAAGCTTTGATCAAAAAGGTGTTTTTGTTAACTTTTCAAAAGGACCTATAATGTCAAAATTCATATCTTTTTGTGAGTGCATATTCTGAACTTGGGAGCTGAAGATGAATTGTAGGGAATTGCATCCTCTTCAAAATGAGCTTTGGATGGGTCATTTATGATAAGGTATGAGAAAGTTATGCTTGGTCAAAGTTGAGTTGACTTTTTCTACAAAACCCTAATTTAGCAACTTTTGGGTTTTGATGAATTGTGAGCAATCCTTGAAGAATCATGATCAACCCTTGATAAAATGATGAATAATACTTCAAAATGAGGATGTTGACCAAAAATCTTGAAGATTGAGTGTATGTGGGTCACAGTTGACTTTTGACCTAGTACAATTGATTTTCAGGCATTTGAGCAATTGACTGAGCAAACTTCTTCTGCAAGGCTTGAAACTTGACATGGATGATCTTGGGAACATAGTATGACAATGGTGAGCATTTGATTCATTTTTAGTTCACACATCTTGATGAAAATAGAAACCCTAATTTGGGATATACTGCCTTAGGAGAGAGTTTGTCTGGTCAACTCTTGAACTTCCTTGAGCAATTTGAGGACCTCACTTGAGATGTGTTGAGAAATATGGGAGGGAAAATTTTAGGGTAAAACACTTGTCATTATGGAACATGGGACTTTTATTGGACTTAGGATTAGAAACCTTGGCCTATCTTGGAGACCTTGTGATCTTATCTGATTATTTTTTCTGGAGTTCTTGAGGTTTACCTCAAGACATTGGGTTGCTTGTTTGTTTTTGTGTGCAGGTTTTTGTGATTACACCCTTTGTTTATAATCTGGAATTCACCCGTATACAACCGTTACTCTGCCCTATTTTTGTGAAGAATTAATACACTTGAAGTTTGGTTCTCTCATGAGGTCTAGTATTTTTTTTGCTTGATTGGTTTCAATCTAAGGAATGGGAATTCTTTCTTGGCTCATAATGTCAAGTATTGGCTTCTTGTTGGTTAGATGGTTCTTATCCCTAGCTCTTACCTTATGCTTTAGGATAGTCCCTTCTTCTCCTCCCATCTTCTTTAATTTCAAAAATCTTCTTCCCCTTTTTTTGAAAACTATTCTTGTTTTTTAAACTTGAACCACTTTCATAATAAACTTGGACTTATGTCCATGGATTCTTAAAACATTTTTCACAAATAAACTCCAATCAACTTAATAATACCTTGACATTTTTTATGAGAAGACTAAAAGTCAATCAATCTCATTTCACACCATTTTGCCACTTTGGCTTTTTATCTTTAAACGTTTCTCAAAAAAGGTTGAACTCTTGTCAATCGTTGTAGTGATACAAACAACTATACTTCTATAATATGTAGTGAAGAGAGATATTTTCCACTTAGGTGTTGAGTGAGGCATTGTTGATTTTGAAATCCAAGCCATATCCTCCCCTTTGAGATGATGCAAATTCTCCTTTCTCATGATTGTGGGTAGTAGGTATGTTTTCCACACGGACAATGACGATGATGTTTTATCTCATAAAATTAACCAATGCATTTGTGTTTTAAATTTTTAAAAGATGAACTACGTGTACCCTGATCCCCTATTGCACGAAAAGGTGGTACGTAGGCACTAAAGGTTCGCAACCGCGGCGGGTGCAAAAATTATAAAATAAATATATTTCTTTTCTCACCTCCACCATCCATTTTTATACAACATTTTTTCATAGCCAAAATATACAGATTTTACAAAGAGGCTCTTGTGGAGTACCGTAGATGTTTAGGGTGATAATACCTTCCCTTTGCATAACCAACCCCCTTACCTTGAATCTTTCCCCCTTTTTTGGGTTATTCTCTCTTTTCCTATTCCTTTGGGAACAATAAATCGCGGTGTCGATTTTTATTTTGATTTGTATAAAGTCTAGTCAACCCAATGGCTTAGTCTTAAACATTTCTACCGCTACAGAAAAATGGCGACTTCAGTGGGGAAAGATTAACCTCTTGTTGGTCTATCCGTAAGTGGGTTAAGCCTATCTTTGTTTATATCTGTATATGTGATATTACTAGTTTTTGTGTTATATGTTGTATATATGTTTTGTCTGGATTTTCCTGGTTTTCAGGATGCTTGGTGATTACTCGTAAGTCCTATACCCGGACTTGGGAAAGCTTTAAGATATGACGGGCGGTATAGTCATGTTAACTTTGAGGGAGTAATCCCAAAAAAGGAGGCATGAGATCCCCCACTCAGTGGAGGCCCCTTTGACTGTAGTGTCGTTTACCGAGTAATCGGGAAGACATACTGCTTTCGACCTTGGAGCCTGCTGAAACTGAGGACCGTAGAATACCTAACCCATCTTGGACTTTTAGGTGTAGTGTTGAAGCTATGACGGAGTAATCCAGAAATATTTGTCACGCGATACTACGCTCGGACGAGTCTTTCTTGAGAATATTACTAATAACTGAGTTAATTGGGAAGTTGGTAATATCCAAAGGAAGGATGTAGACTCTGGGAACCTCTAGAACCTTGTTCTGCAGGTGATAAACTTTTAGACCAATACCTTATGGGTAGTACCTTTGACCTCATGCTCGTGACGTTGAACCTATGAACCCTATATGTGTGATCTTGTGTGTGATTGTTGCATCATGCATCATGCACTCATAAGCATCTTTTGAAGAAACCATATTTCAAGGGATTTAAAGGTTGACTATTTGTGAATATCTCAGGTACTTTTATCCATGGATTCTGGAAAGAGAAAGACCGAGAAATACAGTTTCAAGGATCCCAAGATAGATGAGTTGATTAGTCTAATTCCCGAGATCGAGTGTTCTGTAGACTTTCGGAAGAAGTATGGATCCATTATTCCTCTCATGAAGCTGAAGATGAAGGAGGGTATTCTCTCGACCTTGGTCTAGTTCTATGATCCGATGTATCATTGCTTTACTTTTCCCGACTATCAGTTGATGCCTACACTGAAGGAGTATTATTACCTATTGGATTTACCTGTTACCAATCGTGTTCCTTTTACTAGTTTGGAGGGTGAGCCAAAACCACATGAGATTGCTTCTTTGATTCACCTGGGGAAGTCTGAGGTGGAAGCTCATATGACTACTAAAGGAGGGATTAGAGGATTATCAGCTCAGTTCTTATTGGAGAAAGCTCATTAATTTTCCAGGATGAAGAGTAGAGTTGCTTTTGAGGCCATCTTTGCTCTGTTTGCTTACGGGTTGTTCTTATTTCCTAATGTGGACAAGTTTGTTGACATTAAGGCTATCAGGATTTTCATGATTGGAAACCCAGTTCCTACATTGTTGGGTGATGCTTATTACTCTATTCATATTCAGAATTATTATCATGGGGGGATGATTATCTATTGCATGCCTCTGTTATACCGGTGGTTTATCTCTCATATGCCTCAGTCTGATGCTTTTTGGGATGTCAAGAAGGAACCCCGTTGGGCCCCTAAAATCATGGCACTTACTCACTCGGATATTGATTGGTATCATCGAGCTTACCAGGATATAGAGATTATTGACAGTTGTGGTAGTTTCCCTAATGTACCTCTTCTTGGTACAAAGGGAGGAATTAACTATAACCATGTTCTTGCACGGCGACAACTTGGTTATCCGATGAAGGATAAACCTAATAGTAGTCATTTGAGTAGTTTCTTTCTGAAGGAAGGAGAAGACCATAGGTAAGCTAGGGAGAATATTACGAAGGTCTGGCGTCACATTCATAAGAAGAGTAGGAAGGATTTGAGACCTAGGGGTGTTGTTTATTTGGAGCCATATCTTCAATGGATTCGATCGAGAGCCATTCAGTTAAAGATGCCGTATACCCGGGAGACACCCATGCCTAATCTATTTGTGAAGACCACTCCTCCCTTATTAGATGATCTAGAAGAGTTGCAACTTGCTTTGGTTAGGATGTAACAGGAAAGGGATGCTTGGAAGAACAAGTTCCAAACTTTAGAGAGTTCCTACAGAGCAGACCTGGAGGAGAAAGACGACTTGATTGAGATCCTTGAGAGTCGAGTGGTATAGTATATGGAGAGGCAAGGGTATTTATTTTCTCCTAATCCTCAATCATGTGATGATCACTCACTTCTTGATTCAGATGATTGGAAGGAGGTTTCCATAAGACATGTGGAAGAAAACCAGAGTTTGAAGGCTTAGATTGGCAGGCTCACGGGGAAGCGCCGACGCATAGAGTGATCTCCATAAGTTCTTTTTCTCAGGGTTTTAGATTTTATTTTCATCTTGTACTTGGGATCATTGAAACTTGTAATCCATTTTGGAGTTATTATAATAAAAAAAAATTCAGTATTTCAAAAGCGTTATTACTTTAATGTTTGCAATATGTCTATAAAATTTAAATCCCTTGAAATATTAAATAAAAAAGTAAAAATAATCATGTGCATTACATCTCATGCATCATATTGCACATATTTCTTGCATTTGTTATGCATGTCCAGGTGTCTTACCAAGCTTCTTTACTTCGTTCAGCAAGCTGACTCGTCACTACAACACTCGGGCTAATTTTAAAAAGAAGATGGACAACTTAGAACAAGAGAATCGTGAGTTGCGCGAGGAAGTTTCTGCTTTGAAGGCCGGCATGGCCAATCTGACTACTCTGATGGAAGCTCTGGTGGCTGCTCAAAATCAGCCACCGGGTGTTCAACCTCAACCAACAAGGGAAAATACTGAAGCTCCGACTGTTCCCGTATCTGCTACTTCGACTATTGTTCAGAATCGCATGCCTCAAGGATATCCATGGGGAATGCCAGAGAATTTTGCACCTGAAGGTTTCAATCTTGGTCCTCAAGATACTCCAGTGGTTTAGACTATTGTTACTCTGGCACCTCTTGTGGTGCATGTTGTTTCTGTTGCACCTCCTTCAGTGAATATGGTTTCATTTGTTAATGATGATGTGTGTCATCCTTTCCCTCCACCAAGTGAAGACTTGTGTCTTTATGATATAATGGATGATTTTCAAGAGCAGTTTGACAAGATACAAAGAGAGATGAAGGCCCTCAGGGGAAAAGAGCTATTTGGGCAGAATGTGAATGAGCTATGTTTGGTCCCGAATTTTAAGACACCTGCTAAGTTTAAGGCCCTGGAGTTTGAGAAGTATAAGGGAAACACTTGCCCTCGTGCTCATCTGGTGATGTACGTGAGGAGAATGTCTACCCATACTGATGATCAGCGTCTGCTGATTCACTTTTTTCATGAAAGTTTGACCGGTGTTGCGTTGAAGTGGTATATGAGTTTGGACAGTGCCAATATCCATACTTTTAATGATTTGGGAGAAGCATTCATCAAACAATACAAGTACAATGTGGACATGGCGCCTGACCGTGATCAACTTAGGGCCATGGTTCAGAAAGATAGGGAATCGTTCAAAGAGTATGCACAGAGATGGCGTGAGATAGTCGCCCAAGTGATTCCTCCCATGGAAGAGAAGGAGATGACTAAGATTTTCTTGAAGACGCTGGGTGCTTTCTACTACGAGAGGATGGTAGCAAGCGCGCCAAGTGACTTTACTAAGAGTGTAGGAATGGGTATACGCTTAGAAGAGGTTGTAAGAGAAGGCCGTTTGACGAAGAATGAAGCATCTGGAGGTGTGAAGAAGCCATCTTATAGGTTTACCAAGAAGAAATAAGGAGATGCAAATGTTGTTATACAAGAGAGGAGGGTAAACACTCCTAGAAGGAATTATCAGCGTCATCAGCAAGTCGCCTCAGTTATTCCTGTTATGAATGTCGCTCCAACTACCGTTGCTTATCAGAGACCGTCCCAACAGGGGAATCAAGGGTATAATCATAGAAGGGAGAGTTATGACCCTATTCCCATGAGCTATATAGAGATACTACCGGAATTGATCCAGAAGAAGTTGGTTCAAACCCGACCACCTCCCGTCATACCGTCACCATTGCCTTGGTATTACAAGGCAGACCAAACATGTGCTTTTCACCAGGGAGCACCAGGGCATAATGTTGAAAATTGTTATCCTTTGAAGACTGAGGTGCAGAAATTGGTAAAGTATGGGGTTCTATCTTTCAAGGACATGGGACCTAACAGGAAAGATAATCCCCTACCTAAGCACGGGGGAGTAAATTTTGTGAATATGGTGGCCGGTTGTCCAGGCGACTTCCAGATTTTTGATATTAATCTGGTTAGAGGAGATTTAGTGAAAATGCATGCAGACCTCTGTGAATTTAGCTACTATACACATGACCATTCCGGTTGTACTATTTGCAGTACAAACATACAAGGTTGCGAGAAGATAAAGGATGATTTACATGAGATGATGGATGAGGGCCTCATCCACATAATCAAGCCTAGGGAAGAGTATGAAGAGGAAGTGAACATGGTTTCTGAATGTCCTGATGAATTCATAATTTTTAATGTGGAGTATATGAATGAGGACCTCGTGCAGTTATATGCTACCTTCTGCCATACGGCTGGTCAGGTGGAACACCAATATACATCTTGCCTAGTTTGATGTCGAAACCCCCGAGGATGTTCAATCGTGAAGAAGAGTGTTCAGTTGTTGTTAGACAATGGAATCATCAAGATCACAGGTCAGAGGGATGATTACCATGAAGTTGATATGGTTGAGGTTTGTTTAACGGAAGAAGAGTCAGATGAAGAGTATGCCTCCGCATATGAGTATTTCTCTTCAGAAGAAGATTTTTTTCCCAGAAATGACTTATTAATTACTGATTGCTTTGAAGAGGGGGTAAACGTCATTGTGCCTTGTTTTGGTGCACCCACCCATTTTGAAGTGGAGTATCATAGCAAGCCAACTGTTACCCCATTGGTGATTAGTTTGCCAGGTCCTATCCCTTACAAATTAGATAAGGTTGTGCCTTACAAATACAACGCTACAATCTTAGAAGATGGAGTGGAAGTTCCCATCCAGCCAATGCATGATGTTGGAAATATAGCTGAAAATAGCAAGGTGACCCGTAGCGGTCGTGTGTTTGTTCTGGTTTTTCGAAGAGATGTTGATGCTGGAAAGAAAATTGCTGAGAATGATGAACCTAAGAAGACTACAGGTGAGACTAGTGGAGCTACGTTAGAGAAAGAAGTAGATGATATTTTGAAGATAATTAAGATGAGCGACTACAGAATTGTAGATCAGCTACTGCAGACTCCTTCGAAAATATATATCTTAGCTTTATTAATGAACTCCTCTGCTCATAGAGAATCCTTGATGAGGGTATTGGACCAAGATTTTGTGGAGAGTGATATGCCAATAGATCAATTCAACAGCGTAATAGGAAACATTACGTCATGTAATAACCTGAGTTTCTGTAATGATGAATTGCCAGATGAAGGGAGGAATCATAACTTGGCCCTCCACGTCTCTATGAACTGCAAGAATGATTCACTATCCAATGTGCTGATTGATAATGGATCCGCGTTGAATGTTATACCGAGAAGTACTCTCATGAACTTGAAATATCAAGGAACTCCTATGCGCCCTAGTGGCATCATTGTGAAAGCATTTGATGGGTCAAGGAAATATGTCATCGGTGAAGTGGACTTACCTATCCATATAGGATCGCATTTGTTTCAGATAACCTTCCAGGTCATGGACATTGTTCCCGCTTATAGTTGTTTGCTAGGAAGGCCGTGGATACATGAAGCAGAGGCTGTCACTTCAACTTTACACTAGAAGCTAAAGTTTGTACGTGAAGGGAAAGTAGTGATCATAAATGGGAAGCAGGCATTGTTGATATCTCATTTGTCCTCTTTCAGCATTGTAGAAGCGGATGAAGCTGCTGTTGGAACCCAGTTCCAAGCCTTATCCATTGAAAACATAAGAGGAAATGAGAATTACATGGTTTCGCTGAAGGATGCGTAGTAGGTTGTGCGTAATGGTCATAATAAAGTTTGCAGACGACTTGTGGATCCACCTGTGAATAAGAACAGAACTGGCTTGGGGTTCTCTTCGAAGAATGGCAAAGGGAAGGGCATGAAACAAAAGTCTGCTGCAGGCGGGTATCAAGACATTTTTCGTAGCGGGGGCTATCTTCATCTGACTGTTTCCAGGATTAACGCCATTGTGGAAGATGAAGCAGAGCAGGAAATGCTGAATTATGTAACATACAGAGTCAGGGTTCAGAACTAGATCACCATTGATGTTCCCTCTTGCATACATGTTTCAAAGTAATTTGATTTGTTAATCTTTTTTTGAAAATCTTTCACTCTTCCCAAGTTGGAAGTATTAATATTGTAGGGCTTATCTGTTTGCTGTAACTTTTAAGATCAATAATAAAAGTTGTCTTTGCTTCCCGAATTATGTCCTTATTTTCTGCTTTTTCTTGGAAAATGGTAATCAAAAAGACCTTTCAAAATAAATAATAACTGAAATTCAATCTGCATGATCACTTATTATATGTGTCAGTTTCTAAATGCAATAACAAATCATATGTGCAGATTAATTAAAAAACCCATTGAATACAATGACCCTACACTCTCTCCCAACATTAAATGTCATGTGTATGGGGCTGAAGAAGAAGATTATGATGAGATTCCAGAAGAGGTCTCACGGTTTCTTGAGCACGAGGAAAATACCATTCAGCCATATAAAGAGCCTTTGGAAGTGATCAATTTGGGTTCAGAAGAAGATCCAAAGGAAGTCAAGATTGGAGCATCGCTGCATCCCAATGTGAAGAGAAGGTTGATTGAGCTATTGAAAGAGTATGTGGATATTTTTGCTTGGTCCTACCAAGATATACATGGTCTAGATACAGATATCGTCGAGCACCGTTTGCCGTTAAATCCAGAATGTCCGCCAATCAAACAGAAGTTGAGAAGAACTCACCCAGATATGGCAGTAAAGATCAAAGAGGAGGTTCTAAAGCAGATTAATGTTGGTTTTCTTGTGACACCAGTGTATCCTCAATGGATTGCCAATATTGTCCCAGTACCGAAAAAGATGGAAAAGTCCGCATATGCATAGATTACAGAGATCTAAATAAAGCTAGTCCTAAAGATGATTTTCCATTGCCACACATCGACATGTTAGTGGATAGCATAGCAAAATTCAAAGTATTATCATTCATGGATGGATTTTCCGGGTATAATCAAATAAGAATGGCTCTAGAGGACATGGAAAAAACAACGTTTATCACACCCTGGGGAACATTTTGTTACAGAGTGATGCCCTTCGGGTTGAAGAACGTTGGTGCAACGTACCAGAGGGCTATGACAACCCTATTCCATGATCTGATGCACAAGGAAATTGAAGTATATGTTGATGATATGATTACCAAATCCCAGACTGAAGAAGGGCATATAGAAGATTTGTTGAAGTTGTTTCAGCGTTTGAGGAAGTATCGTCTCCGCTTGAATCCAAATAAATGAACCTTCAGTGTTCGACCAGGGAAGTTGTTGGGTTTCATTGTTAGCCAGAAAGGAATTGAAGTTGACCCTGATAAAGTCAAAGCAATTCAAGAAATTCCAGCACCAATAACTGAAAAGCAAGTCAGAGGTTTCCTCGGGCGTTTGAACTATATTTCCAGATTCATTTCCCACATGACTGCAACATGTGAATTGATCTTTAATTTGTTAAAGAAAGATCAAGGTTGTGTATGGACGGATGATTGCCAAAGGGAATTTGAAAGTATTAAGGAATATCTGCTTGAACCTCTTTTCTTGCTCCCTCCCGTAGAAGGAAGACCGTTGATTATGTATATGACAGTGTTAGATAAATCCATGGGTTGTATTCTGGGACAATAGGATGAAACAGGGAAGAAGGAGTTCGCCATTTATTATCTCAGTAAAAAATTCACTGATTGTGAGTCGCGGTATTCCATGCTGGAAAAAACATGTTGTGCTTTGGCCTGGGCGGCAAAGCGTTTGCAGTAGTATATGTTAAATCACACAACTTGGTTGATCTCCAAAATGGATCCAATCAAGTACATTTTTGAAAAGCCTGCTCTTACTGGGAGAATTTCCCGCTGGCAGATGTTGTTATCTGAATACGATATCGAATACCACACTCAAAAGGCCATTAAAAGTAGTGTGTTGGAAGATTATCTTGCTCACCAACCAGTGGAGGATCACCAGTCTGTAGAATATGAATTCTTCGATGAGGATGTGATGTTCCTGAAAGTGAAGGATTGTGATGAGCCATTTCCTGAGGAAGGTCCTGACCCTGAATCTCGTTGGAGTATGATATTTGATGGAGATGTGAATGCTTATGGTAAAGGAATTGTTGTTGTGATTGTCACTCCTCAACGATCACACATTCCTTTTACTGCAAGGTTAACATTCGATTGTACTAACAATATGGTAGAATACGAGGCTTGCATCATGGGTCTCAAAGAAGCTATTGATCTCAAAATTAAAATTCTAGATGTGTATGGTGATTCAGCTTTGGTAATAAATCAGATTAAAAGAGAATGGGATACTCATCACCCCGGCTTGATCCCTTACAAAGATTATGCTAGAAGATTATTACCATTCTTCAATAAAGTTGAATTCCATCACATCCCTAGAGATGAAAATAAAATCGCGGATGCTCTGGCAACTCTGGCTTCTATGTACCAAGTGAATACTTGGAATGATATACCACGAATTACGGTTCGACGGCTGGATAGGCCCGCTCATGTGTTTACAATAGAGGAGGTAGAAGATGAAAAACCTTGGTATTATGATATCAAGCATTTTCTTTAGACTCAGGAAAACCCGATTGGTGCGTCGAAGAAAGATAGAAAGACATTGAGAAGATTGGCAGACAATTTCTTCCTCAGTAAAAATGTGTAATACAAGAGAAATTATGACATGGTCTTGCTCAGATGCGTGGATAGACATGAAACAGACATGTTGATGCATGAGATTCATGAAGGTTCATTTGGCACTCATGCCAATGGACATTCGATGGCTAAAAAGATGCTAAGGGCAGGTTATTATTGGTTGACAATGGAGTCTGTGATACAGTGGGAGAACTGACTTGAGGTTTTGCGTTTGTGTTCTCAAATGTTTCGGTTTAGCAAGAGTCGCCACCGAATTTTTATTTTATCCAAAGGAAAGGTCAAAAAGCACAGGAAAGACCTTTGAGATGTTTTCTTGGGTTCGGGGGGTAGATTATGAAAAGGGAAGGTGCTAGTACCCTTTTCATCCATGGTTTTCCATGGGCTCTTAGTTACTTGTTTAGATCACTTGCTTTTGCTTTTCAATTGTTTGAAATAGTGCTTTGTGTGTGGTTTTGAAAATGTTTTGAAGAGAGGCCATTGTTATGGCAACCTTTGTAATGATTCTTGTTTGAATGTATACAAATGTGTTTTGTCTTTGAAAAGATGTTTCAATGTTTGAAAGTTTGTTTTGGCAAATGTTTTGAAATTGTGTTGTGAGGTGTGTTTGAAAATAGCAAGGATGTTTTTGCAAGTTTTGATCAAGTAACTAAGAGTTGTCTACCCTATCTACTCAAAGATCTTTCCTACACATTTTAAACCCTTTTGACATTGTTGTTTTACCATTGTATTTGGTAAACAACCTTGTATTAGGATGTTAAACGGGACAGGTGCGGGTCATCGTATTGACCATGATAGCAACAGTGTTAAGTATCTTTAGCAAATTTTTAAGGGACTATATCATTTTTGTGTAGGCAACCAAGATAGCGTCATCGAGGGACTATGATCTTTTGTTTTGTTTTTGCTTTGCCAAGGTACTCAACATGCATAACATGGCCATTTTAAAGGCAACAAGTGGATGAAACCCTAGGGGTGCATGTGTACATTGTGTTGTCAATTTACATGCTTTTTGTCTTTGTATTAGTCAAGCTATTTGTTTGATTTTAGATATTTGCATACAAACCCTAATCTCTAACATGGCATATTTGAAAGCATAAAATGCGTAAAATAAACCTAAGCTATTACAACATTGATATGGGAAGGGGGATACAATTTTTGAATGGGGGGATTTGCAAGAACATAAAACCCTAATATTTACTATTACATCCAAATTGAATAAATGGTACAAATAAATAAATAGGCAAGTATTTAAATGGTCAGTTAAATAAACATGCAAAATATTATGAATATACAAAAAATGTTTTTGTTTATTTTTATGTATGTAAGAATAAAATATTTAATGTATTAAAAAGAAAGAAAATAAAAAGTTATTTTTGTTAAGGGAAAAAACCCTAAATTTTGTTTTAAGAAAGTATATTTATTAATATTATTTATTTATGTACAATAAAAAATAAAAATATATTCAAGTGTCAAAAAATAAAATATATTAGAAAAAAATTTTATTTTTAATAAGGGTGGAAACCCTAGTTTTTGTTTTAAGATAATATATATTATATTATTTATTTTATGTACAAGAATAAATATAAACATATATACAAGGATATTAAAAAATAAAACATGTGAAAAAATATTATTTTATATGTATGAATAATAAAAATAAAATATATAATATTTCTATAATGTTTATAAGTTTTTATTAAAGAAAATAAAGGTATATACCAATTAATAATTATTTTTATGTCTAAAAAATAATAAAAAATAATAAACTAAAATGTGAAAATTTATGAAAATATTTTTAGTATTTTTTATGTTTAGAAAAAATATAATAAAATCAGAAATGAAAAATAAATACAAAAATATAAAGAAATGGGCCAGGGGGGTGCAATCAGAAAAGAGGGGGTGTCAAAAACAATGCCAGAACCAAGCCCAGCCCACTGAACTTCATCTTCAACCTTTTTCAAACAAAAAAAACGCGCGCCTGACTCAAATATGGAAAACCTGCATACGTGCTCTAATGCAAAAACTCATAACACCAAAGTTGTAGCATTTGTCAAGACGATTTCAATCATATAAAGAACTTAATCTAACTCTCAAAGACCAGAGAGAATTTCTCTGGCCCTAATTTCTAACCTAACTTTTTCAGGAAGTTCATGAATCAAATTCTCTTAACACGATTAACTTAAATGAAATCTAAGCATATGTACAACTTCATGGCTATGAGTACTACATTTTTTATTCACAAACCTAAGCCTAATGATTCCTAAATAGAGAGATAGGAAGTTGGAAAAAACCTGTTTCAGTTGAACTCGTGTATGGCAATGTGGAGCTTTTCAGTGAGACCTGAGGTGCTTAGGAGCTTGCCTGAACTTCCTCTGACCTTCCCCAATGCCTAGTTTGCCTTGGATGTGCTTCAACAAGCTTGTAGAAGTCAACCTGCACAAGCTGAAAATAGAAATGGTGAAGCTTGCAAATGGAGTTACAGTGACTGTCTAGTGGTTGGGATAGTTCAGATAGGTTGTATGGAGTATGTTGGAAGTGGTTTGGGGCAAAACGCACAAATAACTTGTGAGATGGAAGTGAAACTGCAGGGAGTGCCCTGTTTTGCAAAAGGGAGGTGATTTTGTGTTTTGGAAGGCTTGAGGGTTCAACAATTCATGTTTTTGGCTCAAGGCAATGTACAAAACTTGTCTCTAATTCTTGCAAGAGTTGGTTCTAACAGATATGCAAGTTATGTGATTTTGGCAAGTTTCTTGGTTATGAAGCAAAAATGAGAAGTGACAAAGAGTAGGCATGTACAGGCTAGCTCTAACCCTGCATACATTGTGTAATCTTGGCCCCAAGTTTGTGGATTTGGTTTGTTGTACAAGATTTGTTCCAAGGCTCAAGAATGCAATTTGATATAAAGCAAATTTGACAAAAACGACAATGTTACCTTTTTTCCATTTTTGGGTTAATCTCTTGTGTAATCCTCCCATGATCAGAACAAAGCCTCAAACCAATGGATTTGCATTTAATAATTGAGTATGGAAGGGTTTAGGGACCTGTAATCAAGTACAAAGCAAGTTTGGACAAATTTGCAACTTGTGTCAACATGAAAATGCCATGGATCAAAAGTGAGTTTTTGCCAAATTCAAATCTTTGATTCTCCATAACCATAAATGATTTTGGAGAGTTCTTGGACATTTTGGAAAGCTTGTAACATGCTCTAAAATCCATATTTGAAATGAATTTTGATATTCCAAGTGGAACTATGTGAAAAATGGCCATGAAGATAGGTCAAAATCCTGCCTAAACTAGGGCAAATATTTCACTAAGTTAAAAGTTTCATGGACCTTTGTTCCAAAAATCATAAATTGGGATCCAAGATTCTTTTGGGAAAACTTTGTAAATCAAAGTTGTAGATTTTGTGGAGGACTACAACTTTCATGTTGGAAGTTTTGCTTGAATCCAAATGCATCATGGTGAAAATGTTGGGCAAAGTTGAGAAAAAATAAGAAAATTTCATAACTTAGAAAAATTCTAAGTTATGAAATTTTTCAACCTTAAACCCTAATTTGCAAAATTAGGTTTCTTGATGAACAAGTTTCATGTTTTGACATATCTTGATGAAAAATGACCCTTGGCACTTGATTTTTACCAAAAAGTCAATGTTTGACTTTTCAGTGTACAGTCAAATTTTGATCAGTTGACTGAAAAATTCATCTGTCAATCCAATGCATTTGAGATATTTTGAACCTTGTGAATAGGTCAAGATGATTAAATTGAGTCCTTGAATCCATGCTTGAACCAAATTTGCCATTGTCTAGGTGAAAAATCAAAAATTGCCCTTATATAGTCAAAACCCTAAAAATGACCATTTTTCCCTTTTGATGATCTAATCAAATTTCTTGAGGAGTTGTGATCCAAACTTGATCAAATGGTCCATATGAGTCTATAATGTTGATGTGGATCAAAATTTATGAGATTTGACTGTAAATTGGCCGCAGTTGACTTTTTCCCCAATACATCTGATTTCTAGGTCAATTATCCAATTGACTGGGTAAAAATTTGATTCAAAGCTTGAAACTTGGTAGAGGCAATCTTGTAAGTCCAACATGAAGCATGAAAGTCACATTGATCATTAGAAGTCCAAAATTCCTTGTGCAAACCCAAACCCTAATTTAGGTCAACAATGTAGGAGATGTCTTGAGCAGAGCAAACCCTAGCTTGGTCTTGAGTTCAAAGAGTCTTGTGAAGGGAAATCTTGATAAAATGATAGGGAAAATTTTGAGAATGAACATCAGAATGGTATTTGTATCTGGAACGTATCTGAGTTGTATCTGGAGATTGGATATGTATGAGCAAAGGAATGGCGCCTGTGTCTGGAGCGTATCCGAGCCGTAATTGTATTTGATTCTTGAATAAATATCAGAATGACTGCTGTGTCTGGAGTATATCTGTATTGTATCTTAATTCTGAATGGGCGACAGAAAAACATCCGTGTATGGAACATCTCTGGGCTGGGGATAAATTCCGAATGAGTGACAGAATGGCAACCGTGTCTGGTGTGTATCTAGACTGTATCTGAAGTTGAGATATGTATGAGTAACAGAATGACTTCCATGTCTGGAGTGTATCCGTACTATAACTGGGATCTGGACAAGTGATAGAATGACTTCTGTGTTTGGAGTGTATCTAGTCTGTATTTGATTGCTGAAGTTTGAATGAGTAGTAGAATGACATCTGTGTTTGGGGTGTATCCATACTGTATCTGAACAAGAGATCTGAATGAGTAACAGAAAGACTTCCATGCCTTGGAGTGTATTCGTACAGTATCTGAAATCTTTGCATAGCTGTTAAAGATAGCTTTTAACCTTATCCTGAAAAGGGTAAAATGTTAGCTGAAACATAAGTTTATGTTGCATGACATGTATGATGCAATAAAATGTGTTCTATCAATTTTTATGATATATGAATGTAATGGATGCGCATCTAAGCTGATTAGTTGTCTTGCTGAGGAAAATAAATCCTAGATAGCTGGAGATAATGAAATCTTTGACTGCTGTCAGGGAATTGAAACCTTGGAGGCTTTGGAAACTTCACTGGGGAATCAAGAATAAGAATCTTCAATCTGCGGGGAGTGAAAAATTCTATGGGGAGATCAGGAGCTTGGGTGTATGCCAATCTTCTGGAGTTTCAAGAATGAGAATCTTCATTTTGTTAAGGGTATCAGGAGTTTGGGTGTATGCCAATCTCTTGGAGTTTCAAGAATGAGAATCTTCATTTTGTTAGGGGTATCAGGAGTTTGGGTGTATGCCAATCTTCTGAAGTTTCAAGAATGAGAATCTTCATTCTATTAAGGGTATCAGGAGCTTGGGTGTATGTCAATCTTTTGGAGTTTCAAGAATGAGAATCTTCATTCTGTTAAGGGTATCAGGAGCTTGGGTGTATGCCAATCTTCTGGAGTTTCAAGAATGAGAATCTTCATTCTGTTAAGGGTATCAGGAGCTTGGGTGTATACAAATCTTCTGGAGTACTATCCTTGGTTGGGGATAAAACAAAAGTTAACCGTTATCTGGTTGATTTCCAGGTTTTAGGATGACATGCTGGGGAATTGGAGAAATCAGATGATTTCCACTGGGGTTTAAAGGTTGAAGTTTTGACTCCGTTAGGGAAGAAAGTTTCATCTTCACTGAGGGTTTTCAGTTTAAAGTTTTGCTCCGCTGGGGATTGGGAGTTTGGAAACTTAGTTCTGATGGGGATTTTGAAACTTAACTTCGCTGGGGATATATATTTCAAGGCTTTAGCTCTGCTGAGGATTTCTCCTGGAATAGCCTAAAGATATTTTCCCATACTTTCAATCTGTCAGTAATTATTCCTTCTCATTTCGTCTTATTTGTAAGAAGTGATTATATTCAAATGCATATGCTCATTTAATAAATCATTGGACGTTTTTAAATAATACATAAGCGTAAAAAGAAATAAAAGGCAAACAAGCTTCTGCACTTTGAAGTATCTTTGTATTAACTTTGTGTAATTATTTTGTACAAAGGGGACAGACATCCTAGTAAGAGAATGTTGTCATAAAATTGAGAAAAATTTATACAAAGAAAGATGGCTACGTGTAAAAATTCCATGGGGTTCCCATTCTGCTCTAGCCTTCGTAACTCTGAGTATCTTGCCCATTCATTGCTTCGTCCGATGATGATTAGATTGATCAGAAACCCAGAGTTTGTCTGTTGAAGAGATTGTCCTTAAAGTGATCCGACGAGACATAGTCATACGCTTTATTTCCCTAAATTTTGCCTGGACCTCCCTTTCGGGTTTTCGATCCACCGGGAAACCCTTTTTTGCCCAAGTCGCCCTTTCGGGTTTTCGATTCACCAGGATGCCCATTTTTTCCCAAGTCGCCCTTTCGGGTTTTCAACTTGTTGGGTCGTTCATGCGTAGTATTTTTTTACTATGTCTGCATTCGAAGGGTGCGGAAGGTCGTCGCCGTCCATGGTGGTTAAAATCATAGCCCCACCAGAAAAGATGTTTTTGATCACAAATGGTCCTTCATAGGTAGGAGTCCACTTGCCCCTAGGATCACTTTGCGGCAAGATGATCCGCTTGATTACAAGATCCCTGACTTGATATATTTGACGTCTGACTTTCTTGTTGAAGGCCTTGATCATACATTTTTGATACGTCTGACCATGACAAACAGCAGTAAGTCGCTTTTCATCAATCAAGTTAAGTTGATCAAGTCGGGTCTGAATCCAATCGTCTTCACTCAAACCGGCATCCTTCATGATTCTCAAGGAGGGAATCTGAACCTCGATAGGTAAAACAGCTTCCATGCCGTATACCAAAGAATAAGGTGTTGCCCCAGTTGAAGTGCGTGTCGTGGTACGGTATCCGTGCAGAGCAAACGGTAACATCTCATGCCAGTCCTTGTAGGTGACTGTCATCTTTTGAATGATCTTCTTGATATTTTTATTTGCAGCTTCGACAGCACCGTTCATCTTTGGACGATAGGGAGATGAATTGTGATGTTGAATCTTGAACTGCTCGCACAGAGCGGTGATCATAACGTTGTTCAGTTTTGTACTGTTGTCCGTGAATATCCTATCGGGGATACCATACCGGCATATGAGGTTCTGCTTGATGAAGCGGGAAACCCCATTCTTTGTAACGGAGGCGAAGGAAGTTGCTTCGACCCACTTGGTAAAGTAATCAATGGCTACCAAGATGAAACGGTGTCCATTGGATGTCGTAGGCTTGATCTCTCCAATCATGTCGATACCCCACATTGCGAATGGCCAAGGAGCTGTTAGGACATTGAGAGGAACTGGAGGAATATGTACCTTGTCTGTATAGATTTGGCATTTGTGGCAAGTACGAGAGTGTTGATGACAATCAGCTTCCATGGTAGACCAGTAGTAGCCTGCCCTTAGAATCTTCTTAGCCATCGTATGACCGCTCGAGTGGGTGCCAAAGGTGCCATTATGTAGTTCAGCCATGATCTGCTCAGCTTCAACCTTGTCCACACAACGGAGTATGACACAATCCAGATTGCGCTTGTATAAGATACCATTGCTCAGAAAGAACTTGGCAACGAACCTCCTTAAGAACTTTTTGTCGTTGATTGAAGCTCCTTCAGGGTATTCTTGTGCCTCGAGATGCCTTTTGACGTCATGAAACCAAGGTCAGTCCACTACTTCTTTGGTATTAATCTCGTGACAATGGGCGGTTTCGTCCATTCGCCAATGGTGATTTGAGGAGCCTCATTATCCCAGTTAAGTTTAAACATGGATGACATTGTGGCTAGCGCATCTGCTAGCTGATTCTCCTCTCGCGGGAAGTGCTCAAAGGTAATCTGCTCGAAATGAGGTACCAATATCAGGATATGTTCTTTGTATGGGATGAGATTATGATGTTTAGTATCCCACTCTCCTTTGATCTGACTGATGACCAAAGCGGAGTCCCCAAACACAACCAAAGATTTGATTCCTAAGTCAATTGCAGCCTTGAGACCAAAGATGCAAGCTTCATACTCGGCCATGTTGTTGGTGCAGCTGAAGCAGAGTCTAGCAGTGAAAGGTGTATGGCAACCTTCTGGATAGATAAGTACCGCGCCGATACCGTTTCCAAGTGTGTTGGAGGCATCATCAAAGTACATAGTCCATCGGGATCCTTGTTCAGGTCTGTCATACGGTCTGTTTTCTTCAATGTTGCTCAAAGTCATGATATCCTCGTCGGGAAAGTTGAACCTCATGGGTAGGTAATCTTTGACAGCTTGATGGGCCAGATGATCGGCTAGCACACTCCCCTTTATAGCTTTTTGGGTCGTGTACTGTATATCATACTCAGTCAGGATCATTTGCCATCTAGTGATTCTTCTGGATAGAGCAGGCTTCTAGAAGATGTACTTGATCGGATCCATTTTAGAAATCAGCAGAGTGGTATGTGTCAACATATACTGCCTTAGCCGGCGAGCAGCCCATACCAAAGCGCAACAAGTTTTCTCGAGCGGTGAGTAGCGAGTCTCACAGTCGGTAAACTTTTTGCTAAGGTAATAAATGGCCTGCTCTTTTCGGCCAGACTCGTCATGTTGGCCCAGTACGCACCCCATTGAGTTATCCAAAATAGTCAGATACATGATCAAAGGTCTTCCTTCGACGGGAGGCATCATGATAGGAGGTTCCAACAAATACTCCTTGATTTTATCGAAAGCAACTTGACAGTCACCATTACATTTAACCACCTGATCTTTCTTCAACAACTTGAAGATTGGTTCACAGGTAGATGTTAGGTGAGAAATGAACCTTGCGATGTAGTTTAGGCGTCCCAAGAAACCTATAACCTCCTTCTCAGTGCGAGGGGCAGGCATTTCTTGTATAGCTTTGACTTTGGCAGGATCAACCTCGATGCCTTTGTTACTGACGATGAATCCCAAAAGTTTACCGGACCTGACTCCGAAAGTGAACTTGTTAGGGTTCAGTCTGAGCTTGTACTCTTTCAATCTGATGAACAACTTTTGCAGATGGTCAAGGTGTTCTTATTCTGTCTGTGAACGAGCTATCATTTTGTCTACGTAGACTTCAATCTCATGATGTATCATGTCATGAAACAAAGCTACCATGGCTCGCTGATAGGTTGCCCAGCATTCTTCAGTCCGAATGGCATCACTTTATAGCAGAAGGTACCCCATTGCGTAACAAAAGTAGTCTTCTCCATGTCTTCGGGGGCCATTTTGATCTGGTTGTACCCTGAAAATCCATCCATGAAGGAAAATACCTTATGTTGAGCTGTATTGTCAACCAAGATGTCAATGTGCGGTAGTGGAAAGTCATCTTTAGGGCTAGCCCTGTTTAAGTCTCTGTAATCCATGCACGTTCTGACTTTTCCGTCCTTTTTGGGCACGGGCACAATGTTAGCAACCCATTGTGGATAAGATGTAACTGCAAGAAAGCCAACATTGAACTGCTTCATCACTTCAGCTTTGATCTTTTCGGACATGTCGGGCCTCATTCGGCGGACTTTCTGTTTGATTGGTGGACAGTCTTCTCTTGTAGGGAGACGGTGAACCATGATATCTGTGTCAAGTCCCGACATGTCTTCATAGGACCAGGTGAAGATCTCAACATATTCATTTAACAGCTGAACTAAGCACTCTTTGACATTTGGCTTTAGGTTGGCACCCACTTTAACCTCTTTTCTGTCTTCCTCTGTTCCCAAGTTGATAGTCTCCAACAGCTCTTCATGGGGCAGAATAGCCCTTTCTTCCTGTTGTAGAAGTCTAGCCAACTCTCCATGCACTTCACAGTCTTCATCACCTTCGTATTCGGCATGATTGACAAGATCTTCAGAGTCACTGAAGGCCATAGCAGAATTGTTACCCATGGAATCCGGAGTGGATGGGTACCTGCATTTTGTGAGTGTGGGTGTGTGTAAGGGATAGCCACCTTTAAACAAATAAATGTAAAAATAAAGAAAATGAACACAAAATTTTATATATGAAAACATCCATGATTCATTAAAAATGGCATATGAAAATGAAGAATCAAAACCCCTTACAAATGGACCTATATACCCCGGGTAAGGTACAAGGCAAAAAGTGTACAAATTGTTTTAAAATTATTATAGACCAACAGAAAATGTTCAAAAGGTAAATTACTGATTGATGAAAGTAATGGGAACGAAGTCTTTCGCCTCCCAGTTGTTCAGTCCTCCTTCAATAGTTGGAAAGATCTAGTCTTCAAAATTGCTCTCTTCTTCATCATCCTCTAAAGCATGAACCCCATAATGAGTGATCTTTAAAGGTGGTCCTCCAGCCCGGGAGCGACGCACAGCCTTCTGACTAGCAGCAGTGAAACCCAAGCCAAACTTAACTGTCTTGTAAGGAAAATTTGGCAGCTGACCCCATACAGTGCTTCCTCCTTCCTCGATCACAGCCTTCGCATCTTTAAGGGATGACATCTGGGACATAGGTTTGGTAATGATGGGCTCAGAAGTCATTGTCTTGGCTACCGCAACTTCAGGGGAAACCTCTTCAAAGTGCTGAAAGGGGGTCTCGATGAATTCACCATCTAATTCAACATAGCGGAATGAATTCAGATGGCTTATCATATACTTCTCCTCGCCACGAACTGTCATAATTTTCCCCTGGACAGGGTACTTAAGCTTCTGATGCAGGGTAGATGTAACAGCTCCAGCATAATGAATCCAGGGCCTTCCTAACAAGCAAGAGTAGGAGGGACGGATGTCCATGACATAAAATGTGGAGGGGAAAGTTTCAGTACCCACTTTAATTGGGATGTCCACCTCCCCGTGGACCATCCTCTTAGAACCATCAAAGGCTCTAACAATGATGTTGCTGGGCTTTAGGGTCAAACCTTCAAAGTCCAATATGTCCAACGCTTTCTTCGGTAGGACATTTAAAGACGATCTGGTATCAACCAGAACGTGAGCAAGAGTGGTCCCTCTACACTCCACCGAGACGTGCAGCGCATCATTATTCTTTCTTCCCTTAGATGTTAGATCGGCATCGGAGAAGCCAAGACCATTTTCGGCGGTTAGACTGGATACACACTCTTGAAACTGATCCGCAGAAGTTTCTTGAGGCACGTGCGCCGTCTTTAGGAATTTGATCAAGGCTTTGGCATGAGCCTCAGAACAGAGCAATAGGGCCAGCATGGAGATTTTTGAAGGGGTTTGCCCCAGTTGTTCTACGACATCATAGTCGATTTTCTTAATTATTTTTAAAATTTCCTCCATTTCCTTTTGGGTGGTCTCAGGGATGACCAAAGGCTGAGCCCTCGTCCTGACGGGCGCTTCTTGGATCCCCTTACCTTTATCGGCAGTAACAGCAGAGGGTACAACTTCGGGAGTAACAATTTCTTCAGTCACTGGACTTCGCAGAGATATCTTGACTGGCACAGGAGCACTTGAGGGTCTGAAGATTGCCTTTGGAGGAGCAATCTTCAGAGAAAAGATTCTTCCGCTGCGGGTGATCTTACTCGTCCCCGCAATATTTCCTATGTCACGAATTTCTTCATCGGAATTATCTTCCACTGATTCAATCTGCTTAACACCGTGGTAGAAGATCGCTCCTCCATAATTCCACGGTATTGTCTTATTGGACTTGTATGGGATAGGCCCCGACATAGTAATCTTCAGCGGTACAAACTTTGGATCGGGTGTAATCTTAACAGGTCTTTTGGAGACCTTGGAAAGATTGTCGGAAATGGTGATTATAGCAACATCATTGATTGGAGTAATAGGAGTAACAGGAGTTTTCTTGAAGAGGATTTCTTGATTATCCATCAGGCGTTGGATACCTGACTTCAATAACGGACAGTTGGATTGCAAGATCGAACAAAAGTAACAATCTTTTTCACAGCCCGGGAAAACCCCGGCTTTCAACAGATTCATCTTGATCATTGGCAAAGGGGTCATTAAGTCATCAACAACAGCAACATATAGATTCTCTTCAATAGCATGGGAACTGTGACCATGCTTTGGCATTGGAGCGGATATCACATTAGGCTTTTCGGGGGCATCAAACTCCACCTCCTTGGCATCTATTAAATCCTGGATCTTATTTTTGAGGGCCCAACAGTTGTTGGTGTCATGCCCCACACTTTCCAAATGATAGGCACACTTTGCATTTGAATGATAGTAGGGAGAAGAGGTATTTGGGTTATTTGGTGCCTCTTTCAAGTTTGTAAGGTTTAACTTCAACAGATGAGGGAGAACCTGAGCAGGTGTCATATTGATCCGGTTGAATTGTCGTTGTGGCCTTTCTACCCTTTGCTGGTTGGTTCTGGGTTGACTGCTTCGAGGTTGATCAGCTGTGGAATTCTGAATCATCACAGCCCCTACCACTGGTCGGCGTTCGACTCTTCCTTGATTTCTATGGGAGTAAATAGTTGAGACCTCTTTCTTGGTTGGAAAGGTCTTCTTGAAGGCAGCGGAAGCAGATGTGTCCTTCTGAATTTTACCGCTCTTAATATCAGCTTTGACCCTTTCACCGGTCAGAATTAACTCGGTGAACCCTGCAGATGAACTCCCAATCAAGTGATTAAAGAATGGACCTGACAGGGTCCCCAAAAACATATCCACCAGCTCCCTCTCAGACAAAGGTGGTTGCACCCTTCCAGCCAGGTCCCGCCACTTCTGGGCATACTCCTTAAAGCCTTCATTAGAGACCATACCCCTACTCTGTAATTGAGTACGAGTAGGTGCTAAATCTGCATTATATTGATATTGTCGGTAGAAGGCAGCAGCCAAATCGTCCCAGTTGTGTACATCAGATCTCTCGAGCTGATAGAACCAATCCAATTGCGTACCCGACAAACTATCTTGAAAAAAGTGGACCCACAGATCCTTATCAGAAGAATGAGGTTGGATCTTTCTGACGTAAGACCGCAGATGCATCTTCGGACAAGACAAACTATTGTATTTAGCAAATGTAGGCACCTTGAATTTAAGGAGAATCACAATCCCAGCAACCAACCCTAGATCTTTGAAATCCAACCCATGCACTCTTTGTACCTCCATGGCTTCCAGACGCTCTTCCAGATTCTTATACTTGTCATCTGCAGGAGGGTACTGCTGCTCAGAGTAATCTTCATCCTCTTCTTCTTCTTCTTCTTCAGCCTCGGACTCAGATTGCACGGCGGTTCCTTTACCTTTGCCAACCCCTTCATCAGATGTCGAGGGGAAGTCCAAGACTCTTCTAGCTTGGTTCTCAAATCTTCTTCCCATAGTGGCCACACCAGCTCTTTTCTTTTTCTTTTTCTTTCTCTAGCCGTGCTTTAAGATCTTCCTGACCCTTTGCCAAGGTTATGAGGAGTTGTTGGGACTGTAAATTCTGCGCTTGCAGATCTTTGACTGTCTTCTCTATATCCATCTTACTGAAATAAACAACAGAGAGATAAGGAAACCTGGTGTGAAGACCTGTTTATGCATATGATGAATGATATGTATTCATGTAATGTATTCAAGGATTCAGAAATTCAAAGTTGTTGCAAACAAAAGGAACACACATCATATTAATAAGAAGAAATTTGTTAGTACATAAATGCCCCATGGGCAAAATATTACAAAATTCTAATGTAAAAAGACGTTGCGCATCATCTTTGGTGCGATGTAGGTGTTGAGAGTCTGCTCTTCATGGAGACGACGAGTAAGTTCCAAAACCTTCTTCTCACTGGCGTAGAAGCTGGCTTCAAAAGTATTCCGTTCTTCCTTGATATGTATCCAACTCTTTTGCAAATCTTCCAATGATGTTGGCATGTCAGGATGCAGGAGGGTGTATGGAACTTCTCCTTCCATAACAGGCTCTTTGATCATAGGAAGAATGTAGGGGTAAGGCATCATAATACTCTGGGCGCGGGTTCGTACCCACTTGAGGTAAGGCTCAAGGGGGGTGGAATTCTTGTGTCCCAGTGTCTTACTGTCCACTTTGTTGGGCATCCTCCAAGCTCGGATAAACCTTTGTCGAAGTCCTTGAGCGTCGTTGTCGAAGTCAAAAACCAAGTCTGGGATCAGCATGTCCTGAGGGCCATCCCTTCAGGCATACCCAAATTGTCTCAGAGCTAAGAAGGGGTTGTAGGTAATGCCTCCCCTAATGCCAAGTAGTTGAACATTAGGGAATTCCCCACAACAATCAATGATGATGACATTTTCTCTAGACCGAGAACACCAATGAACATCAGAATGTGTAAGAGTCATCAACCATTGTGACCACCTCAAGCCTTGATCATTCTTCAATACTGACTGGGGAAGGTGAGAAATAAACCACCTTGCTAGAAGAGGAGTACAACACATGAGAACACCTCTTTTCCTCATTGTTCATGTGTGAAATGAGTGTAAGATGTCCCCAAGCAATGTAGGCACTAGATTCCGAGATATGAAAATCTTGACGGCATTCACATCTATAAGCTGATCAGGGTTTGGGAACAAGACCAACCCATAGATGAGAAGTGCTACAATCTCCTCAAAAGCTTTCAGATCTAGAGAATTCCAGCATTCTTGTACCTTCTCAAACAGAAACTTTGCCAAGAAACCCTTGACACCACTTCTGGTTTCCCAATGACCTTTGATATCAGATGGTTGCAAGTGTAAGGCTTGAGCAACATCTTCAGGCTTTGGCTCTCTTTCCGTACCATTGTAGGGTAGTTGATGGAGAATAGGAATCCTCAGGAGTTGAGAAAATTCCTCCAAAGTAGGAACTAGTTGGTAATCAGGAAATGTAAAGCAATGGTGTAGGGGGTCAAAGAACTGGAAGAGAACTTTCACCATGTCTTCTTCAATGTTGGAGTTAACCAAGTTGAGAAGTCTACCATGCCTTTCACTGAAGGGAGAATTCTCTGGAATCTTGGAAGTAAGCTCCTTGAGTTGAGGAGGGATTCTCACAAGGTTGACCTGAATTGTTTTCCTGCGAAGTGATTCCATGACCTACAAAACAGGAACAAAGATGAAGATCCAAACCCTTGAAATGGTTAGTGGATGCATATGATGCTTTATGATGTTCATGATGTATGCACAAGTATATGTACAAGCAAGTAATACAAGTTCCTAGTTTCAGGCTTGCACGGAGTTTCATAGGTAAGTACCCTCTTGAAGTTAGTTGGCTCGACCTATCCTATAAATAGTAACCAGGTTCTAAGGAGCTCAATATCACTAGATTATTTTCTGTGTTCATTGTTTCAGTTTAGCCACTTAACTGGCGACCGAAATATTTCAAGAAAATAACCCTCAATGAGTGTAGTATCGAGTATCTACCAACATCGGACTGCACCAAAGCCGGTCATCTCACTACCCCTAAAAAGGCTAAGATGGTCAAGTAAAGGTTCTAAAAGTCCATTAGTGCTTCATGACATCACTCAGCGGCCCCATATTCTCTTTGATTGACTCAAAGGCTACCGGTACCCACAAATATGTCGCACTAATATAGCTATTGCTTCAACCATGTTGATATACCCCACATAGTTTCCACAACGTATTGCTATTTACCTATGAATGTTTCCCAAATCCGGGTAGAGGATTTCAAACCAAAACAATAGAACCAAGTGTAAAGCAATCAAAGAAAACAAGGTAAGCATGTAAAGGTGATCTAAACCCTAAGGTAACCCCACTTTTAGATTATTCCCCGGCAGAGTCATCAGTTCTGTAATACAGTGAGAGAACTGACTTGAGGTTTTGCGTTTGTGTTCGCAAATGTTTCGGTTTAGCAAGAGTCGCCACTGACTTTTTATTTTATCCAAAGGAAAGGTAAAAAAGCAATGGAAAGACATTTGAGATGTTTTCTTGGGTTCGGGGGGTAGATTATGAAAAGGTAAGGTGCTAGCACCCTTTTCATCCATGGTTTTCCACGGGCTCTTAGTTACTTGTTTAGATCACTTGCTTTTGCTTTTCAATTATTTGAAATGGTGCTTTGTGTGTGGTTTTGAAAATGTTTTGAAGAGAGGCCATTGTTGTGGCAACCTTTGTAATGATTCTTGTTTGAATGTATACAAAGGTGTTTTGTCTTTTGAAAAGATGTTTCAATGTTTGAAAGTTTGTTTTGGGAAATGTTTTGAAATTGTGTTGTGAGGTGTGTTTGAAAATAGCAAGGATGGTTTTGCAAGTTTTGATCAAGTAACTAAGAGTTGTCTACCCTATCTACTCAAAGATCTTTCCTACACATTTTTAAACCTTTTGACATTGTTGTTTTACCATTGTATTTGGTAAACAACCTTGTATTAGGATGTTAAACGGGACAGGCGCGGGTCATCGTATTGACCATGATAGCAATTGTGTTAAGTATCTTTAGCAAATTTTTGAGGGACTAGATCATTTTTGTGTAGGCAACCAAGATAGTGTCATCGAGGGACTATGATCTTTTGTTTTGTTTTTGCTTTGCCAAGGTACTCAACAAGCATAACATGGCCATTTTAAAGGCAACAAGTGGATGAAACCCTAGGGGTGCATGTGTGCATTGTGTTGTCAATTTACATGCTTTTTGTCTTTGTATTAGTCAAGCTATTTATTTGATTTTGGACATTTGCATACAAACCCTAATCTCTAACATGGCATATTTGAAAGCATAAAATGCATAAAATAAACCTAAGCTATTACAACATTGATATGGGAAGGGGGATACAATTTTTGAATGGGGGGATTTGCAAGAAAATAAAACCCTAATATTTACTATTACATCCAAATTGAATAAATGGTACAAATAAATAAATAGGCAAGTATTTAAATGGTCAATTAAATAAACATGCAAAATATTATGAATATACAAAAAATGTTTTTGTTTATTTTTATGTATGTAAGAATAAAATATTTAATGTATTAAAAAGAAAGAAAATAAAATGTTATTTTTGTTAAGGGAAAAAAACCCTAAATTTTGTTTTAAGAAAGTATATTTATTAATATTATTTATTTATGTACAATAAAAAATAAAAATATATTCAAGTGCCAAAAATAAAAATATATTCAAGTGTCAAAAAATAAAATATATTAGAAAAAAAATATTATTTTTAATAAGGGTGGAAACCCTAGTTTTTGTTTTAAGATAATACATATTATATTATTTATTTTATGTACAAGAATAAATATAAACATATATACAAGGATATTAAAAAATAAAACATGTGAAAAAATATTATTTTATATGTATGAATAGTAAAAATAAAATATATAATATTTCTATAATGTTTATAAGTTTTTATTAAAGAAAATAAAGGTATATACCAATTAATAATTATTTTTATGTCTAAAAAATAATAAAAAATAATAAACTAAAATGTGAAAATTTATGAAAATATTTTTAGTATTTTTTATGTTTAGAAAAAATATAATAAAATCAGAAATGAAAAATAAATACAAAAATATAAAGAAATGGGTCAGGGGGTGCAATCAGTAAAGAGGGGGTGTCAAAAACAATGGCAAAACCAAGCCCAGCCCACTGAACTTCATCTTCAACCTTTGTCAAACAAAAACACACGCGCCTGACTCAAATATGAAAAACCTGCATACGTGCTCTAATGCAAAAACTCATAACACCAAAGTTGTAGAATTTGTCAAGACGATTTCAACCATATAAAGAACTTAATCTAACTCTCAAAGACCAGAGAGAATTTCTATGGCCCTAATTTCTAACCTAACTTTTTCAGGAAGTTCATGAATCAAATTATCTTAACACGATTAACTTAAATGAAATCTAAGCATATGTACAGCTTCATGGCTATGAGTACTACATTTTTTTATTCACAAACCTAAGCCTAATGATTCCTAAATAGAGAGATAAGAAGTTGACAAAAACCTGTTTCAGTTGAACTCGTGTATGGCAATGTGGAGCTTTTCAGTGAGACCTGAGGTGCTTGGGAGCTTGCCTGAACTTCCTCTGACCTTCCCCAATGCCTAGTTTGCCTTGGATGTGCTTGAACAAGCTTGTAGAAGTCAACCTGCACAAGCTGAAAACAGAAATGGTGAAGCTTGCAAATGGAGTTACAGTGACTGTCGAGTGGTTGGGATAGTTCAGATAGGTTGTATGGAGTATGTTGGAAGTGGTTTGGGGCAAAACGCACGAGTAACTTGTGAGATGGAAGTGAAACTGCAGGGAGTGCCCTGTTTTGCAAAAGGGAGGTGATTTTGTGTTTTGGAAGGCTTGAGGGTTCAACAATTCGTGTTTCTGGATCAAGGCAATGTACAAAACTTTTCTCTAATGCTTGCAAGATTTGGTTCTAACAGATATGCAAGTTATGTGATTTTGGCAAGTTTCTTGGTTATGAAGCAAAAATGAGAAGTGACAAAGAGTAGGCATGTACAGGCTAGCTCTAATCCTGCATACATTGTGTAAGCTTGGCCCCAAGTTTGTGGATTTGGTTTGTTGTACAAGATTTGGTCCAAGGCTCAAGAATGCAATTTGACATAAAGCAAATTTGACAAAAACGGCAATGTTACCTTTTTTCCATTTTTGGGTTAATCTCTTGTGTAATCCTCCCATCATTAGAACAAAGCCTCAAACCAATGGATTTGCATTTAATAGTTGAGTATGGAAGGGTTTAGGGACCTGTAATCAAGTACAAAGCAAGTTTGTACAAATTTGCAACTGGTGTCAACATGAAAATGCCATGGATCAAAAGTGAGTTTTTGCCAAATTCAAATCTTTGATTCTCCCTAACCATAAATGATTTTGGAGAGTTCTTAGACATTTTGGAAAGCTTGTAACATTATCTACAATCCATTTTCTAATTGAATTTTGATATTCCAAGTGGAACTATGTGAAAAATGGCCATGAAGATAGGTCAAAATCCTGCCTAAACTAGGGCAAATATTTCACTAAGTTAAAAGTTTCATGGACCTTTGTTCCAAAAATCATAAATTGAGATCCAAGATTCTTTTGGGAAAACTTTGTAAATCAAAGTTGTAGATTTTGTGGAGGACTACAACTTTCATGTTGGAAGTTTTGCTTGAATCCAAATGCATCATGGTGAAAATGTTGGGCAAAGTTGAGAAAAAATAAGAAAATTTCATAACTTAGAAAAATTCTAAGTTATGAAATTTTTCAACCTTAAACCCTAATTTGCAAAATTAGGTTTCTTGATGAACAAGTTTCATGTTTTGACATATCTTGATGAAAAATGACCCTTGGCACTTGATTTTTACCAAAAAGTCAAAGTTTGACTTTTCAGTGTACAGTCAAATTTTGATCAGTTGACTGAAAAATTCATCTGTCAATCCAATGCATTTGAGATATTTTGAACCTTGTGAATAGGTCAAGATACATTGAGTCCTTGAATCAATTCTTGAACCAAATTTGCCATTGTCTAGGTGAAAAATCAGAAATTGCCCTTATACAGTCAAAACCCTAAAAATGACCATTTTTCCCTTTTGATGATCTGATCAAATTTCTTGAGGAGTTGTGATCCAAACCTGATCAAATGGTCCATATGAGTCTATAATGTTGATGTGGATCAAAATTTATGAGATTTGACTGTAAATTGGCCGCAGTTGACTTTTTCCCCAATACATCTGATTTCTAGGTCAACTATCCAATTGACTGGGTAAAAATTTGATTCAAAGCTTGAAAATTGGTAGAGGCAATCTTGTAAGTACAACATGAAGCATGAAAGTCACATTGATCATTAGAAGTCCAAAATTCCTTGTGCAAACCCAAACCCTAATTTAGGTCAACAGTGCAAGGAGATGTCTTGAGCAGAGCAAACCCTAGCTTGGTCTTGAGTTCAAAGAGTCTTGTGAGGGGAAATCTTGATAAAATGAGAGGGGAAATTTTGGGGCACAACAGAGTCTGACTATTACAAATTTGCAAAGAAGTGCCATAAATGCCAGATTTATGCAGACAATGTCCATGTGCGTATGACACTTCTCAATGTGACTTCCTCCTCGTGGCCTTTCTCTATGTGGGGTATTGATATGATTGGGATGATAGAACCCAAAGCTTCGAATGTGCACCGTTTTATCTTTGTAACAATTGACTACTTCACCAAATGGGTGGAGGCTGCTTCATATGCCAATGTTACTAAGCAGGTGGTTGTGCGCTTCATTAAGAATAACCTTATATGTCGGTATGGTGTGTCGAGCAGAATCATCACTGACAATGGCTCGAATTTGAACAACAAGATGATGACAGAACTGTGTGAAGAATTCAAGATTGTCCATCACAATTCATCTCCATACAGGCCAAAGATCAATGGGGTTGTTGAAGCTGCTAATAAGAATATCAAGAGAATTATCCAGAAAATGGTTATTACTTATAAGGATTGACATGAAATGCTCCCTTTTGCTCTGCATGGATATCGAACATCTGTCTGCACTTCAACAGGATCAACCCCGTTCTCTCTGGTGTATAGAATGGAAGCTGTACTCCCTGTCGAGGTAGAGATTCCCTTGTTGCGTGTGATAATGGAAACCAAGTTGACAGAGGCTCAATGGGTCCAGAACAGGTTTGACCAATTGAATTTGATTGAGGAGAAGAGAATGACAGCTTTGTGTCATGGCCAGTTATATCAGAGAAGAATGAAGAAAGCTTTTGATAAAAAGGTCAAACCTCGTGAATTCAGAGAAGGCGACCTCGTGCTCAGGAAGATCATGTCTTTCAACACTGATTCTAGGGACAAGTGGACTCCCAATTTTGAAGGCCCATATGTTGTCAAGAAAGCCTTCTCTGGCGGTGAATTAATTCTTGAAACTATGGATGGCGAGGAGTTCCCACGTCCCATGAACGCTGACGCAATCAAGAAATACTTCGCCTAAAGAAATAAAAGAACAACTCGCTAAGTTGAAAACCCGGAAGGGTGGCTTAGGAAAAAAAGGAGCGTCTCGGTAGGCTGAAAACCCGAAAGGGTGGTCTAGGAAAAAATTAGAGACCTAAACAGAATAAATTTCCCGCTAAGTTGAAAACCCGCAAGGGAAGCTTAGGCAAAAGTTAGGGATTTTCTTGGCAAGTAACTACGTCAGACAAGACTTGATCGTTGAAGCAACAATCTTCTCGGATCCTCACCATACTTCAACAGAAGCTGCTGATCAGGATTTCAAAGGTTGTTAGAGGGGATAGTGGTCATTGCATCTCAATGTATCTTTTCCATTATATGTTACCAGTTTTTGAACTTTGTAATCATCTATGGAGTCTCTCCATTCGCAGACTACCATTCTTTTAATGAAATTTGAGCTTTTACCCAATTCTTTGTATTTATTATTTTATTTAGTTTGCAAAGACTCCATTTATTATTGATAATAACTTTCAAAGCAAAAAAGATTAAATAACAAAATTGATTTTTCAAAAAAAGATTTTACAATTTACTTTTACTTTGAGATTTGTGATGAAACAATGACAACAAAAATGGTGATCCTGGGAATGGAAAAACTCTAGTTATTTTGAGAAGTTTTTGTTCCCCTCAGGAAGGTCTACTCGGGATGATTTCGCCATATTAGGTTTATGATTCCGGTATCCTCGGTCAAGTTTGGATTCATTTCTCCTCTTTTCTGAGTTTTCATTGATGTGAAGTTTCAATCCATATTTTCTCCAGTGAAGTAGGCCTGAATTCCCCAGTGAATGTTTGGATGTTTCAGTGTCAGTCTGCTTTACTTGAGACTGGTCTTGCAACCTTCATTATCATCCTCAACAACTTCTATTCACAAAGCAATAATGTTGGTACAAGAAGTTTGTTCAAGCTTGTCAAAGTTCCTCAAAGCATTTTCTTGATCTAGGAGCTAGGGTTATGAACTTCAAAGGAGTATATCTTGCTCACATTTTGGTATTTTTGAGTGATTCCAAAGACATAATTCCCTTCAAAGGGTTATTAACAAATCACTTCAAAGGTTCCAAGGAGTTTTCATGAGGAAGAGACTTGATGAGGAAGTAAGATTACAAGTCCTCCAGATGAGTCCCCAATTTTCCATATGTGACTTCAAATGGTCATAACTTGGTCAGCTTTTATCACCACGAGTCCATTCTTTTTCCATAATGATCTTGAAGATGTGAACTTTATGCCTTATTTTATGTGCAAAGTGGGAAAATGGATGGAAGTTTCCTTAAATATGCAAAAGATTATAGGTCATTTCATGATTTTTTGCCAACTTCAACAAGTCATAATTTGCTTAAATTTTGGATATTTTGAATGATTCAAGTTTCAAAATGTCATTCAAGAGATCTACTTCATGCCATCTTTTTTGGTCAAGAGCAAATTCCAAGTGGAATGCCATGTTTGGATGCAAAACATTATAGGTCACTTTTGAAGGAAAAGTTGAAATATTTCTAAGTATGGAAAGTCAACTTCTTTTTACCCTACTTTGACTCAATGTAACTTTCAGCTCAAGCATCCATTTAACTCCATTCTTTTTCCATTGCAAAGCTTGTAACCTCATCTTTCTAAAGCATCAAGAATCATGCCTTAAGACCCCTTGAGCTGAGAATGCCATTGTTTCAAAAATGGTAACTTGGAATTGAAGTTTCCTTGCAAGTCAAAATTTGAATTTCATTTTACAACCTCTAAACCTCAAATTAACATGCGTTTTGGGTCTAAACATGATTAGCTAACTTTTCCAAGTGGATTAGTGCATCAAAACGCAAGAATTGGATGAGTTTTGGTGAAGTTTGGATCACACTTCACTCATGCATCAGGTTTGCACGAATTCCTTCCAAAACGCATCATTCACTCTTCTTTTTGATCCCATTCACTTCTCCTATAAATACATGTATTATCCCATTCATTTTCCCAAGCTTGGATAGCCAGAATCACCCTGCCAAACTTGTTTCACAACTCAGAATTCAATAACTTTAAAATCCATTCTCGAGCCTTTTTCAATCCTATTTTCCATCAATTCACCTTCCTTGATCTTCCCTGAAGCTAACCACATAACTACATTCAAGAATCGTGCCTTATACCGCTCCATAGAAGTCCAGTTTCAGAGCTCTGCAACTCAACTTCAATAGGTAGATTCCTTCATCAATTATTCAAAACTATGATATCATTGTGTTGCTTTCATTGCCTTGGTTCTAGTCACAACACTTACCTTTTACTGGAAACACATTTTGACCATGAAATTTCAAATCCCTTTTCAAAACTTTCCTTTCAAATTGCTTGAGCTACAGTTTATATAAATTTGGCGTGAGGGTGTGGTTGTCTTCATCTTGAAGAGACGAAGTGAATGGCATAGGTCTGAGCTTCTGATTTTACAGTTTGAGAGACCTACAATTCGTGATGGCTGGAGGTTGAAGTTGACCAACGTGTCATCTTCCAACCAATGAAGGCGCGTCGTCAGTTTTTTTCAAAGTCTGATTTAATTAATGATTATGTACAATATTCACTAATGACCATGATATGCACAATGCTCCAGATCCTTTGGATTTGATGACTAACGTGTTTTGACTCTCATCCAATGGTCCACATATTTTACTTTTATTTTCTTTTTCTTATTTTTATACTTTAATTGTTTTAAATTTCAAAAAATCATAGAAAATTCATTTTTAGTCCAAAAAATCTAAAAAAAATTATGAAAAATACTTTTGATTATTCTCTTTCTGATTTTTATTTTTTCACAATTTAATTTTGTGTTTTAGTATTTTTTATAAATTTTACACTTATTTAATTTGTTTTAAATGTTTAAAAATACTTTTATACATTTTTAAATTCTGAAAAAATTATGGAATGATCCAATGATATTGTGAAAAATATTAGTGACCTTATTTTATTTTTGTTTCTGACTTTACTATTTTTTACCATTTTTGTTTATTTTACCCATTTATTTTAATTTTAAAAATAGTTTCTAACTTTAAAAAATTACCAAGAAATTTTGTAAAATTATTTGAGCCTTTTTCTGATTTTTTTCTATGGTCTTACTTTTCATTTCTAGGTTAATTTGAACATAGTTGATATTTTTCTCATTATTTTCTATTTTTAAAACATTTTTTAAACCCTTTTTGTGTATATTAAATATGATATTATTTTATGACTATTTTCTGGCTGATCTTGGGTTAGATTTTGGATCATGAACTTTATTAACATCATTGGATCCATGGTGTTGAGTTTAACTCCACAAAAATGGATGAATGATTTTAATAATAGTTTGATTAAAATTTAATTCAAATGTGGTTTGTAAATTTTTCCCCCATCCCTCTTTATCTCATCCCTTTCTTATTGCACTAAATGTTGTTGGAGCATGATCTCTATATCATTTCTCAAAACAAATGGTGCATAGATTGCTATTGACCGGCCTCAAAATAGGTGCGACTTCTATATAAGTCCACTTACGATTGCTTAACATAGCGCTAAATTTTGTCCCGATTCAAATAAATGATCATTCCTGGCCCAAACTTATGATTGCAAGCCCAAGTATGTTAATTTGATCTCTTTGATCCAATAACCTTGAGATTCATTATGTGGAGGCTTTGGTTCTACCAATCCTCTAATGGATCTACAACACCTTTGATCAACGCGGGTCACTTAAACATCGTTGATCATTAAATGGTACTTATGAGAATTCCAAATGGATGATATACTTGACAAAAAGCAAATGCACCTTGTTGTGTGGAGGCTTTGGTTCTACCAATCCTCTAATGAGTTCCAAATGCAAGCTTCAAGATGGTCATCCAACTAACCACTAATTATTGACTTGTTTTACCTTATACTTTTATTCTTTTTTATGCTTTATGTACTATTTACTTTTAGCATTTACATTTCATGCCATTTTCATCTTTTCTCATTTGAGCATTTACTTTCTTGCCATTTTTATTTTGCTCACTTGAGCTTTTCTTTTCCTTTCTTAAGATACTTAATAATCAACATAAACCCTAAAAAATCTTTAATGGTACTTGGACTATTTGGTTACTATCCTTGGCATTATGGAACATGGGACTTTTCTTGGACTTAGGATTAGAAACCTTTGCCTATCTTTGAGACCTTTTCATCTTATCTGATTATTTTGTCTGGAGTTCTTGAGGTTTACCTCAAGACATTGGGTTGCTTGTTTTAATTTTGTGTGTAGGTTTTTGTGATTACACCCTTTGTTTGTAATCTAGAATTCACCCGTATACAGTCGTTACTCTGCCCAATTTTTGTAAAGACTAAATACACTTGAAGTTTGGTTCTCTCAAGTGGTCTAGTATTTTTATTGCTTGATTGGTTTCAATTCAAGGAATGAGAATTATACCTTGAATCATAATGTCAAGTATTGGCTTCTTGTTGGTTAGATGGTTCTTATCCCTAGCTCTTACCTTATGCTTTAGGATAGTCCCTTCTTCTCCTCCCATCTTCTTTAATTTCAAAAATCTTCTTCCCCTTTTTTTGAAAACTATTCTTGTTTTTAAACTTGAACCACTTTCATAATAAACTTGGACTTATGCCCATGCATTCTCAAAACATTTTTCACAAATAAACTCCAATCAACTTAATAATACCTTGACATTTTTTGTGAGAAGACTAAAAGTCAATCAATCTCATTTCAAACCATTTTTCCACTTTGGCTTTTTATCTTTAAACTTTTTCTCAAAAAAGGTTGAACTCTTGTCAATCCTTGTAGTGATGCAAACAACTATACTTCTATAATATGTAGTGAAGAGAGATATTTTCCACTTTGGTGTTGAGTGAGGCATTGTTGATTTTGAAATCCAAGCCATATCCTCCACTTTGAGATGATGCAAATTCTCCTTTCTCATGATTGTGGGTAGTAGGTATGTTTTCCACACGGACAATGACGATGATGTTTTATCTCATAAAATTAACCAACACATTTGTGTTTTAAATTTTTAAAAGAGGGACTACGTGTACCCCTATTGCATGAAAATGTGGTACATAGGCACTAAAGGTTCGCAACCGCGGCGGGTGCAAAAATTATAAAATAAATATATTTATTTTCTCACCTCCACCATCCATTTTTATACAATATTTTTTCATAGCCAAAATATACAGATTTTACAAAGAGGCTCCTACAGAGTACCGTAGATGTTTAGGGTGCTAATATCTTCCCTTTGCATAACCAACCCCCTTACCTTGAATCTTCCCCCTCTTTTTGGGTTATTCGCTCTTTTCCCATTCCTTTGGAAACAATAAAGCGCGGTGGCGATTTTTATTTTGATTTGTATAAAGTCTAGTCAACCCAATGGCTTTGTCTTAAACATTTCTACCGCTACAGTATCCCCCATCCCCGAAAGCTCTGTAAAAGCGTAGAATTTTAATTTCCACAATTTACTATTTTTCTTTATATACTGTATAGTAATTAGGCGTGTATGATAAGACATAAAATCAACTGTAGATAACCCTAATCAAAGACAAAATAAATTGAAAACAAGTCACTTTTTACACGCGCACCTCTAGGGTAACCTCGCTTGTTACCTTCGGAAAAAAACAGTCATGTCCCTTGAATGTGGAACGATTTAGAAAAGACCCTCGATAAGAAAAAGATCGTAGTCCCTCGATGTCCCTCGATGTTGCCTTTGGTAAACGATTTAGTCCCTACGAAAATTGCTCAAGTGTCTCACAAGTTTCCTTCTATGACTGTACAATTGACCTGCGCCTGTCCTTTCACATCCAATGATGGGGCTTCTTACCAATAAATGGTAAGATAGCAACATCTAAAGGAGGAGGAAAAGAACAAAGACCTTTTGAGTAGGTAGAACGTTCATAGTTGCTTGCTCACAACATTTTCAAAATAAAACAACTTTCAAAGACACCAACACTTTTTCAAATGAAATATTTTCAAAATTCAACACTTTGTATACATTCTTATAGAGACGAGAATCATTACAAAGTTCGCCTAAACGATGGCACTTTTCAAATATACTTTCAAAACCCATCACGAACACATTTCAAACAAAGCATTTCAAAGTGAGCTAGCAACTAAGAGCCCGTAGATAACTACGGATGAAAAGGGTGTTAACACCTTCCCTTTTAATAACCTACCCCCGAACTCAAGAAAATTCTCAAAAGGTCTTTCTTGTTCTTTTCACTCTTTCCTTTATTGGATAAAAGAAAAGTCGGTGGCGACTCTTGCTATCCACAACAATTACGATAAAACACAAAACACCCAAGTCAGTTTTCCCACTGTATTATAGAACTGGAGACTCTGTTGGGGATATAACTTAAAAGTGGGGTTGCCTTAGAGACTAGATCACATTAAATTCTTTCATTGTTTGATTTTTTTGCTTTACATTTATGGTCCTTGTTTGGGTTTGTATTGATCCTCTACCCGGATCTGGGAACATCATTAGGTAAATAGAAAAATTGTGGAGATTGTACGACGTAGATCGATATGGTTGAGACAATAGCTATGTTAGTGTGACACATTTGTGGGTACCGGTATCCCTTATGGAAAATTAAGGAGAATACGGACTGTTGTGTGGTGTCATGAAGCACTGACGAATCTTAGAACCTTTAATTGAACAACTTACCCATTAGAAAGTAGTGAGATAGCCAGCTTTGGTGCAGTTCGAAGTTAGTTCATACTCGATACTACGCTCATTGAGATCTGAATTTTAGGATATTTCGGTCACCAAAAAAGAGGCTTGCGCTGAAATAATGCCCAATGAAGAAAGATCAATGATATTGAGATCCCCTAGAACCTGATTACTTTCTAGAATAGGTTGAACCAACTAAACTTCAAGAGGGTACTTACCCATGAACCTAATGCAATCCAAAACCTAAGGACTTGTTTTCTTTATGTGTATGTGTTTACTTGTACATAACATCATGACATCATACTATTGCATTTGCACTAACCATTTCAAGGACTTTATCTTTGTGCTGTTTTGTAGGACATGGCTTCCGCGCAAAGAAATACCATTTGAATCAACCTTGTGAGGGTGCCTCCTCAACTCAAGGAATTAGCATCAAGGGTTCCTAGTGATTCTCTGTTCACCAAGAAGTACGGTCGTCTCATCAAATTGGTTACCACAAAATTTCAAGAGGGTATGGTACATGTGCTTTTCTAAGTCTTTGATCCTAAGCACCATTGCTTTACATTCCCTGATTACCAACTAGTGCCTACCATGGAAGAATTTTCTCAACTCTTGGGGGTGCCTATTCTTAATCAATTACCCTTCACCGGTATTGATAGAGAACCAAGAGATGATGAGATTGCTTGAACTTTACATTTGTAACGGTCTGAAGTTGTAGCAAACTGGGAAAAAAGAAGTGGTGTTAAAGGGTTTCTAGCCAAGTTTCTGTTTGAGAAGGCTCAACAGTTTTGGGAGGCTATGGATTTGCAAGCTTTTGAAGAAGTGGTGGCTCTTCTAATCTATGGGATGTGTGATACGGTGGCAGAACCGACTGTTTATATACTGGTTTTGCGTTTTTTGTTTGCAAATGTGCGGTAAGCAAGAGTCACCATCGTCTTTTCTTTTATCCAACAAATGAAAGGCTGAAAAGAACAGAAAAAGACCTTTTCGAGATGTTTTTTGAGTAAGGAGGGTAGATTATGGAAAGGGAAGGTGTTAGCACCCTTTCCATTTGTGGTTTTCCACGGGCTCTTAGAGGTTTGCTCATTTTAAAATACCTTTATGCTTTGTGTGTTTGAAAATGCCTTAGTACAGCGATTTATTTTGTGTTTAACTCTCGTATCGGTCCTCAAGAGTGTTAACAAAGCAAATGTTTTGAAATTGTTTTTGAAAAGTAGTATTTGTGCGTAAGTGAAAAAATAGTTTGAGCAAACTTCTAACAGCTATCTACTTTTATACTCGAAAAAGGTTCGTTCTTTTCCTTTAGATAGTGCTATCCTACTATTAGTGAGTAGGTAGCCTTGTCGTTGGATGTTTTTGAGGGACAGTCGAAGGAACGTTACAGTCACGAAGGCAACTATTGGAAAGGCTTTAGCAATTCTGTTTTTAGGGACTAGATCATTTACCGAGAAGGCAATTGTAGGGTCATCGATAGACTATGATCTTTTGATTTTACGGGTCTTTGCTAAAGCATTCCTGCCTCATGAATGTTTTTTAAAGGCAACCAAAGTGGGCGTACCTTAGAGGTGCTTGTGTGCAAGTGTGTCGTGTTTCAGTTATTTTTTGTCTTTTTGTTAAGTTTGCTAGCGTTGATAATTAGTCTTATCACACAAGCCTAATTACTAGCAGTTAATATGAAAAGCATTAAAATGAAGAAAATAGAGGTCCTACCCTATTATAATGCTTTGGGGAGGGGATTTACATTATACAAGGATAATGGGAATAAAGCGGTAAATGTCCTAATTTTAATCTATTACATCCGGTAGACAGATACAATAATAGTAAAATACAAAATTAAATAAACGCGCATGAAAGAGAAAATACGTCTAAAAATCCTAAAGAAAATAAATCTTTTTTTGTTGTTTTTGGTATAAAAGAAAACAAAGCCTAAGTCTATTTAATTTTAATTTTAAGAAAAAATGTTAAAATAATTAACTTATTTATTTACAAAATTAATTTAGTTGGAAAAACAACTAGTCTAATATTTTTGTGATTTTGATTTTAATGTTAAAAAATAAGTCAATAGAAAAATGAACCAAAAAGTAAAAATACAAATGGGGGCACCCTTCGATTGCAGGGAAAGGTGGGGGCTTAGATCCCAGGAAAGTTATGGTCTTCGATTTAGGAGAGACGCCTTCCTTCGATTGGGCTAGTGAGTGGGCATGAATAGCCTTCGATCCATGGAAGAGGATGTCTTCTTCGATCCAGAAGGTCATGGCTTTCGACCCAGGAAGGATATGCCTCCTTCGATCCAGCAGGCTAATGGGCAGCTTCGATCCAGAGAAGATGTCCCCTTCGATCTGGGATTCTATACCTGCAAAAGTATATTAGCGAAATAAAATGTAGGACTTGGGTATCGAAACCCAAGTCCTTTGATCCTGCGCTTGTTGGGTCTTTTCAGGATATGTCTGCAACAAATGTTAGCAAACGAAGAACATGACCTGGGTGCCAAACCCAGGCCCTTTGATCCTGTCTAGGATGGAAAATCGAAGGTAACAACAAGTATGGATGTGTTATGCAAATACAAGGTTGGATAATTTACCCTTTCTTACCAATAGATTGAAACTTCGATTTGGGCACTTCCTGGATATAGGCACCTTCGATTTGGGAACTTCCTGGATGTAGGCACTTTCGATTTGGACACTTCCTGGATGTAGACACCTTCTATTTGGGGCTTCTGGGCTTGGATACTTTTGTTGAAGGGTGACTTTGGCTTGGAAAATTCTGACAACCATTGATGGATTTTGGGGCAGCGTCTCTCCAATCTTTTTCGTTTCTCATCCCTCTTTGCAACACTTGTGGTATCTTTATATAGAGGGGGTAGAGGGGACAAGAAGGCAAAGGTTTAAATAGCCTTGATTATGTTTGAAATCCATGAATAGGAATTTTTAACGTTGGCCAAACACATGGGATCTTGTCTCTTTTTTTTTAATTTTGAATGATATGTAACTGGCCTTCGAATGCTCCCCTTCAAAGGGGCTGGTGGCCTCCTTCGAATGCTCCCTTTTGAATGGGTTGATGGCCCCCTTCGAATGACCTTTTGAAAGCTTCTTCTAATGGACCTTTGCATGTTCTTCGAATGGAACCTTTGAAAGCTTCTTTGAATGGACCTTTTGGAACGCCAATCGAAGGGCCTTGTTGAAATGCCAATCGAAGGATCTTGTTACAAGGACAATCGAAAGGTACTTATTATAAGGACAATCGAAAGGTACTTGTAAAAATGCCAATCGAAGGACAGTGTTACCATACCAATCGAAAGGTACTTGTTAAAATGCCAATTGAAATACCTTGTTAACAAGCCAGTCGAAGGACCTTTGTCCATGACAATCGAAGGGCACTATGTAGATGCCAATCGAAAGGCAATTTGGAGATGCCAATCGAAAGTCATTTTGGAGATGCCAATCAAAAGGCATTTTGGAGATGCCAATCGAAAGGAATTTTGGAGATGCCAATCGAAAGGAACTTTGACCAACTTCAAAATTTGTTGCTTTTCTTCAAACAAGTATTTGTAACCACCCATGTAAGAGAAGATCTTGTAAAAAATGAGAGGGAAAATTTTGGGGTACAACAGGATGGTATTGTTTCCTAACCCAGACCAACTCATAGATATGAATATGGTCAAAGTTTTTCTATCTCGTAACCTAGTGCCTACCTTGCTTGGAGATATCTTGCATTCTCTTCACACTCGCACCATGAAGAGAAGGGGAATTCTTATGTGTTGCACTCCTTTGTTAGCTAGGTGGTTTATTTCGCACCTATCTCGATCTGTTTTAAAGAACAAGCAAGGCATGAGATGGTCTAATAGGTTGATGTCACTCACGCATTCAGATATTCATTTGTGTTCTAGATCTTTGGAGGATGTTACCATTATTTATCGATGTGGAGAATTACCTAATGTACCTCTCCTTGGCATTAGGGGAGGAATCACCTAGAACCCTTGTTTGGCTTTGCGACGATTTGGGTATGCTAGGAGAGATGGTCCTCATGATGCACTTGTCCAAGGAATTGTGTTCGACTATGAGAACAACGTCCAAGGTTACTGTCAAAGATTTGTACGAGCTTGGGGCTTGGTGAACAAAGTTGATAGAAAGAAATTGGGGCATAAGAACTCAATCCCTTTGGAGCCTTATCTCAAGTGGGTGCAAGCTCACACTCAAAACCTCATGATGCCTTATGAGGCCATCCTACCTATCATCATGGAGCCTATTGCCGAAGGAGATGTTCCTTACACTATTCTCCATCCTGACATGTCGACTACTCTCGAGGAGTTGCAAAGATCATGGATTCAACTTAAAGGGGAGAGAGACACCTTTGAAATCCAGTTCTCGCAAGCGAGAAAAAGGTTTTGGAGATCATGATAAATCTTCATGAAAAGCATAGTTTGAATGCCTACATTGTACCGAAGATGATGCGCTCATGGGAAGCTTGAGTCCTTTTTGTTTTAGGAGTTTATTTTATCTTTGTTTTTTCCATTGTAAGCCCAAGAGATATCTTGTAACCGTTTGAACTTATTAATGCAATTAATGTTTGTTCTCTCTTTGTCTAAACAAATTTAAATCTTAAAAGTCCTTGAAATCATTTGCATACGCATTTCATGCATCATAACATAAGAAGGTTTTCAAACACAAGTTTCCTCATCTTTCTACTGTTTATTTCAGTAATATTGATATCGAGCAGACCGTGAAAGAATTGCAGAAGCAAAATTCTAAATTTCAGGAAACCTTGCTCACCTTGGCCAAGGGATAACAAGAGCTGATGTCACTTCTGGTGGACAAAGAGAAGACCAAGTAAAAGGCAATAATCAACATGGGGAAAAGATTTAAAGGCCCCATCCGTTAAGTGAAAGTGGTTGAAGGTCATCCAGAGAGGACGCAAACCAGGATAAAGATGCAAGGAGCACCCGTGTTGGGGGTGCAAATAATCAAGCTTTTGAGGATGAAATTACTTTGATGAACAATATCCACTGGATGAGGATAAATACAAGCAACTGGAGGATAGGATGAAAGTTGTGGAAATTCAAGTCGTACCTGGCTTGGATTTTGGTGATTTAGGCTTCGTACTTGGGGTTGTTATCCCACACAAGTTCGAAATTCCAAATTTTGCTAAGTATGACAGAGTTTCATGCCCAAAACTTCACCAGAGATCCTATATTCACAAAATACAACTGTATACCACTGACAAGAAGCTCTGGGTACACTTCTTTCAAGAGAGTCTGTTTGGGACTCATTTAGAATGGTTTTACCAGTTGGAGGGTTCCAACATTCATCCTTGGGAAGATCTAGCCACCGCTTTCTACCGCCAATATCAGTACAACGCTAATTTAGCACCGACTAGAGTTCGGTTACAAGGAATGACAATGGGGTCCAATGAAGGTTTTAAAGAGTATGCGCAGAAATTGAGAGACCTTGATGGTAGGGTACAACCACCATTGACGGATAGGGAGCTGGTGGATATGTTCATGGGAACATTAACTGGACCATTTTTCAATTTGTTAATTGGGAGCTCATCATCCAGTTTCACTGAGTTAATCTTGACTGGTGAAAGAGTCGAGAGCGGTATCAAAAGTGGGAAAATTCTCATGGCTTACGCCTCTACGTAAAACATTGTAAAGAAGCCCTTCATTGGAAAAAAGGAAACCAATGTCGTATATGGTTCAAGAAGCGATGTCAAAAAAGACCATCGCCAATTTGTTCATGCTATTTTGATCTCCAATCCACCATCTACTCAAAGACAACCACAACAAGACAACCTTCAAAGGTCTGAGGTTCCAAGAAGACAATTCACGAGGATTAGCATGTCACTATCCCAAGCCTTGCAACGCCTGTTGAAGGATAACTTGGTAACATTGCGTGATCCACCATCAAATCCCAATGTTTCATCATCGAAGTACAATCCTAATGCCAAATGCGCATATCATTCCAACAGCCCTGGGCATGAAACTGATCAATGTTGGGTTATAAAAAATAAAATTCAAGATCTTACCGATAACAAAACTATTGATCCACCTACAACTCCGAATGTCATAACTACACCAATGCCAAATCATGGAAAATGTGTCAATGCAATTGAAGACACTATTTTTGTTTCCTCCGTTGAAGATTTGACTACTCCACTGACCGTTGTTAAAGAGAACCTGCTGAGAGATGGGGCTTTCACTGGCTGTTTGAAAGACTGTAATTGTTGCATTGAACAAGTTAATAGATGCAAATGGCTGAAAGAAGTTGTTCAATGCCTGATAAATAGTCATGAGATCCTGTTTGAAGGAACTTCATCCATCAAAATTTTGACTGATAAAGATGAAGACATTTTCATCATAACAATTTCCAACAAACCTCTTAGGATCTCTTCAAAGGGTCCTATTAGGATTTCCAAAAACTCAACGATTTCTCCCTTGATAGTTACTGCTCCTGGGCCGATTTCTTACTCCTCCGACAAAGCAGTCCCTTGGAATTACGATGCTGAAGTTTACTATCATGGAATTAAGCAAGATTCCTGGATCAATGAAGATGAGACTGGTGATGTTACAAATATTGTTGGTTCTAGCAAGGTAACGAGAACAGGGAGAATCTTCTCTACTAACATTTCACCTTCAACTACTACAACGACACCAGTCCGCATTACCATTGATAAGCCTACTACTGAAACTAGGGGTAAAGAGAAAGTAATTGAGCCTGTTGGGATAGAGGCGCTTGCCAAAGGCATTGTTGCTGAGGAACCCTCCACTCAAGAAATGGAGGAAATCTTGAAGATTATAAAAAAGAGTGATTTCAAGATAGTAGAGAAATTGGGGCAAACCCCCTCCAAAATATCTATGTTATCTTTGTTGCTTTGTTCCGATGCTCATGCCTAAGCTTTAATCAAATTTTTGAAGAAAGCTCATTGTAGCGGTAGAAATGTTTAAGACTAAGCCATTGGATTGACTAGACTTGTACAAATCAAAATCAAAATCAAAATTGCGCTTTATTGTTTCCAAAGGAATGGGAAAAGGGCGAATAACCCAAAAGAGGGGGAAAGATTCAAGGTAAGGGGGTTGGTTATGCAAAGGGAAGGTATTAGCACCCTAAACATCTACAGTACTCCGCAAGAACCTCTTTGTAAAATCTTTATATTTTGGCTATGAAATGTTGTATAAAAAATGAAGGGTGGAGGTGAGAAAAGAATTATATTTTTATGTTTTTTTGCACCCTCCCTGGTTGCGAACCTTTAGTTCCTACGTACCATATTTCCGTGCAATAGGGGATCAGGGTACACGGAGTTCCTCTTTAAAAATTTTAAAATGTAAGTGTGTTGGTAAATTTTTATGAGATAAAACATCATCGTCATTGTCCGTGTGGAAAAGATACCTATTACCCACAATCATGAGAAAGGAGAATTTACATCATCTCAAAGTGGAGGATATGGCTTGGATTTTAAAATCAACAATGCCTCACTCAACACCCAAGTGGAAAATATCTCTCTTCACTACATATTGTAGAAGTATAGTAGTTTGGATTACTACAAGGATTGACAAGTCTAATCTTTTGAGAAAGGTTTTAAAATAAGAAAGCCAAAGTGGCAAAAATGATTTGAAATGAGATTGATTGACTTTTAGTCTTCTCACAAAAAAATGATGTCAAAATATTATTAAGTTGATTGAAGTTTATTCATGAAATTGTTTTTGAAAATGCATGGACCTAAGTCCAATTTTATTATGAAAGTGGTTCAAGTTTCAAAACAAGAGGAGTTTTTAAAAGGAGGAAGAAGATTTTTGAAATTAAAGAAGATGGGAGGAGGAGAAGAGACTATCCTAAAGCATAAGGTAAAATCTAGGGATATGAACCATATAACCAACAAGAAGCCAACACTTGACATTATGAGTCAAGATATAATTCCCATTATTTGGATTGAAACCAAGCAAGAAAATATACTAGACCTCTTGAGAGAACCAAACTTTAAGTGTATTAAGTCTTCACAAAAATTGGGCAGAGTAACGGCTGTATACAGGTGAATTCCAGATTACAAACAAAGAGTGTAATCACAATAATCTGCATATAAAACAAACAAACAACCCAATGTCTTGAGGTAAACCTCAAGAGCTCCATACAAAATAATCAGATAAGGTCGCAAGGTCTCCAATCATAGGCCAATGTTTCTAATCCTAAGTCGAAGAAGTCCAATGCTCGATAATGCCAAGGATAGTAACCAAATAGTCCAAGTATCATTAAGGATTTTATGGTTCATATTGATTATTAAGTATCTTAAGAAAAGAAAAGAAAAGCTCAAGTGAGCAAAATAAAAATGACAAGAAAGTAAATGCTCAAATGAGCAAAGATGAAAATGGCATGAAATGTAAATGCTAAAAGTAAATAGTGCATAAAAATAAAAAGGGCATATAATAAAATACAGGATAAAGTCAATTATTAGTGATTAGTGGTTAGTTGGATGATCATCTTGAAACTTGCATTTGGAACTCATTAGAGGATTGGTAGAACCAAAGCCTCCACACAACAAGTTGCATTTGCTTTTTGTCAAGTATATCATCCATTTGGAATCCTCATAAGTACCATTTAATGATCAACGATGTTTAAGTGATCCACGTTGACCAAAGGTGTTGTAGATCCATTAGAGGATTGGTAGAACCAAAGCCTCCACACAATGAATCTCAAGGTTATTGGATCAAAGAGATCAAATTAACATACTTGGGCTTGCAAACATAAGTTTGGGCCACGAATGATCATTTATTCGAATCGGGACAAAATTTAGTGCTATGTTAAGCAATCGTAGGTGGACTTATATAGAAGTCGCACCTATTTTGAGGCTGGTTAATAGCAATCTATGCACCATTTGTTTTGAGATATGATATAGAGATCATGCTTCAATAACACTTAGTGCAATAAGAAAGGGATGAGATGAAGAGGGGTGGGAGAGAATATACAAACCATTTTTGAATTAAATTTAATTAAACTATTATTAAAATCATTCATCCATTTTTGTGGAGTTAGACTCAACACCATGGATCCAATGATGTTAATAAAGTTCATGATCAAAAATTTAACCCAAGATCAGCCAGAAAATAGTCACAAAATAATATTACATTTAATATATACAAAAAATGTTTTAAAAAATGTTTTAAAATAGAAATAAAAGAGAAAAATATCAACTATGTTCAAATTAATCAAGAAATAAAAAGTAACACCATAGAAAAATCAAAAAAGGACACAAATGATTTTATAAAAATTTTGGTTATTTTTTAAAGTCATAAACTATTTTTTAAAATTAAAAGAAATGAGTAAAATAAACCAAAAATGATTAAAAAAAATAACAAAGTCAGAAACAAAAATAAAATGAGGTCACCAATATTTGTCACAATATCATTGGATTATTCCATAATTTTTTCAGAATTTAAAAATACATAAAAGTATTTTTAAACATTTAAAACAATTCAAATAAAGTGAAAATTTATAAAAAAAATACCAAAACACAAAATTAAATTGTGAAAAAATAAAAATCAGAAAGAGAATAATCAAAAATATTTTTCATTATTTTTTCATATTTGTTTGGACTTAAAACGAATTTCCTATGATTTTTTGAAGTTTAAAACAATTAAATATAAAAATTAGAAAAGAAAATAAAAGTAAAAAATATGTGGACCATTGGATGAGAGTCAAAACGCGTTAGTAATCAAATCCAAAGGATCTGGCGTGTTGTGCATATCATGGTCATTAGTGAATAAAGCATTGAATCAAATGTAAATCAGAAATTCAAAAAAATCCAAATGGCATTGTGTTGTACCCCAAAACTTTCCCTCTCATTTACCAAATATTTTCTCACAAGATCTCCTTTGGTCCAAGACTGCACAAGGGTTGATCAGCTCAAGGCACCTCCTTAAGCACTGATGATTGAAATTAGGGTTTGAGATTGCACAAGGATAATTGAACTTTCAATGCCTCATATGACTTTCATGAATCATTATGGACCCCTAAGATTACTCATGTCAAGCTTCAAGCCTTGGATCACATTTTTGCTCATTCAATTGAGCAGTTGACCTAAAAATCAGTTGTATTGGGGAAAAAGTCAATTGTGGCCAATTTACAATCAAACTTCATAATTTTTTATCCACATCAACATTATAAACTCATATGTATCATTTGATCAAGTTTGGACCACAATTCCTCAAGAAATTTGATCAAATCATCAAAAGGGCAAAATGGTCAAAATTAGGGTTTTGACTAAGAAAGGGCAATTTCTGATTTTTGAACTAGAAAATGGTTAGTTGGTTTGAGGCATGATCTCAAGAGTTCAATTGCATAATTTTGACCTAATGGCATGACTCAAAACATTGCTCAATATCAATTGATTGATAGTTTATTTTCAGTCAACTAATCAAAAGTCAATTGTACACTGAAAAGTAAAACTTTGACTTTTTGATCAAAATCAAGTGTCAAAGATCACAATTCATCAAAACATGTCAAAATATGAAACTTTTTCATCAAGAAATTAAAAATTCAAGATTTCATTTTGAAAAGTCAAAGTTTTCAAACATAGAAATTTTTCTAAGTGTTGATAACTTCATATTTTTTTCACAACTTTGAGCCAATTTGTCACCATGATGCAAGATGATTCAAAAGAAACTTTCAACATGAAAGTTGTATATATCCATGATATCTACAAAATTACTTTACACAACTTCTCCTAGAAATGCTTGGATCTCAAGTTATTAATCCATGAAGTCATAGTCATGAAACTAAAACATTTAGTGAAATTTTGAACATTTTAGGTCAGGATTTTGACCTAACTTCTGACCCAAGTTTCACATAGTTTCATTTGGATCATGCAAAAGTGGTTCAAAGGGGGGTTTTAGAGCACATTAAAAGCTTTCCAAAATTTCCAAGAACTCCTTGAGATCATTTGTGAGCAAGGAGAATCGAAGGTCAGAAGTTAAGGTTTCAAGTTGTTTTACAAGGCAAATTTTTTATGAACACAATTAAAATCTCAAACCTATGCTGCACAATCTTGCTTTAAAGGCCTCTAAACCTCAATATCTATCCATAATCAGAAGATTACACTTGCTTTTGATCTATTATCCACTTGATTCAAGCTTTATCCAAGTTAATTTTCCATTAATGGCACAAAGGCACCATTGTCATTTACATAAAGCAAGCTTTATGCAAAGTCAACTTGCATTGAGCTTTGCACTTGTTCCTTATGCATAAACTTCCTCTACAAAGTCAAATAAGTTTTTTTAAAGTTGGTAACCACTCTAGATAGCTTTGTACTATGCATTGAAACCATGTTTGTCAACCTTACTTCAAAAACAAGTCAAGAAGCCAAAACATGTGATCTTGTACTTCTGACCACCTCAAGTCTCCAAACCTTTTCCATACATAAACACAAGTCATTTGCAAGAAAACACACGCATGCTCAAGCCCTGAAACTCCCTAAAACACATAATCACCAAAAACATCTCAAAACTTGCCATTTTTGAGTTTTGAATCCAATCTCCAAATTTGCTCGTGCGTTTCTTGGAGTTTTACTTTCAAAAGCTTCTAAATAACATATACAAGCAATTCCAACACCTGAAATACGACTGTAACACCTCCATCACCGTCCACCATTTTCAAAAACAACACCTTGCACTTTGACTTCTCCAGAACTCCTCAGCCACTTTCAGCTCAAGCCAAGCATCACATTAGCTTCCTGGGAACTTGAGGAAGCTAACCCAATCACTGGAACTCATCAAAAGTTGTTCAAACTCAAAACACGATACCCTCTTGCAAGGTGAGTTTTCTTACTTTTGAAATCTTCATACAAGCATCATTAATGGTTTATTTGTGAATAAGAAATGTAGATATCATTGTTCTGAAGCTAACCATATCCTTAGATTTCATTATTGTTTCTTGAGTAGTTAGAATTTTGAATCTGAACCTCTGAAAATAATTAGGTCAGGATTTGGTACTTTCAAAAATTCTCATTCATCTTTGATTTATAATTTATGATATTTATATGGTTGGATTCGTATGAAAAAATGGAACAACTTTCATGTTTACATTTTCCATTTTTGTTGAGAAATGGTGAAGTTACAGGTGGTCTGGCTGGAGGTTGATGATGAAGTGTATTCAAAACTTTTTTGTAATATATATTTATCATTTCAGTTATATTAACGGATGTATAGCCACCCTAGTGGTAAGGCAACGCGCTGCGAATCAAGAGGTCATGGGTTCGAACCTAAGTGCGCTGCCTTTTGCTTTTTTCACATTTCCTTACATTTTTTTGACTCTTGCAGCGCCTGGGACTCCAAATGTTTGGGCCTAACTTTTTTGCTATTTTTTGACCCCCTACCTTGTTGTTTACACCCTTGGCCCATTTACTTTTCTTTGTTGTTCTATTTTCTTTCTTTTCTATTTTATTTACATTTTACATTTTCTTTATTATTAATATTATTATTATTATTATTTTCATTAATAAAAAATCCAAAAAAACATTTATATTTTATTACTTATATTTATTTATTTTATTTTTTCTTCACAAAAAACCCTAAAAAAACTTGTTTTCTTTAAATTAATTTATTTTACTAACTTAATCTTAATTTTCTTATTTTTAGTTAATTATTTTATTAATTAAGTCAAAAATCCCTTTTTCATGAAAAAACCAAATAAAAAAATCACATTTCTTTTTACATTTACATTCTTGCATTTTTTACTTATTCAATTTTGTACATTTATTCAAATTCAATATGGTTGTAATAATTATTTATATTTAATTTCTTGCAATTCCCCATTTTTAATTTGTACACCCCCTCCATAAATGATGTAATAGTTTAATATTTTTATTTTCCGAAATTTAAATGCTTTATATACAAATGCTAGTAATTAGGGTTTTGTATGGAAAGATTATAAACAACAAATAGCAAATCCTAATCAAGACAAATCAAGCATGTAAACCAATACACTTGTACACTTACACCCTTAGGGTAAATCCACTTGGTTGCCTTACAAAAATGGTCATATTATGCATGTGAGGTATCTTAGCAAAAACAAGCAAATACAAGATCATAGTCCCTCGATGACGCTATCCATGTTCCCTTTCAAAATGATCTTAGTCCCTAAAGAAAATGCTAAGATATCTTACAACATTGCTAATCATGGCCATACGATGACCCACCCCCATCCCTTTTACATCTAAAGATATGGTTACTTACCAAATTAATGGTAAGATAACAATGTCAAAGGAAAAAGGAAATGAACATGAAAGACATTTGAGTAGGTAGAATGTTCCTAGTTGCTTGCTCAATTTCAAAACAAAAACATCCTTGCTATTTTTCAAAACAAACACCAATACTTTTAAAAACATCTTTCAAATTTGAAAACATTTGCAAAAGATCAAAACACTTTGTATACATTCTTACGAACGAGAATCATTACAAAGTTTTCCTAAACGATGGCATCTTTACAAAGTACTTTCAAAAAACCACACAAAGCATATTTTCAAACAAAAGCAAGTGATCTAGAAAGTAACTAAGATCCCATGGAAAACCATGGATGAAAAGGGTGCTAGCACCTTCCCTTTTCATAATCTACCCCCCGAACTCAAGAAAACATCTCAAAGGTCTTTCCTGTTCTTTTTAGCCTTTCCTTTTGGATAAAAAAAAAGTCGGTGGTGACTCATGCTAAACTGCAACATTTGCGATCAAAACGCAAAACAACCAAGTCAGTTCTTCTACCGCGTTACAGAAATGTTTCATTGGTTGAAGGATGACACGTTGAACATCTTCAACCTCCAACCAGTTCCAAAACCAGGTTGCTCAATCTGTAAAATTAGAGCACGAGACCAATGTCATTCGTTTCCTCTCTTCAAGACGAAGATAACCACGCCTTCGCGAAAAATTTATATAAAATGTAGCTCAAAAAATTTGGAAGAGAAGTTTTGAAAAGGGATTTGAAATTTCATGGTCAAAACGTGCTTCTAGTTAAAAGAAAGTGTTGTGACTAGAACCAGGGCAATGAGAGCTTCACAATAGTATCAAAGTTTGAGAGAATTGGTGAAGGAATCTGAAGAAATGAAAAACACAAGAAGGGGGGTTGAATTGAAAACTTAAAATCAAATGCGCAAAGACACAATATTTTTATCCTGGTTCGTTTGATCTCAAACTACTCCAGTCCACCCGTCAAGGTGATTTCGCCTCTCTCCAACGAGAACTTAATCCACTAATCAAAAACTGATTACAATAACTACTTTGACAACTGTCAAAGTCCTCTTGAGTACAACCACAACCCGGTTAATCTCAAGGAAAAAATGACTTAATCAAGATAAAAGAATTATGTGTGTGGTTGTTTTTCGTTACAAAAATAGTTATCACAACTGTGATATTTTACACAATTTAGAGCGTAGAAATGAGTATGTAACCTTGCAGCATTTTTTGATGTATTACAGTCGTGTTGTAAAATCGTGAACGATTTGATCTCTTAGCTTGTTTATATAGGCAAAGGAATCCTGTCCAACATTAAGCGTGATAATGGACATTTAAATTGTTTCCATATTGAGAAGATTCTTGTCTGAATGAAGCTGTTGCATGTGATGCTGTCTTGATTGAATAGTAACGCTTCAGAATCTTACAATCTTGCATGCTGCAAATGCTTCAGAACATTGATGAATTAGAGATGTGAGGATCTGATTGTTTATGATGCTTTTGTTCAGAATTAGAGTTTTCTTCACTTCAGCGCAGGTTCTGATCATCATTCTTCAGTGCAAATTATGATTACCTCAGCGTGAAAGCTTCTATAGCTTAACTTCTGATGCTGCTTTGGTCAGAACTTCTGCATACAAAATAACATAATTTTAGAGTGCATATTTTTTCTTTGTGTTTGTTATCATCAAAACTCTAATTAAGGGTTGTAGAATCAAACTATGTTCTAACAATCTCCCCCTTTTTTATGATGACAAAAACTAGAATTTTCAATGAAAAATAGAGAACAAAAAGCTTAAGAGAGACCCCCCCTGAGTTGATTACTTCCCTGAAGTTTCTTCTCGTCAGAGCTTTTGATGCATCTCCTTCCGTTTTTATCAGAATGTGTTCCTGTTCAAGCTTTTCAGAAAGTAGAGATTAAAATATTCATAATGTTTGAGACTTTGTCCCGGTATACTGTTATTGAAAATATCTTACTTTCTCCCCCTTTTTGTCAGGTATCAAAAAGAAATATAATCAGAGTCAAAAAGATGAATTATATTGAAAACAGAATGCAATGACAAGTTTCAGAAACAATGAGGTAAAGATAAAAAATTACAGATAAACAGTTTTAAAGAAAATCTAAGAAGGAGGGGGGGATACGTGTGAACAACGCTTCCAACAAGCTCTTGATCTGAGTGCTTGACTCTTCCTGCTTTCCCAGAATGTCTTTGATTTCTTTTATATTATCTTCTTATTTATCCAGAATACCCTTGATCTCTTTGTTTGAATCCTCTTGCTTATCCAGTCTGGCATGGATTAAGGCATTCTCTTTCTTCAACTCTTCCAGAGTTTGCATGACTAGAGACGAAGTTGGTGTATCTTCAGGGGTTTCATGTTGTTCAGAACATTCTGAAGCCTCTTCTGATTGAACCACTTCTTCTGCTGCAATCATGTACTCTAGAGCAGTAGTCAGAGAGACTATCTGAATCTGGTTCATCGACTTCTAAAGGATGGTGCTCTTTCCAGAGAGCATTATCCAGCAGGGGGATTTCTTTCTTGCACCATTGGCTCAGAACTCGATCTTGGAAGGCTTTCAGCTTATCACTGAAGTTCTGTTGATCCCTTTCATAACCTAATTTTTTCAGCTTCTGAGTTTCAGAGTTAAGCCATTTTCTGAATCCTTCCCACAGAGAATCAGAAGCAGCATGATTAGAAATCTCTTGGCTTGCTTTCTTCAAATAATTGATCCATTCCTGCATTTCTGTTTCAAAAATCAACAGACTCTTACCAACATCTGATTTGGTTGCGGTTGTTTTAGGTTTGGGAATGGAAATTTTGTTTGAGGTGGAAGCTAGTCGGTCAAGCACTAGTGGATCAATGACAAGTTTGTGGTTGTCAGCTGGACGGTTGATGGGTGATGGAGTGGAAGAGTTAGAAATTAGAATTGGTGTGTTAGGGGTGTTTGGTGGTGTGGATTCATATGATGAAGGGATTTCTGGAATATCATGAATAGTGAAAGGTAAGCGAACCATAAGAGGTTCTGTTATTCCAGGGATTGGGATAGTGGAATCAGAATCTGAAGGTGAGTCTTCAAATTGGTTTGCGATAGCGTGTTGAGTTTCTGGTTCAGGAATTTCAGAAGATGGGTTTTCAGAAGGTGGAGAGAGAGAGTTTATTTTCTGGTTGTGGTGAGTTGAGGTTCAGATGTTCTAGTTGAGGAGAGTGTGGTTGTGTATTTTCTGGTTATTGTTGAGTGTTTGGATTTTCTGGTATTAGAGAGGAAAAGTCTTGATCAAACAGTTCAATGTCAGATAGAACTTTGGCAAGTTCTGGTTGATGATGTTCTGGGTTTGGATTTTGATTGGGGGAGTGAGGGGTGCCTGTGTCACACGACACGGCTCGTGTCATCTTAGCTGGGTTGAAAAAACATGATAATGTGCAGGGACAGAGGCTGACATGGGTGCCTGTGTCAAACGACACGGCCCGTGTCAATGTTATTGGTGCGTACATGAGCAGAAAAAAATGAGCACGAGCGCATGTATCACGTGACACGGTCGTGTCAGGTTGGTTAGGACAAAAAAATTCATAAAAGTCATGGACAGGTCCTGACACGGGTGCCCGTGTCCACTGACACGGCCCGTGTCAGCTCGGGCACCAAATTTCTTGATTTTTGGAGATTTTTTAGGTTATTTTGGACATATTACATTTCTTGGAAATGACCTAACTTTATAAACCCTTTTTGTTCAAATGAAACCTCAAAAAAACAATTTTCTAAACAATTAACTTAGACTTAGGTTTTTCTTCAATGAAATTGATTACAAAACCTTATGCTATAAAGAACCCTAAAAAGCAATTTCTCTCACTTTACATCTTCTTGCATATTTGATTTTTTTGCATTATAAATTATGTAATTGTCAAAGCCTTATGATAGTAATTAGGGTTTAATTTTCTTGCAATCCCGATTTATAAATTTGTATACCCCATCCCCATAATGATGTAATAGCGTAGTAATTTTACTTTCCGCAATTTATCGCTTTCATATCATTGCTAGTAAATTAGGGTTTGTATGGAAAGATAAAATCAATGTTTAGAGAACCCTAATTCAAGATAAGCAATGCATGTAAATCAAACACACTTGCACACTTGCACCCCTAGGGTTAGCTCCACTTGTTGCCTTACAAAAATGGCCATGTTATGCATGTGGGATATCTTAGCAAAAGCAATCAAAAATACAAGATCATAGTCCCTCGATGACGCTATCAATGTTTCCCTTTAAAAATGATCTTAGTCCCTAAAGGAAATGCTAAGATACCTTGCAACATTGCTAATCATGGTTATACGATGACCCACGCCCGTCACATTTACATCCAAAGATAGTATTGCTTACCAAATCAATGGTAAGATAACAATGTCAAAGGAAAAAGGAAATGAACATGAAAGACTTTTGAGTAGGTAGAATGTTCCTAGTTACTTGCTCAATTTTCAAAACCCAAACATCCTTGCTATTTTCTAAATACCCACATTTTCGAAACATCTTTCAAACCTGAAAACATTTTCAAAAGATCAAACACTTTGTATACATTCTTACGAACGAGAATCATTACAAAGTTTGCCTAAACGATGGCATCTTTACAAAATACTTTCAAGAACCACACAAAACACATTTTCAAACAAAAGCAAGTGATCTAGCAGGTAACTAAGAGCCCTTGGAAAACCATGGATGAAAAGGGTGCTAATATCTTCCCTTTTCATAATCTACCCCCCGAACTCAAGAAATAATCTCAAAGGTCTTTCCTGTGCTTTTTCGCCTTTCCTTTTGGATAAAAGAAAAGTCGGTGGCGACTCTTGCTAACCGCAACATTTGCGATAAAACGCAAAACACCCAAGTCAGTTCTCCCACCGTATCACACCTACTATCCAGGCTTTCATATTGAAGTAACCCTACTATCCAGGTTCCTTTTCACAGCCCTACTATCCAGGCTTTCATATCGAAGAAACCCTATGACCCAGGTTCCTTCTCACAGCCCTACTATCCAGGCTTTCATATCGAAGTAACCCTACTATCTAGGTTCCTTCTCACAACCCTACTATCGAAGCTTTCATTTAGAAGTAACCCTACGACCCAGGTTCCTTCTCACAACCCTACTATCCTGGATTTCATTTTGAAGTAACCATACGATCTAGGTTCCTTCTCATAACCTTACCATCCAGGTCGTCTTTTATCTTACCTTCAGACAACAGTTTACAACACTGTAAGACCTGGACCCGACCAGATACGGTCAATTTCACATTTCCCCAGTAAGTCATTGTGCAGACTGGATCCTAACCATGATATGCAGTGTACTCCCACCTCCTCAACTAGGAGTTAATTCCCCAGTAGAGTAATGGACAACTGAAGCTCCTATACTCTATTTTCCCAGACGTAAATCAACATTCCTCGGCAAAGTCCTCCTCAATAGTAGGTACAAGAATTCTCGCCAAAGAATCTCTTATGAAACCGATCTTTTCAGGATGGCATCTTTAAGCCCATCTCTGACGATTCACTGTCGCCTTCCAAATGGCATCTGTAAGCCCATTCCCAACATCACCAATCAGCAATACTTCATGCGAGTGCAAATTTCTGGGCACTCTAGTGTTCAATCATCTTCCACCTTCAGATCATAAAAGGCAGAGCAACCAATCTACATCCTCAGGCTTAAGAAGATTGAACAGGGGCAACTGTTGTACCCCAAAAATTTGCCCTCTCATTTCTCAAAAGATCATCCTAGACTCTTAGCCTTTCTTCTATCAAGTTTCAAGTCTTGAATTACAATTTTTCAAGAAAATCATCCACAAGGGCAAAATGGTCAAAAGCACATTGAAAAGTCAAACTTGGACTTTTAGATCAAAAATCAAGTTTCAACAATTATATTTCATCAAGACATGAAATTGGTTCATCAAAAATCAGAAGTCAGAAGTTACTTTGAAAAAAATCAAATTTCTAAACATTTCGAAAATTTTTTAAGTGTCAAGAGAATATGATACTTCAGAACTTTTGAGCCAGCCTCCATGCAAGTGCAGTTAGAATTTGCAGACACGGTTCAGAACATATGGAAGCAATGTTCTTTGGTCAGAACATGACCCTTCAGTATTTGGAGGTTACGTTTCTGATCTTTTGCGATCATAACATCACCAAATTCCAAGACCTCGTTTAAACAACCTGCTGCACTGCTACAACTCAGTACTCTAACCAGCAGCTAATCCAGTCCACGCCTACATTTTCCCAAATCTTGTATTTGCACCAAATACAAAAAGCTGTGATCAAAAAGCAATGGAACAGTGTGCCAAAAAGTTTAAATCCCATTTGTTTTTCCCCCTAAAACCACAACAAATTCACCTATAAATAAGTTACTCCATCACACTTTCAGGGGGCTGGGTTTTTGAGAGAGAAAATTGTCAAAAGAGAGAAAAGAAAAAAAACAGTGAAACCTTCGTAGAAAAATCCATAATTCCTAAACAGAAAACAGAACCTTTGTTCTTCCCTTTGAATAAAAGAACTTGGCATTTTCTCTCCCATTGCTCTTGCTGACTCTAGAATATTTGAAGACATCAGTTCAAGTTCCAAGCACACGCTCCAGATTCAAGGTAAGTCTTTCTGACTTTGCATCTTCTCATTTAGAACATCATTAAATATTTAAATATCACAATATTAATGGTGTCCATATCATTGCATAAGTAGGGAAACTGTGGATCAGAGCTTCTTGATTAAGGCTAGGCTCATATTTGGGATTAGAACTTCTATAAATTGTTGTGTTGTTATCCTTATGATTTGTTGTTTATTAAGAATTGAATAAATTGTTGATGTGCTGATTAAGAGTTGAAATGTGGCATAGAACTTCTGATGTTCACTCACAGTTTTAGCACAACACAGAACTTCTGAGTTCTTCTCACTGTTTAAACACACTGAACTTATGATATTTACTCACTGTTAAAACATATTGAACTTCTGATATTCACTCACTGTCTTAGCACATACTGAACCTCTGAGTTCTCTTCACTGTTTTAATATACATAAGTTCTAATATTTTCTCATTGTTCTAACACTCAGAAGTTCAACACATAGTGTGATCGGTGGATCTGGAACTGACTGTTTAACGCTGGTTCGCGAAATGTCGCGGAAGCAAGAGTCGCCACCGTCTTTTATTTTCTCCAATAGGAAAGGACAAAAGCACAGAAAAATTCCTTAAAGAGATCGCTCTCGGTTCGGGAGGTAGATTATAGAAAGGGAAGGTGTTAGCACCCTTTCTATCCATGGTTATCCATGGACTCTTAGATACTTGCTCAATGTGTTTTCAAAAATTGTTTGTTTGCTTTTCAACTGTGGGTTTTAAAAAGTTTCTTGGAAAATTTCAGATCGACTCTTGTGTCAGAGTGTTTGAAAAATTGTTTTGAAAGCTTTTGAATAGTGTCGGTGTGAAAAGATTTTTGTTTGTTTTGGAAGAGAGCAAGTATCTACGAGAACCTACCTACTCTAAGGAATTCGTCTGTGTAAATGTCCTTTAAAGTAGTACCATCCCACCATTGAGAGGTAAGTAGCACCACCGTTGGAGGTGTTCGGGTCAATTCGATGTTCGGGACATGGTGATCACCGGAGCAATGGGAAGACACCTTAGAAGCTACCCTCATGCCAGGTTCCCGGATCATGAGGACTTACTAAGACATCCTCTACTCGACGATCACCTTTCGAAGGCCAGGCAACAGTGAGGCGTACCCTAGGGGTGGTGTGTGCGATTCGTGTGTCGTTTTCAGATATTTTGTCTTGTCATGTCATAGGTGATCTACGCGTTTGTTTTTATTTTTGTCCATTCATTCTTGCATGCATTTGTTAATAGTTAAAAAGTGCGAGGAAGATAAAATTCTAAACTATTACAAAAGGCGCGGGTCCACATCGCCAAATTAAACCGGACCCGATTTGACAGAAAGATGAATGAAGCAAATAAATAAAAAAATTGAAAAGTGCGAAAAGTAAATGTTACATAGCTTTGGGGGAGGTACAAAATTATTATAAATGACATAAAATAAATACGCGCAATTAAATAAGAAATTAAGAACGTGACGAGGGCGTTGGACCCTTTTGCAAAAATTTAAATTAATAAGGAATTAAAATTAAAAGAAAAGGTTTTTGGTGTTTTTATGTTTTTTGTGTATTTAATAGAAAAAAGAATTAATCAAAGCTAAAATAAAATGTTAAACCTAGTTCTAATTATTTTTAAGTCATTAGGAAAATATTAAATTTAAACTAAATTAACCCTAATTTTTTACATGCAAATTTAATCAGGAAAATAAATAAGATAAATAATATTATGGTGAAAGAAAAAAATTAAAAGGGATAAAAATTGTCAATTAAACCTAATTCTATATTTTTGGATTTTTGTTATGAAAAGAATTTAAGTTAAACCTAATTTAAAACTAAATTTATTATATACAATTTTTTTACAAGAAAATGTTAAAATAAAAATATTTATTACATTTTTTATCTTTTTTCTGATTTTTTTGGGGTATTTTTTATATTTATGAAAAAATAGTTAATTAATTAAATCAAAGCAATAAAATAAATAAAACAATAATTGAAAAAATAAAATATAAGAAAAAATATAGAGAATGCAAACCAGGGGGGGTTCAGTCCCCAGATGGAGGTATATCTTGAGAATGCTGGCCCAATAAGCAGTGGCCTTTTTTGACTTTTGCATGGTACGTACATACGCGTTGACCTGAGTCCACCATAGGTTTCAGTTCTCAGCCATTGATCTGGTTCCCTTGGACACATGGACGTTGAATCTTGGCAGCGCATGGTATGCCCAGGTTATGGAACTGCACGTGAACACATGTTGAAAAATAATATTGAGAATAATACAGACCTGGGATTCGAACCCAGGTCTTGGACATTGCAAAGGTGTACACCTGCCACTGAAGCGCTTGAATTACATTTAATATATAATGGTTAATAAATGTTAAAAAGGAAAAGAAAGTCAGTGGCCCCAACGCGCGCGAAATTTGAAACTAGCCAGTCACGTTTTGCCACGATGTCATCGTCTCCATCATCCTGAAATACAAACAACATAAGCAACGGTTTTTACACCGTTGCAGAAAAGGCCTTTACAGAAAATAGTGATTAGCATTAGGGCAATCATAAATTAGGCGCAATAGTTGGTTTGTGATCGTTTGAGCATTCTGAAGCCAATGGTGGTGGTCTTGAGGGCTAATTTTCCCTTATTGCAAAAGCCCCAAATTCCAGTCCTGCAAAACCCTAGAAAACTAACATGGCATCTTGGCCTAGAACGCATGAAATTTCAATTAAAGGTTATGGTTAGCTTGTAAACTTCATCAGGAATATGAATCAATGAATAATATGTCATGAAGATGCATAAATTTAAAAACACGATCACAAATTTTTCACGAAGCATTCCAGGTTCTGTATACCAATTCTTTGCGTTTGGATGGATGATTTTGATTGGAATGTGTTCAGCAGTCTCCAAGGAAGCTATTGGAATGAATTTTGTGCCTTGACTCGCCCTCTAACAATGGTTTCAGAATTGAGTTTTTAAGTGAAAATTCCAAGTTTGTATATTGGTCTCTAGCGCAGCTTTCAGTCCCCTCTCATTAGGTTTTTGATCAGGCATATGTAGTGAAGCAATTAGGTTAAAAAATTCAATCAAATCTCTTTCATTCAATGGTTTTTCAAATTGATTTTCCAAGATCTTTTTCATATCTTTTTTATGCTACTTTGTATCAATTAAGATCAATTCCATCCAAATCTTTCTATATTGGGATATGCACGAAATATTGAGCTCAAAACATGTATAAAAAGATTGAAAAAATTAGGTTAGACATTTTTCACATATTTAATTTGATTTAAATGAATTAATATGAATAAAAATTCAAATAAATAAATAAAAATGAGAAAATACTTCCCTTTGGGCCAAGTGGTCGTGCATATGCTTGGAATGATGAATCATGGAAGAAAAATGGGCCCATTAGCAATTTTAGGTCATTTGAAGTAATGTTGACTTTTCAAAATATCCAAAAATTTCCCAACTTCTACAAGGCATAACTTGCTTAATTTTTTAGCTTTTCTCATGTTCTTGGACATTTTGGAAAGGTCTTTGAGTCCTCTAACCAATGCCTTTGGTCCCATGTCATTTTGATTTACCAATCTCAAGTTATGGCCTTTTACTTAAAGTCTCTTTTTGTTGACTTTTGAAAATGACCTATAATGTTGAAATTGATAACTTTTTGTGAGAACATTTCTTGGACTTGAAGTATGAAGATGAGTTGTAGGAAATGTCTTTCTCTTCAAAATGAGCTTTGGATGGAATTTTTCTGATAATCCATGTGAAAGTTATGCCCTGGTCAATTTCAGTTGACTTTTTCAGCTGTCCAAATAAGGAAACTTTTGCATCTTTGATGATTTCTGAGCCAAATTTTGAGAATCATGATCAAGCATTGATCAAATGATGTTTGTGGCTTAAAAATGATATGTTGACCAAAAATTTGAACTTTTGACTGCCAAATGACCATTTTGCCCCGACAGTTGACTGTAGTGTAATTTAGGGTTTTGACTGTGCAATTTTGAGCTGAATGCCTTGAAACTTGATATGAGGATACTTGACCATGTTTGTAAGCATGTGAGACTTGATTGGGCCTTTGAAAACTTCAATTTCTTGATCAGACCACAAACCCTTGTTTTGACTGTATAGGAGACCTTTGCACTGTGCAACCCTTGGGGAATTTTGTGACTTGGCTTGGCAATTTTTTGGAGAATATGGGAGGGCAAATTTTGGGGTGCAACAGTTGCCCCTATTCAATCTTCTTAGACCTGAGGATGCAGATTGGCTGACGTGCCTTTCGTAATCCGAGGGTAGATGATGATTGGACACTAGAGTGCCTAGAAATTTGCGCTCACATAGTAGCAGTGATGTGAAATGGGCTTATAGATGCCATTGGGAGGTTGCTGGATAGGATGATGGGCTTATAGATGCCATCTGGGTGTCGATCGCGTAGGAGATTCCTTGGCGAGAACCTGCATACCTGCAAAAAAAAATGTGTACCTGACACGTTGCAGGGGCTGATTTTAGATGCTTGGTATAGATGTGTCCTGACTGGTTACAGGAGCTGGATCTGGAGCTTCAAAAGATGATGAATGAACCAGGTATGGTTACTGCTTTAGCATGAATGATAAGAGAACCTTGGGTGATTTTACCTTCAACAACGCTCGTTGAGAAAATCTTGGGTGTCTTCTACTGGGATAAGCATCAGGGAGATCTTAGGGTTGATTTAACTGAACCGAACAAGGTCTTGGAATATCTTCAACTGGAATAAGTGTCAGAACGTCGCCATATCTGGTTCATATCTGGACTATATCTGGAAGGATATCTGGAAGCAGCATCAGAACGTCACCATATCTGGTTTACATCTGAAACTATATCTGGAAGGAAATCTGGAAGCAGCATCAGAACGTCACCATATCTGGTTTACATCTGAAACTATATCTGGAAGGAAATCTGGAAGAAGCATCAGGACGTCACCATATCTGGGTCATATCTGAAACTATATCTAGAAGGAAATCTGGAAGCAGCATCAGAACGTCACCATATCTGGGTCATATCTGAAACTATATCTAGAAGGAAATCTGGAAGCAGCATCAGAACGTCACCATATCTGGTTTACATCTGAAACTATATCTAGAAGGAATTCTGGAAGCAGCATCAGAACGTCACCATATCTGGTTTACATCTGAAACTATATCTGGAAGGAGATCTGGAAGCAGCATCAGAACGTCACCATATCTGGGTCATATCTGAAACTATATCTAGAAGGAAATCTGGAAGCAGCATCAGAACGTCACCATATCTGGGTCATATCTGAAACTATATCTAGAAGGATATCCGGAAGCAGCATCAGAACGTCACCATATCTGGGTCATATCTGAAACTATATCTGGAAGGAAATATGGAAGCAGTATCAGAACGTCACCATCTCTGGGTCATATCTGAAACTATATCTAGAAGGAAATCTGGAAGCAGCATCAGAACGTCACCATATCTGGTTTACATCTGAAACTATATCTAGAAGGAACTCTGGAAGCAGTATCAGAACGTCACCATCTCTGGGTCATATCTGAAACTATATCTAGAAGGATATCTGGAAGCAGTATCAGAACGTCACCATATCTGGGTCATATCTGAAACTATATCTAGAAGGAACTCTGGAAGCAGTATCAGAACGTCACCATCTCTGGGTCATATCTGAAACTATATCTAGAAGGGACTCTGGAAGCAGCATCAGAACGTCACCGTCTCTGATTTACATCTGAAACTATATCTAGAAGGAAATCTGGAAGCAGTATCAGAACGTCACCATCTCTGGGTCATATCTGAAACTATATCTAGAAGGATATCTGGAAGCAGTATCAGAACGTCACCATCTCTGGGTCATATCTGAAACTATATCGAGAAAGAAATCTGGAAGCAGCATCAGAACGTCACCATATCTGGGTCATATCTGATACTATATCGAGAAAGAAATCTGGAAGCAGCATCAGAATGTCACCATATCTGGATCATATCTGAAACTATATCTAGAAAGAATTACGATAGTCGATAGTAATCATTTTTGTATTGATCTTTTTCCTGAAAAGGCAAAACATAATTGTATGCAAAATCATGATGCATGAACTGTATGTCTTCAAAATTAATGAGATTCGTGTAGTATGATGCATATGCATGCTTTAATGTATGAAGATGTGACGTTTATGAACATATGTTTCCGTCTTAGGAAAATAAATCCTTGACGGGTGCCGGGAGATCACTCCTGGGCTGATGTTGAAGAATAAGCTTTTACTTCCGCTGGGGATGATAGTTGCAAGAATACCGGTAGGAGAAGATAACTCCGTTGAGGAATGAACTTGGCAAATGGAAGATTCTGCAGGGAGAAAAGATACTCTAGCGACCATGCTGAGAAGCAATACTCTGTGGGAAGAGGGATGCCTTGCTGAGTGTTGATAATAGTTTGCTGGGGATGAGAAGGCTTCGTTGACGACGCTCTTTCCGTGGCTTTTGGCTGAGGATAACCCAGTTATATCCTGTTAAGGAAATAACTCTTTGAATAAAGTCGGGCGACGCGTTCGTGCTCTGCGAGGATAAGCTTCCAGAATTTACTGGGGATAAGCTTGCTGCTTGGGGAGATGGATTCCATCTTTCCTGGGGAAGCTGGATTGGACTCTCCTGGGGAAGTATTGGACTGTGTTGGTTATGTTCTTCAACGGACCCTACCTTGACACCTTAGAGGACAGAACAATCAGATTGCTTAGACCACCCATTATTGCCCCTGTTTCTGATGTGGGAGCGGAAGATACCTGTGGAGGTGCTTGATAGTTGTTGATGGACAAACCTTCTTCTAGTAGGCAGGTGACAAGAAGACGGGACATAGTCGTACGCTTTAATCCCTAACTTTTGCCTGGACCGCCCTTTCGGGTTTTCAGTCCACCGGGATACCCATTTTTGCCCAAGCCGCCTTTTCAGGTTTTTGACTTGCCGGGTGTACAGATTTTTTTCATTTCATCCCTTCATTTTGCCCGAACCCTTTTGGTTCGTCGGGAAGCCCTTATTTTTGCCTAGGTGTGTCAACCTAGCGGGTCTTTGATTTTGCGTAGTATTTTTCGACTATGTCCATGCTCTTAGAATGCAGGTAGGTGCCCCTGGCTGCTTGGGTTGCCATATTACCAGAAGGTGTCTGATCGTGCAAGATTTGTTGCTGGAATGCCCCAAGTGACTCAGGCGGAGATTTGCCCCAGGCTATTTGGCCTTTGAGAGATTCTCCGAATCTTGATTGGATTGCCCCAGATGGTAGACCATGATCATGTCATACCCCTTGATTGGAGGTGCTTCTGTTCATTAGGCATTCGTCATGCGAATTTTCCTGCTGTTCAAACAAAAAGTCATATGCAAACAAAGTTATGTTAAAAATGCAAAACCTATGTCTGTCTTGAAGATTTTGAAAATGCATTCTTTTCATAAAACAAGTGAATGCTTATAGAACGTGATGTCAACCCGTATTTACCGTAAGCCTTAAGGAGTCAGGATACCTTTCGTAACAGTATGCTTTCGAACTAACCCATGCTTCAGCTAGGACTTTTAAGGGTTATAACGTGGCCTGGTTCACGGTTTAAGAAACAAAGGATAAAGGCTCAAATTATTTGTACCCGCCCGCTTTTCGTGATGTTCTCCAAACCTAAACTCAGTTGATCGTGCGTTAGACCTTGCTTGAGTTTTTGCTTTGATGTTCCAATAAGGATTCAGATGTTGATGATTTCTTTTTGAATAGGCAGTCATTTTTTGCTTTGGTTGAGGGTTTGTGAGACCTCTTTCTTGATTTTTGTTATCCCTTTCTTTTTTTGCCTGAACTGTATCCCTTTTTTGGAATTACAGTCAGCGGGATGCCCCAGTTTTGTAAGTCTCCTTCATGGGTTTTGACTTAATGGGTTTTTATTTTGAAAGATAATGACTGCCTTTCTTTTTTTTTGATATTCGGAACCATCACTGTCTTTTGTTTTTGGAAAGACTCATTTGGTGCCATTCATTGTGCACTTGGATCAACTGAGAAGACTACCCTGCCCCAGGTTATGATTAAGGGTTTCAGTTTTCGAAAATAAAACTCCTACTTCTTTGGCTCAGATGGGTTGACGAGGGATTATCTTCCTTATAACTCCAGTGTTTAGGATTTGAAACAATGCCTGTACCTCATCAGCGGGGTCCGTTCAAAAGCATACTATAGATTATGGTATCGTTTTCGTCATCCTCCCTCAAGAGGCTCAGAATTATTAACCAAGAGTTGATCATCAGAAAAAATATGAAAAGAATTTTGAATATAATGAAAACAATTGTATTAATTCCCAAAACAGACGTATGCGATGCATTGATAGAATAAAAGAGTTTGCCATGACATTAATTGTTTGTATAAGCAAAGAAAAATACAACTCAAAAATTCAAATAAACAAAAGGCTTCAATGATTGGGCAACGGAGCAGTGATTATGCTCGGAGTCTCAGGCACTTCGAACTGAATCTCCCCGGCGTCGATCATGTCTTGAATCTTGTTCTTGAGAGGCCAGCAGTTGTCCGTAGTATGCCCCGGGCTATCAGAATGATATGCGCACCTATCGTTGGGATGATAGTTAGGAGCCGAAGTGTTCGGATTCCGAAGGGGAGTTCTTAAGGTGATCAGCCCTGCCTTCAACATTTGTTGTAGTGCTTGATCCAGTGACATGTTTAGTTTGGTATACTGTCGTTTCTCCTTGCGCTGCTGCCCCTGTCCTTGTTGAGCAGGTCCAGGATTGGATATCTGGATTTCCCCTACCTCATGACGGCTCTTTTTACCGTGCACAGCATTGGATTCTTTCTTTCCATGATGAGGCTTTTTATCAGAAGGTGCAGCCTCTTGAATTTTCCCAGATTTTAAACCAGCTTCAATCCTTTCTCCAGTCAAGATCAAATCAGTGAACCCAGCAGAAGAATTCCCAATGAGATGGTTGAAAAATGGCCCAGATAGGGTCCCCAAGAACATGTCAACCAACTCCCGATCAGTCAACGGTGGCTGCACCCTGCCAGCCAGGTCTCTCCACTTCTGAGCGTACTCCTTAAAACCTTCGCTTGCACCTAACGACATACCCTGGAGTTGGGTACGTGTGGGGGCAAGGTCGGCATTATATTGATACTGCTTATAGAAAGCAGTAGCCAACTCCTCCCAGTTACGAACCTCGGTCCCATCCAGCTGATAGAACCATTCGAGATGAGTCCCTGAAAGACTCTCCTGGAAGAAGTGGATCCACAAATTCTTGTCCACCGTATATGGTTGAATCTTCCGAACATAGGACCTGAGATGTAACTTGGGACAAGACGCCCCGTCATACTTGGTAAAGGATGGTGCTTTGAACTTCCGAGGAATAATCACACCAGTTGACAAACCCAGATCTCCAAAATCCAGCCCAGGTACCTGTTGGATCTCTATAGCATTCAGCCTATCCTCCAACTGTTTGTACTTGTCCTCCGCCGGAGGGTACTGTTCGTCGTTGAAATCCGTCTCGTTGTCGGAGACCACTGGACTGGGAACCCTTTCCTCTTGATGACTGCTTTTTCCCACAGATGGAGTTGTCCTCTCAGTTTGAATCTGCGGTGCATTCCCAGATCTGCGTCTAGGGCTGAACAAAACAGTCCTCTTCTTCTTCTTGTCTTTCTTCAAGAGCAAAGCCTTCAGATCTTGTTGCCTCTGGGTCAAGTTCATGATCAACCCTTGGAACTGGGCGTTCTGAGCCTGGAGGGCCTTGATGGACTGCTCAGCTGATGATTCAGGATTCATGACGATCGGCTGAAATAAACAGCGAAGAAGGGTAAGCAACCTGTCAAAGGGACACCTGCAATGCAATGATATGCATGATATGCATGCGATGTTTTCAAGGACCTCGCGGGGTAAACAGAGAAACTTGTTAGAGTTGGAAACCGGTAGCTTGATTGAAGGAACTTCATGTTGTTGAGAATCCTTCTTCAAGGGTCAAAGGCTCACCATATCCAGTGGGTCATAGCCCCTGACAACCTTAGCTAGAGGAAAATAAATCCTCTTTGCCCCTTGCTAGATGTTTGATATATCATGACCTGCATCACAAGCCCTTGAGATCCTTGAAATGGGTTAGGATGTATGCAATGGTATGATGTCATGCTATGCATGGGGTAATGTGAGTAACCCTGTTATGAGTCCCAATTAAGGACTATAAACAATCCTGCAAGAAATTTAGTACCCTGTTATGAGTCCCAATTAAGGACTATAAACAAGACCTGCAAGAAACTTAGTACCCTGTTATGAGTCCCAATTAAGGACTATAAACAAGACCTGCAAGAAACTTAGTACCCTGTTATGAGTCCCAATTAAGGACTATAAACAAGACCTGCAAGAAACAAGTGTCAGGTAACAAGCACGCAGATAGTCAAGTACGAAGGCACACAAGTCACGCAAAAGAGAGCCCTTAGAGTTTAAGGCCAGCATGAGGTCTAGGTATTACCCTCTTGAAGTTGGTGGGTTCAACCTGTCCTAATCAAAGTAACCGGGTTCTAAGGTTCCCAATATCACGGGATTGCTTTCATTGTTCATCGTTTCGATTTAGCCACTGAACTGGAGACCGAAATATTCCAGGAAAGCAACCCTCAATTGAGTGTAGTATCGAGTATCAACCAACCTCGGACTGCACCAAAGTCAGTTATCTCACTACCCTAAAGAGGCCAAGATTGTTCAATTAAGATTCCTAAGGTCTGTTGATGCTTCACGACACCACGCGGAGGCCCCGTACTCTCCTTGACTGAACTCAAGGGTTACCGGTACACACCAAAGTGCCACATCAACGTAGCAGACTGTTTCAACCATGTCGGTATACCCCGCACAGTTCCCTCACAGCCTTGTTGCTACTTTCTAAGAAAGGTATCCCCCAGATCCGGGTTAGGATCTATAGAACTCCCAAGCAACCCACAATAATAAAGCAAGCAAAGAAGACAATTGAAAACATAGTTATGAGCTAGCCCTAAGGTACACCCCACTTTATAAGATATCCCCAGCAGAGTCGCCAGTTCTGTGATCGGTGGATCTGGAACTGACTGTTTAACGCTGGTTCGCGAAATGTCGCGGAAGCAAGAGTCGCCACCGTCTTTTATTTTCTCCAAATGGAAAGGACAAAAGCACAGAAAAATTCCTTAAAGAGATTGCTCTCGGTTCGGGAGGTAGATTATAGAAAGGGAAGGTGTTAGCACCCTTTCTATCCATGGTTATCCATGGACTCTTAGATACTTGCTCAATGTGTTTTCAAAAATTGTTTGTTTGCTTTTCAACTGTGGGTTTTAAAAAGTTTCTTTGAAAATTTCAGATCGACTCTTGTGTCAGAGTGTTTGAAAAATTGTTTTGAAAGCTTTTGAATAGTGTCGGTGTGAAAAGATTTTTGTTTGTTTTGGAAGAGAGCAAGTATCTACGAGAACCTACCTACCCTAAGGAATTCGTCTGTGTAAATGTCCTTTAAAGTAGTACCATCCCACCATTGAGAGGTAAGTAGCACCACCGTTGGAGGTGTTCGGGTCAATTCGATGTTCGGGACATGGTGATCACCGGAGCAATGGGAAGACACCTTAGAAGCTACCCTCATGCCAGGTTCCCGGATCATGAGGACTTACTAAGACATCCTCTACTCGACGATCACCTTTCGAAGGCCAGGCAACAGTGAGGCGTACCCTAGGGGTGGTGTGTGCGATTCGTGTGTCGTTTTCAGATATTTTGTCTTGTCATGTCATAGGTGATCTACGCGTTTGTTTTTATTTTTGTCCATTCATTCTTGCATGCATTTGTTAATAGTTAAAAAGTGCGAGGAAGATAAAATTCTAAACTATTACAAAAGGCGCGGGTCCACATCGCCAAATTAAACCGGACCCGATTTGACAGAAAGATGAATGAAGCAAATAAATAAAAAAATTGAAAAGTGCGAAAAGTAAATGTTACATAGCTTTGGGGGAGGTACAAAATTATTATAAATGACATAAAATAAATACGCGCAATTAAATAAGAAATTAAGAACGTGACGAGGGCGTTGGACCCTTTTGCAAAAATTTAAATTAATAAGGAATTAAAATTAAAAGAAAAGGTTTTTGGTGTTTTTATGTTTTTTGTGTATTTAATAGAAAAAAGAATTAATCAAAGCTAAAATAAAATGTTAAACCTAGTTCTAATTATTTTTAAGTCATTAGGAAAATATTAAATTTAAACTAAATTAACCCTAATTTTTTACATGCAAATTTAATCAGGAAAATAAATAAGATAAATAATATTATGGTGAAAGAAAAAAATTAAAAGGGATAAGAATTGTCAATTAAACCTAATTCTATATTTTTGGATTTTTGTTATGAAAAGAATTTAAGTTAAACCTAATTTAAAACTAAATTTATTATATACAATTTTTTTACAAGAAAATGTTAAAATAAAAATATTTATTACATTTTTTATCTTTTTTCTGATTTTTTTGGGGTATTTTTTATATTTATGAAAAAATAGTTAATTAATTAAATCAAAGCAATAAAATAAATAAAACAATAATTGAAAAAATAAAATATAAGAAAAAATATAGAGAATGCAAACCAGGGGGGTTCAGTCCCCAGATGGAGGTATATCTTGAGAATGCTGGCCCAATAAGCAGTGGCCTTTTTTGACTTTTGCATGGTACGTACGCGTTGACCTGAGTCCACCATAGGTTTCAGTTCTCAGCCATTGATCTGGTTCCCTTGGACACATGGACGTTGAATCTTGACAGCGCATGGTATGCCCAGGTTATGGAACTGCACGTGAACACATGTTGAAAAATAATATTGAGAATAATACAGACCTGGGATTCGAACCCAGGTCTTGGACATTGCAAAGGTGTACACCTGCCACTGAAGCGCTTGAATTACATTTAATATATAATGGTTAATAAATGTTAAAAAGGAAAATAAAGTCAGTGGCCCCAACGCGCGCGAAATTTGAAACTAGCCAGTCACGTTTTGCCACGATGTCATCGTCTCCATCATCCTGAAATACAAACAACATAAGCAACGGTTTTTACACCGTTGCAGAAAAGGCCTTTACAGAAAATAGCGATTAGCATTAGGGCAATCATAAATTAGGCGCAATAGTTGGTTTGTGATCGTTTGAGCATTCTGAAGCCAATGGTGGTGGTCTTGAGGGCTAATTTTCCCTTATTGCAAAAGCCCCAAATTCCAGTCCTGCAAAACCCTAGAAAACTAACATGGCATCTTGGCCTAGAACGCATGAAATTTCAATTAAAGGTTATGGTTAGCTTGTAAACTTCATCAGGAATATGAATCAATGAATAATATGTCATGAAGATGCATAAATTTAAAAACACGATCACAAATTTTTCACGAAGCATTCCAGGTTCTGTATACCAATTCTTTGCGTTTGGATGGATGATTTTGATTGGAATGTGTTCAGCAGTCTCCAAGGAAGCTATTGGAATGAATTTCGTGCCTTGACTCGCCCTCTAACAATGGTTTCAGAATTGAGTTTTTAAGTGAAAATTCCAAGTTTGTATATTGGTCTCTAGTGCAGCTTTCAGTCCCCTCTCATTAGGTTTTTGATCAGGCATATGTAGTGAAGCAATTAGGTTAAAAAATTCAATCAAATCTCTTTCATTCAATGGTTTTGCAAATTGATTTTCCAAGATCTTTTTCATATCTTTTTTATGCTACTTTGTATCAATTAAGATCAATTCCATCCAAATCTTTCTATATTGGGATATGCAGGAAATATTGAGCTCAAAACATGTATAAAAAGATTGAAAAAATTAGGTTAGACATTTTTCACATATTTAATTTGATTTAAATGAATTAATATGAATAAAAATTCAAATAAATAAATAAAAATGAGAAAATACTTCCCTTTGGGCCAAGTGGTCGTGCATATGCTTGGAATGATGAATCATGGAAGAAAAATGGGCCCATTAGCAATTTTAGGTCATTTGAAGTAATGTTGACTTTTCAAAATATCCAAAAATTTCCCAACTTCTACAAGGCATAACTTGCTCAATTTTTGAGCTTTTCTCATGTTCTTGGACATTTTGGAAAGGTCTTTGAGTCCTCTAACCAATGCCTTTGGTCCCATGTCATTTTGATTTACCAATCTCAAGTTATGGCCTTTGACGTAAAGTCTCTTTTTGTTGACTTTTGAAAATGACCTATAATGTTGAAATTGATAACTTTTTGTGAGAACATTTCTTGGACTTGAAGTATGAAGATGAGTTGTAGGAAATGTCTTTCTCTTCAAAATGAGCTTTGGATGGAATTTTTCTGATAATCCATGTGAAAGTTATGCCCTGGTCAATTTCAGTTGACTTTTTCAACTGTCCAAATAAGGAAACTTTTGCATCTTTGATGATTTCTGAGCCAAATTTTGAGAATCATGATCAAGCATTGATCAAATGATGTTTGTGGCTTCAAAATGATATGTTGACCAAAAATTTGAACTTTTGACTGCCAAATGACCATTTTGCCCCTACAGTTGACTGTAGTGTAATTTAGGGTTTTGACTGTGCAATTTTGAGCTGAATGCCTTGAAACTTGATATGAGGATACTTGACCATGTTTGTAAGCATGTGAGACTTGATTGTGCCTTTGAAAACTTCAATTTCTTGATCAGACCACAAACCCTAGTTTTGACTGTATAGGAGACCTTTGCACTGTGCAACCCTTGGGGAATTTTGTGACTTGGCTTGGCAATTTTTTGGAGAATATGGGAGGGCAAATTTTGGGGTGCAACACATAGCAACCTAGAACTTCTGTGTCTTCCCTCTAACGTGTCTTGTAGGACCTCAGAGTGTACCAATCCAGAACTTCTGATTCCATTGATGTTCCTTTCTGAGTCATCATGCGCATGGCTTCAGAACTTCTGATCCTTGTTGTTTCGCTTGCAGCAGCATGTTGTTTCTATCTTTCATTTATTTTCCTTTTTATCATTTTTAATATCAATTCCCTTTTCATTAACATAAAAAGACATAAAAATATTTTCTTTTATTAATTAATTTATTTCTTTTTTCTTAGTTCATTAAGACAAAAAAAAACATTTTCTAAACAAGTCCCTTTTCTTTCTCACATTGTACATTTCAATATGGTTGTAATAGTTAAGTAGGATTTAAATTCTTGCTACCCCCCATTCATAAATATGTACCCCCATACCTCTAATGATTGTAATAGCATAGGATATTTACTTTCCACACTTTTTATTACTTTCATATATTGCTAGTAATTAGGGTGTGCATGGCAAGACATGAAATCAACAAATATAGAACCCTAATCAAGACAAAATGCATGCAATCAAACACACTTTGAACATATGCACACCTTAAGGTAATCTCACTTGTTGCCTATCGGAAAAATAGTCATGTCCCTTGAACATGGGAGTTTTAGAAAAGACCCTCAATAAAAGATTGTAGTCCCTCGATGTTGCCTTTGGTAAACGATCTAGTCCCTAAACGACATTGCTAAAACGTCCCATAGGTTTCCTTCTATGACTATACAAATGTCCCACACTCGTCCCTTCACATCCAACGATGGGGCTTATCACCAAAACAATGGTAAGATAGTAACATCTAAAGGAGGAGGAAAAGAATAATTAAGACCTTTTGAGTAGGTAGATTCGCTCCTAGTTGCTCGCTGGCTCCCAATAAAACATTTTTATACCAACACTCTCATTTGAAACATTTTCAAAAGACAAACAATTTGTACGCGTCCTTATAGAAACGAGAGTCATTACAAAGGAAACCCTTTTCAAAATCACTTTCAAAAACACATTCCACAAACACCTCTTTGAACTATATTCAAAACAACACTTTGTACGCATTCTTATAGAGACGAGAATTATTACAAAGTCACACTTTCAAAATACTTTCAAAACCCACATCACAAGCACACATTCAAACAAAAGCAAGTGATCTAGCAAGTAACTAAGAGCCCATGGAAAACCATGGATGAAAATGGTGCTAATACCTTCCTTTTTTATAATCTACCCCCCGAACTCAAGAAAACATCTCTAAAAGTCTTTCCTGTGCTTTTTCAACTTTCCTTATTGGATAAAAGAAAATTCGGTGGCGACTCTTGATATCCGCAACATTTGCGATCAAACGCAAAAGAAAAAGTCAATTCTCCCACCGTATCACACATATGTTTGCCTTGAATTCATCCATTTGTTTTTACTATATTTTGAAGAAGTGAAAAACACAAGAAGGGGGGGGGGGGGGGGGGGGGGGGGGTTGAATTGAAAACTTGAAATCAAATGCGCAATGACACAGTATTTTTATCCTGGTTTGTTTGATCTCAAAGTACTCCTGTCCACCCGTCAAGGTGATTTCGCCTCTCTCCAACGAGGTCTTAATCCACTAATCACAAACAGATAACAATCACTACTTTGACAATTGTCAAAGTCCTCTTGAGTATAACCACAATCTGGTTAATCTCAAGGAAAATTGTCTTAATCAAAGATACAAGAATTCTATGTTTAGTTTTTTTTCGTTACAAAAACATTTACGACAATTGTGATAATTTACATAAATTAGAGCGTTGGAATAAGTATGTGAGCTTGCAGCGTTTTGAATTGTATTGCAGTAGCGTTGTAAAATTGTAAACGATTTGATCTCTTAGATTGTTTATATAGGAAATGGAATCTTGTCCAACTTTAAGTGTGATAAAGGACATTTAAGCAGTTTCTATATTGAGAAGATCCTGTCTGAATGAAGCCGTTATAAGTGATGTTGTCTTTATTGAATAGTAACGCTTCAGAATCTTACAGTCTTGTATGCTGCAATTTCTTTCAGAACATTGATGACTTAGAGTGTGAGAATATGATTGTATTTGAACCTTCTATTCAGAATCAGAGTATGCTTCACTTCAGCGCATGTTCTGATCATCATTCTTCAGCGCAAATTCTGATTACCTCAGCGTGAAAGCTTCTATATCTTAACTTCTGATGTTGATTTGGTCAAAACTTCTACATACACAGTAACACAATTTTTAGAGTGCATATTTTTTCTTTGTGTTTGTTATCATCAAAACTCTAATAAAGGATTGTAGAATCAAACTATGTTCTAATAATCTCCCCCTTTTTGATGCTGACAAAAACTAGGATTTTCAATGAAAAATATAGGGAAAAAAACTTAAGAGAGACTCCCCCTTAGTTGATTACTTCCCTGAAGTTCCTTCTCGTCAGAGCTTTTGATGCATCTCCTTATGTTCTTATCAAAATGGGTTCATGTTCAAGCTTTTCAGAAAGTAAAGGTTAAAATATTCAGAATGCTTGAGACTTTGTCCCGGTATACTGTTATTGAAAATATCTTACTTTCTCCCCCTTTTAGTCAAGTATAAAAAAGCAATATAATCAGAGTCAAAAAGATGAATTATATTAAAAACAGAATGCAATGACAAGTTTCAGAAACAAGGAGGTAAAGATAATAAATTACAGATAAACAGTTTTTAAAGAAAATCTAAGAAGGAGGGGGAAGACGTGTGAACAACGCTTCCAACAAGCTCTTGATTTGAGTTCTTGAATCTTCCTGCTTTCCCAGAATATCTTTGATTTCCTTTATGGTATCTTCTTGTTTATCCAGAATACCCTTGATCTCTTTGTTCGTATCCTCTTGCTTATCCAGTCTGGCATGGATTAATGCATTCTCTTTCTTCAACTATTCTAGAGTTTAAATGACTAGAGAGGAAGCTGGTGTTGCTTCAGTGGTTGCAGGTTGTTCAGAATATTCTGCAGCCTCTTCTGATTGAACCACTTCTTCTGCTGAAATCATGTCTTCTGGAGCAGTAATCAGGGAGAGACTATCTGAATCTGGTTCAACAACTTTTGGAGGATGGTGCTCTTTCCAGGGAGCATTATCCAGCGGAAGAATCTCTTTCTTGCACCATTGGCTCAGAACTTGATCTTGAAAGGATTTCAGCTGATCATTGAAGTTTTGCTGAGCCCTTTCATAACCCAATTCCTTCAGCTTCAGAGTTTCAGAATTTAGCCATTTTCTGAATCTTTCCCACAGAGAATCAGAAGCAGCAGGATTAGAAATCTCTAGGCTTGCTTGCTTCCCAGAATGATTCTGGCCCAAATTCTGTGATGATCCTTCAAGTCTCTGATTTTGCTGGATGGCTGTCTAAAAGTGAAAATAACCTTGGCAATTGATTTTAGGTTAGAACATCTATCTGCCATATCAATGCATCTGACTCCACCACCATTATAACCTATGAGTTTTCCAATAAGATCTTATGTTATCACTATTTTATTTCCCATAACATAAGAAGTAACCTGGTGGTTGGATGATGTAGCGTGAATCCAAAACTCTTTGACGATAATGGGAAACGTTGGACCCAGCAGACGATCAAAATACCTATTCAACCCTGTGTTGTTACGTCTTCATAGAGATTAAACCCATTTTCTTGTAGACTCTCAAAATCAATGATCAGTGCAGAGAGAACTTCCAGGTTATCAACAGGAGTGAGAAGCGTCCTGATGGGTTCTTCATATTGTTCCGTTGATGAAGATTCAGGAGCACTGAGATTTTTGAGGTTTGATGAAGAAGCCATTGTTCACACGGGTTTGTTGAAGAAGATGAAAAGGGTTTTTGAAAATGAAACTTGAAACAAGAGAGAATATAGAAGATAGTAAAAGTGAATGAATGAAATAGTAAATTGAGTTTAAATAGGTTTTTGAAAATGTAAGCAGTAAGTAAGAAAATAAGTAATGATTATATGCATTAATGAAACCTGAGATTAGGGGATTTAGAAAGATATTTGAACGGTTACCACTGACAAGTGTCTCAATGCATCCAATCAGAACCTTGGACCCTTTAGAATTTGAACACGTGTTCAGCCTCAGAAGGTGACTTGTGAGAGGATGACAGATGTTTTATGATGTGAACTGCACGCCTCTATCCTTGAAATGAAACGTTCAGTTCTTCGTGGATAGACTCTGAGGCAACTGTACTTCTAACTTCTGAAGACAGGTTGATCATATGTTCACAGAAAAGAATAAAGTTCTGAGGGTTAAGATATGCAAATAAAACATTTTATTCTGGGCATAACTTCATGCTGAGATGTTTCAGAATGAAATTGAATCTATATTCAGAAAGAGGTTTTGTAAATACATCAGCCCATTGATGGTCTGTGTCAATGAATTTTAAAGTAAGAATTCCTTTCTGAATATAGTCCCTAATAAAGTGATGTTTTATTTATATATGCTTAGCCCTAGAATGCAAAATAGGATTCTTACTGAGACATATAGTTGAAGTGTTATCACAGAAGATAGGAATGTTACTCTCAAATATGTTGAAGTCTTCAAGTTGACTTTTTATCTAGAGCATTTGAGTGCTACATCCAGCAGCTTCTATGTATTCAGCTTCTGCTGTTGATAATGCTATTATGGACTATCTCTTACTGGTCCATGAGATCAGATTGTCTCCCAGAAACTGGAAGCTTCCCGAAGTGCTTTTACGTTTTACTCTGTCTCCAGCAAAATCAGCATCACAGTATCCTACTAAGTTGTATTCATTGGATTTTCTATAAAACAAACCCAGATTAGTAGTACCTTTCAGATACTTGAAAATTAGCTTAACTGCTATTAAGTGAGATTATCTAGGATCTGATTGGAATCTAGCACATAAGGAAACACTGAATAAAATGTCAGGCCTTGAAGCCGTCAGATAAAGGAGAGAACCAATCATACCTCTGTAGACTTTCTATTCTACCTTTTTACTTACCTCTTCCTTTTCCAGAATGCACGTGGGGTGCATTGGAGTCTTTGAGGGCTTACATTCTGAGAGATCAAATTTCTTCAGAAGTTCTCTAACATATTTGCTCTGATGAATGTAAGTTCCTTCTGGAGTTTGGTTTATCTGAATTCCCAAAAAGAATTTGAGTTCCCCCATTAAGCTCATCTCAAACTCTGCCTGCATGCACTTAGCAAACTCTCTTCCCAGAGAGGGTTTAGTATATCCAAATATGATTTCATCTACATAAATCCGACACACTAAAATTTCATTCTTAAATGTCTTACAGAACAAGGTTGTGTCCACTTTCCCTCTGGCGAATTCCTTTTCTAACAGGAAGTTACTTAGTCTTTCATACCAAGCTCTGGGAGCTTGTTTCAGACCATAGAGTGACTTCTTTAGTTTGAAAACATATTCTGGGTGTTTAGAATTCTCAAACCCAGGGGGTTGGTGCACATATACCTCTTCATCTATATAGCCATTTAGGAATGCACTTTTGACATCCATTTGATACAGAGTGATGCCATTGTTTACAACAAATGAGATTAAGAGTCTGATAGATTCTAACCTGGAGACTGTAGCAAAGGTTTCTGTATAGTCTATCCCCTCTTGCTGACTATAACATTGTGCCACCAGTCGTGCTTTGTTTCTGATGACTTCTCCTTGCTCGTTCATTTTGTTTCTAAACACCCACTTTGTTCCAATGACGTTGAATCTTTTTGGTTTGGGAACCAAATCCCATACGTCCTTTCTGGTGAACTGATTTAATTCCTCCTGCATTGCCAGAATCCATTCATTGTCCAGAAGCGCTTCATCAATTATTGTTGGTTCAATCAGAGAGATCAGTCCCATGAGGGATTCTTCAGAGTTTTTGAATGTTGATCTTGTTCTGATTCGATCATCCTTCTTTCCCAGGATCTTATCTTCTGGGTGAGCCATGCTACTTCTGGATAGCCTTTTCTGAAGTTGATCAACGGAAGGTGTTGGATTGCTTGTAACATTTCTTTCTGAAGTTGTTGGAGCGTCTCTGTTGAGAACTTCTGACGAGTTGTCTTCAGTAACAGTGAATTCAACTTCTATATCTGCAAATAATTCATTCTGCTTTGACTTTTGAGGGTCAATCTTATCATCAAATCTAACACTGATTGACTCTTCAACAATTTGTGTTTCTGTATTGTATACTCTGTACCCTCTTGAGCGTTCAGAGTATCCTAACATGATACACTTTTTGCTTTAGAGTCAAACTTGTTCAGATAATTTTTAGTATTCAGAATGAAACAAGTGCATCCAAAAGGATGGAAATAAGAAATGTTGGGCTTTCTGTTCTTCCACAGTTCATATGGAGTCTTTTCCAGAATAGGTCTTATAGAGATTCTATTCTGAATGTAACACGTTGTGTTAATTGCTTCTGCCCAGAAGATCTTAGCAATGTTAGTCTCATTGATCATGGTTCTGGCCATTTCTTGTAGTGTTCTATTCTTTGTTCTACAACTCCATTTTGTTGGGGAGTTCTAGGACAAGAGAAGTGATGCAAGATGCCTTTTTCATTAAAAAATGATTCAAAATTTTCATTTTCAAATTCTCCACCATGATCACTTATGACTTTGACAATTCTAAGATCCTTTTCATTCTGAACTTGGTCACAGAATGCAACGAACACAGAGTGTGACTCGTCCTTATGTCTTAATAACTTTACCCATGTCCATCTGCTATAGTCATCTACGATCACTAACCCATACTTCTTTCCACTGACAGGCGCAGTTTTTACTGGTCCAAATAAGTCTATGTGCAGAAGTTCTAATGGCTTAGAGGTGGAAACAACATTTTTAGATTTAAAAGCAGGTTTTGCAAATTTTCCTTTCTGACATGCTTCACACAGAGCATCTGAGCTGAACTTCAAATTAGGAAGTCCTCTGACCAGATTGAGTTTGTTAATCTGAGATATTCTTCTCATACTAACATGTCCCAATCTTCTGTGCCAGACCCATTACTCGTTGTTAACAGAGAGAAGACATTTTACATTCTGAATCTTTAGTTCAGAAAGTTTGATCTTATAAATGTTGTTTTTCCTCTTTCCATTAAATATGATAGTTCCATCTTTCTGACTAACAGCTTTGCATGAATTTTGATTAAAGATTATATCATAACCGGTATCACTTAATTGACTTATGGATAACAGGTTATGCATTAATCCATCAACTAAGAGCACATTATTTATAGAGGGAAGATTTCCATTACCTACTATCCCAGACCCAATGATATTTCCTCTTTGGTTGCCTCCAAAGCCCATGTAGCCTCCAGGTTTAAGTTCCAGGATTTGGAACATATGCTTTCTTCTCGTCATGTGTCGAGAGCATCCAGAGTCCAGGTATCATGACTGGTGTTTTAGCCTTGCTGCTAAAGATATCTGCTACATATATAATTTTGTCCTTAGGTACCCATATCTTTTTGGGTCCTGGTTTGTTAGTTTTACCAAAATTCTGGTTGAATTTTGGTTTGACAGAGTAATCATTACTAGTGTATTTTAGGTCATGTGTGTGCCCATATATGAAGTGTTATTTAAGTGGTGTGCATTTTATGACTAGGTTCGTGACTTTCTTAGGTGTAGATACCTTACCTTGATATCCTATCCCTTTTCTGTCATTCCTGCTAACTCCATAGATCATTGAATTCATCTTGCTTCTATCTATGTTTTTAGCCAGAAACTTCTGAAAGCTGTGATCATACTCTTTGATGATCTCATCAGCATTACTGGGAGTATCTGAGATTATTTCCTTCTGAGAGCTTTGCAAATCGTTTTCTAATTTTGAAACCTTTTCTTTTAACTCAGAATTTTCTAATCTGAGACTCTCAGTCTTTTCAGAGTCAGAGACAAGATCCCTTTTTAGGTTCTTGAATTTGACTCTGATTTGTTGATACCTTTCCAGAATTTCATTTAGACTTTCTGCAAGTTCAGCCTTAGTAAAATTAATAGTAAAGTCAGGGAATACCTCTTCAGTGTCTGATTCTGAGTCTGAACCAGAAGCTTCATTGTCTTCTAACACGTTTTCCATGAGAGCTATGTTTGCTCTTTCATCATCAGACTCTGAGTCAGCATCAGAAGTGTCTGAATCGTCCCATGTTGCCATGAGGCTTTTCTTCTTCTCCTTGAAGAACTTATTTTTGGGCTTCTCCTTTTGAAGCCTTGGACAGTCACTTTTGTAGTTCCCTTTCTCATTGCACTCATAGCAGATGATGTCCTTGTTATTTGACTTCATGTGTCCTGAAGAACCTTCAGATCTTCTATGTCCAGAGGAAGACTCAGACTTTCTGTATCTGGAGGAGGATTCATTTTGATTCTCTGATCTTCTAGGATTTCTTAATTTCCTTTGTCTCTGCTTCTACAGTCGATTCACCCTTCTGGAGAGGAGAGACAATTCATCTTCTTCTGATGAGGATCCATCAGAGGTTTCTTCCATAGCCTGCAAAACTTTAGAATCATATTTTTTGTTATATTTTAATGCTAGTGGCTTACCTTGCTTTTGAGGCTCATCTTCTTCTAGCTCTATCTCGTGACTTCTGAGGGAGCTGACAAGTTCCTCCAGAGATATCTTGTTGAGATCTTTAGCTAGCTTAAGTGTTGTGACCATTGGCTTCCATTGCTTGGGTAGCCTTCTGATGATCTTCTTTACGTGATCAGCAGTAGAATATCCTTTGTCAAGAACCTTTAGCCCAGCAACAAGGATCTGGAATCTTGAGAACATTGCTTCTATGGATTCACTATTTTCCATCTTGAATGCCTCATACTTATGAATGAGCGCAAGGGCCTTGGTTTCTTTGACTTGTATGTTGCCTTCATGCGTCATTCTCAAAGAGTCAAACATGTTTTTGGCTGTCTCTCTGTTTGAGATTTTCTCTTATTCTGAGTATGAGATAGCACTGAGGAGTATTGTTATGGCTTTATGATGGTTTCTAAAATCACGTTTTTGCTGGTCAGGCATCCTTTTTCTGTCTATCTTTTGACCACTTTCATCCACTGGATGTGTGTATCCATCAATTACCATGTCCCATAGATCAACATCATGGGCCAGAAAGAAGCTCTCAATTCTGTCTTTCCAGTAGTCAAAATTTTCTCCATCAAAGACTGGAGGTTTGCCACTGATTCTGTCCTTGCCTTCATGATAGTCATTGCTGATGTTTTGGCTTGAACCCACCATAGTATTTTTCTAAGCTTGGATCTTGTACTGACACGGTTAAGTGTATTAACTCAGAACCAGGCGCTCTGATGCCAATTAAAGAAGTGAAAAACACTAGAAGGGGGGTTGAATTGAAAACTTCAAATCAAATGCGCAAAGACACAATATTTTTATCCTTGTTCGTTTGATCTCAAACTACTCCAGTCCACCCGTCAAGGTGATTTCGCCTCTCTCCAATGAGGACTTAATCCACTAATCAAAAACTGATTACAATCACTACTTTGACAACTGTCAAAGTCCTCTTGAGTACAACCACAACCCGGTTAATCTCAAGGAAAAACTGACTTAATCAAGATAAAAAAATTATGTGTATGGTTGTTTTTCGTTACAAAAACAGTTATCACAACTGTGATATTTTACATAATTTAGAGCGTAGAAATGAGTATGTAACCTTGCAGCATTTTTTGATGTATTACAGTTGTGTTGTAAAATCGTGAACGATTTGATCTCTTAGCTTGTTTATATAGGCAAAGGAATCATGTCCAACATGTGATAATGGACATTTAAATAGTTTCCATATTGAGAAGATTCTTGTCTAAATGAAGCCGTTGCATGTGATGTTGTCTTGATTGAATAGTAACGCTTCAGAATCTTACAATCTTGCATGCTGCAAATGCTTCAGAACATTGATGACTTAGAGATGTGAGGACCTGATTGTTTATGATCCTTCTGTTCATAATCAGAGTTTTCTTCACTTCAGCACAGGTTCTGATCATCATTCTTCAGTGCAAATTCTAATTACCTCAGCGTGAAAGCTTCTATAGCTTAACTTCTGATGCTGCTTTGGTCAGAACTTCTGCATACAAAATAACATAATTTTAGAGTGCATATTTGTTCTTTGTGTTTATTATCATCAAAACTCTAATTAAGGATTGTAGAATCAAACTATGTTCTAACAAAATCTACCTATTAAAGTTAAGTTGCAGAGCTCTGAAATTAGACTTCTATGGAGCAATATAGGGCACGATTCTTGAATGTACTTATATGGTTAGCTTCATGGAAGATCAAGGAAGGTGAATTGATGGAAAAATTGGATTGAAAAATGCTTGAGAATATATTTCGAAATTTCCGAATTTTGAGTTATGGAACAAGTTTGGCAGGGTGATTCTGGCTATCCAAGCTTGAGGAAATGAATGGGGGATGACCCTCTATTTATAGGGAATCAAATGGAATGTCCCAGCGTGTGAAATGATGAAGTTTGGAGGGAAATTGTGTGAAGTTGCAAACAAGAAAAGTGTGACTTCTAATTTGATCAAAACTCATCCAAAACGCGCGTTTTGTTGTGCTAATCCATTCTGGAAGTTCACTAAACATGTTTAGAGGCAAAAACGCGTGGAAAAATTGTGATTAGAAGCCAAAACAAAGATTTCAAAGTCTGACTTGTGATGAAACTTCAGTTCCAAGTTACCAACTTCAAAATCATGGCATTCTCACCTCAAGGGGTCTTAGGGCATGATTCTTGATGATTTAGAAAGATGAGGTTACGAGCTTTGCAATGGAAAAAGAATGGAATCAAATGGATGCTTGAGCTGAAAGTTGTGTTGAGTCAAAGTTGGAGAAAAAGGATTGACTTTCCATACTTAGAAATATTTCAAATTTTTCTTCAAAAGTGACCTATAACGCCTTGCATCCAAACATGGCCTTCCACTTGGATTTTGCTATTGACCAAAAAATATGGCATGAAATAGACCTCTTGAATGACATTTTGGGACTTGAACCATTCAAAATATCCAAAAATTGAGAGAGTTGTGAATTGTTGAAGTTGGAAAAATATCATGAAATGACCTATAATCTTTTGTATCCTTAAGGAAACTTCCATCCATTTTCTCACTTTGCACATAAAAGAAGGCATAAATTTCACGTCCTCAAGATAATTTTGGAAAAAGAATGGGCTCAAGGTGATAAAAATTGTCCAAGTTATGATCATTTGAAGTCACACATGGAAAATTGGGGATTCATCTGGAGGACTTGTAATCTTTCTACTTCATCATGTTTCTTCCATATGAAAACTCCTTGGAACTTTTGAAGTGGTTTGTTGATAATCCTTTTAAGAGAAGGATGTCTTTGGAATCACTCCAAATTACCAAAAGATGAGCAAGATATGCTTCTTTGAAGTTCAAAACCCTAGCTCCTAGATCAAGAAAAATGCCTTGAGGAACTTTGACAATTTTGAACAAACTTCTTGTACCAAAACAAATTATTTGTAAATATAAGTTGTTGAGGATGATAATGAGAACTCGTAGCAACCACAACCACTTCCATATCTTGAGAATTGAGAGAGATATGCATTTGTGACCAATGGGAACAAAGCCTTGTCCAAGCATGACAACTTCTCCAATCAATCCCTTGTGCTTTTGAACCAAATTTGATAATATTGAAATGTGGTGAAACAAAATAACCTTGCCATGCCATTTCCTCCAAAACAAATCAATTGGTGAGGTTTGAACTTCTCAAGCTTTATTGACTAGGGCATGGAAATAAACTCATGAACCCATGGAGCAACTTGCTGAATCTTATTGCCTTTACCTACATGAGTAACAAGCAAGACAAAACAACATTGCATTTTATTAATTAAGATAAGAAATCAAGACAAAAATATTCATGATCACAAAAGAACACAAGTCAAGGTGCTTGGTGATTCCTCAAAGAGCAAATCTAAATATAGGGAGGAGAACCAAGAATCCTAATGTGATCTTATTTTGATGGAATCAACATGGTATGATGAAGGGATCTTAGGGGAAAAAATTGGGGTACAATAGCTGCCCTTATTTAAGTTTCTTCTATCCGGAGATAAGAAGGTTAAAAATCTTCATGTTGACGCGATCGAAGATACTTAAATATAAAACAATTCTTATTTTTGGCCCTAAGATGTCATGCAATGCTTATGAGCACGAATGCATGTGAACAAGACCAAAGAGACGTGAAACACCATTGAGGATGCAACAAAAAATAAATAAACAAGAGAGTAACCCAACCCGGAGAATAAATCACTAGTGGATCAAAAAGACCTGAATCGGAGAGGATGGTAAAATGGTCAAAGGATACACCAACTTCCATTAAAGGCGAAGCTACCAACATTTACTGAAGGCATAGAGAAAGAATCATTGACGTTCACTACTGATGACCTACCAACTTTCAATGAAGGTAGGAAGAGAATACATCAGAGCACCACCGTTCACTGACGATGAACTACCAACATTCACTGAAGGTAGAAAAAAGATAACAATCATCGATGTTCACTATCGATGACCTACCAACTTTCACTAAAGGTAGAGAGAAAATATATCATAGCACCTCCGTTCACTGACGATGAACTACCAACGTTCACTGAAGGTAGCAAAAAGATAACAATCACCAACTTTCACTGAAGGTGACCTACCAACTTTCACTGAAGGTAGAGAGAAAATATATCATAGCACCGCCGTTCACTGACGATGAACTACCAACGTTCACTGAAGGTAGCAAAAAGATAACAATCACCAACTTTCACTGAAGGTAACCTACCAACTTTCACTGAAGGTAGAGAGAAAATATATCATAGCATCTCCGTTCACTAACGATGAACTACCAACGTTTACTGAAGGTAGCAAAAAGATAACAATCACCAACTGTCACTGAAGGTGACCTACAAACTTTCACTAAAGGTAGAGAGAAAATATATCATAGCACCGCCGTTCACTGACGATGGAAAAGATATATTAAGAGACAATGACCATTATCCCCTCTAACAATTTTTTTGAAATCCTGAGCAGCAGCTTCCGTTGAAGTATGATGAGGATTTGAGAAGATTGTTGCTTCAATGATTAGATCTTGCATGATGTAGTTACTTGACAAGAAAGTCCCTAACTTTTGCCTAAGTTGCCCTTGCAGGTTTTCAACTTAGCCGTAAATTTACTTTGTTTATGTCTCTAACTTTTGCCTAGACCATCCTTTCGGGTTTTCGACCTACCGAGACGCTCTTTTTTGCCTAAGCTGCCCTTTAGGGTTTTCAACTTAGCGAGTTGTTCTTTTATTTCTTTTGGCGAAGTATTTCTTGACTGCATCAGCATTCATGGGACGTGGGAACTCCTCGCCATCCATAATTTCAAGAATTAATGCACCGCCAGAGAAGGCTTTCCTTACAACATATGGGCCTTCAAAATTGGGAGTCCACTTGCCCCTAGAATCAGCATTGAAAGACATGATCTTCCTGAGCACGAGGTCTCCTTCTCGAATTCAAGAGGTTTGACCTTTTTATCGAAAGCTTTCTTTATTCTTTTCTTATATAAATGTCCATGACACAAAGCTGCCATCCTCTTCTCTTCCATCAAATTCAATTGGTCAAACCGGTTTGGACCCATTCATCCTCTGTCAACTTGGTTTCCATTATCACATGTAAAGAGGGAATATCAACCACGAATGGGAGTACAACTTCCATTCCATACACCAGGGAGAACGGGGTTGCTCATGTTGAAATACGGACAGATGTTCGATATCCATGCAAAGAAAAAGGGAGCATTTCATGCCAATCCTTATAAGCAACAACCATTTTCTGGATAATTTTCTTCATATTCTTATTAGAAGCTTCAACAGCCCCATTCATCTTTGGCCTGTACGGAGAGGAATTATGATGGACAACCTTGAATTCTTCACACAGTTCTGTCATCATTTTATTATTCAGATTCGAGCCATTGTCGGTGATAATTCTGCTCGGCACACCATATCGACATATAAGATTATTCTTAATGAAGCGCACAACCACATGCTTAGTAACATTGGCATATGAAGTAGCCTCCACCCACTTGGTGAAGTAATGAATTGCTACCAAGATAAAATGGTGTCCATTCGAAGCTTTGGGTTCTATCATCCCAATCATGTCAACACCCCACGTAGAGAAAGACCACGGGGGATAAATGACATTGAGAAGTGTCGGAGGCACATGAACCTTGTTCGCATAAATCTGGGAATTTATGGCACTTCTTTGCAAACTTATAACAATCAGATTCCATTGTCATCCAATAGTAACCTTCCCTTAGGATCTTTTTAGCCATCGAATATCCATTGGCATGAGTGCCAAATGAACCTTCATGAACCTCATGCATCAACATGCATGCTTTATGTCTATCCACGCATCTGAGCAAGACCATGTCATAATTTCTTTTATACAACACATTTTCACTGAGGAAGAAACTGCCAGCCAATCTTCTCAATGTCTTTCTATCCTTCTTCGATGCACCGTTCGGGTATTTCTGAGTCTGAAGAAAATGCTTGATTTCATAATACCAAGGTTTTTCATCTGCTACATCTTCTGTTGTAAACACATGAGCGGGCATATCCAGTCGCCGAACCATAATTAGAGGTATATCATTCCAAGTATTTACTTGATACATATAAGCCAGAGATGCCAGAGCATCCGCCATTTGATTTTCATCTCTTGGAATATGATGGAATTCAACTTTATTAAATAAGGGTAACAACCTTCTAGCATAATCTTTATAGGGAATCAAGACAGGGTGACGAGTATCCCACTCTCCTTTAATCTGATTTATTACCAAAGCCGAATCACCATACACATCAAGAATCTTAATTCTGAGATCAATAGCTTCCTCGAGACCCATGATGCAAGCCTCATATTCTGCCATATTATTAGTACAATCAAAGGTCAACCTTGCAGTAAAAGGAATGTGTGATCCATGTGGAATGACAATCACAACACCAATTCCTTTACCATAAGCATTCACAGCTCCATCAAATATCAAACTCCAACGAGATTCAAAATCAGGACCTTCCTCGGGCAATGGTTCATCACAATCTTTTACTTTCAGGAACATCACATCCTCATCAGGGAAATCATACTCCACAGACTGATAATCCTCAACCAGTTGGTGAGCAAGATAATCTGCCAACACGCTGCTTTTAATAGCTTTTTGAGTGCGGTATTCAATGTCATATTCAGATAATAACATCTGCCAGCGGGAAGTTCTCCAAGTAAGAGCAGGTTTTTCAAAAATGTACTTGATTGGATCCATTTTGGAGATCAACCAAGTGGTGTGATTCAACATTACTGCCGTAAACTCTTTGCCGCCAAGGCCAGAGAATAACGTGTCCTTTCCAGCATGGAATACCGTGACTCACAATCAGTGAACTTTTTACTGAGATAGTAAATGGCATACTTTTTCTTCCCTGTTTCATCCTGTTGTCCCAGAATACAACCCATGGAATTATCTAACACTGTCAAATACATAATCAATGGTCTTCCTTCGATAGGATGGAGCAAGATAGGAGGTTTAAACAGATATTCTTTAATACTCTCAAATTCCCTTTGGCAGTCATCCGTCCACACACAACCTTGATCTTTCTTTAATAACTTAAAGATCGGTTCACATGTTGCAGTCATGTGGGAAATGAATCTGGAAATATAATTCAAACGCCCGAGGAACCCTCTGACTTTCTTTTCAGTTCTTGGCGCTGACATCTCTTGAATTGCTTTGTATTTATCATGGTCAACTTCAATTCCTTTCTGGATAACAATGAAACCCAACAATTTTCCTGATTGAACATCGAAGGTTCATTTATTTGGATTCAAGCAGAGACGATACTTCCTCAAACGCTGAAACAACTTCAACAAATCTTCTACATGCCCTTCTTCAGTCTGGGATTTAGAAATCATATCATCAACATATACCTCAATTTCCTTGTGCATCATATCATGGAATAGGGTTGTCATAGCCCTCTGGTATGTTGCACCAGCGTTCTTCAACCCGAAGGGCATCACTATATAACAGAATGTTCCCCAGGGTGTGATAAACGTTGTTTTTTCCATGTCCTCCGGAGCCATTCTTATTTGATTATAACCGGAAAATTTGTCCATGAAAGAGAAAACTTTGAATTTTGATGTGCTATCCACTAACATATCAATGTGTGGCAATGGAAAATTATCTTTTGGACTAGCTTTATTTAGATCTCTATAATCTACGCACATGCGGACTTTTCCATATTTTTTCGGTACTGGGACAATATTGGCAATCCATTGAGGATACATTGACGTCACAAGAAAACCAGCATTAATCTGATTTAGAACCTCCTCTTTGATCTTTACTGCCATATATGGGTGAGTTCTTCTCAACTTTTGTTTGATTGGAGGACACTCTGGTTTCAACGATAAACGGTGCTCCACAATATCTGTATCTAGACCAGGTATATCTTGGTAAGACCAAGCAAAAATATCAACATACTCTTTCAACAGCTCAATCAACCTGCTCTTCACATCAGGATGCAGCGATGCTCCAATCTTGACTTCTTTCAGATCTTCTTCTGAGCCCAGATTGATCACTTCCAATGGCTCTTTATATGGATGAATGGTATTTTCCTCGTGCTCAAGCAACCGTGAGACCTCTTCTAGAATCTCATCATAATCTTCTTCCTCGGCCTCATACACGGGGCATTCAAAGTTGGGAGAGGATGCAGGGTCATTGTATTCAACGGGTTTTTTAATTAATCTGCACATATGATTTATGTTTTCTTTTAGAAACTAACACATATAACAAGTGATCATGCAGATTGAATTTCAGTTATTATTTATTTTGAAGGGTTTTTTCCTGATTACCATTTTCCAAGAAAAAGTAGAAAATAAAGACACAATTTGGGAAACAAAGACAACTTTTATTATTGATTTTAAAAGTCATAGCAAACAGATAAGTCCTACAACATTAATACTTCCACCTTGGGCAGAGTGAAAGCTTTTCAAAAATATTAACAAAACAAATTACTTTGAAACATGTATGCAAGAAGGAACATCAATGGTGATCCAGTTCTGAACCCTAACTACGTACGTCACATAATTTGGCATTTCCTGCTCTGCTTCATCTTCCACAATGGCATTAATCCCGGAAACAGTTGGATGAAGATAACCCCCTACGGAAAATGTCTTAATACTTGCCTGTAGCAGACTTTGGTTTCATGCTCTTACCTTTATCATTCTTCAAAGAGAACCCCAAGCCGGCTTTGTTCTTGTTTATAGGTTGATCCACAATCCATCCCCATACTTCACTATGACCCATACGCACAACCTGTTGCGCATCCTTAAGCAAAACCATGGAATTCTCATTTCCTCTTATGTTATCAATGGATAAGGCTTGGAACTGGGTTCCAACAGCAGCTTCATCCGCCTCCACAATGCTGAAAGAGGACAAATGAGATATCAATAATGTTTGTTCTCCATTTATGATTACTACTTTCCCTTCACGTACAAATTTTAATTTACGGTGTAAAGTTGAAGTGACAGCCCCTGCCTCATGAATCCACGGCCGTCCCAACAAACAGCTATAAGCGGGAACAATGTCCATGACCTGGAAAGTTATTTGAAACAAATGTGGTTCTATATGAATAGGCAAGTCCACTTCACCAATAACAGATTTCCTTGATCCATCAAACGCTTTCACAATGATGCCACTCGGGCGCATAGGCGTTCCTTGATATTTTAACTTCATAAGATTGCTCCTCGGTAAAACTTTTAAAGCGGATTCATTATCAATCAGCACATTGGTTAGTGAATCATTCTTGCAATTCATAGAGATGTGGAGAGCCAGGTTGTGATTCCTTCCTTCATCTGGTAATTCATCATCACAGAAACTCAAGTTATTACATGACGTAATGTTCCCTATTACGCTACTGAATTGGTCTATTGGCATATCACTCTCCACAAAAGCTTGGTCCAATACCCTCATCAAGGATTCTCTGTGAGCAGAGGAGTTCATCAATAATTCCAAGATAGATATTTTTGAAGGAGTCTGCAGTAGCTGGTCTACAATTTTGTAGTCGCTCATCTTGATTATATTCAAAATATCATCCACTTCTTTCTCTAACATAGCCTCACTAGCCTCACCCGTAGCCTTCTTGGGTTCAACACTCTCAGCAATTTTCTTTCCAGCACTAACATCTCCTCGAACAACTGTGCAAACACACGACCGTTGCGGGTCACCCTGCTATTTTTTAGCAATATTTCCAACATCAGGCATTGGCTGGATGGGAACTTCCACTCCATCCTCTAAGATTGTAGCATTGTATTTGTAGGGCACAGCCTTATCTGACTTGTAGGGGATAGGACCTGGCAAACTAATCACCAATGGGGTAACAGTTGGCTTGCTATAATATTCAACTTCAAGATGGGCGGGTGCCCCAAAACAAGGTACAATGACGTTTACCTCTTCTTCAACACAATCAGTCATTATTGAGTCATTTCGAGAAAACAAATCCTCATCTGAGGAGAAATACTCATCTGTAGCGGCATACTCTTCATCCGACTCTTCTTTAGTCAAGGAAACCTCAATCAAATCAACTTCATGGTAATCATTCCTTTGACCTGTAACCTTGATAGTTCCATTGTCCAACAACAACTGAACACCTTTCTTCACGATTGAACATCCTCGGGAATCTCGACAGCAAACTCGGCAAGATCCATATTGGTGTTCCACCTGACCAGCCAAGTGGCAGAAAGTAGCACGCAATTGCACAAGGTCCTCATTCATATACTCTACATCAAAAATTATAAATTCTCCAGGACATCCAAAAACCATATTCACCTCCTCTTCATACTCTGACCTAGGCCTGATTATATGGATGAGGCCCTCATTCATCATCTCCTGTAAATCATCCTTTATCTTATCGCAACCCTGTATGTCTGTACTGCAAATAGCACAACCGAAATGGTCATGCATATAGTAGCTAAATTCATAGAGGTCTGCATGCATTTTCACCAAATCTCCTCTAACCAGATTAATATCAAAAATCCGGAAGTCGCCTGGATAACCGGCCACCATATTCACAACATTTACTCCTCCATGCTTGGGTAGAGGATTGTCTTTCACATTAGGGCCCACATCCTTGAAAGATAGAATACCAGACTTCACCAATTTCTGCACCTCAGTCTTCAAAGGATAACAATTCTCAACATTATGCCCTGGTGCTCCTTGATGAAAAGTACATGTCTGGTCTGCCTTGTAATACCAAGGCAATGGTGATGGTACAGCGGGAGGTGGTTGGGTCTAAACCAACTTCTTCTAAATCAATGCCGGTAGTAATTATGTATAGCTCATAGGAATAGGGTCATAACTCTCCCTTCTCTGATTATACCCTTGATTCCCCTGCTGGGACGGTCTCTGATAAGCAATGGTAGTTGGAGCTGCACCCACAACTGGAGTAACTGAGGAGACTTACTGATGACGCTGATAATTCCTTCTAGGAGTATTAACCATCCTGTCTTGCATAACAGCATTTGCATCCCCTTCCTTCTTCTTGGTAAACCTATAAGATGGCTTCTTCACACCTCCAGATCCTTCACTTCTCATTAAATGACCCTCTCTTATAGCCTCTTCTAAGAAGATACCCATTCCTACCATTTCAGTAAAGTCACTTGGCGCACTCCCTACCATCCTCTCATAGTAGAAAGCACCCAGGGTCTTCAAGAAAATCTTAGTCATCTCCTTCTCCTCCATGGAGGAATCACTTGGGCGGCTACCTCACACCATCCCTGTGCATATTCTTTGAACGATTCCCTGTCTTTTTGAACCATGGCCCTGAGCTGATCACGGTCAGGTGCCATGTCCATGTTGTACTTGTATTGTCTGATAAATTCTTCTCCCAAGTCATTGAAAGTATGGATATTAGCATTGTCCAGACTCATATACCATTTCAGCGTAGCACCGGTCAAACTATCCTGAAAAAAGTGAATCAGCAGACGCTGATCATCAGTATGGGTAGACATTCTCCTTACATACATCACCAAATGAGCACGAGGGCAAGTGCTGCCCTTGTACTTCTTGAACTCCAGGACCTTAAACTTCGCAGGTATCTTAACATTTGGGAGCAAGCATAATTCATTCACATTCTTCCCAAATAGCTCTTTTCCCCTGAGGGCCTTCATCTCTCTCTACATCTTGTCAAACTGCTCTTGAAAATCATCCATTATGTCATAAAGACCCGAGTCTTCACTCGATGGAGGGAAAGGACAACACACATCATCATTAACAAACGGAACCATACTCACCGAAGGAGGTGCAGCAGGAGCAACATGCACCACAAGAGGTGTCGGAGTAACAATAGTCTGAACAATTGGAGTATCTTGACGACCAAGATTGAAACCTTTAGGTGCAAAATTCTCTGGCATTCCCCATGGATAACCTTGAGGCATGCGATTCTGAACAACAGTTGGAGTGGAAGATATGGGAACAGTCGGAGCTTCAGTAGTTGCCCTTGTTGGTTAAGGTTGGACACTCGGTGGCTGATTCTGAGCAGCCACCAGAGATTCCATCAGAACAATAAGATTGGCCATGTCGGCCTTCAAAGCAGAAACCTCATCGCACAGCTCGCGATTCTCTTGTTCTAAGTTGTCCATCTTCTTTCAGAAATTAGTCTGAGTGTTGTAGTGGTGAGTCAGCTTATTGAACGAAGTAAAGAAGCTTGGTAAGACACCTGGATATGCATAACAAATGCAAGAAATATGTGCAATATGATGCATGGTATGCAATGTACATGATTTTATTATTATTTAATATTTCAAGGGATTTAAAATTTATGGACATATTGCAAATATCAAAGTAATAACGCATTTGAAATACTGAAATTTTTTTATTATAACAACTCCAAAATGGATTACAAGTTTCAATGATCCCAAGTACAAGATGAAAATAAAATCTAAAACCCTGATAAGTAAAGCTGATGGAGATCACTCTATACGCTGGCGCTTCCCTGTGAGCCTGGCCATCTGAGCCTTCAACCTCTGGTTTTCTTCCGTATAACTGGTGGAAACCTCCTTCCAATCACCTGAATTAGGGAGTGAGAAAATGGCATCTGACTGAGGCTTAGGATAAAATAAATCCCCTTTCCTCTCCATGGTCTCTACATCCCGTCTCTCAATAATCTCAATCAAGTCATCTTTCTCCTTCAAATCTGCTCTATAAGAAATCTCTAAAGTTTGGCACTTATTCTTCCAAGCATCCTTTTCCTGTTGCATCCTGACTAAAGCAAGTTGTAGCTCTTCTAGATCATCCAATAAGGGAGGAGTGGTCTTTACAAAAAAATCAGGCATAGGTGTTTCCCAGGAATACGACATCTTCAACTGAATAGCTCCCGTTTGGACCCACTGAAGATATGGCTCCAAAGAAACAGCACCCCTAGGTCCCAAATCCTTCCAACTCTTCTTATGAATGTGACGCCAGGCCTTCACAATCTACTCCCTAGCTTCCCTATGGTCTTCTCCCTCCTTCAGAAAGAAACTACTCAAATGAATACTATTTGGTTTATCCCTTATCGGATAACCAAGTTGTCGTCGTGCAAGAACAGGGTTATAGTTAATTCCTCCCTTTGTACCAAGAAGAGGTACATTGGGGAAACTACCACAACTGTCAATAATCTATATATCCTGGTAAGCTCGATGATACCAATCAATATCCGAATGAGTAAGCGCCATGATCTTAGGAGCCCAGCGGGGTTCCTTCTTGACATCCCAAAAAGCATCAGACTGAGGCATATAAGAGATAAACCACCGGTGCAATAGAGGCGTGCAACAGATAATCATACCCCCATGGTAAGAATTCCGAAGATGAATAGAGTAATAAGAATCACCCAACAAGGTAGGAACTGGGTTTCCAATCATGAAGATCCTGATAGCATTAATGTCAAAAAAGTTGTCCGCATTAGGAAATAAGAACAACCCGTAAGCAAGTAGAGCAAAGATGGCCTCAAAAGCGACTGTACTCTTTATCCTGGCAAAGTAGCGAGCTTTCTCCAATAATAACTGAGTTGGTAATCCTCTAATCCCTCCTTTGGTAGTCATATGGGCTTCCACCTCAGACTTCCCCAAATGAATCAAATCAGCAATCTCATGTGGTTTTGGCTCACCCTCCAAACCAGTAAAAGGAACACGGTCGATAATGAGTAAATCCAACATATAAGAATACTCCTCCAGTGTAGGCATCAACTGATAGTCGGGAAAAGTAAAGAAATGATACATCGGATCATAGAACTGGACCAAGGTCAAGAGAATACCCTCCTTAATCTTCATCTTCGTGAGAGGAATGATGGGTCCATACTTCTTTCGAAAGTCTACAAAACACTCGATCTCAGGAATTAGACTAATCAACTCATCTATCTTGGGATCTTTGAAACTGTATTACCCAGCCTTTCTTTTCCCAGAGTCCATGGTTAAAAAGTAATTGAGATATTCACAAATGGTCAACTTTTAAATCCCTTGAAATAAGATCTCTTCAAAAGATGCTTAAGAGTGCATGGATTCATGATGCAGCAATCACACACGAGATCACACATATAGGGTTCATAGGTTTAATGTCACGAGCATGAGGTCGAAGGTACTACCCATAAGGTATGGTATAAAAGTTATCACCTGTCGAACAAGGTTCTAGAGGTTCCCAGAGTCTACATCCTTCCTTCGGATATTACCAACTTCCCGATTAACTCGGTAATTAGTAATATTCTCAAGAAAAACTCGTCTGAGTGTAGTATCGCGTGACAACTATTTCTGGATTACTCTGTCATAGCTTCCGCACTACACCAAAAGGCCAAGATGGGTTAGGTATTCTACGGTCCTCGGCTTCAACATGCTCCCAGGTCAAAAGCAGTACGTTTTCTCTGCTACTCGGTAAAAGACACTACAATCAAAGGGGCCTCCACTGAGTGGGGGATCTCATGCCTCCTTTTTTTGGATTACTCCCTCAAAGTTAACATGACTATACCGTCCGTCCTATCTTAAAGTTTTCCCAAGTCCAGGTATAGGACTTATAAGTAATCACCAAGCACCCTGAAAACCAGGAAAATCCTGATAAATATGTATACAACATATAACACATAAACAACAATAGCACATATACAGATATAAACAAAGATAGGCACAACCCACTTAGGCATGGACCAGCAAGAGGTCAATCTGTCCCCAGTGAAGTTTCCATTTTTCTGTAGCGGTAGAAATGTTTAAGACTAAGCCATGGGATTGACTAGACTTGTACAAATTAAAATTAAAATCGCCACCGCGCTTTATTGTTTCCAAAGGAATGGGAAAAGAGCGAATAAACCAAAAGAGGGGGAAAGATTCAAGGTAAGGGGGTTGGTTATGCAAAGGGAAGGTATTAGCACCCTAAACATCTACGGTATTCCGCAGGAACCTCTTTGTAAAATCTGTATATTTTGGCTATGAAATGTTGTGTAAAAAATGAAGGGTGGAGGTGAGAAAAGAAATATATTTTTATGGTTTTTGCACCCGCCGCGGTTGCAAACCTTTAGTTCCTATGTACCACCTTTTCGTGCAATAGGGGATCAGGGTACACATAGTTCCTCTTTAAAATTTTAAAATGTAAGTGTGTTGGTTAATTTTTATGAGATAAAACATCATCATCATTGTTTGTGTGGAAAACATATCTACTACCCACAATCATGAGAAAGAAGAATTTGCATCATCTCAAAGTGGAGGATATGGCTTGGATTTTAAAATCAACAATTCCTCACTCAACACCCAAGTGGAAAATATCTCTCTTCACTACATATTGTATAAGTATAGTTGTTTGCATCACTACAAGGATTGACAAGAGTCTAAACTTTTGAGAAAGGTTTTAAAATAAGAAAGCCAAAGTGGAAAAGATGATTTGAAATGAGATTGATTGACTTTTAGTCTTCTCACAAAAAATGATGTCAAAATATTATTAAGTTGATTGAAGTTTATTCATGAAATTGTTTTTGAAAATGCATGGACCTAAGTCCAAGTTTATTATGAAAGTGGTTCAAGTTTCAAAACAAGAGGAGTTTTCAAAAGGAGGAAGAAGATTTTTGAAATTAAAGAAGATGGGAGGAGAAGAAGAGACTATCATAAAGCATAAGGTAAAAGCTAGAGATAGGAACCATCTAACCAACAAGAAGCCAACACTTGACATTATGAGTCAAGATAGAATTCACATTCTTTGGGTTGAAACCAAGCAAGCAAAGATATTAGACCTCTTGAGAGAACAAAACTTCAAGTGTATTAAGTCTTCACAAAAATTGGGCAGAGTAACGGATGTATACGGGTGGATTCCAGATTAAAAATGTAATCACAATAACCTGCACACAAAACAAACAAACAACCCAATGTCTTGAGGTAAACCTCAAGAGCTCTAGACAAAATAATCAGACAAGGTCACAAGGTCTCCAATCATAGGCCAAGGTTTCTAATCCTAAGTCCAAGAAGTCCAATGCTCCATAATGCCAAGGATAGTAACCAAATAGTCCAAGTATCATTAAGGATTTTATGGTTCATATTGATTATTAAGTATCTTAAGAGAAGAAAATAAAAGCTCAAGTGAGCAAAATAAAAATGACATGAAAGTCAATGCTCAAATGAGCAAAAATGAAAATGGCATGAAATGTAAATGCTAAAAGTAAATAGTGCATAAAAATAAAAGGGGCATATAATAAAATACAGGATAAAGTAAATTATTAGTGATTAGTGGTTAGTTGGATATTCATCTTGAAACTTGCATTTGGAACTCATTAGAGGATTGGCAGAACCAAAGCCTCCACACAATAAGTTGCATTTGCTTTTTGTCAAGTATATCATCCATTTGGAATCCTCATAAGTACCATTTAATGATCAACAGTGTTTAAGTGATACGCGTTGACCAAAGGTGTTGTAGATCCATTAGAGGATTGGTAAAACCAAAGCCTCCATACAATGAATCTCAAGGTTATTGGATCAAAGAGATCAAATTAACATACTTGGGCTTGCAAACATAAGTTTGGGCTCAAATGATCATTTATTTAGAAGTCACACCTATTATGAGACTGGTCAATAGCAATCTATACACCATTTGTTTTGAGATATGATATAGAGATCATGCTCCAATAACACTTAGTGCAATAAGAAAGGGATGAGATGAAGAGGGGTGGGAGAGAATATACAAACCACTTTTGAATTAAATTTAATCAAACTATTATTCAAATCATTCACCCATTTTTGTGGAGTTAGACTCAACACCATGTATTCAATGATGTTAATAAAGTTCATGATCAAAAATTTAACCCAAGATCAGTCAGAAAATAGTCACAAAATAATATTACATTTAATATATACAAAAAAGGTTTTAAAAAATGTTTTAAAATAAAAATAAAAGAGAAAAATATCAATTATGATCAAATTAATCGAGAAATAAAAAGTAAGACCATAGAAAAATTAAAAAGGACTCAAATGATTTTATAAATTTTTTGGTAATTTTTTAAAGTCAGAAACTATTTTTTAAAATTAAAAGAAATGAGTAAAATAAACCAAAAATGATTAAAAAAATAACAAAGTCAGAAACAAAAATAAAATAAGGTCACCAATATTTGTCACAATATAATTGGATCATTCCATAATTTTTCAGAATTTAAAAACGCATAAAATCATTTTTAAACATTTAAAATAATTCAAATAAAGTGAAAATTTATAAAAAATACCAAAACACAAAATTAAATCGTGAAAAAATAAAAATCAGAAAGAGAATAATCAAAAATATTTTTCATAATTTTTTCAGATTTTTTGGACTTAAAATGATTTTCCTATGATTTTTTGAAGTTTAAAACAATTAAATATAAAAATCAGAAAAGAAAATAAAAGTAAAAAATATGTGGACCATTGGACGAGAGTCAAAACGCGTTAGTAATCAAATCCAAGGGATCTGGCGCGATGTGCATATCATGGTCATTAGTGAATAAAGCGCTGAATCAAATGTAAATCAGAAATTCAAAAAAAAATCTAAATTTCGTTGTTTCATTGGTTGAAGGATGACACGTTGGTCATCTTCAACCTCCAGCCAGTTCCAAAACCAGGTTGCTCAATCTGTAAAATTAGAGCACGAGACCTATGCCATTCGTTTCTTCTCTTCAAGACAAAGACAATCACACCCTCACGACAAATTTATATAAAATATAGCTCAAGTAATTTGGAAGGAATGTTTTGAAAAGGGATTTGAAATTTCATGGTCAAAACGTGTTTCCAGTAAAAAGAAAGTGTTGCGACTAGAACCATGGCAATGAGAGCATCACAATGATATCAAAGTTTTGAAGAATTGATGAAGGAATCTACCTATTGAAGTAGAGTTGCAGAGCTCTCAAACTGGACTTATATGGAGTAATATAGGGCACGATTCTTGAATCTAATTATATGGTTAGCTTCATGGAAGATCAAGGAAGGTGAACTGATGGAAAAATTGAATTGAAAAAGGCTTGAGAATAGATTTTGAAATTGCTGAATTTTGAGTTATGGAACAAGTTTGGCAGGGTGATTCTGGCTATCCAAGCTTGAGTAAATGAATGGGGGATGACCCTCTATTTATAGGGAATCAAATGGAATGTGCAAGCGTGTGAAATGATGAAGTTTAGAGGGAAATCGTGTGAAGTTGCAAACAAGAAAAGTGTGACTTCTAATTTGATCAAAACTCATCCTAAACGCGCGTTTTGTTGTGCTAATCCATTCTGGAAGTTCACTAAACATGTTTAGAGGCAAAAAGCGCATGGAAAACTTGTGATTAGAATCCAAAACAAAGATTTCAAAATCTGACTTGTGATGAAACTTCAGTTCCAAGTTACCAACTTCAAAATCATGGCATTCTCAGCTCAAGGGGTCTTAGGGCATGATACTTGATGCTTTAGAAAGACGAGGTTACAATCTTTGCCATGGAAAAAGAATGGAATCAAATGGATGCTTGAGCTGAAAGTTGTGTTGAGTCAAAGTTGGAGAAAAAGGGTTGACTTTCCATACTTAGAAATATTTCAAATTTTTCTTCAAAAGTGACCTATAATGTCTTGCATCCAAACATGGCCTTCCACTTAGATTTTTCTCTTCTCCAAAAAAGATGGCATGACATAGACCTATGGAATGACATTTTGGGACTTGAACCATTCAAAATCTCCAAAAATTTAGAGAGTTATGAATTGTTGAAGTTGGCAAAAAATCATGAAATGAACTATAATCTTTTATATCCTTAAGGCAACTTCCATCCATTTTCTCACTTTGCATATAAACGAAGTCATAAATTTAACATCCTCAAGATCATTATGGAAAAAGAATGGGCTCAAGGTGATAAAAATTGACCAAGTTATGATCATTTGAAGTCACACATGGAAAATTGGGGATTCATCTGGAGGACTTGTAATCTTTCTTCTTCATCAAGTTTCTTCCACATGAAAACTCCTTGGAAATTTTGAAGTGATTTGTTGATAACCATTTGAAGAGAAGGATGTCTTTGGAATCACTCCAAAATACCAAAAGATGAGCAAGATATGCTTCTTTGAAGTTCAAAACCCTAGCTCCTAGATTAAGAAATATGCCTTAAAGAACTTTGACAATTTTGAACAAACTTCTTGTACCAACACAAATGCTTTGTAAATATAAGTTGTCAAGGATGATAATGAGAACTCATAGCAACCACAACCACTTCCATATCTTGAGAATTGAGAGAAATATGAATTTGTAACCAATGGGAATAAAGCCTTGTCCAAGCATGACAACTTCTCCAATCAATCCCTTGTGCTTTTGAACCAAATTTGATAATCTTGAAATGTGGTGAACCAAAATAACCTTGCCATTCCATTTCCTCCAAAACAAATCCAATTGTGAGGTTTGAACTTCTCAAGCTTTATTGACTAGGGCATGGAAATAAACTCATGAACCCATGGAGAAACTTGCTAAATCTTATTGCCTTTACCTACATGAGTAACAAGCAAGACAAATCAACATTGCATTTTATTAATTAAGAGAAGAAATCAAGACAAAAATATTCATGATCACAAAAGAACACAGGTCAAAGAGCAAAGCTAAATATAGGGAGGGGAACCAAGAATCCTAATGTGATATTGTTGTGATGGAATCAACATGGTATGATGAAGGGATCTTAGGGGCAAAAATTGGGGTACAACACTCATGTTCCTCAAGAGACCACAGCTGGCCAGTTTGAAAATTGTGTGGCGATTTTGACTGGCGACAATTGGTTGGGGTTCTTCGATGCTGACTTAACTCTTGTTGCAAGAAATTTTAACAAGGCCTTGAATGTCTCTATTGAATGCAAAGGAACTACCCTGGCCCATGTCCTAGTTGATATTGGTTCCTCTCTAAATGTTCTACCTAAAGGTGCCTTGGACCAGTTATATTGCGAAGGTCTGGTGTTAAAACCAAGTGACATAGTTGTGAGGGCTTTTGATGGGTCGAAAAGGATGGTGCATGGAGAGGTGGATCTCCCCATTAAAGTTGGTTCACAATTTTTCAATTTTACCTTCTATGTGATTGATATACGCCCCGCCTACTCTTGTTTACTTGGGCTCCCTTGGATACATGGGGAAGGGGCAGTGAGATCCACCCTTTACCAAAAGTTAAAGTACCCAGTCAAGGGGAAGATCATCATTTTCTGTGGTGAAGAAGAATTCATGGTAAGCCACCTAAGTTCCTTCAAATATGTGGAGATGGATGGTGAGTTTATAGAGACTTTGTGGCAAGCCTTCAAAGTTGTTGCCGCCACCAAAATCTCTTCTGATATTTCAAAAACTTATGAAGTTGTGCCAAGAATGCTGTCATTCAAAGATGCTCGCACTGCGGTTGAAGATGGAAGTTGTACTATTTGGGGATAACTCCCCGACATTCCTTTCAAAGCAGATAAATTTGGGTTGGGTTTCACCACCAAAACTCAAAGGGAGGTCAGACGTGCTCACATAGGAAAACCACATCTTTGCATTAGTAATCATGAAGTGAATGTTATTAAAGACTTTGAGGATGACTGCAACTTTGATGACTGGATTTACCCAACTGACGATGAAGGATTCGACAGCTGGCGTGCAAAGGATTTCATTCCCATCTCCTTCAACAAGGAGTAATTACTATTTACTATTTTGTCAATTCAAGAACTTTTGTCTGTAATTTTAATTCCAAACAATGACTTTAAGCCATGTGCCTTGCTCGGGGCACCATGGTCCATTTGTTAAGGGTTTGTTCATTTCCATATGCCATATGATCATTTAATAAAAAACATTGGACCGTTTGCATTCAAATTTTGCACTCATTGTCTTTCTTTTTCTTATTTGCATTTTCAAAATAGCCATGTATCTTACATGCACACACACACACACACACACACACACACACACACACACACACACACACACACACACTTGCAGATCCTCATCTACTCCGGATCTCATTGCAAACAACTATGATATTGCTAGCTATGACTTTGAACATCCAGTCAATTAAGCCGAAGACGAAGACGAAGAAGATTGTGAAATACCTGGGGAATTATCCAGACTTCTGATGCAAGAGGAGAAAGCCATTCCACCTCATGAAGAGCCAATTGAAGTGATCAACCTAGGTACTGAGGAAGACAATAAAGAGGTAAAGATTAACGCTAACTTAGAAGATAGTGTCAATGACAGGTTGGTCAAGATGTTGCATGACTATGTTGAAGTGTTTGCTTGGTCATATGAAGATATGTTGGGGCTGGATACTGACATTGTGGTTCATCGTCTACTAACAAAGGAAGATTGTCCTCCAGTCAAGCAAAAAGTACGTCGTATGCGGCCAGACATGTCTAAAAAGATAAAATCTGAAGTAATGAAGCAATTCAATGCAGGTTTCCTGGCTGTGACATCATATCTGCAGTGGGTTGCAAACGTGGTCCCCATGCCAAAGAAAGATGGGAAGGTTCGTATGTGCATAGACTACAGGGATTTGAATAGAGCAAGCCCCAAAGATGATTTCCCGCTACCTCACATTGACGTCCTGGTTGACAACACAGCTCAACATAAAGTCTTATCCTTCATGGATGGTTTCTCCGGCTACAATCAAATCAAGATGGCTCCCGAAGATATGGAGAAGACCACCTTTGTTACACAATGGAGAACCTTTTGTTACAAGGTCATGTCGTTCTATTTAAAGAATGCAGGGCAACATATCAACGAGCTATGGTAGCTTTATTTCATGATATGATCCATCATGAAATAGAGTTCTATGTGGATGATATGATTGCAATGTCGCAAACTGAAGAAGAACACCTTGATCACTTACACAGGCTATTTGAAAGGCTGAAAGAATACAAGCTAAGGCTGAATCCCAACAAATGCACCTTTGGGGTAAGGTCTAGAAAACTCCTAGGATTTATCATCAATGGTAAAGGTATTCAGGTCGACCCTGCGAAGGTCAAAGCTATCCAAGATATGCCAGCTCCTCGTACTGAGAAGGAGGTCAGAGGTTTCTTAGGACGACTCAACTATATCGACCGATTCATATCACACTTAACTGCTACTTGTGAGCCTCTCTTCAAGCTGCTGAAGAAAGATCAAGTAATCAGATGGAATGACGACTGCCAAGTAGCTTTTGAAAAGATTAAGGTGTACTTGTAAGAACCTTCAATCCTGATGCCCCTAGTTAAAGGAAGACCTTTGATTATGTACTTGACGGTATTAGAGAATTCAATGGGGTGTGTGTTGGACCAACATGATGAGTCTGGCCGAAAAGAGCTTGCAATATACTACCTGAGCAAAAAGTTTACCGACTGTGAAACAAGATATTCACTGCTCGAGAAAACTTGTTGTGCTCTGGCATGGGTTGCTCGTCGGCTAAGACAATATATGTTTACTCATGCCACTTTATTGATTTCTAAGATGGACCCTATCAAGTATATCTTCGAGAAGATGAATCTCTCTGAATGAATAGCTAGATGGAAAATGATTTTGATTAAGTATGATATCTAGTACACTACAGAAAAGGAAATCAAAGGAAGTGTATTGGCATATCATTTGGCCCATCAAGCTGTTCACGACTACCAATCTATGAACTTTGAATTTCCGGAGGAGAATATCAAGCTAGTAACTGACTGCAAAAAGCCTGGATCGTATGACGGATCTGAACAAGGATCCCAATGGACTATGGTTTTTGATGGAGCTTCCAATGCTTTGGGCAACATAATTTGCATTGTGATTGTTTCTTCTGAAGGTTGCTATATACCTTTCACTACTAGATTGTGCTTCGACTGTACAAACAACATGGCTTAGTACGAGGCATGCATCTTAGGTCTAAAGGCGGCTATCGACCTAAGAATCAAGTTGTTGGATGTGTACGGAGATTCTGCTCTAGTAATCAGTTAAGTCAAGGGAGAGTGGGATACCAAACATACTAACTTGATTACTTACAAATAGCTTGTCCTAACTTTGATCCCATACTTTGAGGAGGTTAATTTTGAACAGTTCCTAAGAGAAGAAAATCAGTTAGGCAGATGCCCTAGCAACAATATCTTCCATGTTCAAGGTCAATTGGGACAATGAAGCTCCTAGGATTACAATTGAAAGATTTGATGAACCTACACACTGTTATAAGCTTGACACTGTCGAAGAGAAGCCATGGTACCATGAGGTGAAGATATATTTTGAAGCACAAGAGTATCTTGCAGGAGCTTCCATCAATGATAAGAAATTTTTGAAAAGATTTTCAGCCAAATTCGTCCTAAGAAATGGAATCCTGTACAAATGCAACCATGATTCTACTCTACTCCGGTGTGTGGACAAGAAGGAGGCAGAGAAGATCATGGAATATATGCATGATTGTATCTTTGGGACTCACTCAAGTGGACACACTATGGCCAAGAAGATTTTGAGGACTGGGTACTATTGGTCGACAATGGAAACTGATTGTCACCATCACTCGAGGACTTGCCATAAGTGTCAAATATATGCCGACAAGGTCCATGTACCTCCAATCCATTTGAAAGTCATGATTGCTCTGTGGCCATTTGCAATGTGAGGCATTGACATGATCGAAGAGATCAAACCCACTGCTTCTAATGGACATCGTTTCATCCTCGTTGCCATTGATTACTTCACCCAATGGGTTGAAGCTGCCTGATTTGCCTCAGTCACGAAGAACGTTGTAGCCAGGTTTATCAAGCACAACCTCATATGTCGCTACTATATCCCCAAAAGGATCATCACTGAAAACGGAACCAATCTCAACAACGCTATGATTAGTGAACTTTGCACTCAATTCAAAATCAAACATCACAATTCTTCTCCATATAGACCTAAGATGAATGGTGCAGTGGAAGCTGCCAATAAAAATATGAAGAAGATTATGCAAAAGATGGTAGTAACATACAAAGATTAGCATGAGACGCTATCGTTTTCTCTTCATGGCTACCGTACTTCAGCTCGAACGTCAACTGGGGAAACTACTTTCTCTTTGGTCTATGGCATGGAAGCTTTCCTACGTGTCGAAGTTCAGATTCCTTCCCTAAGGATTATGAAAGAAGCTGATCTAGGAGAAGATGAATGGATTCAGACTAGGTTGGATCAATTGAACTTAATTGATGAGAAGGGACTGGCTGTTGTTTGTCATGGTCAAGTGTATCAAAAACGTATGATCGAGGCTTTCAACAAAAAGATCAAGCCTTGAGTGTATCATACTGGAGACTTGGTAATAAAGCGCATCATTCTTCCACAAGGCTATCCCAGAGGAAAATGGACTCCCACTTACGAAGGACCATTTGTTGTCAAAAAAGTGTTATCTGGTGGAGCCATGTTGCTGACTACTGTGGACAGCGAAGAAGTCCCACATCCCGTGAACACGGATATAGTTAAAAAATACTACGCATAAAAATGACCCGCTAGGTTGACATACCTAGGCAAAAATAAGGGCATCCTAGCGAACTAAAGAGGTTCAGGAAAAATTAGGGATATATTCAAAAGATTGTACACCCGGCAAGTCGAAAACCTGAAAGGGTGGCTTGGGCAAAAATGGGTATCCTGGTGGGTTGAAAACCCGAGAGGACGGTCCAGGCAAAAGTTAAGGATTAAAGAATATTACTATGTCCTGTTGTATCGCTATAGCCAGTTTATTACCAAGGTCCAAGATTAATCCAATCAACTTCTTTCAACAGCAAGGGATGATGTTCGAAAGCATAGGGGCGATAGCGGAGTTGGAACACAATGAGATCACTTCCACATGGCTATTATTTTTTCTTTCACTTTGTACTCTTTTCATTTCTTTCGACAATTTCCTCTTACTAAGATCTTTGTCTCCTTGTACAAAAACACCTGTTTATAGGCAAACATCAATACAAGTATACTTTGAAGTAAAAACTTTTTTGTTTTTCTGTTTTAAGTGAAAAAACGTCCAATGGCTAAAATTGAATGAACATATGCATATGAACATGATTAACTTTTAACAAATATATGAAAATAGTAATAAGTATCTCCTTAAGGATTTGAATTATCCCCATAGAGTTACTTCAATAAAATCATCCCCACAGACTTGAATTTATGCATCCCCAACCATAGTTTCGATCTCCGGAAAACCCTCTCCCCAGTTGAGTTGGTCTAAAAAAGGGCCTTGTGGATTTCTCTCTAAAGGAAACACCTCTCCAATAGGTCGTCAAATTTTATTTTCAACAGGGTTTATTTCCCCAACAAACTGCAAATTCCCCAGCTTGAGTTGGCCTCTTAGACTATTACAAATCAATGGATAAAACCCCTTAATCCATGGTAGAGTCATTGCAATCCCCAATAGAGTTGTTACTATCCCAGTAAGTTATTGCGAAGCCTGGAATCCGACCAGATAACAATTAACTTCATCCTTCTTAGCAAGTTTTCGTAAATCCTAGAATCCGACCAGATAATAGTTTAACTTCATCTAAGTTACTGCAAAGCCTGGAGTCCGACCAGATAGTAATTAACCCTAGTAAGTTATTGTAAAGCCTGTAATCCGACCAGATAACAATTAATTTCATCCTTCCTAGCAAGTTGTTATAAAGCTTGGAATCCAACCAGATAACAGTTTAACTTCATCTGAGTTACTGCAAAGCCTGGAGTCCAACCAGATAGCAGTTAACCCCAGTAATTTATTGTAAATCCTGGAATCCGATCAGATAACAATTAACGTCATCCTTTCAAGTAAGTTGTTGTGAAACCTGGAACCCGACCAAATAGCAGTTCAACTTTATCCTCTCAAGAAAATTACTGTGAAAATTGGACCCGGCCAGATAACAGTTTGATTTCATCTAAGTTACTGCAAAGCCTGGAATCTGACCAGATGTTAGTTCAACTTCATCTCTCTAAACAAATTACCGCGAAGCTTGGAATCCAACCAGATAACAGTAAACTTCAGAAAATTGCTGCGAATCCTGGAATCCGACCAGATAACAGTAAACTTCTTCAAATTACTACGAAGCCTGGAATCCGACCAAATAACAGTTTAAGTTGCTGTAAAGCCTGGAATCTGACCAGATAACAGTTTAACTTCTTCGATTACTGTGAAGCCTGGAGTCCGACTAGATAACAGTTTGATTTACTGTGAAGCCTGGAATCCGACCAAATAACAGTTAATTTCATCTTCCCTCGTAAGTTGCTGCGAAGCCTGGGATCCGACCAGATAACAGTTAACTTTATTATCCCTAACAAGTTGTTGTGAAGCATGGATCCGACCAGATAACAACTAACTTCCATTCTCTCCAATCAAGAGATAACTCCCAGTAGAGAAACGGACAACTAAAGCTCCTGGACTCTACTCCCCAAGTAGAAATCAATACTCCCTGCAGAGTTTCCTCAAGCCAAGAGCCAAAATCAATGTTCCCCAGTGGATTTTTCCTCAAACAAATAAAACAGGAATCCCTTGCAGAAAAATTCTAAACGAGGTCTGAAGATGTGAATACTTTTCATCCCCAACAGTAGTCTGAGATTTAGCTTCCCAAAGCTCCGCATCATTTGTCTAGGATTTATTTTCCAAGACAAAGATACATTTCAACAACAGTTCACATTCATATATCATATTTCATACATGATAAATGCATACAGCATAATTTCATTTATTTTGAGAACATCATTAGGCCATGCATACATCTACATGCAACTAAGCCTCTTCCTTGCAGGAAAAGTAAATCACAAAAACAAAAGTCCTCTTCTAGATAGATTCACATCTTCCAGTTAATAATAGGCAATCAACAGGCCTCTTCTGGTTAGAATTGTTTCCCCAGTGAAGTCATCAAACAAAGACCTCTTCTGGTTAGATTTACTTCTTCCAATTAAAGAAAGGCGAAGGAAATCTGTTGTCTCAGATTAAATGGACCAAAGATTTATTCTGATACTTCTCTCAGTAGACTTTTCTCTGGCTCAGATTAAATTGACCAAAGATTTATTCTGATACTTCTCCTAGCTGAAGTCCAGCATTAGACTTAGTCTAATCTCTCTATCAACAGTCACCATTGGATGGCATCTATAAGCCCATCTCTGACAATATTCCATTGCTCTCCAAATGGCATCTATAATCCCATTCCCGATACAATAAATCCAAAGCATTACTTTGTGCATCAACGAGTGCAAATTTCTGGGCACTCTAGTGTTCAATCATCTTCCACTTTCAAGCTACGAACGACAAACATGCCAATCTCACTTTTCAAGTTTAAGAAGATTGAACAAGGGCAACTATTGTACCCCAAAATTTTCCCTCATATTTTCCCTTCTATCAGGCTTAGGCTTCACATTCATTTGCATACTATTTGGTCATTAGAGTAGCATGTATTTTCATTCAATAAAGCACCCGCGGTTCAAAAAGATCAGTGGTTATGCAAGCCAGTTTTTTCTTTTGGTTTGAGGTCTATATATCAAATAAAGTCTGATTCTTCTGGTTCTTCAAGCATTGAAGTTTGAAATTAGGGTTTTGATTCATGGTTATTGTGGATTTCGTCTTTATCAAGCCACATGGCCATTCGGTTCTTCTCAATATCAAGTAGCAAGGTTTTCCTCTCCAAAGATTACAAGATTAGGGTTGCGATATTTGTGCTTCAATTGAGGTTCATTGAACTTTCATTTCAAGTCTATCTTGGTTATACTTCTTGCATATTCCCATATTCATTATCAAGGAGTTCCCCAAGGACACGATCTTCGTGTGAGGTTATGGGTTTTCAAGTTAATATGTTTGGTGGACTGATTTACTAAACTATGGGCCATGGTACAAGATATGAATGGGTTCATTGAAGATGCAAGTTCATTGGAATTAGTTCATTAAGTCGTGAAATGGAGTGTTTAGAGAATAATCAAACTAAAATAAAGATCTTAAGCATTGGTTCATTTTCAAGAATTTTGATTCAAGCAAGATTGAAAGATTGGAGTTCAAATTTGAAAGTTAAATTGAATTTGGATTCAATGGTGGAAATATTCATTCAAGCTATTAATGGGTCTGAGTTAATCAAAAGGCATCAAGGATCATGCATCATTATGTTCACCTAAGTTCATCATCATTCAAGATCGTTTTCAAGCATCCATTATTCAAGCTTATCCAAATACTAGGCAAAGTTCAAGATTCAATCGTGAATCCAACAAGGGAAAAATCAAAGAAAAGGACTTGGGGTTCAAGTCCATAATAAAGGGAAGGCCATTCGAATTTAAGTTCCAATCTTTATAAACAGAGAATAGCTTGTTATTTGAAATTTAAGACTCATGGTTACAAGTGATGTTCAAAGTTACATCAAAGTTCAAAGGCAAAGGGAAATTCAAAAGTACTTGGAAAGAAGACTTTGTTCATTACAAATTCAAGAACAATACTACATTATCATTACAAAACCAACACTAAATTTTCCATCTTGTAACAGTTCCAAACTTGCACCAAAATGTTGCTGTCCAGAAAAACTCCAAAAAAACTTGATATGTTACAGCCCAATATTGTCCAAACTTTGCTGCCAAAAACCTACAAAACCAACTTGCTTTCCTAAAACTAGCCTGCTGTCCAAAGCCTTGTATCAGTCCAACCTTGTCCAAACTTGTTGCCCATAAAACTGCCAAACTAGCCACATAAAACCAGCTCTATCAAACCAGCATAAACAGTCATAAGCCAGCCAAAATTGCATTAAAATAGGTAAAAACAAACCTGCATAATAATCCAAAACAGTCGGCACCAAACCAGAAGAAAAAATTGTCAAAACAGTCCAAACGTTGTATGATAATGAGCAAAGTATAGACTGCACAGAGAAGGCATCACAACAGAGCACCCTGTTTGTTCAAATTCAACAAAATTCCTTCCCAAATCCATATTAGCTCAGCTATAAATGAAAAAAACACAAAAATGTTTGGAGGATTCTCAATTCAAATCATCTCCGAACTTGGCCTCTCTTCATCTTCAGAATTCAAATCTCCTCTTCAATCTGCCTCACATCCATCACATTAACCTCAATCCACCACTCATCAGCCATCCGCGAGACACCATAATCACTGATAATTCCACTAATTTCATCACCGATAATTCCACCAATTCCATCACCTTTCAATCAATTTTCATTGCCATCATCAATTGCCACTGTGAAAAACGCAATAGACTTCCTCTATTTCGTGAACTCCACAGTTCGGACCACCCTTAAATTCTCCTTTCGTTCATCTTCGAAACACTGTCAGAAAACCCAAAATTCTTCCTCCAACAAAACTGCAACCTGCAAAACGATTCAGACAACTCAACACAAGCAACAACTTTGCACCGATGATGATCTTTCTGTGACACTAACACAAATTCAAAGTTTGCAGCTAAAAAATTTTCAAAATAAAAGAAAAAGAAAGGTATTTAGCTTACCTTGAGGACATCACCTCTGAGAAATTTCTGAGTCGGTATTCACCATTTTTTTCCTCTACATCAATTTATAATTTTGTACTGTTGATCTGTGTGGCACTTTTGTTGTGGTTGTTTGTTTCCAATTTATTTCTGATGTTCCTTTAACCAATGTTTATCTTTACCGTGAGTTTGAATTCGAAACAGAGTTGTGAGAGAAAGATGAAACGATTTTTTTTTGTTGTAGTTTGATTGAGAAATAGAGTTATTTGTTTTATTGTTGTGGACTCGGTGAAACATCGAAGAAAGCCGCTGGAATGTTATTGTTACGACACCATGAGGGATAGAAGAAGAGGAAAGTTTGTGGACTGAATTGAAGTCGATCGAAAGAAGACAGAGGAAGTCGAGTTTTGTTGTTGTAGAGTCGGTGATAAAACAAGAAGATTGAGAGAAGTATGTTGTTTGTTTTTAAGGGATGAGAAGGATTTTTTTGTTTCTTCCATGAATGCAGAGACAGGGAGCGTGAAAGAGAGAAAAGAGTCAATCTGTTTGATTGTGGTTTATTTGGGATAATATCTTCTTAATTACTTTGTTAGAACAATAAAAACCATAACTCCTTTTCCTATTCCCTGTTCCAGTCGCATCTTCTTCCATTTAGGGTTCCAAGGTTTTTTTTTTCAAATTCCCCTTTCTATTTGGGCTTGACCCGCTCCGCCCAGCACATTTCTTTTTCTTTTTTTACAACATGTAAATTATAATCCTACTGGGCATGTACTGTGAATTTCCTTCAGACCCATCCGAATTTCCAGTTTATTCTTTTTTATTAGCATTCAAAAATAATAACCAGGTTGTTGGACCTACTGTTTTAATCTCATTGCTACAATTACACTCTATTTTCTGTTTTAATCCAACCTTCATTTTATTTGATTTAGATTAATTTATTAATTTTAGAATTAGTTTTATTCTTATTTAATAACCTTAGAATTAATATTTAATTTTATAATTAACTTATTTTAGGTTTAATTTAGTAACTTAGAATTTTAAATTAACTTAGAATTATTTTAATAAGTTTATTTAGTTTTGAATTTAATTTTATTAATCCCTAGTTTTAATTTCAAAATCTGATTAAATAAAAAAATATAATTTAAATTTTTTTTAGTTGATTTATTAATTAATTTAGTTTAGGACTTTGTGAATAATTCTATTAATGAATATTTGTTAGTTAACATCTTTTTAAATAATTTAATTTCTTTTAGTCAATTATTTTAAAAATAGGTTTTAAAATACCCTTCAAATTCTCTCACAAACAAAAACACCTAGAACATTATTCTGATATTATTAATTATTTCATTAATTAATTCTATTTAATAGTTTGTTTTAGTTTAATTGACTGTTTATTTTCATTTCTATTGGGTTCTATTGATTGTTTATTTACACTTTTAATCGCATTGTCGATTCGATCCATCCCCATTTGTAAATTTGTACCTCCCATCCCCGAAAGCTCTGTAATAGCGTAGAACTTTAATTTCCGCAATTTACTATTTTTCTTTATATACTGTATAGTAATTAGGCATGTATGATAAGACATAAAATCAACCGCTAGATATCCCTAATCAAAGACAAATTAAATTGAAAACAAATCACTTTTCACACGCGTACCTCTAGGGTAACCTCGCTTGTTGCCTTCGGGGAAAAAATAGTCATGTCCCTCGAATGTGGTACACTTTCGCAAAAATCCTTGATAAAAAAAGATCATAGTCCCTCGATGTCCCTCGATGTTGCCTTCGGTAAACAATTTAGTTCCTACGAAAATTGCTAAAGTGTCTCACAAGTTGCCTTATATGAATGTACAATTGACTCGCGCCTGTCCCTTCACATCTAATGATGGGGCTTCTTACCAATCAATGGTAAGATAGTTTTGTACCCCAAAATTTTCCCTCCCATATTTCTCAAACACATTGAAAGAATAATCTCCAAGTGGCTCAAGATTGCTCAAGAGTTGGACAGTCAAGTCATCTCCTAAGGCAGTCAACCTCAAATTAGGGTTTTGTGTTGCATCAAGGTCCTTACATCCAAATGACCTCAAGTTCTCCCCAATGTCCTAATATGTTATCAAGTTCATCCATGTCAAATTTCAAGCCTTGCAGAGGAAGTTTGGTCAGTCAATTGCTCAAAGGGTCCAAAAATCGACTGTGCTAGGGCAAAAGTCAACTGTGACCCAAATACATTCAAACCTCAAGTTCTTTTGTCAACATTCTCATTTTTAAGTATAATTCATCATTTTATAAAGGGTTGATCATGATTCATCAAGGATTGCTCAAGATTCAAAAGTTGCTAAATTAGGGTTTTGCAGGAAAAGTCAACTCAACTTTGACCAAGCATAACTTTCTCATACTTTATGAGAAATGACCCATCCAAAGCTCGTTTTCAAGAGGATGAAATTTACTACAATCCATATTCACACCCCAAGATCAATAAATGCGCTCACAAAAAGTTACAAATTTGGACATTATAGGTCATTTTTGAAAGTAAACAAAAACACCTTTTTTGCCAAAGCTTATAACTTGATCATGGAATATCAAAATGAGATGAGACCAAAAGGGTTGGTTAGAGGACATCTCAAGGTTTCTAAAAAGTCCAAGAACACCTCCAAAGTTCAAAATTGAAGAAGTTATGCATTGTTGAAGTTGGGCATTTTTCCAAAATTGCCAAAAGTCAACTATCCCCAAAACTTCAAATTTTATCAAAAGGGCCCACTTTTTTCCACTTGATTTGATCTTGTCACAATACACACATGTCCTAGATTCAGCCTCATGTCCATTTATTAATTTTTCTATTTTATTTGATTTTTATTGAATTAATTCATTTTAAATCAATTTAAATCCAAATAAAATCTAAATATTGATAACTTAGTATCTTTTTTATTGATACAGGTCTTTATTATCATAATGGACAGGATCAAACTCGTATCAAGCCATATCATGCACAAAATATTGGATTTTTGATCAAATTGGAAAGATTTTCATGGAGGATCAAATCACATCTTCAATCATCAATGCATAAGGATTCAAAGCCCAAAACTTGACCTAATTCATTCCATATTGCTTATACAAACCAAAGGCACGAGTTTCAGAACCTAGAGGCTGCAAAATCACAAAAGCAAAACTTGAAAAAAGCTTGAAAAAGCTTGAATCTAAAATCCATCCTAGAGGCGTTTTCAAGGCCAAAACTCAACGCTATTCAATTGCCAGACATCCACTGAGTGAGAAGGAACCAAAAGCAAGCTCTCTCCCTCCCTGAATCGCGCTATAAGTCACCTGAAAAACGCCCCTGTACTCGAAATCGTATTCTCTTATTCTGCCATTTTCTTGACAAAACATTGGCATATTCATGATTCTTGAATGATTTCTAAGCTTTCTACATTATTCAATTGTATTTTTATAGCTCGTAATCCCATACCCGAACCTAGGGTTTTGGAAGCTTGTTTTTGGGCATTTTCCTTGCAGGTAAAATCAGCACCATTAATGGACATGGATGGAATCAGGAGAGGAAGACGAACATGGTTGTGGTCTTGGAATTAATTTCCATGGCCTAGAACTCGTTTTAGGATGAACCTAGGGATTTAGCTGCGGATAAAAATCCGCAGGTAAATAACCAGGTTTTCAATGAGGAAGACGATGACACGTCCCCCTCCCATTGGATGATTCAAATCTCGCGCGTTTTATTTTATAATTCTGGCATATTATTTGTTTTATTATATAATAATTGTTATCCATTATAATAACAAAAGAAGCACATTGGCTCAGTGGCAAAGGCATTAGCGTGAGATCCAACAGGACCTGGGTTCGAATCCCAGGTCCCCAACATATTTCTTGTATTTTTCTTTCAGATATTCCAGTGCAAGGCCAAGCATATGGTACATGGTACGCCCTCAGATCTCAAAGCGCCAAATGGCCTCCAGGCCAAATCTGATGGCCCAAGGGTGATGTCCACCATACACCCAAGTCAACATGCACGTGGAGAAGCGGAAAAAGTCATACAGGCTTACACGTTTGGGCCTCAAGAATGCTGATCTCACCTCCAAATTTGGGCCCAAATCCCTTGGTTATTTCTATTATTTTTTTATATTTCTTTTATTTTTATTGTTTTGTATTATTATTTTTATTATTTAAACTAACCAATTAAATTTTTTCTCATAAAATCAAAAACACAAAATATATTTTATTTATTAAAATTAAATTTATCACTTTTATTTTTGTAAATAAATACTAATTTAATTAACTTAGTTTTAATTAGGTATAATTCCAATATTTTTGCAATAATTAAAATTAATGTAGAAAATTAGGTTTTTATTAACTTTGACCAATTTTATTTTATTTCCTTAAATATCCAAAAAAATACAAAAATACTTTTTTTTTCAATTAATTAATTTATATAATAATTAACTTAGATTTAATTTCTTTTTAATTCAAAAATAACAAAAAAATTCTTTCTTTAATAATAAAAAGGGTCAAAACCCTAAAAAATGCGTCCGGTTTAATTTTCTTGCATGCGATCCATTTATGATATATTGTAATTGTTTCCCGGAATGTAATAGCTTTTAATTAGGACTTTATTTTATCGCTTTATTTTATTTTCCGCATTTTAATTTTAATGGTTGTCTTTGGCGATGTAAATACCCGACGCCTTGTAATAGTTTAGATTTAATTTCCGCAATTTAAATTCCGCAACTGTACACTGTTAGATGTTTGATAATAGAGAATGCATGACAAGATCAAATCTTTAACCTAAAATCAATATTGCTCACCCATGACATGTACAAAGATAAATAACTGAAAAATAACACACTCGCACATGCGCACTCTTAGGGTACACCTCGCTTGGTTGCCTTCGAACGTGGTCATTGAGTATAGGAAGTTTTAGAGGTCGTCCTCTTGTCCAAAGATCATAGTTGCCTCGAAACGGTTGCCTCAGAAAAATGATCTAAGACATTAGGGTTACTGCTAAGGCGTCTTAACATTGCTTTAGTGACCACACGTCCCTTAATCGAATTGACCCTTAAACTCCAACGACGGTGCTACATACTCATCAATAGTGGGATAGCATTGTCTAAAGGACATTTGTACAGATTAATTCCTTTTTCGAGTAGGTAGATGGTTCTTAAGTACTTGCTCCTTCTAAAACAAAATAAAACTTTTCGCACTTACACTCCTTTCAAAACAAAAACTTCTTTCAAACCCACAAACACAAAGAAAAGAAAATTTTGAAAACACATTGAGCAAGTACCTAAGAGCCCGTGGATAACCACGGATAGAAAGGGTGCTAACACCTTCCCTTTCTATAATCTACCCCCCGGACCCGAGAAACATCTCGAAAAAGGAATTTTTCTATGCTTTTTTCCTTTCCTTGTTGGATAAAATAAAAGACGGTGGAGACTCTTGCTTACCGCGACATTTTGCAAAAACAAACGCAAAACGCGAACCAGCATTCCAAAAACAGTCAGTTATTTCCCACTGTATCACAGAACTGGCGACTCTGCTGGGGAATTCTTAATAAGTGGGGTGTACCTTAGGATTAGACCATTGTGTTTTCAATTGTTTGCTTTGTATGATTTACATTTGTGGGCTTGTATCGGAGTTACTATAGATCCTAACCAGGATATGGGGGATACCCTTTAGGTAAGTAGCAATAAACTGTGAGGGAACTGTACAGCGTAGACCGATACGGTTGAAGCAGTAGCTACGTTGGTGTGGCACTTTAGTCTGTACCGATATCCCTTGTGTTGGAACGAGGAGAATATGGGTCTTCTAAGGGGTCATTAAGCACCAACTGACCTTAGAACCTTTAAATTGACCAACTTGGCCATAGAGCAGTAGCAGTATGCTACACTCATTGAGACTAAACTCTCGCGATGATTCCGGCCGCAAGAAAAGGTTGCTAAACTGGAATTATGACCGATCGAGGGTAGTCAGTGATATTGAGATCCTCTAGAACCCGGTTACTATTTTTAGGACAGGTTTAAACCAACTGAACTGAAAGAGGGTAGTACCTAAGCTCCTTGCCAGCCTGAAATCTAAGGGCTCTCTGTGTGACTTGTGTGCCTTTACCATGTTTTCTATTTGTGGACACTTGTGGTGTGCTTACTATCATGACATCATGACATCATAACATTGCATACATCTTGCATTGGACTAACCTATTTCAAAGACAGGAGGGATTCATCTTTGTTCTGTTTTGTAGGTCATCATGATGCCCATGCGTAAGAATACCATCCGGATCAACTTTGTCCAGGTTCCCACCCTGCTTAAAGATTTGGTTGCAAAGATGCCTGATACAACTTCCTTCATCAGGAGGCATGGTTACCTTCTCAGTTTGGTCACCTCCAAATTGGACGAGCAGATGATGAGTGTTCTAGTCCAGTTCTATGATCCGATGTACCATTGCTTTACTTTTCAAGACTATCAACTGGTTCCCACCTTAGAATAATTCTCTGAGTTGCTTGGTATCTCTATCCAGGAGCAGACCCCGTTTACTGGTTGGGAGAAGACCCTTAGGCCTGAGGAGATTGCTGCAGCCCTTCATGTGACAAAGGAAGAGGTAATGGCTAATTGGGAGACTAGAAGTGGAGCAAAGGGCTTTCTGACTAAGTTCTTGGTTGGTAAGTGTGATCGGTGGATCTGGAACTGACTGTTTAACGCTGGTTCGCGAAATGTCGCGGAAGCAAGAGTCGCCACCGTCTTTTATTTTCTCCAAATGGAAAGGACAAAAGCACAGAAAAATTCCTTATTGAGATTAGTTCTCGGTTCGGGAGGTAGATTTATAGAAAGGGAAGGTGTTAGCACCCTTTCTATCCATGGTTATCCATGGGCTCTTAGATACTTGCTCATTTGTGTTTTCAAAATGTTTGTTTGCTTTTCAAGGTGAGTAGGTTTGAAAAAGTTCTGTTTAAAATTTCAGTTCGACTCTTGTATCAGTCCTCAAGAGTGTTTGAAAAGTTGTTTTTGAAAGCTTTTTGCAAAGTGTCGGTGTGAAAAGAAGTTTTTGATTTGTTTTTGAATTTAGAGCAAGTATCTATGAGGCATCTACCTACCCTAAGGAATTAGTCTGTGTAAATGTCCTTAAAGTAGTGCCATCCCACCATTGAGAGGTAGGTAGCACCACCGTTGGAGGTGTTCGGGTCAATTCGAGGATTAGGGACAGTGTGGTCACCAGAGCAATAGGAAGACACCTTAGAAGCTACCCACATGCCATGTTCATGGACATGAGGACTTACTAAAACGTCCTCTACTCGACGACCACGTTTCGATGGGCAAGGCAACAGTGAGGCGTACCCTAGGAGTGGTGTGTGAATTGTGTGTCATTTTCAGTTATATTTGTCTTGATCATGCATTGAGTGTTCTACGCTTTGATTTTATTTTTGGCCATTTATTCTTTCATGCAAATTATTAGCAGTTAAGAGGTGCGGAAATTTAAAATGCGGAAAATAAAGGTCCTACGCTATTACAAAGGCACGGGTCTACATCGCCAAATTAAACCAAGACCCGATTTGAATGAAAGAAAAAAAATGCGGAAAATAAATGTCTTAATTAACTATTACAAGGCTTTGGGGCAAATACATTACACTCATAAAAGAAATAAAAATAAATGCGAAAAGAAAAAAGAATCGGGCGTTGGACCCTTTAAGGAATTGAATTGAAATTATTAAATTTAATTAAATTAAATAAAGAAAAGAACTTATTTTTTTATGTTTTTGGATTTATGAAATTAAAGAGAATAAAGAAAATTAATATTGAAAGAAACCTAATTCTAAATTATTTTTAATTATTAAAAAAAGAATGTTTAAGTTGTAACCTAATTTAACCCTAATCAATTAAATGGCATATTTATTTACAAAAATAATTAATAATTAATAATGGTGAAAAAGGAAAAAAAATAAAAGTATTAAAACCCTAATTTCTACATTTTTTAGTTTATTTAAAAAAAATTAGAATTAAACCTAAAATTAAACTAATTAGTTATTAGAATTTTATTTACAAAATATTGATGAATTAAAAATTAAATGAACATATTTTTATTTGATATAGTTTCTGATTTTTTTTGTATTTTTATATGAAAATTAATTATTTGAAGTAAATTAAATAAAATAAAAAAGAAGATCAAAAGAATTAAAAAAATAGAAAAGAAAAGAAAAGAGATTAAAAGATATGCAAACATTGGGGGGTGTCTGCCCAATTTGGAGGCTTTTTGCAAGCAATTTTGGCCCACTGATTCCTGGCCTTTTTGACCTTTCTGATTGTGTATGGAGCTGTTGACCAATGCGTATGGTGATCTGCACATCTTGGCCGTTGGATGGAGTCTCTGGGCGCGTGGCAAGCCAGAGGGTGAAGCCGTATGGTACTCCCCTGGGCGTGATGATCACTTGAACATGTAAATATAAAAAACATAGAGAAATATGGGGGACCTGGGAATCGAACCCAGGTCCCAATACATATATGCCAACGCCTTTACCAATCGTGCCACTGAGTCTTTGATATCATAGTGGACAATGAATAAGATAAGTGAGAGAGTGCTGATGGCTTGAGAAAACGCGCCAAATTCAAACCACCCAATCTGGCTGAGACACGTCCATCTTCTTCTTCATGTTTTCTGCAAATAAAACATAGATAGCGGGGGTTTTAAACCCCCACTAAATGACACATACAAAAATAGCGAATAGAGCACCGTTAACCATAAATTGGGCGCGATGGTATGGTTAGATCCGTCTGGAGTTTCTGAGTTCAATGGCACTGGTTAGGACGGCCAATTTTTCCTTATGTGTGAAACCCCAATTCAAGGTTCCTGAAACCCTAAAAAATGTCCATGGCAGATTCTCATACAGGGCACGTTAGTTCAATTAGCAGATATCACTAGCTTCAGCATACTCATATTAATATAAATCAATCATTAAAACTCAATAATTATGCATGAAAAATCAAATACGAATATCAATTTTTTTAAGAAAAGTGGAACACGGTTATACCAATTCTTGAGGTTAGGGGATGTGATTTTGATTGGGAAAGATTCCTGAATGTGCAAGCAAGCTATTGGAATGCTTCTTAGGCCTTGAAACGTGCTCTATGTGTGTTTTCAGTTTTGAGAATTTCTTGAAAAAATGCAAAGTTGGTTTTCAGGTTTGGGCGCAGCTTCCTTCTTCTCCTGATTAGGGTTAGGTTTCTGTATGTATATGGAATGATTTTGGTCAAAAATCCAAGCCCAACAACCATGTATTCAATGCTTTTGAGATTTGATTTCAATGGTATCTTTTTCAATCTTTTTCATGTGAAGAACATGCCAATTATTGGAGATCCTTTCCTTATGGAGTGTGCACGAAATCTTGAGGCTTTTAATGGACCTATTAGCTGCACAAAAAGATTTAAAAACATTTGTTTAGTATTTTCTCATATTTAATTTTAATTAAATGAATTAATGGATTTAAAAATTCAATTAATAAATTAAAAATAAGAAAATAACTCCCCTTTGGTTCAATGGGTCGTGCATAGCTTTTGGGTGATGATTCTTGGAAGAAATTGAGGCCCATTAGCAATTTTGAGGCATTTGAAGCAAAGTTGACTTTTCAAAATTCCCAAAAATTTTCCAACTTCCACAAGGCATATCTTACTCAATTTTTAAGCTTTGATCATGTTCTTGGACATTTTGGAAAGGTCTTGAAGTCCTCTAACCAATGCCTTTGGTCCCATGTCATTTTGATTTACCAATCTCAAGTTATGGTCTTTGACTTAAAGTGCCTTTTTGTTGACTTTTGAAAATGACCTATAATGTTGAGATTGATAACTTTTTGTGAGAGCATTTATTGGACTTGAAGTGTGAAGATGAGTTGTAGGAAATGTCATTCTCTTCAAAATGAGCTTTGGATGGAATTTTTATGATAAACCATGTGGAAGTTATGCCTTGGTCAATTTGCAGTTGACTTTTTCAACTGTCCAAAAATAGAAACTTTTGCATCTTGAGACTTTTTGAGCCATGCCATGAGAATCATGATCAAGAATTTATCAAATGATGTTTGTGGCTTCAAAATAAGATGTTGACCAAAAATTTTGACTTTTGACTGTCAAATGACCATTTTGCCCCTGCAGTTGACTGTTGAGCAATTAGGGTTTTTGACTGTGCAATTTTGTGCTGTAAGTCTTGAAACTTGGTATAAGGATGCTTGACAATGTTTATAGGCATGTGGGACTTGTTTGAACCCTTGGAAACCTCAACTTCTTTGCTAGAACCAAAACCCAATTTTTTTACTGTTAGAAGGCCATTGAACTGTGCAACCCTTGAGAGATTTTGAAGCATGCTCCTTGCAAATCTTGAAGAATATGGGAGGGCAAATTTTGGGGTACAACAGTTGCCCCTGTTCAATCTTCTTATACCTGAGGATGTAGATTGGCTGACGTGCCTTTCGTAATCCGAAGGTGGAAGATGATTGAACACTAGAGTGCCCAGAAATTTGCGCTTGCATGTTGGCAGTGTGAGAATAGGCTTACAGATGCCATTTGGAGATTAGTGGATAGGAGGATGGGCTTATAGATGCCATGTTGAGAGGTGATGAATAGGTGGATGGGCTTATAGATGCCATCTAGGTGTCGATCGCGTAAGAGATTCCTTAGCGAGAACTTGCGTACCTGAAAAAAGAAAGATGATCAACTGACTTGTTACAGGAGTTGGTCTTCAGACTCTTTGTATAGACGCACCCTGGTTGGTTACAGGAATCGGGTCTGGAGCTTCAAACGGTGATGAATGAATCAGGGATGGCTACCAACTCAACGGGACGATGAGAGAACCTTGGACGATTACTACCTCAATAGGAACGCTGAGAGAACCTTGGGGCGATTACTACCTCAACAGGAATGCTGAGAGAATCTTGGGGAGATTACTACCTCAACAGGAACGCTGAGAGAATCTTGGATGTCTTCTACTAGGATAAGAATCAGGGAGATCTTAGGGTCGATCTTGACTGAACCGGAGAAGGCCTTTGACTGGATAAGAATCAGGAAAATCTTAGGGTCGATCTGACTGGACCAGAGAAGGCCTTTGACTGGATAAAAGTCAGAGAAATCTTTAGGAGTCGATTTAACTGAACCAGGCAAGGTCTTGGAATCTTCAACTGGATAAGAATCAGGGAGATCTTAGGGTCAATCTGACTGAACCAGAGAAGGTCTTGGACATAGCTGAGAACTTGACTGGATCTTTCCTGAAAGGTAAAGGTCAGTCATATACAATGCATGATATGGATCAAGCCATGATGTTCTCAACATAAATGAGATCGTATGTTCACGATGCATATATGCATGCTATAATGTATGGAAATGCGATGTTTATGAATGTATGTTTTTGTCTAGGAAAGTAAATCCTTGACGGGTGCCGGGAAGTCACATCCTGGGCTGATGTTGGAGAATAGAGCTTTGTTTCCGCTGGGGATGGTAGTTGCAAGAATACCGGTAGGAGAGGATAACTCTGTTGGGGAATGAACTTGAAGATTACTCTGTGGGGAGAAATTACTCTAGCTATCTTGCTGGGGAACAATACTCTGTGGGGAGAGAGGTACTTTGTTGGGATGTTGATGGTAACTCCGCTGGGGATACCGTCGTTGTGTTGGAAGTTTTAATAGACTCCACTGGGGATAGGAAGACTTCGCCAAGGACGATCTTTCTGTGGCTTTTGGCTGAGGATAACCCAGTCATATCCTGGTAGGGAAATAAACTTTGAATAAAGCCGGGCGACGTGTTCGTGCTCTGCGAGGGATAAGCTTCCAGGATCTACTGGGGATAAGCTTCGTGTTGGAGAGATGGATTTGAACTTTCCTAGGGAAACCTCTGGACTGGACTCTCCTGGGGAAATTCTTGAGATGTAATTTTTGTAAGTTGAAAGAGGGAACCTATGTAGGGTTTCCTGATGATGAGCTCGTGTAAAACTGCATCTTGGAAAGAAGGGCACCTGTGTAGGGTTACTGATGACGAGTTTGTGTAAAACTTCATCTTTGGAAAAAGAGAACCTGTGTAGGGTTTCTTGATGGCGAGTTCGTGTAAAACTGCATTTGGAATTGAAGGAAACCTGTGTAGGGTTTCTTGATGACGAGTTCGTGTAAAACTTCATCTTTGGAAAGAAGGAAACCTGTGTGGGGTTTACTCATAATGAATCCGTATAAGACTTCTGGAGGAACCGGGGTAAGGTTACTTCGGGATAAGTTCGTGTAAAACTTCTTGATGAATCGGGGTAAGGTTATCTTGATATGAGTCCGTGTGAGACTTCTGGAGGAACCGGGGTAAGGTTACTTCGGGATAAGTTCGTGTAAAACTTCTTGATGAACCGGGGTAAGGTTATCTTGATATGAGTCCGTGTGAGACTTCTGGAGGAACCGGGGTAAGGTTACTGCGGGATAAGTTCGTGTAAAACTTCTTGATGAACCGGGGTAAGGTTATCTTGATATGAGTCCGTGTGAGACTTCTGGAGGAACCGGGGTAAGGTTACTGCAGGGCAAGTTCATGTAAAACTTTGGGAGGAACCGGTGTAGGGTTACCATGAGATAAGTCCGTGTAAGACTTCTTATGAAAGAAAAGGAACCGGTGTAGGGTTGCCTGTTGATGAGCCCGTGTAAGACTTTGTCTGAAAGTTGAGAAGGAACCGGTGTAGGGTTGCCTGATGGTGATCAAGTGGATGATTGTCCTGTTTGGTTTCGGATATTAACCCACGATCAGTCGTCCACTGATTTTTCTTGGCTTGTTACCAATGTTGATCTGGAATTTGTAAAGGTAGATGGTAATCATCTTTATATTGATCTTTTCTTGGTACCTTGGTTGACAAAGCAACTGGATCGCCTGGACGACTCATTATTGCCCCTGTTTCTGAGGTGAGGGGAGAAGATACCTTGTGGAGGTGCTGGATGACTGCCGATTGACAAATCTTCCTTTTGGTAGGCAAGTGACGAGATGCCGGGACATAATCGTACGCTTTTGATCCCTAACTTTTGCCTGGACCGCCCTTTCGGGTTTTCAGTCCACCGGGATACCCATTTTTGCCCAAGCCGCCTTTTCAGGTTTTCGACTTGCCGGGTGTACAGATTTTTTCATTTCATCCCTTATTTTTGCCCGAACCTTTTTGGTTCGCCAGGAAGCCCTTATTTTTGCCTAGGTGTGTCAACCTAGCGGGTCTTTGATTTTGCATAGTATTTTTTTCGACTATGTCCACGCTCTCATGATGTAGGGGGTGCCCCTGTTGATAGTGTCGTGTTGCCCTGCTACCAGAAGATGTCTGATTAGGCAAGATTCGTTGCTGGAATGCCCCAAGTGATAGACACTGATCATGCCATGCCCCTTGATTGGAAGTGTTTCTTCCACTTGAGGTGACCTCTTTGTTGAAGAGACTTTTGTTCACTGGATGTTCGTCGTGCAAACTTCTATGCTGTTCAAACAAATAGTCATATGCAAACAATGTTATTTTAAGAATGCAAAAGCTTATGTCTGTCTTGAATTCTGAAAATGCATTTTTGTAAAACAAGTGAAACTTTTTGTAGACTGTGATGTCAACTCAGTATTTTACAGCAAGCCTTAAGGAGTCAGGATACCTTTGTAACAGTATGCTTTCGAACTAACTCATGCTTCAGCTAGGACTTTTAAGGGTTATAACGTGTCCTGGTTCACGGTTTAAGAAACAAAGGATAAAGGCTCAAATTATTTGTACCCACCCGCTCTTCGTGATGTTCTTCAAACCTAAACTCAGTTGATCGTGCGTTTAGACCTTGTTTGGTCTTTGTTCTGATATTTCGGTGATGGTTCGGATTTTGACAATTTATTTTGAATAGGCAGTCATTCCTTTTTTTGTTGAGGGTTTGTAGGACCTCTTTCTTTTTTATTTCATTATCCCTATTTTTTTTGCCTGAACTGTTTCTTTGTGATTACAGTCAGCGGGATGCCCCAGTTTTGTAAGTCTCCTTCATAGGTTTTGACTTTCTGGGCTTTTCATTTATTTTTTGATAATGACTGTCTGTCTTTATGACTATTCTGAACCATCACTGTCTTTTGTTTTGGAAAGACTCCTTTGGTGCCGTTCGTTGTGAACTCTGGATCAACTGAGAAGACTACCCTGCCCCAGGTTATGATTAAGGGTTTTTATTTCGAAAAGAAAACTCCTACTTCTTTGGCTCAAAGGGGTTGACGAGGGATTATCTTCCTTATAACTCCAGTGTTTAGGAATTGAAACAATACCTATACCTCATCAGCGGGGTCTATTCAAAAGCATACTGTAGTTTGCGGTATCGTTTTCGTCATCCTCCCTCAAGAGGCTTAGAATTATTAATCAAGAGTTGATCATCACAAAAAATATGAAAGCAGCTTTAAGTATAGTACGCATAATTAATTCAAGACAGACATGTGTAATGCATTCATGAAATAAAAGAGTTTAACATGACAATTGTTTGTTTGAACAAGAAAAGAAAAATACAACTTGAATTCAAATGAACAAAAATCTCTCAATCCTAGCCATGTTTTGGCAAAGGAGCAGTGGTCACAATGGGAGTCTCAGCAGGCACGAATTCGATCTCCTTAGCTTCGATCATATTCTGGATCTTATACTTCAGCGCCCAACAGTCCTCAGTATCGTGCCCCGGGCTATCAGAATGATAAGCACACCTCGCCTCTAGATTGTAGTTTGGAGAGGAGGTCTTGGGATTTGCAGGAGGGTTGATCACCGCAATCAGGTTCATTTTCAACATGTGCTTCAATGCTTGTGACCATGGCATGTTGATGTTGGTGAATTGTCTTTTAGGCTCGTCCGGCCTTCGCTGATTTCCCTTTTGTGGTTGTCGGCGTGGTGCAGAACCAGAGATCATGACTTCCCCTGCATGTTGGTCATGACGACTCTTTTGACTGTACGCAGCATTAGATTCCTTCTTTCCCATGTAAGGCTTTTTGTGAGTATCAGAAGGTGTGGCCTCTTGAATCTTCCCGGCTTTGATACCAGCTTTGATTCTTTCCCCAGTCAGAATGAGGTCGGTAAACCCTGCAGATGAATTACCAATGAGATGATTGAAGAACGGCCCGGATAGGGTCCCCAGGAACATATCAACGAGTTCCCGGTCAGTCAAAGGTGGTTGTACCCTCCCAGCAAGGTCTCTCCATCTCTGCGCATATTCTTTGAAACCTTCTCCCGATCCTAACGACATACCCTGGAGTTGGGTACATGTAGGAGCGAGGTCGGCATTATACTGATATTGCTTGTAAAAAGCAGTAGCCAACTCCTCCTAGTTACGAACCTTGGTTCCATCCAGCTGATAGAACCATTCGAGATGAGTCCCTGAAAGACTCTCCTGGAAGAAATGGATCCACAAGTTCTTGTCCACAGTGTATGGTTGAATCTTCCGCACATAAGATCTGAGATGCAGCCTGGGACAGGATGCCCCATCATACTTAACAAAAGAGGGAGCCTTGAATTTGTGTGGGATCACCACACCAGAAGATAGACCCAGGTCTCTGAAATCCAACCCAGGCACTTGTTGAATTTCCATGGCATTCAGACGATCCTCTAGTTGTTTGTACCGGTCCTCAGCTGGAGGGTACTGCTCAACATCAGTCTCGGTGTTGGAGACCACTGGACTAGGAACCTCTCTCCCTTGGGGATTTTCTTTCCCAACAGAGGAAGTAGCTTGGTCAGCATCATTTTGTGATACATTTCCATATTTTCACCTAGGGTTAAACAACACAGTTCTCTTCTTCTTCTTCTTCAGGAGCAGAGTCTTCAAATCCTGCTGCCCCTGGGCTAGACTCTTAATCACCTCTTGGAATTGAGCATTCTGGGCCTGGAGGGCCTAGATGGATTGCCCAGTAGATGCTTCAGGATTCATGATGAGACTGTTGCAATAAACAGCAAAGAAGGTAAGCAACCTGTAGAGAAAGGGTACCTGTTATGCAATGATATGTATGATATGCATGCACTGTTTTCAAGGACCTCGTAGGATAAACAAGAAGATTGTTAGCATTTGAATTTGTAGCTTGATTGAAGGAACTCCATGCTGCTGAGAATCCTTCTTTAAGGGTCAAGGCTCACCATATCAAGTGGTCATAGCCCCTGACTCAAGTCATCAACCTTATTTTGCTTTCCAAACAACCTTGGCTAGAGGAAAATAAATCCCCTTTGCCCCTTGCTGGATAATTGGTTCAGCATGACCTGCATCGCAGACCCTTGAGATCCTTGAAATGGGTAAGTCCTTATGCGGGATGTATGCAATGGTATGATGTTATGCTATGCATGGGGTAATGTAGGTAAACCCTGTTATGAGCCCCAATTAAGGACTATAAACAAAACCTGCAAGAAACTCAGTAAACCCTGTTATGAGTCCTAATTAAGGACTATAAACAAAACCTGCAAGAAACTCAAGTGTCAGATAGAAAGCATGCAAATAGTCAAGTTGGAAGGCACACAAGTCACACAAGAGAAGCCCTTAGAGTTTAGGCCAGCATGGGGTCTAGGTATTACCCTCTTTCAGTTTGTTGGTTCATACCTGTCCTATCAGAAGTAACCGGGTTCTAGGGGATCCCAATATCACTGACTACCCTCAGTCGGTCATAACTCCAGCATCGCAATCTTTTCTTGCGGCCAGAACCATCACGAGAGTATAGCCTCAATGGGCGTAGCATACTGCTATTGTTCTATTGGCCAAGTTGGGTCATTTAAGGTTCTAAGGTCAGTTGGTGCTTAATGACTCCTCAGAAGACCCATATTCTCCTCGTTGCAACACAAGGGATATCGGTACAGGCCAAGGTGCCACACCAACGTAGCCACTGCTTCACCCATGTCGGTCTACGCCGGACAGGTCCCTCACAGCTTATGCTACCTAACAGGGTATCCCCAGATCCGGGTTAGGATCTATGTAACTCCGATACAGCCCACAATAATAAAGCAAACAAAGCAAGCAATTGAAAACAAGAGTGGTCTAATCCTAAGGTACACCTCACTTTTATAAGTATTCCCCAGCAGAGTCGCCAGTTCTGTGATCGGTGGATCTGGAACTGACTGTTTAACGCTGGTTCGCGAAATGTCGCGGAAGCAAGAGTCGCTACCGTCTTTTATTTTCTCCAAATGGAAAGGACAAAAGCACAGAAAAATTCCTTATTGAGATTAGTTCTCGGTTCGGGAGGTAGATTTATAGAAAGGGAAGGTGTTAGCACCCTTTCTATCCATGGTTATCCATGGGCTCTTAGATACTTGCTCATTTGTGTTTTCAAAATGTTTGTTTGCTTTTCAAGGTGAGTAGGTTTGAAAAAGTTCTGTTTAAAATTTCAGTTCGACTCTTGTATCAGTCCTCAAGAGTGTTTGAAAAGTTGTTTTTGAAAGCTTTTTGCAAAGTGTCGGTGTGAAAAGAAGTTTTTGATTTGTTTTTGAATTTAGAGCAAGTATCTACGAGGCATCTACCTACCCTAAGGAATTAGTTTGTGTAAATGTCCTTAAGGTAGTGCCATCCCACCATTGAGAGGTAGGTAGCACCACCGTTGGAGGTGTTCGGGTCAATTCGAGGATTAGGGACAGTGTGGTCACCAGAGCAATAGGAAGACACCTTAGAAGCTACCCCCATGCCATGTTCATGGACATGAGGACTTACTAAAACATCCTCTACTCGACGATCACGTTTCGATGGGCAAGGCAACAGTGAGGCGTACCCTAGGAGTGGTGTGTGAATTGTGTGTCATTTTCAGTTATATTTGTCTTGATCATGCATTGAGTGTTCTACGCTTTAATTTTATTTTTGGCCATTCATTCTTTCATGCAAATTATTAGCAGTTAAGAGGTGCGGAAATTTAAAATGCGGAAAATAAAGGTCCTACGCTATTACAAAGGCGCCGGTCTACATCGCCAAATTAAACCAAGACCCGATTTGAATGAAAGAAAAAAAATGCGGAAAATAAATGTCTTAATTAACTATTACAAGGCTTTGGGGCAAATACATTACACTCATAAAAGAAATAAAAATAAATGCGAAAAGAAAAAAGAATCGGGCGTTGGACCCTTTAAGGAATTGAATTGAAATTATTAAATTTAATTAAATTAAATAAAGAAAAGAACTTATTTTTTTATGTTTTTGGATTTATGAAATTAAAGAGAATAAAGAAAATTAATATTGAAAGAAACCTAATTCTAAATTATTTTTAATTATTAAAAAAAGAATGTTTAAGTTGTAACCTAATTTAACCCTAATCAATTAAATGGCATATTTATTTACAAAAATAATTAATAATTAATAATGGTGAAAAAGGAGGGAAAAAAATAAAAGTATTAAAACCCTAATTTCTACATTTTTTAGTTTATTTAAAAAAAATTAGAATTAAACCTAAAATTAAACTAATTAGTTATTAGAATTTTATTTACAAAATATTGATGAATTAAAAATTAAATGAACATATTTTTATTTTTTTATAGTTTCTGATTTTTTTTTGTATTTTTATATGAAAATTAATTATTTGAAGTAAATTAAATAAAATAAAAAAGAAGATCAAAAGAATTAAAAAAATAGAAAAGAAAAGAAAAGAGATTAAAAGATATGCAAACATTGGGGAGTGTCTGCCCAATTTGGAGGCTTTTTGCAAGCAATTTTGGCCCACTGATTCCTGACCTTTCTGATTGTGTATGGAGTTGTTGACCAATGCGTATGGTGATCTGCACATCTTGGCCGTTGGATGGAGTCTCTGGGCGCGTGGCAAGCCAGAGGGTGAAGTTGTATGGTACTCCCCTGGGCGTGATGATCACTTGAACATGTAAATATAAAAAACATAGAGAAATATGGGGGACCTGGGAATCGAACCCAGGTCCCAATACCTATATGCCAACGCCTTTACCAATCGTGCCACTGAGTCTTTTTGATATCATAGTGGACAATGAATAAGATAAGTGAGAGAGTGTTGATGGCTTGAGAAAACGCGCCAAATTCAAACCACCCAATCTGGCTGAGACACGTCCATCTTCTTCTTCATGTTTTCTGCAAATAAAACATAGATAGCGGGGGTTTTAAACCCCCACTAAATGACACATACAAAAATAGCGAATAGAACACCGTTAACCATAAATTGGGCGCGATGGTATGGTTAGATCCGTCTGGAGTTTCTGAGTTCAATGGCACTGGTTAGGACGGCCAATTTTTCCTTATGTGTGAAACCCCAATTCAAGGTTCCTGAAACCCTAAAAAATGTCCATGGCAGATTCTCATACAGGGCACGTTAGTTCAATTAGCAGATATCATTAGCTTCAGCATACTCATATTAATATAAATCAATCATTAAAACTCAATAATTATGCATGAAAAATCAAATACGAATATCAATTTTTTTAAGAAAAGTGGAACACGGTTATACCAATTCTTGAGGTTAGGGGATGTGATTTTGATTGGGAAAGATTCCTGAATGTGCAAGCAAGCTATTGGAATGCTTCTTAGGCCTTGAAACGTGCTCTATGTGTGTTTTCAGTTTTGAGAATTTCTTGAAAAAATGCAAAGTTGGTTTTCAGGTTTGGGCGCAGCTTCCTTCTTCTCATGATTAGGGTTAGGTTTCTGTATGTATATGGAATGATTTTGGTCAAAAATCCAAGCCCAACAACCATGTATTCAATGCTTTTGAGATTTGATTTCAATGGTATCTTTTTCATGTGAAGAACATGCCAATTATTGGAGATCCTTTCCTTATGGAGTGTGCACGAAATCTTAAGGCTTTTAATGGACCTATTAGCTGCACAAAAAGATTTAAAAACATTTGTTTAGTATTTTCTCATATTTAATTTTAATTAAATGAATTAATGGATTTAAAAATTCAATTAATAAATTAAAAATAAGAAAATAACTCCCCTTTGGGTCAATGGGTCGTGCATAGCTTTTGGGTGATGATTCTTGGAAGAAATTGAGGCCCATTAGCAATTTTGAGGCATTTGAAGCAAAGTTGACTTTTCAAAATTCCCAAACATTTTCCAACTTCCACAAGGCATATCATACTCAATTTTTAAGCTTTTATCATGTTCTTGGACATTTTGGAAAGGTCTTGAAGTCCTCTAACCAATGCCTTTGGTCCCATGTCATTTGGATTTACCAATCTCAAGTTAAGGTCTTTGACTTAAAGTGCCTTTTTGTTGACTTTTGAAAATGACCTATAATGTTGAGATTGATAACTTTTTGTGAGAGCATTTATTGGACTTGAAGTGTGAAGATGAGTTGTAGGAAATGTCATTCTATTCAAAATGAGCTTTGGATGGAATTTTTATGATAAACCATGTGGAAGTTATGCCTTGGTCAATTTGCAGTTGACTTTTTCAACTGTCCAAAAATAGAAACTTTTGCATCTTGAGACTTTTTGAGCCATGCCTTGAGAATCATGATCAAGAATTGATCAAATGATGTTTGTGGCTTCAAAATAAGATGTTGACCAAAAATTTTGACTTTTGACTGTCAAATGACCATTTTGCCCCTGCAGTTGACTGTTGAGCAATTAGGGTTTTTGACTGTGCAATTTTGTGCTGTAAGTCTTGAAACTTGGTATAAGGATGCTTGACAATGTTTATAGGCATGTGGGACTTGTTTGAACCCTTGGAAACCTCAACTTCTTTGCTAGAACCAAAACCCTAATTTTTTACTGTTAGGAGGCCATTGAACTGTGCAACCCTTGAGAGATTTTGAAGCATGCTCCTTGCAAATTTTGAAGAATATGGGAGGGCAAATTTTGGGGTACAACAGTAAGGCTAACTATTTCTGGGATAGTCTAGACTTCAAGGCATTCGAGGATATTCTGGCTCTTATGATATATGGCTTGGTATTGTTTCCGAATCCCGACTCCTTCGTTGATGTGAATGCGGTAAAGATCTTCATCTCTCGGAGCCCTGTACCCACTCTCTTGGGTGACATTCTTCATCAGCTTTATGCTCGTACTGCCCGAAAGTGGGGAACCTTGATGTGTTGTGCTCCATTATTATCGAGGTGGTTTATTTTGCACCTCCCTAAATCAGTGCTGAAGAACAAAGAAGGCATGGGCTGGGCCTATAGGGTTATGTCTCTCTCGCATAATGATATCATCTGGACTCTCAAGGGTATGGACGAGGTAGTCATTATTGATCGTTGTGGGGAGTACCCCAATGTTCCACTGATAGGAACCTATGGGGTAATTTCTTACAATCCATGCTTAGCCTTACGTCAGTTTGGGCGTGCCAGAAGAGAAGGACCTCATGAGCTATTAATGCCTAGTATCATCTTTGATTTTCAAGGGGATAGCGACGAGCAGCGTCGCAGATTCATAAGGGCTTGGGATAGAGTTCACAGATCTGATCCACACGAGCTGGGTCCGAAGACTTCACTTTCGATGGAGCCATATCTCATATGGGTCTGTATCTGTGCCCAAAAGTTGGGTATGCCTTATGAAGCTGTTATGCCTATCATTGCCGAAGTTGCTAATGAAGAAGGGGTTCCTCCAACCATCATCCATCCTCATATGCCCACTGACATTAGGGCACTAAAAAGTTCTTGGATGCAGCTGAGAGAGGAACGGGATTCTTACTGAGAAAAGTTCAACGAGCAAAAGCAGAAGATCTAGAAGTTGACTAGGAAGCTGGAGAATGAGCAGATTCTTAATGACTATGTCCGCACTGACAAGAAGAGACCATGGGAGCATTGATTGGCCTTTGATGATTTCCTTTCCAGTTTTTATTTACTTTTCAGTATTTCCTTTTCATGTAACGCCTTA